>OU342743.1:326153678-326753678 GCA_910589775.1 Avena eriantha
ACGGCTCTCATATCTAGGAGGTGGCATTCTCTGACGATCCTCCTCCCGACGTTTCTCCTTATCTTCTCCCTTTCGATCGTTGAACTCTCGTCGGGAAGGATACCTCGGATTCAGTGCAGCGATTGCGTCTTTCTCGGCCGCTGGGCGACATTGCTCCAGTTATGTGTAGCTCTGCGATGCTGTCCCGACGATCCGGTTCTTCAATAATTGTCTTCCCTGCGTTCGGGGTGATGGTACTGCGCCCGAACGTAATGGGATTTTACGTCAGCCCATGCCGGATCTGTGCGACATTGGTCAGAATCCGAGACCAGTTTTTGACTTCCGGATAGGGCGACCTTCTGCTGCTCCAGTCCCTTGTTGAGTAGCTTGATACCCAAACGGATCTCCTCTGGTCCTGGATTAGCCGATAGAATTTCTCGGGCTGCCACGGTATTCCGTACTGGGGTTGGGTATACCCAATCTCCGTTGCTGTCTTTGCGTGGCTTCCCCATCTCGTCCCCAAAAAGGACGGCACGGACACGTGGGAATTGGTCATCATTGGTGTGACGCTTCCATGTCTTTTGATGCAACCGAGACATGTATTCCTTGGTTGACATGTGTTTCTTCTCCACCTCGATGTTTTTGGCTTCATCGAGGAGGTGTTGACGACGCGCTTCTAGGGCTTGGGCCCTTTCGTCCAGCTCATCTGCAGTAAGTTCTGCAGCTGTAGGGATAGGTGTGGTTAATGCGGCATCGATGAGTTTACGCGCACCTTCTGTGATCACGTGCCCATCCACCGATGCTTCTTTTTTAGGCTCGTCTGGGATAAGTGCTCCATCCGAGTCTTCCTCGTATTCCTCGGCAATCACCTCCTCTGTCAGAGGGTCTTTTGCCGGGGTCTTGTTCTTCTTGTTCTTCTTCTTTGCCTTCTTGGCAGCGCCGGTAGCAAAGACGGCTTTGGGTCTGTTTCCCAGAGTCAAGCTCTGATCGGTACTTTCGGACATCTAGACCTCGGGATTATCTCTGACGTCCATGTCATCCTGCGCTTTCGGAGAGTGTTCCCCGGATCCTTCATCCATGGCTTCTCCTTCTTCTGCAGCTTTGGAGTTGTACTCCTCTTCATATTCCGCGGAGAACTTTCGGAAATCTGCCGACGTCATAGATTCATCCGAGGATGCGGGAATGTTGGCGTTTGTTCCAATTGCCTCCAGGACCGAATCGGTGTTTTCTCCAGCATCGGCAGAGCCGGATCCGGATCCAACATATCTGACGAAGTGCGATGCGTGCTTCCTGAGGTACCTGTGGCTTTCGCGATCAGCCATGTCGAAACTTTTAATGGTCTCGCGGATTGCATCTGCGCTTGCGCCTTGCAGTATCATACATCTTAGTGTGTACCTGAGGAAAGGCTTGTCTGTCCCGGCATCGTCAGAGCCGGAATCAGTGTCATTGATATGCTCCTCTTGGATTTCGACCTCCACGGGTGGGTCGATCTGGGATCCAGCTTCTCCAGGGAGATCCACTCCAGATTCGACTTGGATCATGAGGTCTTCTTCAGGCTCAGATTTCTCCACTATCTCCGCAACTGGTGCGGGCTTGGTGGGATAAGGGTTTTCTGAGATCCGGAACTCTACCGCCTCCGCGGATAAAGGGGACCTAGAAGATTCTTCTGCCTCTATCATCACCGCTGGGGTGGGTTGGGCAGGTTCAGCAAAACCGATGTAAACATCGATCTCACCAAAAGACATGATTGTATAGGCAGTCACGGCCTCCCTAGCCGGAATCCAAGTCTCGTCGAGAACGATGAGAGGGACGTCACTGGCGTAGAGGATGCGACCGACGGCGATGGTCTCGCCGATTCCGATTCTTGTAGATTCCGCCCGGAACGCAGATCTGGAGCTCACTTGCCCCACGGTGGGCGCCAACTGTCGTCGGATTGAGGACAACTACGCCATGAGGGGGTCCTCAAGGCGTGCGGAAGAGAGGGGTGTGAGACGTACGGTATTCCGGGATGGGGAGCACACAAGTTTACCCAGGTTCGAATCCGCCGGCTTTGGACGGATCCTACTCCTGCTAGCAATCTAGTAATACGGCAGAGCCGGAATATGGGTTACAAGGGTATCGCCTATGCGAGTTGAGGTTGTAGACTATTGTGTTGTAAGGTGTTGCCCTAAAGGCTCTCCCTAGGACGGCTTATATAGATATCCGGCCTAGGGTTTACAGGAGAGATCAATCCGGCTATGACTAAGAGTTGGTTATAGAGTACATCTTGAACTACAAGTAACATTATGGGCCTAAGTCGGTAAGTCTTCTGGGCCTTCCCGTAGCCGGATTGGACTCCGTCTTCTTTCCCTGACTAGGCCGCCTGTGAAGCAAAGCTCTAACCCGAAGTGGGCCACCCTGGTCAGTGAGGAACTGTGAGGATACCTGGAAAGTATATCCCCAACAGGCAATCAACATCATGGCAATCATATGGATGGTATATGAGAGTACAACCGAATACAAGTGAAGATCCATACTAGGGTTTGGATTATAACCAAGTAGATGAAGGGGATCAATGTTGGAGATGTTGGTGATGATGACGGTGATATAGATCGGTGTTGAGGCCTTCAAGATCTAAGTCCCTTCTCCTCCTAAGTAATGGTGATGGTGGAGATCTTGTGGAGGTGGTGGCTATGGAGTTTGCAAGGTGGCAGGTCTCTACCGTGGAGGTATGTGGAGACGGATGCTTCTCCCTTGGCTCCTTACCTCTTTATATAGGCCTAGGGGTGCCCCAATAGGCCCCAATACGTTCCTTACGACCTAAGGAAGGGCTAGGAACAAACAGGGACGGATTCTGTGAAGAAACGCGTCCAAAACAGCTGGTTTCGTGCGTCTAGACCCGTGGTACGGGCGGACGGTACAACCATACCTGCCCGTACCACTGGTCGTTACGCCTACATTATGCTTTTGTATTTTGGCCGCCATTTCTTATTACAAACTCTGATTTGGGTGTTCTTCGGCTCATTGTAATCTATGGACAAGGGATACAACACCATGGTCTTGGATCTTCATTTGGATTTTATGGAAAAAATCCACTTTTCCCACCTCTCAAATGGCTAAGTCTGGTGCTTGTAGCTCCTCCATATTGCATCTTCTTGGTTCCTTTTGCCTTTCTTTATCCATAATCCAACAGAACACCTACACACAAGTCAAAGATAAGAAAAAGTAATAAAATCCTAATAAAACTACTAGTTGTGCAAAGTCCATGTGAAAATGAACGAGAACTAGTAATCATACATAATAGACATAGTTGTAGCTAGCTATAGCATGTAATGAGTGACAAATGAATAATTTGTATACTTAAATATGTCTCAATTTTGGACTCATCAGCAAGCGCGCCTCATGGTGTTGGTGGATGCCACCCGGGATGAGGCGCACCCGACTACTATGGAAACAGGGGCTGAGAAGTCACTCACGGTGCGCCCCCTCCACCCCCATCCCTACCCGACTCGAGCCTTCCACGAGGCGCCGCTGTTTCGAGCCCCCGGCACCGAAAAAATCACCTGCTCGCCCGAAGATGCCCGAGTGACCCTGGCCAGGTATTGCGGCCACGAAACCCACATCAGTCATAATGTTGTCGCGACCGGTCGCTAAAATCATGTGGCCCTAGCTAGGGGAATCGAGACTCGCTGCGCCAGCTGTCCCGTGTTGGTCCAGCACCTCAGGAGCGTGGTGTGTCCATGCAAGTTCAGGCCAAAGATGCCTGATGACCCACAAGTATAGGGGATGTACCACAGTATTTTTGATAAGTAAGAGTGTCGAACCCAACGAGGAGCAGAAGGTGTTGGCGAATGGCTTGGAGCAGGAATTATCTGTAAATACTTAGCAAACGGATTTTTAGGGTTTTTGGATAATGCGGGTAAATAAAGTACGAGTAACTAAAAGACAATAAGAATAAATGCAGAAAGTGGCCCAATCCTTTATTTAGCAAAGGACAAGCTCATTGTATTACTTAGGATGACCAAACGTTCTCGAGGACACATGTGAATATCGTCAAGTGTTTTCGCTTCATATAGTTGATTAATCTTCTTTAGCTTGCTAAGTGTTGTGTGGGTGAACCTGTGCTAATGTATCGACCTTCCTAGGACTAATACATACTTGTGATTATACCCCTTACAAGCATCCACAAGTACAAGAAAGTAATTAAGGTAGAAACCTAACCACAGCTTTAAACTCTAAGACCCTGACGTCCCTTGTGCAAAGGTTTCCTAACGGGCGTTCAGGTTTCTGTCACTCCAGCAACCCCTACGATTAGTAGCCAAATACACAATGCATTCCCGTAGGCCCATATAGGTGAAGTGTCATGTATTCGATGTTCACATGACACCACTATAAGAAATACACCACAACTTAAATATCAAACTATTGAATCTTTCTCAACACAATTCCACTACTAACAACATGACTTCTCCCATGTCCTCAAGAACGAAACGAACTACTCACAAGACATCATATGGATCATGATAAGAGATGAAATAATGATGTGTAACAATCTGAACATAAATGATAATCCAATGGTTCACTCAATAGCATCAACTACAAGGAGTAATCAACACCGGGAAAGTTTCCCCTAAGAACTATGCAAGATTCAACCCAATTGTTACAGCAATATGGAGATGGTGATGAGGCTGCTGATGGAGATGATGGTGGTGATGATGATGATGATGATCCCGGTGAAGTCCAGCTTGATGGTGGTTGATGGCTCAATGCACGACGCCCAAAAAAATTCTTGATGGCGGTGTTGATGTAGAGCTTGTTGGGAACCCCAAGAGGAAGGTATGATGAGCACAGCAGCAAGTTTCCCTCAGTTATGAAACCAAGGTTTAATCGAACCATTAGGAGCAAGGAAACACCCCAAAGGTGTTACTAGCTGAGCTTTGGCAGGGCGCACTACCGGTGCTAGTAGCAACGTGGAGACCTGCACAACACAACCATAGAACTATGTCCCCAACTTGCGATGAGGTTGTCAATCTCACCGTGTTTCACAGAAAACAAAGGATTAAACGTATCGAATGGAAAGAAGTAAAAGTTTGCAGAAAGTAAACACAAGAAGTAGACAAGTTTGTAGATTGAATGTAAAAGACAAGGACCGGGATCCATAGTTCACTAGAGGTGGCTCTCCTTAGATAGATAACATGCTGGGTGAACAAATTACAGCGGGGCAATTGACAAACACCGAGAAAGCAATACATGCATATACTAATCATCTTGACTCCTTTGAGACTTGATTGGGCATTACAACATTATACATAGACCGCCATCCAACTGCATCTATGACTAATAATCCACCTTCAGGTTATCGTCCGAACCCCCTCCAGTATTAAGTTGCAAGCAACAGATTATTGCTTTACGAACTGCGTGTAAAGTAAACAATATGATTGTTCTATGAACAAAGGATTGTTGTTTTCTCCCTAGTAGCAACATCACATCTAGTACCTTAGAGATTTCTGTCACTTCCCCAGATTACCAGAGGCATGAACCCAATATCGAGCATAAATTCCAACTCTTGGAGTTGCTAGCATCTAGTTGGCCAAGGTAGCTACTAACAACGGAAAGCATGCAAGATCACAAATAACAAAGACATGATAGAATCAATAATTAATCTGAAATAGCATCTCAATATCCATCGGATACCCGCAAACACAATATGCAGAATTACAAATAGATGATATTGATCATGAACGGAGCTCACAAGATCTAAACATCAAAGCACAAAGGAGGAGAACCAGCCATCTAGCTACTACATGGATCCGTAGTCCAAGGATGAACTACTCATGCATCACACCGGAGGCTTGCATGGTGATGAAGAAGGCCTACAGGGTGAATTCCCCTCTCCGGCAGGGTGCCGGGAAGAGCTTCAGATCCCTCCCGATCTAGGGATGGAGATGACGGCGGCTATACACTCTTTCATGGATTTTTGATCGGGCCCTTAGGGTTTTCGTCCCAAGGGCATCTTATAGGCGGAAGGAGAGGCCGAGGGGGTGCCGGGAGCGGCCACACCACCCCCTGGCGCGGGTCAGGCCTGGCTGCGCGGCCAGGTGGTGTGGTGCCACCCTGGCCCCTCTCCGTCTTGTATTCTAGCACTTGATGACATCCGGAAAAATAGGCACTTTGGCTTTTGTCCCGTTCAATTCCGAGATTATTCATTTTCTGACTTTCCTGGAACCAAAAACAGCAGAAAACAGGCAGCTGGCACTGTGGCTCTTATTAATAGGTTAGTCCAAGAAATCATATGAAAAGTACTCCAAAGTTGGAACAAAACACAAGAAAGTGGATAAAACCAAGCATGGAACATCAAAAATTATAGATACATTTGCAATGTATCAGTGGTGTTGATGGCAACGATCTCGCCTCTCTGGGAAGGAATTCCCCTGACAGAATTCTGTCTGTCAGAGAGATCGTTCTCTCTTGGTGTTTTCTGCCCCGCAGAGGCGGCAGAATCTTTATGTGGTTGCTCCCCGAGTCTTAGGGTTTCGGGACGATAATATACGCCAGAGGGGAGAGCCTAGAGTAGGCCAGGACGGCCATACCACCTGTTGGTGCGACCTAGGGCTGCCCGCGCTAGGGGGTGGTGTGGGCCCCCTGTGGCCCATCTCCACTTCCCCTTCTGGCAATCTTTGTCTTCTGGAAAAATAGAATTTTCCATGTATTTTCCCGGATTTTCTGATCTTCGTGAATTTTGCCTCCAAACAACACCTTTTTCATCAGAATCCTGACCGCAGCGGTCCATGCTCCAAAAGTCATCAACCATGCAAAAATAGATGAAATAACATAAGTGCCATCTCTTAATATGAAATATATCAATGAATAACAGTAAAATATGATATAGAATAGTGATGCAAAATGGACGTATCAACTCCCCCCAAGCTTAGACTTCGCTCGTCCCCAAGCGAAAACAGAGCTCAATAAACATGACCTCAGGTTTATGGAGTGAAGAGTCGATAAAAGAATATGGACAAGAAGCATCACATTCATCAATACATAAATCATAATAGAAGAAAACTCACTATTATATAACTTAACTTGCAATAAGTAAAGGAAACACAATAAAGATGTATAAAGTAAATCATAATTGGTAATGGCAAACTTAGCCCTTGGTCGAACAATAGTTGACAATTTGCAGGAGTTCACAAATAACTGGTTTTCAATAATAGCTTTCAAAGTAGTAATCACCAAGATAAGAGCAATGTGCAAAACAAGGAACATAAGAAACATGATTGAATAAATCATCATATGAATTAATGAAACACAACAACTCAAAATACTTGCTGAGGTAGAATGGAATAGGTTTACTGACTCAACTAAAAAGTAAAAGATAGGCCCTTCACAGAGGGAAGCAGGGATTTCAAGTTTCATAAAGAGCTTCCAAAAATTATGGTACTTATTAGCTTTCATCTCTCATTGCCCCTATCATAAGCATCTTTAGGTGATTAAGGTTAAACTGACACAACTAAGAGGATATGCTTGACAAGTTATAAGTTGAAATCTCATGCCCCTTACTTACGAGTACCGAACCTCATGCTACTCAACTTCAGTCACAAGTAAGCTCTTGTCATTGTAAATACATATGTATCATAGAGAACCGCCAATGGGGTACCCCTTAGACATGATACATGAGCTATCCCATAATCAAAATGACAAGGCAAGCAGACAATGAGCATCTCAGCAATCTTTTTATTTGCTATCTGCATAGGTTTTTATTGAGGATGCTTCATAGAGTACTCATTATGGTTATGCTACAAGTTTCCACCATGATGAGGCATGGATTAGGCTAGCGGCCTAGGCGTTTCTCTAACACACATACAAACTCCATGATCTTACAAGTTCCCCTTTTATTTCACACCGCCGGGATCCATAAGCAAAAGAATCATGATATCAACGAGGTACAAAGTACAAGTGCAATGTTGAAAGCGTTCCCCATGATACATGGTTCTGCTAACTTCAACTTATAAAGCGCAAGCATATACGCAACATAGATGGACACAATGGTTCAAGTTTATTAAGTGCAAGAAAGTAAAGTGTGCCATCAAGTTTGTGAGAGCTTTAATCACTAATTTTCTCATAACAAGTTTAATTTGGAAGGTAGATAAAAATATGAATTTACTTGGAATAGCAATAGTGCTTGTAGGTAGGTATGGTGGACACAAATGGCATAGGTTTTGGTTTAAGGATTGGATGCACGAGAAGCATTCCCTCTCAGTACAGGTTTTTGGCTAGCAAGGCTAGGTAGCAAGCATAAGAGTTGAAGGAAACAAACAAACATACAAGTGATAAAAATAAACATGCAATATTCCTTGGAAGCACAAAAGATCTTAACTGTAGAATACTAAACTTATGAGAAAATCAAGAAAGAAAGATGATGAAATTATATTTATTTAAGAGTACTTTTGTCTTTTTCATTCAATTCTCAAAATATTGTTGCTACTGACCGAGCCAGGTTTGCCAAAACCAACTAAATTAACTCAATGATCCCAAAGTGATACCAATAGTAACGACAAGATCAATCATATAACCATGAATTGAAAACTAATATAACATATGCAAAAGAGTAAATGATAGAACTTGTCATTAATATTCCTTAACGACAACTCACACCAAGGGATACATAGATATCTAACGAGAGGGGGGATACTTCCATAATGCAAACCATCCTACATGATAACTTCTCTATTCATGATATGACACTACTAAAAAGGTAAAAAGATAGAAGATAGTGATGTGATACCGCGGCACTCCCCCAAGCTTGGAATAAACCAAGGGGATGCCAAAACCTGATGACGAATTACTCCTTCGGTGGTGGTGGTGTTCTCTCGTCATCGTCCGACTTCCAAGGTAAGGGATCCCGATCAACAAAAGACATCGTGGTCTCTAGCATCCTGAAACTTGCAGCATCACTTATGTGTTTAAACCTGACCTCGTACTCACAGTTCCGATTTTGAACGTCGTAGAGCTGTGCTTGCAGTTGGTTGGTTGTTTGGTGGAGTGAGAGAATTTCGTCCTTAAGCTCAGCTGTCTCATTTTGGTGCTCGGCGATGAGTTCGGAACAAATCTTATGGATGATATCCACTTCGTGTTCCGCCATCTTCTTGTACCTAAGGACTTCTTGCTCTAGCACTTCCATCCCGTCCTTTAGACTTCCTTCACCTTTAGGGCCTTGAACCTCTTTTATCCGTACCTCCCCATCTTCAAGCAACAACTCCTTGGGATGAATCTTCAACGCTCGCATGTATGGGTTGATGATATCTGCTGGGGCATCTTCTTTGGTTGATCTAGAGGAAGACATTGTGGCTCCAAAACTGGGACTCTACCTGTCAGAAACAGATCGAAACGAAAACACGACGAGAACATGATATACGAACCTCGGGGGATCCGGGAGATTATATATTACGAAGTTTTACAACAAAAAGGAAGGTACTAGAAGAAAACGGGTCAGAGACAGAGTCCGGGGTGGTCACACCACCTGCTGGCACGGCCAGGGGCCCCGTGCCAGGGGTGGTGTGAGCCACCCTGGCTCCGTTTCCACCCCCTTTCCCTTCGTAGCTTTCCTTGTTGGATAAAACTGCAAAAATATAACTGGACAGAATTTTCACGAAACTTTTCTTACCAGAATTATTACCTATTTGAAAACGGACTTTGTAGGTCTTTGATAAATTTTTCTGGAGTTACTACTTGAATAGTATCAATATCTTCATTGTAAGAATCTCCAGCAATATAGTGCTTGAGTCGCTAACCATTCACCTCTTGTGTAGTGTTATCTTTTAAAGAAGAAATTTTTATTGCTCCTGAACGATATACTTCTTCGATAACAAAAGGTCCTTCCTATTTCGAAAGTAGTTTCCCTGCAAAAAATCTGAGACGAGAACTATACAATAGAACTTTCTCACCAACATGGAACTCTCTCTTAAGAATTCCCTTGTCATGCCATCTTTTAACTTTTTCCTTAAAGAGTCTAGCATTCTCATATGCTTCACTCCTCCATTCATCCAATGAACTTGAGTCAAATACTCTTTTTTCACCAGCAAGATTACAGTCTCTGTTAAGTTCTTTAACTGCCCAATAAGCTTTGTGTTCTAATTCTAAAGGCAGGTGGCAAGCTTTCCCATAAACCATTTTGTAAGGAGACATCCCCATGGGATTTTTATAGGCAGTCCTATAAGCCCATAAAGCATCGTTCAACTTTTTAGCCCAATTTTTTCTAGATCTATTAACAATCATTTTCAAGATGGATTTAATTTCTCTATTTGATAATTCTACTTGTCCACTAGTTTGGGGATGATAAGCTGAAGCAATTCTATAATTAACATCATATTTAGCAAGGGTCTTTCTGAAACCACCATGAATAAAGTGAGAACCTCCATCAGTCATAAGATACCTAGGCACTCCAAACCTAGGAAAGATAATATCCTTAAGCATTTTTAAAGAGGTCTCCCCATCAGCACTTTTTGTAGGTATGGCTTCTACCCACCTAGTAACATAGTCAACAACAACAAGAATATGGGTATAACCTTTTGAAGGGGGAAAAGGACCCATAAAGTCGAATCCCCAATAGTCAAATGGTTCAATAACTAGAGAATAATTCATAGGAATTTCATCGCGTCTAGAAATATTACCAACACGTTAACACTCATCACAAGATAAGTCAAATTTTCTTGCATCTTTAAATTGGGTAGGCTAGTAAAAACCTGATTGTAGCACATTTTGCGCAGTTCTATATCCCGCATGATGTCCTCCATAGGCACTACCATGACATTTCTGCAATATCTCCTTTTGTTCATATTCTGGAACACATCTTCACATAATACCATCCACTCCTTTATATAAATGTGGGTCATCCCAAAAATAATGCCTCAAATCGTAAAAGAACTTCCTTCTTTGCTGAGCTGTAAAAGTTGGAGGCAAATACTTGGAGACAATAAAGTTAGCATAATCAGCATACCAAGGGCTCCCTCGCGAGCTTACCCCTACTACAGCCAACTGTTCATTTTGGAAACTATCATTAACAGGCATAGGATCAAAAGAGATGTTTTCCAATCGAGATAAATTATCAGCAACAGGATTTTCAGCACCTTTCCTATCTACAATATGTAGGTCAAACTCTTGTAAGAGCAGCACCCATCTAATAAGCCTAGCCTTAGCATCTTTCTTCGTCATAAGGTACTTAATAGTAGCATGATCAGTATGAATGGTAACTTTTGAGTCAACAATATAAGGTCTAAACTTATCACAAGCAAAGAAAATAGCTAAGAATTCTTTTTCAGTACTAGCATAATTCTTTTGAGCAGCGTCAAGAGTCTTACTAGCATAATGGATAACATTTAACTTTTTATCTATTCGTTGCCCAAGGACAACACCTACAGCAAAATCACTAGCATCACACATTATTTCAAAGGGTGAGCTCCAATCAGGTGGTTGAACAATGGGAGCATTAGTTAAAGCCTTCTTTAGAGTTTCAAAAGCTTCCTTACAATCATCATCAAAAACAAAGGGTACATCCTTTTGAAGAAGATTAGTGAGGGGTTTTGATATCTTAGGGAAATCTTTAATAAACCTCCTATAGAAACCAGCATGACCAAGGATACTACGAATACCTTTGACGTCTCTTGGACAAGGCATTTTCTCAATTGCCTCAACTTTAGCTCTATCAACTTCTATGTCTTTCAGAAATCTTATGTCCAAGGACAATCCCTTCATTCACCATGAAGTGACATTTCTCCCAATTAAGAACTAGATTAGTTTCTTCACATCTCTACAAAACTCTATCAAGGTTGTGCAGACAATTATCAAAAGAAGTCCCATAGACGGAAAAGTCATCCATGAACACTTCCACAATTTCGTCACAAAAACCATGAAAGATAGCAGACATGCATCTTTGAAAAGTGGCAGGAGAATTACACAAACCAAAAGGCATACATCTATAAGCATAGGTTCCATAAGGGCATGTAAAAGTAGTTTTTTCTTGATCTTGTTGTTTAACAGCAATTTGAGAGAAACTAGAGTATCCATCAAGAAAACAAAAATGGGTCTTTTTATACAACCTTTCTAACATTTGATCAATAAAAGGTAGTGGGTAATGATCTTTCTTAGTAACTTTGTTAACTTTTCTGAAATCAATGCACATCCTATAACCTACTACTATACTTTGGGGAATAAGCTCATCATTATCATTAGGCACAACAATAATCCCCCCTTTTTAGGGACACAATGAACAAGACTAACCCATTCACTATCAGTAATAGGGTAAATAATACAGGCATCAAGGAGTTTTAATACCCCGTTTCTTACCACTTCCTTCATCTTAGGATTTAAACGACGTTGGTGCTCTACCACTGGCTTTGCATCTAGTTCTATATTGATAGAATGCTGACATATAGTAGGAGAAATCCCCTTTAAATCATCCAGAGTATAGCCCATAGCCCGATGTTTCTTCAATTTAATCTTTCCTCTTCCTTCCCTGTAAGTTTAGAACTAATAATAACATGATATATTTTATTATCATCAATGTAAGCATACTTAAGATCGTCAGGTAAAGGTTTTAGATTGATGACCAGATCCTTTTTAGGTGGAAACATGGTACCCAAATCTTCCACAGGCAAGTTATGCTTAAGCATCTTAGGTTGACGATAGAGAATCTCGTCAATCTCATTTCTTTCTTCCATGAAGATTTCACTTTCGTGGTCTTCCATAAATTGCTGCAAAGCATTGTTAGGAGCAAGAGAAATATAAGCAAGTTGTTCAACTCTAAAATACTCATTATGGGTTTCATTTTCACAAGGTTCTTTAGTAAATTTCGAAAAATTAAACTCATAAGATTCCCCATCAAATTTAGTTAAAATTTTCTCCCTTTTGCAGTCAATAATGGCTCCACAAGTACTCAAGAAAGGTCTACCAAAAATGATAGGATAGGTTTTACTAGCAGCTGAACCAAGTACTAGAAAATCAGCAGGATATTTAATCTTACCACAAAGAACTTCCACATCCTGTACAATACCAATTGGAGAGATAGTCTCCCTATTAGCAAGGTGAGTAACCACATCAATCTCTTCTAGTTTGCAAGGACTGATTTCATGCATAATTTCTTTGTAAAGCTCGTAAGGAATAGCACTTGAACTTGCACTAATATCACATCAATTGTAATAGCAATGATCACCAATTCTAACAGAAAGCACAGGGACACTAGCCTTTTTAGTTCTATTAGGATGTGAGACAATATTAGAAGCATCCTCACAGAAGACAATGTGTCCATCTTCTATGCTTTTAGTGACAAGGTCTTTCACAATTGCTACAGCAGGTTCAATGTTTATTTGTTCATCAGGTTTTACAGTTCTCTTTGTACTTTTATTGATTACACTAGTTATCATCGGATGTTCCTTTACGTTATCCGGGAAGGGTATTTTCTCGATATAAGGTTTAGGTAAGATGTGATCAATAGTGCAAAATGCAGTGCCTCTATTAGGGACATACTCAACAATATATATTTATATGGTGCACGATACTTGCTCCATCCCTTTTTCGGAATTTCGATATAAGAGGCAAAAGCCTTAAAATTGTTTGCAATAACTTGAGAATCAAGACCATAAGCATTACTAATATTATGAAAGTCATCAGTTCCCATAAAAGATTCAATGCATTCATAATCATAATTTATACCTGACTTTCTTCCTTTGTCGTTCTCCCATGCTTCAGCATTGTCTTGAATGCGGTCTAGAAGATCCTATTTAGCTTCTTCTTCCATGCGTGTAAATGATCCAGCACAAGAGGCATCCAATAAATCCTTATCATGAAGAGGGAGCCTTGCATAAAAGTTATTGATAATAATATTGTTGGGGAGCTCATGAATGGGACATTTGAGCATTAGTAACTTCAATCTCCCCCAAGCTTGAGCTATACTCTCTCCATCAAGAGGCCAAAAGTTGTATATTTGATTCCGATCTTTATGAATCTCACTAGGAGGATAAAATTTTGAATAAAATAGAGGCACTATTTCCTCCCATTCAAGAGCTTGACCATTCTTCAGCAGCTTATACCATTCCTCAGCTCTTCCTTTCAGTGATAATGAGAATAATTTCTTCTTGACTTAATCTGTTGTAATACCTGCACACTTGAACAACCCGCATAATTCGTGTATAAAGAGCAAATGATCACCATGATGGACAGTTCCATATCCAACATAATAGTTATCCATAACACGATCAATAATTCTTGTAGGTATTTTAAAAGTATCATTCTCAGCAGGTGGTGGTTCATCTACTACCTTAGTAGTGGTAGTAGCATTACGAAATAAGAAACTCAGTGAATTATCCATATTGAAAATGAAGCAACTAATAGAAGTAAACAATACTCACAGTAGAAGTTTCATTTACGAGTTCCACTCTCCAATAGCGCTTCACTCCCCGGCAACGGCGCCAGAAAATAGTCTTGATGACCCACAAGTATAGGGGGTGTATCGCAGTATTTTCGAAAAGTAAGAGTGTCGAACCCAACAAGGAACAGAAGGTGTTGGCGAATGGCTTGGAGCAGGAATTCTCTGTAAATACTTAGCAAATGGATTTTTAGGGTTTTTTGATAATGCAGGTAAATAAAGTACGAGTAAATAAAAGACAATAAGAATAAATGCAGCAAGTGGCCCAATCCTTTCTTTAGCAAAGGACAAGCCGGTTGTATTACTTAGGATGAACAAACATTCTCGAGGACACATGGGAATATCGTCAAGTGTTTTCGCTTCATATAGTTGATTAATCTTCTTTAGTTTGCTAAGTGTTGTGTGGGTGAACCTGTGCTAATGTACCGACCTTCCTAGGACTAATACATACTTGTGATTATACCCCTTGCAAGCATCCGCAAGTACAAGAAAGTAATTAAGGTAGAAACCTAACAATAGCTTTAAACTCTAAGACCCCGACGTCCCTTTTGCAAAGGTTTCCTAACGGGGGTTCAGGTTTTTGTCACTCCGGCAACCCCTACGATTAGTAGCCAAATACACAATGAATTCTCCTAGGCCCATATAGGTGAAGTTTCATGTAGTCGACGTTCACATGCAGTAGAAGAAATACACCACAACTTAAATATCAAACTATTGAATCTTTCTCAACACAATTCCACTACTAACAACATGACTTCTCCCATGTCCTCAAGAACAAAACGAACTACTCACAAGACATCATATGGATCATGATCAGAGATGAAATAATGATGTGTAACAATCTGAACATAAACGATAATCCAATGGTTCACTCAATAGCATCAACTACAAGGAGTAATCAACACCGGGAAAGTTTCCCCTAAGAATTATGCAAGATTCAACCCAATTTTTACAGCGGTATGGAGTGATGATGATGGTGCTGGTGGAGATGATGGTGGTGATGATGATGATCCCGATGAAGTCCAGTTTGATGGTGGTGTTGATGGCGACGATCTCCCCTCTCCGGGAAGGAATTCCCCTGGCAGAATTCTGTCTGCCGGAGAGATCTTTCTCTCTCGGTGTTTTCCGCCCCACAGAGGCGGCAGAATCTTTCTGTGGTCGCTCCCCAAGTCTTAGGGTTTTGGGAGGATAATATACGCCAGAGGGGAGAGCCTAGAGTAGGCCAGGGCAGCCACACTACCCGCTGGTACGACCTAGGGCTGCCCGCGGTAGGGGGTGGTGTGGGCCCCCTGTGGCCCATCTCCACTTCCTCTTCTGGCAATCTTCGTCTTCTGGAAAAATAGAATTTTCCATGTATTTTCCCGGATTTTTTGATCTTCGTGAATTTTGCCTCCAAACAACACCTTTTTCATCAGAATCCTGACTACATCGGTCCATGCTCCAAAAGTCATCATCCATGCAAAAATAGATGAAATAACATAAGTATCATCTCTTAATATGAAATATATCAATGAATAACAGTAAATTATGATATAGAATAGTGATGCAAAATGGACGTATCAATGCCTCCGTGCTACGACGGCACTACCAGCCCCACGGAGTTCCTACAACTCTATACCACAGGCGTTGAGGCGGCGAGCAAAGACGGCCGCGTCCTCGCTAAATGGCTCCCGATGGGGCTTGAGGCCACATCATGTACTTAGCTATTGAACCTCCCTGAGGGATCCCTCGACTCCTAGTATGCCCTCTGTGACCTCTTCATCTCCAGATTCGGGGAAACGGACGGGCGCGCCCTCACATACGAAGACCTCCGGCAAGTGCGTCACGAGCCCGATAAGACCCTCTAGAAATACCTACAAAGGTTCGACTAGTGCCTTGTCAGGGTTCGTGGGGCCACGAACACCGAGGTCATCTTCGCTTTTGTTGAAGGCCTCTTGGATGTCCAGCTGCTCAACCAGATCGGTCTTGATGGGGAAAACCTGTCCACAGTGGCCGAGCTCTTCAGAACGGCCAACATGTGTGCGTAGGCTTAAGCGAGAAACCGTTTCACCCATGGTAAGGACAAGAAGGAGCCAACATCGCATAGGGCCACGAGTTAAACCCTCGGCGACCGTGCAACTGGGGTCAAGCGGAAGCACCTCCCAGGGAGAGCAGTAGGCGACACCCCCAATCCTCGCCTATACCGTGCTTTTCATCAAAGGCCAAGTCACGACACTAAGGAATGTATCGAGCTTAAGGAGGTAAGGAAGGAGCACAACGACTAGAGGAAGCACGAACATGAAGATGGACATGGCAGGCTGAACTCCCATGTGTGGAAGCGCAGGGCTCCACGGCCGAGGGGATGCCGGGGGATCCGCAAAGCCGCTTCGCAAGGTGATGAAAGCTCAAGTCGCTCGCCAACCCAAGACTGGTTGACCTAGCACAACCTACGCGCTAGAAAGGGTACCGTGCCACATACGCTGAACCGGGTGTTTTCAGGCAAGCTCCCAAGGTGACACCCGACTTGCCTCCTGCCCCTTTTTTGAGAGTTCGTTTTTTGAAGCCCTGTCCGTGCATGGTGGCATTGTTCCAAACAGCTGAAAACTTTTGTTGATTTTTTCCTCTTCACGAGATGCCCCGGTTTTCATGAGGATTTCCCCTTTTTGCACCCATGCACTCGCCATGTTCTCATTCATCTATCATACGAGCGAGAGTTGGGATAGTGCCTACCACTAGACAACTCCCATCAACCACAGGGCCTAAAGTATCGAGATCTGAACTTGCGGATAAGTTCCAGCAATAAGGCACCTCACCCACGGTTCCTAGAGCTTGAAATCCTCGTATAATACATGACGAAACCAATGAGCACATGTGGCGCAGCCCGCTGATACCTTCGATCCAGATTCACGGATGTAGTATAATAGCTTTTTCCCTAGAAGACCTTGGTTTAATCGAACCTTGGAAAGCACTGCTAAAAGGCAATAAGAAAGGACACGTCTACAAGACTTTGTTTGTTCGTTTTACCTTAGCTGACCGGACCAATCTAGTTTACTTTATATGGGTTTGATTCAATAGATGGAGATAGGCTAGGGTTGAAGATCCACTTGCAGCTGCACATCAAATGGGATAAAAGATAATAACAAGCATAGTCATGTATCATGTTTGTATTGAGATAATCTTTTATGGGCAACACATCCTAATATTCTAGAGCCCCTGTGATGCAGTGGGCATAGTGATAGCTGTGAGATTCGACACATTTTGATGCCTTTTATTGATGGTTTTCTCCTGGATTTGATCGTTTTCTAGCTTTACCTAACGCTAATACTTTGGTAGCAAAGAAAACTTCGTTTTTAATGTGTGTTTCAGGTTCTGAACATCAACAAAGGGATTTAACCAGAGAAACACAATATTCTGGAGAAAACAAGCGAGTCCCACCTTGGAAGCGCGCGAGGGGAGCTCACAGAAGCTTTAACGAGAAACTATACGACGGGAATATTTTCCCGGCCATATAGTTGTCGTCGCCTCTGTCTTGTCAAAAGGGACAACTTCCGTGAAGGGACCAAGGATGAAAACACAACACAGTAGCCGCCATACCATCCTGAAGAGCGAAAGAAGAGATCCGGAGAAGAAGGGGAATACGTTCTTTATCTCACTCCACGATCTTCAACCTCCTAGCCAATACACTCCCATAGCCACTACTTGTACTTGAGAGAGAGAGGGATCTCCACCTTGCAAGACTAGGGTTTGAGATTGTTTCTTCCCATCTTGAATTGTGTTGGATATTTTTCTATTCTTATTATGGATCTCCACGGTAATACAAAGACGAATTCCCTTTATTCAATTATATTCACGATCCATTCTTCTCTCATGTGAGTAATTCCCTTGGGCGTGGGAGATGTAGGGGATTGGTGAGATGTGATGTGCCTTCATATTTTCCATTAGTTTGTGATTGATTCTAATTACTATATTAAGTGTGCTTGACTATCTGTGGGATGCCTAATGCTTGTTATCCAATTAAGGGCCCAGACAACATGATACTTTGTTCTACATAGATAAGATCTTGTTCGCTAGTGGACCGGCGACCCCCGGGTGACACGGGATATCAATGTAAAGCTAGTTGACTCGAGGATAACGAGTAACCAATGTGCTTATTGCATTATTCTGATCCAAGGAGCTTAATCGCTAAGCGACCTGAAGGGTCTTAATTGTCTAGTGTCTAACCATGGCTTTGGTAACAGGCTAGTAGGGTTATTGAAGTTGGGATGAAATCTACCAAGAGGAGTTCCGGCTAATTATGGGTTGCTTGCCTACACATATATTTATAAGATTATAATTGTTACATTTATCATTCGTCCACCTGGCACAGTCACTATCACCATGAACTGAATATCCCCGCGCCTTCTTTCGCTATCTGTAGGAAACAACAAACAACAAAGTCATTCTTTACTTTTATGCTTTATATTTCCGAAGTTTACATTTTAGTTCTATTTAAATACATCTCATTTAATCAAAACCCAATTCCTTATTTCAACACTTGCAGTTAATTCACTCGAAGACCTATGACAATTTCGGGTGTGACGGAGACTTCACCTATAAACACTTACCTTTGGGCTCCCTATGGGATCGATATCTGAAATTCAAAGCTAGCTACAAACGATTTGTGCTTTTGCAGACATCAAGCTATTTTTGGCATCGTTGCTAGGGAGCTAAGCGCTAAGTGTTTGCCTTGTGACATTTCAGGTGTTAATACTACAAAATGTTCTCCTTAGGAGACAAAGGGTCTACATGTTCTGGTAGGACCTACCCGCCGGATTATATTGAGCGCGTGCCTGCTTCGAGGCACGAAGAAATTATTGAAAAACTTTTAAGATCAAATAAAGTTGAAGTTGAAAACCTAAGTGATATTATGGAAATCATGTCTATTTACAGGACAACTCCTATGAAACCTGAGAAAACTCTCAGGGAATATAGTGCTCCAAGTTCTGAATTTCTTAAACAACCAATAGAGTTCCCTAATCCTGGAGTTAGAGAATATCGATTTGATGGTGGAATTATTAAAAATTTGTAGGATAAATCTTTTTGTGGAAGGGAAGATGAAGACCCAGGAAGACATATTAGAGAGTTTGACGATGTGATAACATCGCTTGGACCAAAAGGTTTGCCAAGAGACTTCCCTCGTCTTAAATTATTTCGATGGTCTCTTAAAGGTAAACCTCTAGACTGGTTATATTCTCTCCCTCGCCATTACATTAAATGTTGGGAAAACTGCATTACTAAATTCATAAATAGGTTTCTTCCTTTTAAAAAGGTAACTAAATTAAGAAAGAACATAGGCAACTTTAGTCAGAACGTGGGAGAAAACTACCCACAAGCCTAGGAAAGATTCTTTGGAATGATCAATAATATTCCTAATCATTGCTATTCCGAACTAACAATTTACCATTTATTCTACCATGGTCTCAATACTCAATGTAGAGAGTTTCTTGACTTCTCAGCAGGAAGATCAATAAATACTTTAACTATTAAAGAATGTTTGGAATTAATGTCTACTAGGGCTAAGAATGATTATTTATATAATCCTGATTTTGGCACTAAGTCGGAAAAAGGGATACTTCATATAACTCCTGATCTTATGCCTGAGGTACGCAAAACTATGAAACAAAAATGTATACCTTATGAACTTGTTAAGGAAAACAAAGTAGATTTGTTACAAGTTTTAACTGAAGAAGATGAAGCTAGAAAAGTTTTTCAAGAATTAAAACATCGACAAGTAAAATATCATAATAACTTGCATAAGCATTTCCAAAAAACACAAAAAGATTTTGGTGGAACTCACAGAAAGTTATGATGAGATTGGCCAAGAAATAAAATTATTTCACAAGTACCTTAGTATGATTGAAACCCAATGTGAACAAATAGCATCTGGTTATCAAATTTTTCTTTGTGAAGATAAAGATATTCCTGTTTCTACTAATGTTGTCACAAGAAGGGGTGTGATACGTCAAAAACGTATCTACTTTCCCAAACACTTTTGCTGTTGTTTCTCCTCTATACTTGTGTGATTTCGATGCAACTAATGCGAACTAACACTGTTTTCAGCAGAATTGCCTTGGTGTCTACTTTTTGTGCAAAAAACCAACTATCAGGAAAAATCCCGGAAAATATGCCAAAAATCCTATTTCACCCGAAGACTCCAGGAGCCAGAATACGAGACGGAGAGGAGCCCTGGGGTGGCCACACCACCTGGTGGCGCCGGCCAGGCCAGGCCACGCAAGGGGGTGGTGTGGGCCCCCCAGGCACCCCCTCGGCCTCTCTCTTCGCCTATAAGGAGCCTTCTGACCTAAAAACATCGGGGGGTTCGACATTTTTTAGAAGGAGTTCCGCTCCACCGCCACCACCAGATTCCACGAAACAGCACCAGAAACTCCGTTCTAGCACCCTGCCGGGACGGGGAATTGGAGGAGATCATCGCCATCATCATCACCATCGCTTCTCCATCGACCATCCATGTTTCCCCCATCTATGAGTGAGTAATCCCCCGCTGTAGGCTATGGGGATGGTAGGGATTGGATGATATTGTTCATGTAATGGCATCAGATTGTTAGGGCATAGTGCTTTATGACTTTGTTGCGACTTGTTGTGCTTAATGCTTGTCACTAGGGCCCGAGTGCCATGATTTCAGATCTGAATATATTATTGATTCATCATGATAGTATTGTTTTGGGTCTTATCTACAAGTTGTATACACTCGTCATTGTCCGGAACCTATGGTCCTGAAGTGACAGAAATCAGGGTAGCCAGAAGGGAAAGGCTTTGATGTGAGGATCACATGTGTTCATGGAGTGTTAATGCTTTTCTCCGGTGCTCTATTAAAAGGAGCACCTTAATTGCCAGTAGTTCCCTAGAGGCCCCGCTGCAAATGGGCTCGCAGGACAAAAGATGTTGTGCAAGTTCTCATTGCGAGCACGTATGACTATATATGGAACACATGCCTAGGATTATCTAGTACTTGGGTGCTTTATCTTATTTATCTGCAATTGCCCTATGTTCTGATTGCTATGTGAATTGTCTTGTCCATGCAACGCCCGTCCATCCATCCCTATGCCTACCGCACTCGAATCCCACTGTTTACTGCTTTTGTTACTACTGTCTTTGCTTTGCTACTACTGTTACTTTACTATTCCTACTACAAAACTGTTGCTACTGATAAACTGTTGTGAGCAAGATTGTTTCTAGGTGCAGCTGAATTGACAACTCAGTTGTTAAGGCTGATAAGTATTCTTTGGCTCCCCTTGTGTCGAATCAATAAATTGGGTTTCACTTCCCTCGAAAATACTGCGATACACCCCCTATACTTGTGGGTCATCAAGACTATTTCCTGGCGCCGTTGCCGGGGAGCATAGCTTTATTTATCAAGTTCACTTGGATTCTCTATTGTTTGCTGCTTTCCATCCATCATGGGTAAGTCTCGTGATGGCAAGGTTCCTATTTTACCATCCACTACAAGAAGAGGTATGGTTCTGAACACCTCTACCGCTCTTGATTCACCGTCTGTTCTGAGTAAGTTCCTTACACCACCACATACACATGCTACACACACTGCTACTACTGCTGAATCTGAAACTTCTAATGCTTATGATGCTGCTTCTACTGTGCTTGATAAGAGTGGTTCATTAGGTCCTTTCCTAGATGCTACGATTGCTAGAAATATAGTTGGAAATACCGAAACTCCTATTGAACACACTGCTACACCTGTTAGCCACCTGAGTCTAGTGAGAGTTATGATACTGAAGAAGATTATGTTGAGATGACTGATGAGTTTGTTGAAGAATGTAGGAACACCCATGATAGGAGCGCTACTAAGAATTCAGCTGCTAAGTTGAGAGGCGTACTATTAGACCCAAATTATCTCCTGCTGCTAAGTTTGCTGCTTCTCCTGTAAACATTATAGATGAAGATTATGATTTCTCTCTCGATCTATCCTACATAGCTATTGTCGAGAAAGAACCTTTTGGTGGGACTAAGAATGAAAGTGCGGTAGCACATATGAATGAACTTTCTACCATGAGTGGCTTGTTTTCTGATGATATTAAAATGCGTACTTACTTTGTTGCTAAGATTTTCCCTTTTTCAGTGAAAGGAGAAGCAAAAACTTGGTTTGGTAATTTACCTCCTGGATCTATTGATAGCCCTGAGTGCTTGTTTAATACTTTCCTGCAGAAATATTTTCCTCCTAGTGCTAGACATGCTGTTTTGCAGGAACTTTTTAATTTTAAACAGGGAGAAAAAGCGGTATTACCCGAATCTTGGGCAAGGTTTTGTGCTTTGATTCATGCACAGGCTGGAAGTCCATTACCTAAGAATGAACTACTTGATATATTTTATAATGGACTAACCGAAGAATCTAGGACATACCTAGATAGTTGTGCTGATTGTGTTTTCAGGAATAGGACTCCTAAGGAAGCTGAGGAATTAATGGCTAAAATAAGCAAGAATTATGAAGATTGGACTCCTCCTAAGAAAGCTATTCCTGAAGTAATTGTACATGAACCATCTATTTCGGTGCCTATTTCAACATCAAAGAAGAGGGGAGTTATTGAATTAAATGATGAAGTGATGAAGGAAGCTAAGAAATGTCTTAAGGAGAAGGGAATTAAAGCTGCAGATGTCAAGAATTTACCTCCTATAGAAGAATTCTGTAAGCCTATTCCCTGTTCACCCACTATTGAGATATACTCTCTCCAACACTTTGATGAAGGTGATATCCCTTACTTGAAACTGTTAGGGTAATAGATCTTGTATTACCAGAGGGCCAAAGGCCAGAATATATAGTACATGTACAGGTGCAAATATACAGGAAGCCCCCTAACATATGGGGAAACTACAATACACAAATATACTCTAACACCCCCCTCAAACTCATGGTGGATCCACAACACTGAGTTTGGAGAGTAAGAAATCATGCTGAGCGCGGGTTTGTTCCTTTGTAAAGAAATCTGCCAACTGCAAGTCTGAAGGCACATAATGGAGCGCAACAACCTGATCCTGCACCTGAGCACGTGTATAAAAAGCATCAACACCAATATGCTTGGTCAGCTCATGCTTGACCGGATCACGTGCAATACTGATAGCACCTGTACTATCTGACAAAAGTGGAGTGGGTGTCGTAACAGAGACCCCAAAATCTGCAAGCAACCACCGTAACCAGGTCACCTCAGCAGTCACCGAAGCCATAGCCCGCAACTCAGCCTCAACACTCGAACGGGAAACCGCTACCTGTTTCTTTGTCTTCCAAGAAACAAGCGAACCACCAAGAAACATACAGTAAGCAGAAAGTGAAGGACAATCCGTAGGATCATTTGCCCACGTAGCATCCGAGTAGCACTGGAGCTGGAGAGAGCTAGAACGAGGGAAGAAAATGCGATGAGTAATCGTGCCACGAAGATAACGAAGGACACAGAGGAGATGACCATATTGAACAGTGGTAGGAGCTGAGACAAACTGGCTCAGAATATGAACAGGATAAGAGATATCAGGACGGGTGACAACAAGATAAACGAGACTCCCAACAAGATGGCGATAACGAGTGGGATCGGGAAGAGGATCACCATCCGTAGGACGAAGCTTAACATGAAGCTCCATAGGAGTCTCAACGGTGCGCTCATCCGCAAGAGCAGCTCGAGCAAGAAGATCCTGAATATACTTTTCCTGAGAGATAGAAAACCCATCAGAGGTGGATGAAACCTCAATCCCAAGAAAATAGCGAAGAGGACCAAGATCAGTCATAAGAAACTGATCACGAAGACGAGCCTTGACAAAGGCAATATACTCAGGATCATCACCAGTAATGATCATATCATCAACATAGAGAAGGAGAAGAGTGCGTCCACGAGGAGAAGTGTGAACAAAAAGCGCTGGATCATGAGAACTAGGAGAGAAACCAGCAGCAGTCACCACAGAGGCAAAGCACTCAAACCAGGCACGAGGGGCCTGTTTCAGGCCATAAAGAGAACGTCGAAGACGACAAACCATCCCATCGGGAACAGAATACCCAGGAGGAGGCTGCATATGAACCTCCTCACTCAACTTGCCATTAAGAAAAGCATTCTGAACATCAAGCTAGGACACAGACCAGCGTCAGACAGAAGCAAAAGCAAGAAGAGTACGCAAAGTGGTCATATATGCCACAGGAGCAAAAGTCTCATCATAGTAACGACCATGTTCCTGCTGAAAACCACGAGCCACAAGACGCGCTTTATAGCACTCAAGAGATCCATCAGAGCGGGTCTTAATTTTATAGACCCACTTACATGTGATAGGACGAACACCAGAAGGGGGAGAGACAAGATCCCAGGTGCCTGTGCGCTCAAGCACATCAATCTCCTCAGTGGGAAGCTGCCATTCAGGATGACACGCAGCATCCCGATAAGAAGTCGGCTCGGAAACTACAGAGAGACCATACTGACTAGGGGAGTAACGGTCTGGAGCACGACGCTGACGAACAGGTCATGAGGAAGGAAGCTCATCCGCGGAAGATGACTCATCAGAAGAGGAGGAAGAAGGAGGCACGGAGGAAGGATCCGAAGCTGGAGACCGAGGAGAACTAGGGGAACTAGACGGAGGAGAGGATGGCGCCGAAGACAAAGGAGGCGCAGTAGAAGGAGGAGGTGGAGGAGAAGAGACAACGGAAGGTGTATCAGGAAAAAGAAGAAAAGAGAGATCATCTGTTGGGTAAGTACCAGAGGTGGGGCGAGGATAGAAAGGACGCGTCTCATCGAACGTGACATCACGAGAGATGCGCATACGACGACCAACGGGGTCCCAACAGCGATAGCCCTTATGCTCATCACTGTAGCCAAGAAAAACACACTCAACAGACTGAGCGGTTAATTTGGTGCGTTCACGAGGAGGGAGAAGGACATAGCAAACGCAGCCAAATAAACGAAGAGCCGAGTAGTCTTGACAGGAGCCAGAGAGACGCTCGAGAGGAATGCCACCCTGAAGAGCAGCTGAAGGCTGAATATTAATGAGGTAAGTCGACGTAGTGAAAGCCTCAGCCCAGAAATGCGGCGGAAGAGAGGAAGCAATCATCATAGAGCGCGTAGTCTCAAGAATATGACGATGCTTATGCTCGGCGACACCATTTTGAGCATGGGCGCCGGGACACGAGAACTGAGCAAGGGTGCCCTGCTCAGCAAGGATGCCACGCAGGTGCTGAGAGATATACTCTCCTGCAGAATCAGCATGAAAAACACGAATAGGCGTGGAATACTGAGTACGAACCATAGCCACAAAGCGCTGATAAATAGCACCTCGCTGCGAGAGCGCATAAAAAATAACCAGGTGTACCGTGAAAAATCATCAATAAACAAAATATAGTATCGGTGGCCCCCTTTTGAAGCATAGGGAGCCGGACCCCACACATCTGAATGAACAAAATCAAAAGGTCGCTGAGATACAGACACACTAGTAGGATAGGGAAGCTGAATCTGTTTACCTAACCTACAACCCTGACACGAATGTAACGACGACACATCTCCTGAGACAAGCCCCAGAAGATCACGACGAACTAAGGATGATAAACGGGAGCCACAAAGATGACCCAACTGATGATGCCACTGCTGAAACGAGCCAGTGACAGACGCAGCAACCGCAGGAGAAGTGGCAGAAGAAGTGTCAGCGGAAGGAACGCGAAGCCAGTCTAACTCCCATAGCCCTGGAGACTCAATGCTGCGAGGGCCAGCTCCAACCAGAGCCTGTGTACGACGGTCCTGAACAGCACAAGAATCAGCATCAAGAATGACACGACAACCAGAATCAGTAAGCTGACTAGCAGAGAAAAGGTTCATCTTAAGGCTGGGAACATGAGAAACATCAGGAACAGAGAAGGAGGAAGTAGAGAGGGTGCCTCGACTAGAAACAGGAAGAGAGGTACCATCAGCCGTAATAACATGGACAGGAGAAATAAGAGAGCGAGTAGCAGAAAGAATAGAAGACGCAGAAGTCATATGAAAAGAAGCTCCAGAATCCAGATACCATGGGGATGACGTACCTGACTATGTAGAAGATGATGGTCGCACGGTGCCAGAAGAACCAGTCACAGAACCAGCAGTACTCGACGAGGAGGAGCCTGTAGCAGCGAGCAGACTACGAAGACCACGAATAATATCCTGATCAGACAGAGCACCAGCAGGGGGTCCAGAAGCACCAGCAGGAGGTCTAGAAGCAACACAGAAGATCCTGAAGAACCAGACTGGCGACGAGCAAGATACTGCTGACGTAAGCGTGGATCCCTCGTCCAGCAACCAGAGATATCGTGGCCAAGCTTGCCGCAGTGAGCACAGGGAGGACGAGAACCACGGGGCTGCTGAGACTGACTCTGACCTTGGGCCGGTGGAGCAGAAAGTAGCAGCGGTGCGAGAGACCGCGACGAAGCCGGCGGCACGGGGGGGCCACGAGCAGCAAGAACAGAAGGAACCTCAAGAAGACCAGCACCACGAAGACGAGTCTCCTCAGCACGAAGCTCAGCCAGTACCTCAGAGAGCAGAACACGACCACGGGCAAGCAACTGGGCACGGCGCGGCTCAAACTCCTTGCGGAGCCGCGACAAGAACTCAAAGACGCGCTGAAACTCCAAATCCGCGCGCACAATCAGACAGCAGGGAGATGTGTTACACACCGCTGTACGAAGACAGTCAAGCTGACGCCAAATAGCAGCACTCTCAGTACAGAAATCATCAATAGAAGAATCACCCTGCTTAAGATCATGCTCCTGACGAACCACAGATAGATAAAGAGCATCTCCAGACGGCTGATAGCGCTAACGAAGAAAAGCCCACTGAGCAGCAGCAGTGGGAAGACCCATGAACTCAGCAGCATACTGAGGCAGAACACTAGAAGTGAGAACAGCAGCAGCACGAGCATCCTCATCTATCCACTGAGTGTAGTCAGCCAGATCCAGCCGGTAGGTCGTAGTAGCAGTAGAATGCTCCTGGACCTGGCGCTCATAATCAGCCCGAGCAGAAGCATCAGCACTCTGGGCTGCATCCTTGACCGCCTGAGTAGAATCGGGGGCAAGGGCAACGGGCGTCGGGGCACAAGGCACAAGAGGCACAACGGGGCGCGGTGGACAGGAGACCTCACCGGAAAGCACACCCCAAAGGCGAAGACCGCACATATGGACGCGCATAAAGGCAGCGAAATCAGGATAATTCGCGCCATCAAAAATCACCGGGCAGCGAGGAATCGCAACATAGCCCGATGAGGAAGACATTTTTTTTGGCCAAACGAGATCAGATCAGAACGGATCTAGAGGGCGGCGGCTGGAGGGCAGCGACCAGGGGGCAGACCGGGGGCAGATCCGGTTGGCGGCGGCGGGGCGGGCGGCCGGCGGCGGATCCAGGGCGGGT
This sequence comes from Avena eriantha, assembly GCA_910589775.1. Taxonomy (NCBI): domain Eukaryota; kingdom Viridiplantae; phylum Streptophyta; class Magnoliopsida; order Poales; family Poaceae; genus Avena; species Avena eriantha. Next base: position 326,181,444 of record OU342743.1, read on the forward strand.
GGCGGCGTCGGCGGTGGCCGTCCGGTCGGCGGCGGCGGCGTCGGTGGCGGTGACGGGCGGCGGCGGCGGTGTCGGCGACGGCGGCGAGAGATGAGAGAAAAAAAGGCCTTACGGCTCTGATACCATGTTAGGGTAATAGATCTTGTATTACCAGAGGGCCAAAGGCCAGAATATATAGTACATGTACAGGTGCAAATATACAGGAAGCCCCCTAACATATGGGGAAACTACAATACACAAATATACTCTAACAGAAACCTCCTGATCAATGCTTAGAAGAATTTGATATTTTTATTGTTAAGCAAGATAACTTTAATAAAAGGGTGCAAAATCATCTAATGGAAAACACTAGAGCTATTATTGAGTTGAAAGATATTGTGGAAAGAACCTCTAATGATGTTAAAATGATTGTTAAACACTTTCAAATGGTTCAAACTCAAATAGATCAACTCGTTAAAGTGCAAAACGACTTGCTAGTTAATGCTGCTAAAGAAAAACACGCTTATGAAATTAGAACTAGAAGTGGTGCTGCTACCCAGGATCCTCTATATCCTGAGGGGCATCCCAAAAGAACTGAGCAGGATTCTCAACGAGCTGAAAATAGTGGTTCTACTCGTAAGAAAAGGAAAAAGAAACATAAAAGTGTTGTAGAACCCTCTGAACCTGCTATAGATCCTAATAGTATATCTATCCCTGATGCTGAAACTGAAAGTGGTAATGAAGAAAATGAAGTTCCTAATGAAGAAAAAGTTGAAGAAGAACCTGAAAACCACACTAGGACTTCTAAATACACCAAAGAAGATTTTATTACTAAGAAACATGGTAGTGAAAGAGAACCTTGGGTCCAAAAACCTATGCCTTTCCCTGATAAGAAACACAAGTCAAAGGAAGATGAACACTATAATAAGTTTTGTGAGTGGATGAAGCCTTTATTCTTGCAAATTCCTTTGACTGATGCTATTAAATTGCCTCCTTACTCAAAGTATATGAAGGACATTGTCTCGAATAAAAGGAAGATCCCTAATGAAGAAATCTCTACTTTGCTTGCTAATTATTCCTTCAATGGTAAGGTTCCTAAGAAACTTGGAGACCCAGAGATTCCAACTATCCCTTGCTCTATTAAGAACAGTTATGTTAGAACTGCTTTGTGTGATTTGGGAGCTGGAGTTAGTGTTATGCCTTTCTCTCTCTATAAGAGGCTTCAGCTTGAAAAATTGATACCAACTGATATATCTTTGCAAATGGCTGATAAGTCTAACACTATTCTTTTGGGTATATGTGAGGATGTACTTGTCCAGGTGGCTCATAATTTCTTGATATTAACTGATTTTGTTGTGCTTGAAATGCCTGAAGATGATAATATGTCTATTATTCTTGGGAGACCTTTTCTTAATACTGCAGGAGCTGTTATTAATTGTAATCAAGGAAAGGTGACCTTCCATGATAATGACAAGGAACATATTGTCTATTTACCCAAGGAGATTGGAAGGACTTATGGTTTAAATTCAATTGAACATGTTGAAGGCATTCAAGTTGGAGAAATATATTGTCCCATACCAAAAGAAAAATCTGAAACTATTATGATTGGGACCATTGCTATCAAGGTCGAGGTAACATAATCATTAGTGGAATTGTCTCATATGCAATTGTTTTGGTAGCAAGACTTGATCAACCTTGCTAACAAAAGGATTCCATTGAACAAAACAATGTTTTCATTATGATTATCCCTGTTTATTTCTATCCTTTGCATTTTAGTTTTTGCTTTCGTTTAGTTTTATTTGTGTTGTTAGTTGCTTGCATGCTAGAATTTCTATAGTTCTAGCCTTGTTTTTGTCCTTGCATCATATTTCCAAAAAGAAAAAAAATCTGTCTGTCAGAAAAATCATTCTTCTATTTCTAAAAAATGCCCAAAAATAAAGTGTCTCGAAAAATTCCAGAAAATTCGTATTAAATTTTTACGTGAAAAAGGGGCAGAGGAGTACCTGGTAGGTACCAGGGGGGGCCACCAGGCAGGCACACAACATGGTGGTGCGGCTAGACCTGGGTGGCGCCATGCCCTGGTGTGGGCCACCCCTAGCCCCCCACTACCTCTCTCTCCTGTCACTTTCTTCTCTCTCCCGAGTAAGCTCCAGTTCATAGCTCGAAATCGCGTTCTCTCTGTGCTTGCCCTCGATTTCTTCGATCTCTTTGCTCAGCCCATCTTTCTTGCTGAAATTTGGAGCAATTGTTCCTTGGTATGTGACTCCTCCCCTTGTCCAAGTAGATTTGTGTTTAGTGGATTGTATGTTGAGTATTTTGATGCTGTAGGTGACTGGTTTTGAGGGCTTGTAAGCTTGTTTGATGCTTAGAGATATAGTTTTGATGCATGTTTAGGCCTCTTGCTAGTCCCTGTGAGTAGAATCCTTCATTATATTTGCTTTGCAATCACTTGTTTAATAGGTGTTTAAATTTCAGAATAGAAGACGAGTGAACACCACCTAAACCAACATGAGCTTTGGGTGCCTGATGTCATGAAGGTCCACCAGGAGGAGGAAGTTTTTCCCTCCATTTATCCATGTTCTGAGTTCATGAGAGCTATAGGAATTCTACAAGATTTCCACACTTTGGTTTCTAATGTGGGGTTAGAGCACTTTTTGGAAGACGAACCTTGTCAATTTGTGAAGCTAACCATGTCTGTGGTGCAGGATTTCAAATTTAGTCACTCTTTGCCTAACCCCATGGTCCATTACAAAATTTACAATATAGCTGTCAACCTTTCTCTTGATAATTTTTGTGCAGCTATTAAGGTACCTCAATGGGCATCATGTAAGAAGATTAAAGAGAGACCGGAACCACTCATGGTTTTATACGCAGAAATTTGTCAAGGGAGTAGCTTCTCTAAGGAGAATGGAAAAATCTGTAACATTCATCTTCCCTCCATTCGCTACTTTGCCTACTTTATTGCCAAGTGTGTTCTTGCTAGGAAAACTGCCAATAAGTTATCTTCGTTTGATTTAGCATTTATCTCTGCTGCTCTTAGGCGAGATAGGTCCTACAACTTGGGTGCTTTGATAGCTTTCCGTCTTGCTACTAACCGTGAGAAGGGTGGAATTTGTGGAGGCCTCATTGCTTCTCGTTTGCTAGCATTGCATGGTTTAGTGCCTCATCCTCTAGACCTATAGTTTCCCATAGAAAGGCTTGATTTTAACTCCATGGTACAACATAAATTTATTTCCTCCTAGGCTAGCTTGAGTGAGTTGTCTTATGAAATAACCTTTCTCAAAGCTGGCTGGAGAAAGAGCAAGTCTGAGCGTGTTGTTCTTTTGCCTGCACCTGTTTTGTTTAACCTTGATAACAGGGAAGGATGGTCCCTCACTGAGGAGGAGCTTGACACGTACTTGGGAGAGCTCTCCCAACAGGAGCAGGACACTAGAAGGGAGGTCACAGATGATTCAGTCCAGCCCTCGAATGAGGGAGAGTATTCATATCAGCAGCCCGCTTATGATTGGGGAGCTTCTTCTTCCTCTCATGGGCCCGGTTACGACCATTCTTACCAAGATCCGCCCGCTTGGAACCCCTATTCTTACATGGATTGGTACCCACTTAGGCCAAAATCCTAAGCTTGGGGGCAGGTACGCCGACACCGCACTCATCTCCATATCATGTTGCGTCGGTTCTTTGTATATTCATGTTTTCGTTCTTTTTCTAGTTTTCGTTCTTCTTTGCTTTTGCTTTCTAAAAACACAAAAAGACCAAAAAATATTTTTGTTGTTTCTCTTTGGTTTGCTTCTTATTTTTGCTTTGGTTTTCTTTTTTCCTTTTTGCTTTGTTTGAACTATTTGAAAAACCCAAAAATATTTTGCTTTGCTTGTTTTTCTCTTTTGGTTCTTGTTTAAAAATCGAAAACACCAAAAATATTTGTCGTTCTTCTTTGGTTTTTGCGAGTTGGCTACAGGGTTCGGCAGTTCTCAGTGGATTATTGGTTTCATATTATTATTCAAGCCACACAAGTGAAGAGAAATAATGAGGATCAATGACAACTTGAGGCGTGGTAAGAGGCTGGTAACGAACTCTATTTGTCTTCATTTTTGTACATATACTCATCATTGTGAGCTTGCTTAGTCCGTTCATGTAGAGTGTATGTTTTCTTTGGATGCTTAGTAGTTCTTGCTTTCTTGTGATTAGATCCAGCTCGCTAATAGTTTGTAGCATGTCTCATGAATGTTTGCTTGCATTACTCTATTCATAAATTGGTATGACACTATGGTATCCTCCTCTGAATGTTTCATTTGATCGATTTGGCACATGCTCACGCATGCACATGACTGTAATAATCAGTTAAGCCTTGACGAATTATTTTGCCTTGAGGATCTTGAATCATTTTCATGCCATGAGTAGTCTTGTTTTGTTGTAAGCATGATAATGACAGCTATTGCTCTCTCGTTTGTCGCTCCCTTACTATTGCTAGCCTTCATTTCCACTTAGTGTTTTACTCATGTTTCCAACTCCCTAAACCAAATATTTCCAAAGTGTCCACCATACCTACCCATTAGCATCACTGGCTACTTCCGTTCATATTCAATATGCCTTGTTTTCTTCCGAATAAAATGTTTGCTTGTTATGAGAATGTTAGTTAGTAAAGCTCTCATGAACTTGATGGCACACTTTATTTTCTGCACTTAATAAACCCGAACCAATCCGTCCTTCTTTGTTGTGCATATGCTTGCGCTTTATGAGTTGAAGTTAGCAGAACCATGTACCATGGGGACCGCTTTCAGCGCTTCATAGGTACTTTGTACTTAGTTGGTATCATGTTCTTTTGCTTATGGATCCCGGCGGTGTGAAATAAAAGTGGAACTTGTAATATCATGGAGTTTGTATGTATGTTAGAGAAACGCCTAGGCCGCTAGCCTAAGCCATTCCTAATCATGGTGGAAACTTGCAGCATAACCATAATGAGCATTCTATGAAGCATCCTCAATAAAAATCTATGCACATAGTAAATAAAAAGATCGCTGAGATGCTCATTGTCTGTTTGCCTTGTATTTTGATTATGGGATAGCTCCCGTGTCATGTGCAAGGGGTACCCCGTTGGCGGTTCTCTATGATACGTATATACTTACAATGACAAGAGCTTACTTGTGACTAAAGTTGAGTAGCATGAGGATCGGTCTTCGTAAGTAAGGGGCATGAGACTTCAATTTATAACTTGTCAAGAACATCCTCTTAGTTGTGTTACTTTCACCTTAACCATATTAAAGATGCTTATGATAGGGGCAATGAGAGCTCAAAGCTAACGAGTACCATACTTTCAGCATTTGGAAGCCTTTCAAAATTATTCAAAACCTTTTTTCTTCTACTTGTTGAGTCTCCAGATATTCTTTGAGCACCTTCTTGAGAGCATTAGTTTTCATTTTTTGTGTTTGTTCCATTACTTGATTATTTGTGTTATGACTTTGATGCTTGTATCTTTGATATCTTTACTTCTAGTCATCACTTGAACTTCAGAGGTGCGTTGACATTCATAATCCAAGGCAAGCGAGATACCACTCTATCATACCTTTCTATGAGCATTGTAATGTTGCTTATGTTTGTGCTTCGTGCTACTTATTATTCTTGAGTTAGAATCTCTTCATAGCTTGCAATGACTATTAAGTAGACTCAGTTGCATACTCTTTATTATGAATTGTCTAAGTAGTTGATCACATTGTTGAGATTATTTACATCATATGAAGCAAATGTGTTCGTGAAATTTCTTTTATCGCACTCAGTTTCCAACTGAATTGCTTGAGGACAAGCAATAAGCTAAGCTTGGGGGGAGTTGATACGTCCAAAACGTATCTAGTTTCCTGAACACTTTTGCTGTTTTTTCTCCTCTATACTTGTGTGATTTGGATGCAACTAATGCGAACTAACGTTGTTTTCAGCAGAATTGCCTTGGTGGCTACTTTTTGTGCAGAAAATCAACTATCAGGAAAAAGCCCGGAAAATATCTCTAAAATCCTATTTCACCCGAAGACTCCAGGAGCCAGAATACGAGACGGAGAGGAGCCCTGGGGTGGCCACACCACCTGGTGGCGCGGGCTAGGCCAGGCCGCGCCAGGGGGTGGTGTGGGCCCCCCAGGCACCCCCTCGGCCTCTCTCTTCACCTATAAGGAGCCTTCTAGCCTAAAAACTTCGGGGGGTTCGACGTTTTTCCAGAAGGAGATTCGCTCCGCCGCCACCAACAGATTCCACGAAACAGCACCAGAAACTCCGTTCTGGCATCCTGCCGGGACGGAGAATTGGAGGAGATCATCGCCATCATCATCACCATCGCTTCTCCATCGACCATCCATGTTTCCCCCATCTATGAGTGAGTAATCCCCCGCTGTAGGCTATGGGGATGGTAGGGATTGGATGAGATCGTTCATGTAATGGCATCAGATTGTTAGGGCATAGTGCATAGTATCTTTTATTAGTGCTTTATGACTTTGTTGCGACTTGTTGTGCTTAATTCTTGTCACTAGGGCCCGAGTGCCATGATTTCAGATGTGAACTTATTATTGATTCATCATGATAGTATTGTTTTAGGTCTTATCTACAAGTTGTATACACACATCATTGTCCGGAACCTATGGTCCCGAAGTGACAGAAATCGGGGTAGCCGGAAGGGAAAGGCTTTGATGTGAGGATCACATGTGTTCACGGAGTGTTAATGCTTTTCTCCGGTGCTCTATTAAAAGGAGCACCTTAATTGCTAGTAGTTCCCTAGAGGCCCCGCTACAAACAGGCTGGCAGGACAAAAGATGTTGTGCAAGTTCTCATTGCGAGCACGTATGACTATATATGGAACACATGCCTAGGATTGTCTAGTACTTGGGTTCTTTATCTTATTTATCTACAATTGCCCTATGTTCTGATTGCTATGTGAATTTTCTTGTCCATGCAACGCCCGTCCATCCATCCCTATGCCTACCGCACTCAAATCCCACTGTTTACTGCTTTTGTTACTACTGTCTTTGCTTTGCTACTACTATTACTTTACTATTCCTACTACAAAACTGTTGCTACTGATAAACTGCTGTGAGCAAGATTGTTTCTAGGTGCAGCTGAATTGACAACTCAGTTGTTAAGGCTGATAAGTATTCTGTGGCTCCCCTTGTGTCGAATCAATAAATTGGGTTTCACTTCCCTCGAAAATACTACGACACACCCCCTATACTTGTGGGTCATCAGGGTGCAGTTGTTACAGGACCATTAGGACCACTGGAATACGAAGCGGAAAAAGAGCAAAATGAAAAAGCCTTGCTCGAAGCAAGCCAAGAAGATGATACATTGGTGGATCCTCAAGATGAAACTGAAACGCAAGATCAAACCAAGGAGGACCAACATGATGCAAAAAAGATGACCATTATGACTCTGATGTAGAGACTGTTGATTCAAGAGAAGATAAAGAAATAAGCAAGGAAGATGAAGTTCGTGTAGTAGAAAAGAAGAAAAGCAATAAGCAACAACAAAAGAAAGCAACGAAAGAGCCTGACCCCCCACAAAAGGTAAAAGACAAGAGTAAGTTAGGTGAGAAAAATCTTCCTTATCCAGATCAAAAAAAGAAAGCACCGGATCAGGTAATTTATAATTCTTTTACAAAGGCACTTAGTGACCTTCATCTGGAAATTCCATTTGCAGATGCAATCAAAGTTCCTACTTATGGTAAATTCCTCCGTGATATTCTTAGTAGAAAGAAAGAAATAACTGAAACTGTTGCCATGGTAACGAGCTATCCTGCTAATGGAAAGTTATTGTCTAAGTCTAGAGATCCCGAAATACCAACTATTTCATGCTCAATAGGCAAAACTGATAATCATAATTCCTTGTGTGATCTAGGAGCAGGAGTTAGTGTAATGCCATACTCCCTCTATAAAAGGTTAGGATTAGGGGAGTATTCTCCTACTACTATCACTTTATAGATGGCTGACAAGTCCACTAAACAACCCATTGGTATGATCGAGGATGTTCTACTTAGAATAGATGAGCATGTTATTCCCACTGATTTTATTATTCTTGAGATGCCTGAAGATGAAAGATTATCTATAATACTTGGAAGAACTTTCCTCAGTACTGCAGGTGCATCAGTAGATTATGCTGAAGGAAAGATAATCTTCAATGTTTATGATGCTGAAATCATCCAGTATTTTTCAAAGAATCTAGGAGCATGAGAAAGATATGTTCCACCGGCAAAACGAGTTCATGTGGTAAGTGCCTTTGATAAAGGGCAACCAAAGGTAAGAATTCGAGAAGAGAGAAGAGGTTGAGTTACTCAACCATTCTTAATAAATGCTTAATGGGAGTCAACACGTTTTGTCAATTAAGTAGATTAGAGAATAAGAAGTTCATCGCATTCCTACCACTTTTTCACAGACATTCTTGTGGAAGAGCCCCCGCGAAGATGCAGCTGTCAAAAAGTAGTAGAAACATCGACTGAATGAGTAGAGAATAATAATAAGAATAAAAGTTTGAGTTTTCTATTTACAAAAGCTAAAATTTTGCTTTTAATATGCTAATGTTGGTCAACAGTTTTTACTATCAATTTTCTGTTAAAAACAAGGTACTTCGCTAAGTTTTGGGATAAGAAGGAATCCTCGAAGAAATAGAAATTTTTGATGATTACTGACGGTTTAACGACCAACTATACGGCGGGAATAAAAATTTCGGTCGTATAGTTCTGGTCCTATAGATATCTTTGTCATCAATAAATTTTCTTCGAAGACACAGAGAATTTAACGACCAACCATACGGCAGGAAGAAAATTTCCGGCTGTATAGCTCCGGTCGTATATATATCGATGCCTTCGTAGAATTTCATCCAAAAGGTACCGAGAATTTAACGACCAACTATACGACTAGCTCTGATCGTATAGATATCGATGCCTTCATAGAATTTCATGCCAAAGGTACTGAGAGTTTAACGACTAACTATACGGTAGGAGTAAAAATTCCGGCCGTATAGTTCCGGTCGTATAGATATCGATGCTAGTTTTAGAAATTTATCTCGAGAGGCAGACAGTTTCACGACCAACTATACAGCGGGATCATTGCGATCCGGCCATATAGTTGTGTCCGTATAGCTGTTTTCTGTATAAAGAAACCCTAGTTCGTGACGCTGCCACAACTATACGGGTGCAGAAACATCACCCACCCGTATAGTTCCGACCGTATAGTTCGGTGCGATCACAAAATCGCACCGGGGCGGCTAGCTCTTCCTCCTCTCCTCATTATTTCTCTCATATTCTCTCTCCAAACCTCTCAAAATCCACCTAGAACTCTTGATTCTTCGCGGATTTCATTCGTTTGAGTGGGGGAATCAACATATCGGTATGTATCTCTCCTTATCCATGCTTTATTTTCAGATTTCCGTGGTTGAAACTCTCACATTGATCTAGTGCATGAACTCAAGCTTATTTTGTTTTTCCTATTAATTTATCATGTTAGGATTGAATTTTTCTACGTAGAATCATTCATATATCATATAGAAACTATATGCCTAAGGTTTTATGGTGAAATTTTTCAGTGCATCATGATGAACAAAATTGGTAACCTCTTTCGTTCGAGCAAGCGCCAATGGGGTGAGGGCTCGAGCTCAGGGTCCCGAGCCCCGCACAACTCCAAGTTGGACGTTGTCTCATCGAGGAGGGTGCTACCCACACGTTGGGCCGACCACAACTTTCTCACTGCGGCAGGGTTAAAGGGGGATTTTGACCTCATGTGCAGCAGGGCAGGGTTGGCGGTACTTGGTTTCACAAGCCACGACACCTACACCGAGCATACCCATGAGTTCTTGGCCTCCTTCAGCGACGACCACAGGGAGAAAGGTAATTTGTGCATGATAAGCTTCACCATGAACCAACAGCACTATGAGATAAGTTTCAAACAATTTTGCAATGCTTTCAGCTGCCCTCATACTGGGGAGCCCAATGTTACTAACCTCTATAGCGTAATAAGTGGAACGACTTGGGAGGTTATTTCTTTTAATGGTGGCAGGCACTTTTATCAGAAGAAGATGTCCACCATCCAGAACGCAACCATTCGCTACTATGCTCTGTTCCTCGCCAACACACTACTGGGGAGAGGTGACATAGGTTCCATGGCGAATGAGAACATGGCAATGATCACCAAGGCTCTCTTCCCCACTTCAACGCAAAGGCCCAGTCTTGCAGCTCTACTCATCCAGCACTTCCGCCACCAAAGAAACAAGACCAAAGGAGATATTCGTGTTGATGGATTGGTAACCCACCTTGCCTATGCATTGAACATTGTACTACTTGTTATGGAACCTGTTGACGGCTTCAAACTCATGGACGTCAAATATGTGACTGCTTGTGGCTTCCTTGGTGTTTACCATGCTAACCGGAGGCTCCGAGCATATCAATTTAGTTATCTTGATGATGCACAGGGTGAGCAGGTTTAGTTACCCTACCCCCAATCCTTCGTGATTGTGGACAAGAACACTTGGATCCTCACCAAGGACCAAGTGATGGAGATCTTGGCCGAGCTCCAGACCGAGGAGGAGGAAGATGAAGGGCAGCAGGATGATGAGGAGCAGGAGGAAGAGCATGGACACCACCCTTCTTGGGAGGGACAGGAACAGCAGAAAGGAGGAGCTTGGGACCCGTGGCCCAACCAGCCACAACAAGGGTATAACAACGTCCCCTATCAGGAGTTCTAGCAGCTCAACCAGTGTGTTGGGGAGATCGACCACACTCTTTAGGATGTGAATAAAGATATGAATACTTTGACTCACAACTTCAGTCACTTCATGACCCACTTCCTCGACTACAACTAGCAGTATCCACACCAGCCACCAAATGACGGCAACAGTTGAGCCTGGCAATCACCTAAGCTTGGGGGAGGTTTGAAAACCTCCAAACTTTGCATTCATATTTTCATTTCTTCTTTTGATTTATTTTATTTATTCAAATTTTCATGTTTATTTTCAGCTTTGCATTTCTAAACCAAAAATATATATAAAAAATTAGTTGTAACTTTATTTGCAAGTTCGTTTCTTTGTTTCTCTCGTAGATTGCTTAATTTTGGGTGACTTGGCAATAGGGAAGCATAGAGGGGGTTCGACTCAAATACAAGAATGAAGCAAGTTAGAAGAGGTATCACATTCCTTTCACCATCCTTTCTGCAACCTTAAATTGATCCTACAAAGATTTATTCGCTTGCACTGTGGTCGCTCCCCACTTAGCTTGTTATCCTATAAATTCTATTCCTTTGCTAGTGTCTCCTTTTTAGCCTTGAAATAATGAGCAAAGAACTTGGTTAAAAATACTTCCTACATTTTTACAACAAGAAAAAGCATCTGAAAGATGACTTGCATTCATGTTTAGCCCAAAGAATTTAATTTTAGAACTACTCCGTTCCATTTGAGCTTAATATAGATAGACTTGATAGTACCCTTGATTGAAATTGTTTGATAAAATGGATGCTTCGAAGTAGTAGAAATTATGACACTGCTTTTTCTAATAATTACCATAAAATATTGCTTTACACGTGTCATTACAACTCTATCGTGCTCCATGGGGAACTATTAACTCCGCTGACAAACGAACGATCTAAATGTGGGAAACCACTTGATTTCGGCTATTGAGGTATGTAAACGTCTATAGCAGTAATGCTATGACGGGTAAATTTTTTAGTCTCCTCATGTTTTCACGTACCAAGTGAAGTTGTAGTGCTCCTCTAGCACATTATTGCTCAACAATTATTTATTGGCATGGTCACGAGTGCACACACAACCCAATTAAACATGATAAAAATAGTGGCATGATTTCTCTATGAAATAGCTAAAGTTTTTGAAAGGCAAAAGAAAAGAAAGAGGTGCTTTGATAGTCTTGAAATTTTGACATGGAATAGATGATTTGTTCTTAAATTACATGCCTTGATGCCAACTTGAGTACTCCTAATGGTTAAACAAACAAGAACAAAAAGTTTTCATCTATCCATAAAGAGAGGCACCAAAAGAATTTGTCTCACTTTCCTAGCTAAAACTTTCGACACTTGCTTGGGCATATGATTTATTTGCTAACAAGATATACATGGTTAGGAAATGGACTCAGTGCAATCTTGTGAATACTTGTATGATCATATTTAAGATTGCAGGGATTATGAAGAAAATAATTTGACACTAATTGAAACTTGTGAGTTCCTTTATTTTCAGTCTCGAATCTCCGCTATTCTTCTTTATGTCCTTGTCACTCGAGGGCGAGCAACATCTAAGCTTGGGGGAGTTGATAGTTGTGAGATTCGACACGTTTTGATGGCTTTTATTGATGGGTTTCTCCCGGATTTGATTGTTTTCTAGCTTTACCTAACGCTAATACTTTGGTAGCAAAGAAAACTTGGTTTTTAATGTGTGTTTCAGGTTTTGAATATCAACAGAGGGATTTAACTAGAGAAACACAATATTCTAGAGAAAACAAGCGAGTCCCACCTTGGAAGCGCGCGAGAGGAGCTCACGGAAGCTTTAACGAGCAAATATACGACGGGAATATTTTCTGGCCGTATAGTTCCTGTCGTATAGTTTCCGCCGCCTCTGTCTTGTCAAAAGGGACAACTTCCATGAAGGGACCAAGGACGAAAACACAACACAGCAGTCGCCATACCATCCAGAAGGGAGAAAGAAGAGATCCGGAGAAGAAGGGGAAGACGTTCTTCATCTCGCTCCACGATCTTCAACCTCCTAGCCAATACACCCCCATAGCCACTACTTGTACTTGAGAGAGAGAGAGGGATCTCCACCTTGCATGACTAGGGTTTGAGATTGTTTATTCCCATCTTGAATTGTGTTGGACATTTTCTATTCTTATTGTGGATCTCCACGGTAATACAAAGACAAATTCCCTTTATTCAATTATATTGATGATCCATTCTTCTGTCATGTGTGAGTAATTCCCTTGGGCGTGGGAGATGTAGGGGATTGGTGAGATGTGATGTTCTTTCATATTTTCCATTAACTTGTGATTGATTCTAATTACTATATTATGTGTGCTTGACTATCTGTGGGATGCCTAATGCTTGTTGTCCAATTAAGGGCCCAGACAACATGATACTTTGTTCTACACAGATAAGATCTTGTTCCCTAGTGGACCGGCGAGCCCCGGGTGACACGGGATATCAATGGAAAGCTAGTTGACTCGAGGATAACGAGTAACCACTGTGCTTATTGCATTAGTCCGATCCAAGGAGCTTAATCGCTAAGCAACCTGAAGGGTCTTAATCGTCTAGTGTCTAACCATGGTTTTGGTAACAGGCTAGTAGGATTATTGAATTTGGGATGAAATATACCAAGAGGAGTTCCGGCTAATTATGGGTTGCTCGCCTACACACATATTTATAAGATTATAATTGTTACATCTCCCCGCGCCTTCTTTCGCCATCTGCAGGAAACAACAACCAACAAAGTCGTTCTTTACTATTATGCTTTATATTTCTGAAGTTTACATTTTAGTTATATTTAAATACATCTCATTTAATCAAAATCCAATTCCTTATTTCAACACTTGCAGTCAATTCACTCGAAGACCTGTGACAACTTCGGGTGTGACAGAAACTTCACCTATAAACACTTACCTTTGGGCTCCCCGTGGGATCGATATCTGAACTTTGAAGCTAGCTACAGACGATCTGTGCTCTTGCAGACATCACATAGCAATAGACTTTTAATCCAACCGAGAACACACCGAAGCCACGGGTTGCAAACGATTATTATGTGTAAACACACCGAATGGGTTGCTAAGCAAAGACCGTACTTCCCTTTCTATCACTGAATTTCCTATGAGATCGCCGCTAGCCAAGTATCTCACCTCAAGCCTTTATCAATCTATGGGATCTTGCGTACCTACAAGTCCACAGATCAAGGCGAGAGACAAAGAAACAAAAGATACAAATCACGAATCCAAACAAAACATAATTCTCCCATGATCTAGATGCACATAATTTCTACGAGGTTTCTCTCCAACTCGCAGCCCATGAGGACTACTCACTCATAACAAATAGATTGGAGATAGAAAACATCATGCAAATACATAGATTGAAGTCAAATATTCTTACAATGGTTGCCAAATCACAAGGAGATCTAAAAGTACAAAGGAATGGATATGGATAGTGGAGGGATGGATGGTGGAAGTGATGAACAATGGGGTGGATCTCCTTTGGTGGTGTTGTGATGCAATCTGAGAATGGTGGCTCTCTAGCCGGCGGCTGCAGCCTCAAAATATATAGGTGTCTTCACGAATGTTGTAGGGTTTGACGATATGGAGCCGTCGCCAACTGGTACGGGTGGACCGCACCCGTACCAGTGGTTATTAAGTGCACTGACGCCTTGGTTGGCTTCTCCAATTACTTGGCCATGTGTACTTCCTCAAAATCCTTCATTATGACTCCTTATTTCTCCTTAAAAATATTGATTCCTGCACAACATAAATCAAAGATGGGATTTTCACATCTTTGCAATTATTAGTCATTAGTGGCAAGGTTGAGAGTTTATTAGGTAATTGCTTGACAAAAACAACGTTTAAACACGATGGGAAAAATCGGAGCCATCAACTTCCCCAAAGCTCAAACCTTGATTGTCCTCAAGCAAGAAGAACCAAAATAACTTTAAGGAATTCAGCGTTTAAACTTGAAAAAATGAGAATAGGAGTTCACTTACAGTAGGTAGTCGTATGTGCTCAACACTTCATTCATTTGCAAAGCTTATCAAAGTTAAAGAGATAACAAGAATACTATAAAAGCTTCGGTAAGTCAAGATAATCAAAGTAAAGTTTAATATAAGTATAAATAACTAGAAGTGTAGCAATCAATCCAATTACTCTAATTAACTCTCAGCTTGCCAAGCAACACTTAAGATGTTTTAAATAGCATAATTGAGTAAGAGAGTTGCATGTCCCAAGTAGTATAACAATGAAGTGTCTTATTTACACCCACATCAATAGATCAAGTCAATCTAAAACACTTCTAATCCAATTATTGTATTTCATGGAAAATTCGTAAAGTAGTAATGAGACCATGCCAAGGCCTTGTTATGTGGATCCTCATACATATCCTTTTCTTTCTTTCTTTTTCATCTCATTTTTCAAGGATTGCTGATTGTTTCTTTTTCCTAGTATTTGCACAACCTTTGAGAGTGCCAATAATTTTTCCCATACATTGACACGGATGCCAATCATGTCATCAACTCATGGCCAAAATCCAGGGTTATACCATAGATCGTTCAAAAGCTAGCGGAGTTGTTGGCATCCTAAAGGTGTGCATCAGAGACATAGAACATAGTTGTCTCACAGCTTTTTCTCTACTTCAATCAAACAATTCCTTTCATGAGTGTTGTCGAGACTGTCAAAATATCTATGGGGTTAAGTATAATCAAGGGTATACTCTCCAGACAATCATTCTTCAAACAATTCGTAAATTTCAGACTTTTTCTTATTGTACTTGTTTGGCATTATTATTTCCAAGGCAAGACTCGGTTAACTAAAAGAACTAGAGCAAGAGCTTCAACAACTAATCATCATACTAATAAAAAGCCTTACTCTAACCATATTAAATTACTTCCCACTAGCATGCATCTTAGCAAATCAATCAACTAAGATAAACAATTCAAACTTCATAAGTGGGAAACATAGGACATGCCTCTCATAAGTAATTTCTTGATCCTCTTCCTTATAGGGATGTGTTCCTTCAAAACTCAAACACGATTACTCTCGAAATGATATCAAAACAAAGAGACAAAGTATGAATCCACGTTTACAAAAAAAAGGATAAACGGAAAAATATTTTTGTATTTTTGAGGATAGGGATTAAAGAATAGAAAAGAACTTGCCACCAAGCAAGGTCTAAAAGAAAAAAAATAAACTAAAATGAAAGTAAATTTAAAAAGCAAAGAAAAAAGCAAAGTGTTGGAACAAACCAACATGAGTGTTTAAAAGCTCACAAGGAACTGGAGTATAACCTCGTTATTACACAAATAAATTTGCTAGGGGACCACATCCCCAAGCTCAGGCTTTTGCAAGCCCCTTTATTGTTCATTGTGGTGGCAGTGGATAGTCTCCCACGTTCCATTGGCTGCTCCAATCATGGAACTGGGTGGCGAGGCTTGCAGCAGCATCTCGAAGGTTGATGGAGAGGTTGTTCATGGTGTGAATATTCCCTTCGAGTGCATGGATATCTTCATGGGTGGTGTAGTAGTTTGGTGGCTGCACATCATGTTCGGGTCCTTCTTGTTTTACTTCTTCATCTTCTCCTCCTCCCATGGGTATTTCTTGTTGGGGTAGGTTAGCTTTGACCTCTGCATCAAAACACAAACGTCCATCCTCGATAGGGATTAAACCGTTAGGCAAAGGAGCAGGGGTCAAGTGATCCGCTCTAGGTATATCGAAGAAATATCTACCATGATTTTTAGAAATCATACCACATGCTCTTAGAGTAGATGGACCGAGACGGTTACCTCCAATCAACGGTTGGATGTTACCTAGGTTGATGT
Source organism: Avena eriantha (assembly GCA_910589775.1). NCBI lineage: Eukaryota > Viridiplantae > Streptophyta > Magnoliopsida > Poales > Poaceae > Avena > Avena eriantha. Next base: position 326,197,944 of record OU342743.1, read on the forward strand.
GAAGTGCGCGTGCAAGAACGGTGACAACTCCTCCTCCGCATATGGGACCTCGAGATTGAATAGCTTCATGATTAAGATAAAACACAAATAAAGCACCCAAATTTGGCGTTGAATTACAATTAACAAGTGCAACTTTTGCAAGGATTGACATGTCCTTCTCATTAACTCTAGTAAACTCACCATGTTCCTACAATGTGTTAGCAATAACATAGAACAAATATCAAATGGCAGGATGACCAATTTGGTTCCCCTTGGGTGTGTGTCCACGAATTCTCATCAAGTTAAAGTATTGTGAAGAGGGAGGATCTAAAACAAAGGTAGTTGTGTGTACATTGGTGGTGTTGTTGGTAAACCCAAAGCATTGAGCCCATTGGTTGAGTGTCAAAGTATACTCATAGTTCATAAGGCGGAATTTGATTCGATCAACTCTAGGCCTTTGTTCCTTGGAACAACCATAAGGATCCACCATGTGTGTCAAGGTGCTGAAGAACTCAAGTGTCAAGCAGCGGTAGGTCGCGACATCCTGAAAGACAAAATTGTACAAACTAACATTGTTGCAAAGTAAATTGAAATCAGCACGAATGCCAAGTTGGTTCAGGATATAAGGACACACCCACTTGGTGGACTTGATCTCTCGAATCTTGAGACGATCGAAACGGGTAAGATGGAATTCCTCGGTGAACTCGATGCCAAGTGACTCGGGCGTTAACATATCAACAGGTGGTGCGGAGGATTCCGTAGCCATCTCACGTGTACGACTCCTCGTGTTCATCTAATAAATAAAATCAAGACAAAGTAAATAAAATTGCTAATAAAAAATTTGGTCCAATAGAAACATAGCATAAGTGATTCTCTAGACTAACTACAAAGAAATTTCCTCTAAAGACAATGCTAAACAAACTTAGTACCTAGATTGAATCAAGAACAAGACCTATGTCCAGATTGACAATGATGAATGACTAAGCCAAGCTTTTGTATAAATAAGTTGGGGATCGGAGGAGAATCATACCTTAGATTGAGTGAGTGTGCAGAATCGAAGAGAGATTGAGTAAATTTGAAGATCCAATGGAGGTGGTTTGAAGTTTGGAGGAAGAAGAAAGAGAAAATAGATGAATTGGGATTTTAGGTTACCTCCTCAGGCAGATTATGTCATCCGCGTACGTGGTACGGGCGGGCGGTACGGCCAGAGCCTGCCCATACCAGGTGTCTTACCTTGGGGGAGACGATAGCTCCCAGGCGGTGCACTCGATACGGGCGCGCGGTACGGGCGCACGCGCCCGTACTGCTGGTCATTATCTATTCGGAGACTTTGCTTAAAATCTGATGTTTGCTCGGGGATACGGTATAGGCGCGTGGTACGGGCACGTCTGGCCGTACCAGTGGTTGTTATCGCCACTGACTCCTTCGGCAATCATCAAAATTTATATCCTCCTTTGCCTTGAGGTTGTATAGGCACATGGTACGGGCCACTCCGGCTGTACCAGTGGTCATTATCGACTCTATGAACTACAATAAACTCAAAATTTTATTAGTAGCTCTGTGCGCCTTTGCACATCTTATCAAAAGGTTAAATAGCAGCAAAAAATACAAAGTAATAATCCAACAATACTTCTTAGGCCATGTGTTAGTAAAATAGAGGATTACCTTATTTCTTCTCCTCTTTCCATAGGTCTTCTGGAACACTCTTTATTAAAAATAAAAATAAAATAAAAACTAACATGAAAATAAAACATAATAAAAACTTAGAGAAGATTTATTTCACATGGGTTGCCTCCCATGAAGCACTTCTATTTAAGGTCAATTAGCTTGTCCTTGATGGCGATCACTTAGGTTTGGGGAGTGGAATCCCTACCCCAAATAGTTTTCTTTTAAAGTAGTCACACCATCATCGTCATTAGGCTTGGCCTTCTTTTTCCTAGGGAAGTGGAGTATAAAATGATCTCTAGATGGTAGTCCTATCCTTACATTCCCTTCATGTAAATTAATCAAAGCTTTAATAGTTCTTAGAAATGGCCTACCTAGAATTATAGGTGTTATGGGATCTTCAGGCATGTCCACAATAACTAGATCAATAAGAGTGGGACTTCCTTTAATTTCAACAACTATATTTTGTTTCATCCCGACACCTCGTTTATAAGTTGAATCAGCTAGATGGAGTCTTAGTTCAGTTGTCACAAATGGCCCCAAGTTTAGTTTATCGAATAGGCTTTTGTAAATTGTTGAGACACTTGCACCAAGATCACAAACTGCGGATATCTCATTAACTCCCGACTTAATTTTAATAGTGGGCTCAAATATATCATCTAGCTTAGCTGGAAGCTTATCAGCTAGTCTTTTATACTCCATCTCTAAATCACGAACCTTTGCTAGTTGTTGTATGAATTGTTGGTACATAGCATCATTACCTTGTTCTATACCTGGATTCTTGATGGTGATCATCTTCAATAGATCTTCCACGATATATTCCGGTGTTGGCACATTGCTATAATCCAGCTCTTCAGGCTTCCCATCGTTTGTTACCACCCTCATAATTGTGAGGTCCCCTACCAGATTTTCTCGGGTTTGCCAGCGAACTTTGCTAGTATGAGAGCTTGGCTCTCGTCCACTTTACCCAGCTGAGCCTCCATGGTCTTTGTTCTTTCCTGTAGACCCTGCACATCATTTCTAATTGCAACGGCCTGATTATGTAATCCTCCTAAACTACTTTCATGGTTCTTCGTAATCTTAATAAGCATATTGTTTTGTTCGGTTTGAGCTTGCATAAATGTTCTAACAGTTTGCTCAAACAGGAGATTGCCATGATTTGCTTCATTAGTATTATCATAATTATTATAAGGAGCGCCTACAGGATTAGCATGATATTTTTGAACATTAGAAGTATAATTATTTTTCCATGCAGGATTAAAAGGAGTGCGAGCTATAAAATTGACATCATTAACATCGGTAGTGATTGCATTAACTTGGGTATCTTCCTTACCCTTTACTAAGCTAAGCAACTCATCTACCTTAGATGTAAGCTCCTCATTGTTTACCTCGGTAATTGAACTTACTCTCTTCGAGGTTCTTTCCACAAGCCATTGGGCATGGTTATTTTACATATCATCAAGTAACTTCTTCGCAACACTTACATGTTTTCCCATGATTGTTCCTCGTTCTGCAGTATCTAGCATAGACTTAGACATTGGGTTAAGACCATTATAAAATAAATGTAGTATAGGCCATTCTTCCATCCCATGATTAGGATAGTTCATTACGGCTTCTTTCATCCTCTCCCACGCAAGCGCTAGTGGCTCACGGTCTTCTTGTCTAAAGCTTGTGATGTTGGATCTTAGCTACATAGTCTTAACTGGGGGAAAATTTAGTCATAAACAAATTAGTGCATTCCTCCCAAGATTTAATAGTGCCCTTTGGTAGAGCTAGCAACCAATCCTTAGCCTTCCCTCTAAGAGAGAAAGGGAATAATCTTAGCTTAACAACATTTGGATCTACGTCTTTAATATGCATCATGTCACAAATTTTAGTAAAAGTATTTAAGTGCAATATCAAATCCTTAGAAGATGAACCCCCAAATTGGTTTTTTTCAACCAAACTTAAAAGGATAGGTTTTATCTCATAAGTTTCTGCATCAACTGTGGGTTGAGTGATGGGTGCATGAATAAAATCATCGGTGGGAGCAGCATACTCCCCAAGTCTCTTTTGAGCCATGGATCTTATCTTTTTTGGTAATTTTTAAGTAATGAAAACAAATAAAAGTTAACTAATTTTTTTGGGTTTTTAAATAGATAACAAGAAAGTAAACTAATAACAAGAATTAAATTACAACTAATAATAAAACTAAAAACAAGGTCTCTAATGACCTCACTAGGATAGCGAAATTGCTTCCCCGGCAACAGTGCAAGAAAAAGGGTTGATACCTTCGATCCGGATTCACAGATGTAGTATAATAGCTTTTTCCCTAGAAGACCTTGGTTTAATCGAACCTTGGAAAGCACTGCTAAAATTTAATAACAAAGGACACGTCTATAAGACTTTGTTTGTTCGTTTTACCTTAGTTGACCGGACCAATCTAGTTTACTTTATAATGGGTTTGAATTAATGGATGGAGATAGGCCAGGGTTGAAGATCCACCTGCAGCTGCACATCAAATGGGATGAAAGATAATAATAAGCATAGTCATGTATCATGTTTGTATTGAGATACTCTTTTGTGGGCAACACATCCTAATATTCTAGAGCCCCTGTGATGCAGTGGGCATAGTGATAGCTGTGAGATTCGACACATTTTGATGCCTTTTATTGATGGTTTTCTCCTGGATTTGATCGTTTTCTAGCTTTACCTAACGCTAATACTTTGGTAGCAAAGAAAACTTCGTTTTTAATGTGTGTTTCAGGTTCTGAACATCAACAAAGGGATTTAACCAGAGAAACACAATATTCTGGAGAAAACAAGCGAGTCCCACCTTGGAAGCGCGCGAGGGGAGCTCACAGAAGCTTTAACGAGAAACTATACGACGGGAATATTTTCCCGGCCATATAGTTGTCGTCGCCTCTGTCTTGTCAAAAGGGACAACTTCCGTGAAGGGACCAAGGATGAAAACACAACACAGTAGCCGCCATACCATCCTGAAGAGCGAAAGAAGAGATCCGGAGAAGAAGGGGAATACGTTCTTTATCTCGCTCCACGATCTTCAACCTCCTAGCCAATACACTCCCATAGCCACTACTTGTACTTGAGAGAGAGAGGGATCTCCACCTTTAATCCAACCGAGAAGGGGAATACGTTCTTTATATTGCTATGCAGCGGGCATAGCAATATACTTTTAATCCAACCGAGAACACACTAAAGCCACGGGTTGCAAACGATTATTAAGTGTAAACATAGATCAATGCATTAAGTGGTGATGTTGTTGTTGATCCCAAAGGGGTTGCTAAGAAAAGACCATGCTTCCCTTTCTATCACTGAGCTTCCTATGAGATTGCCGCTAGCCAAGTATCTCACCTCAAGCCTTTATCAATCTATGGGATCTTGGGTACCTACAAGTCCACTGATCGAGGTGAGAGACAAAGAAACAAAAGATACAAATCACGAATCTAGACAAAACACAATTCTCCCATGATCTAGATGCACATAATTGCTGCGAGGTTTCTCTCCAAACCGCAGCCCGTGAGGACTACTCACTCATAACAAATAGATCGAAGATAGAAACAATCATGCAAATACTTAGATTGAAATCAAATAATCTGGTCGCCAAATCACAAGGAGATCTAAAAGTACAAAGCAATGGCTATGGCTAGTGGAGGGATGGATGGTGGAAGTGATGAATAGTGGATGAACAATGGGGTGGATCTTATGGTCTCCTCCTCGAGGGGCTAAACAGGATAAGCATTCAACCTACAGTCTCCTCCTCGAGGGACTCACGGGGTCCACTCTTGAGGGACACCACACCCTAAAGGAGTGTTATACGTGTTACGCCTACGGTTGTCTCTCCGAGAAACCAACATGAGGTGCACAGGTCCTACGGTCCTTTTTGTGATCTACGGGGCAGAACGTGCGAAACCTATGGTCATCTCCTAGAGAGGCTTACGGGGAAGCACAAGTCTCACACTCCGCCTCTAAGAGATGAAGGTGGGGCAGCCCACGAGAGAGTCTGCCACCTTAAGCGGCCTTACATGTCCTACAATTACGTTCACCTCCTCAAAAGTCCACATCACGAGGCAATGCACAACATTCTTCATAGGAAACTTAATTACGACGGTCTCGTCAAGGCTTAACAAAAAGTGTATAGCAAGCTAGAGACCTGCCATGGCGAGGTTGAACAAATGCATCATGCATGCGCATCCAGAAAGTGGCCTTGCCAACAGAGGTCACAGGCTACAACAAAAGAAGCGAAGGCTCAGGGTCGCATTAGGGTTGGGGAGCCGAAGAGTAAATCTTGGCGGGCTCTCTGGTGTCCTGATCACCGCCCAACCGGCTCCCGAGGGTATTGTCTCCACCCTCGCCTCCAGATATCTCGTGGCACCAGTGGTCATGCTGGAGGCCTCGCTGGCCTCATCCTCTTCGTTTTGAATGAACACTGGGATGAAGGCCACCAGTCGCTCTTCTGTGATCTCCTAGGAACGGAGGATAACTATTGTGGGAGTCCCCTTGGGGTACTGCACCCCCTCCAGAAGTTCCTCCCAAGAAAAGTCGGGGTCGACACGGCGAAGGTTGAAGAAGACCCAAGTCGCGGTGACCCTCATCATCTTGTGGTATTCCTTGAGATGGAAGCCACTATAGAGCTTGGCTCTCTCCTCCAACACAGCGGTGATTTGGCGGAAGAGCTCCAGATAAACGCTGCTCCCACCAGCATCCGCAAGGGCCTCGGTGTAGAAGTTGGTCACCCCCATATCAGTAATGGTAGCCGTGGTGAGCATGGCGAGGTCATAGAACATCTTGCACCGCACCTGCTGAAGCACACGGTTGTTCATGTCCTCTTGGTATTTGAGGGCTTCCCCTTCTTCAGCTCCTCCAGGTCGGTGAGGGTTCAAGAAATCCGCTCAGTCGCCTGCTCCAAGGCCTTCTCCATCTCGTATTTCCTCGCTAGGAAGCACCACTCCTGGGTGGAAGATTTCTTCGTGTAGTCCTCTTGAAGGAATTTTGCCTTCCTCGCATACTCCTCCCGGAGTGCTCGGCGACCTGAGGCCAAAACCTTGGCCTGGTCGACCTTCATATTATTCCACTCGCCAACGAGTTTCTCATTGGAGTGGCGGATACACTCCATGGTCTTGGCGCTAATGTTGTCCAAGTCACGCCCGTGCTCATCGAGCTTCTCGCGGGTCATCTTCAGATGGACCTCTAGCAGATCCATGCGACCGTGCTCCAAGAGGAGCTCGTCCTCCTGAAGCCAAACAGCTTCCTCTCGGCGTGCCATTTCCAGCTCTCTCTGCTGGACTTTATAGGTGTCCTCCTCGATCTCCTTCTCGGAGAAGGCGATCGCATGCTCCTGGACCGACAACTCCCAAGTTTGCATGGCAAGATCTTTGTCGCAATAATTCATCCCGAAGGGCTGGATAGACCCCGGACCGGGGCCAAGATCTCCGCAGCCTCACGCCCGACACCACCAAAGGCCTCCAAGGCTCAGGGGCTCCTCGATCCCCGGTGTCGCTCCCATAGCCCAACAACGATATCGAGGACTTTCCATTTCTCCACGGCGCCACACCCCGTGAGCCGGTGTTCCTTGGCGGCCACATCCATGAGGAACTGGCCGAGCCCGTCGCGCATGGCCTCCACGATGGCATGAAGTCGTCCAAACCTTCCAAGTGTCTCGAGATCGGGCTGCTCCAAGACGGGTGCGTCCGCCTTATCGACTGCAGGGGCTCGTGGGCTAGTCCTCCCGGCACACTTGTTAGTGCTAGGCTGCGGAGACAGGGTCGACCACTAGTCCCCCACGAGGTCCTCTCGCGCGTGAACGCCCACGTCCTATGTGCCTCTCGAAGCCACGACCGGATCCACCAGGAAGAGACTTGCGGTCTCATCACCTCCCTCCATGTCACCCGGTCGCGTCGAGATCTGCACGGCGCTGGAAGAACACACCCGACTCCCGGGATTGGATTGAGGCACTACCTCTCCTTTAAGATCAAGATGGCCAAGCTCCGCCCCATAGGCGGTCGATCCTTCGGCTTGCAGACAGTCCTAGCTCATTGTCCCTGTAGAGGGATGCTCCCCACAGGCAGGGCTGGTCTCCACATAGGCCTTCCCAGATGCAGGAGCCCCCATCTTCTTCCTCTTCTTCCTGAATCAGAGGCGGGGAAGAAGGAGGGGGATGAGGGCCAAATAAAAAGACGAAAGCAAAGAAACTCCCGAGGGGAGAGGCTCACCTTTCACTCCTAGAACTAATGCGAGACCAGTGTTCCCGCTTCAGGCCAGGAGGGAGGAAGGCGCCTCCATCGCCCAACGCGCGTCCTTTACCTACCGAGGGGCCTCTAGAGGTTATCCCACTGGATCCAGGCATGGGACGGAGCACACGGCCCTCGGCGTCACGGGCAGAACAGGATGTGACGCTCGCTAGCTCTCCGGCGTCCTCCTTCGAGGAAGACACGTTGTGGATCATCCTTCCTAGTGAACAAGTCGGGACATCTTGGTGCCCCTGATCTACGATATACCCTTGTCATCTAGCTTCCCCATGGAGCTGCAAGCCGGACTCGTGACGCGTTGAGCCAGCCGTGTCTCGAGGGGCAGGGCCCTCACTCCCCACTAGTTGAATGAGGGAAGGCCAAAGTGAGCGGCGTCGACGTCACCAACCAGGTACAGGGGAAGAGCCTCCCGCGGGATCTCAGGCACAACGCCTGCGCCAAGGAGCAGCTCCAGGAGCACGGCCACAATGTCTTTAGGAAAAGCCTTAATTCCTTGTCCTTTCAGTCAAGCATACTTTCGTTCCTTCGACTGCAAGTTATTCTCGAACAATGGGGTTCTCTAACTACCTATTGTCCCCTATCCTGCAACTTCTTCTGGCAAAAGCCACTTTGGGCATGTCCCAACAGAATTTCATTGCCTGGACTTAGCCTGCTTGCAGCCAGACTGGCTATAAAAAATCGCTCATGTGATCCTTCTCCCCTGAAAAATAGATACTAGATTGATATGATACTCTCATCTCAGGAGTCACTTCTTCCATTATGCTGATCTCTAGGCCCAATCGCATACGTTCCAACATCATTGTAATAGTATGGTCCTAGGGTTTCGAGAGCATTCCGCCACTTTTTGGCGACTTTCACTTTTTACCCGATTCACCGCCTACATGCCCTTTATGCCCAGTCATTCTGAAGAACACTTACCCCCATCTTACCTTGACTGCTAGCACGAAGTTAGCTGGGCATTCTTCCTTGAGTCCTGTCATGATCGTGCACTCGACGAAAGAGCTTTACAAGCGGCATTGCCCTTCTTCACTCACATGATATTGCTGGATCGGGCTTTCGCCCATTGTCCAAGATTCCCCACTAATGCCCCCCATCGGAGTCTGGGACATGTCTCAGTCCCAGTGTGCCTGATCATCCAAAAAGAGCATCTAAGTACCATTGGCTTGGTCAGCATTTACCTGACCAACTACCTAATAGTACGCAGGCTCATCAAATAGCGCTTTTGAGCTTTCTTCAGGATTTGTCCCAAACTGTTCGGTAGATTCCCACGGATTGAGTAGATTGACGGACTCTAGAGATGGGATGATAACCTCCCTCTGGGGCTTCCCTAGTGGCACTAATTTTACCGGGGAGAGGTGATAATGCCATTTTAGCACGGGAGAGATCTCTATCTTTACTAAGACCCATTTGCTTGAGTGAGTGGCTTGAAAGGAGTTCATATACCGGATTCACGGTAGCCACCAATCTGGTTCTAACACTCCAAATAGTCTAGTATGGAATGGCTAGATATTGGAAGGAAAGTAGTGCAACGAACCACCGATCTAGAGTTGGAAAATAGAGACGGGGTGCCACTTTTAAATAGGGGCAATCCCAAATATGAATTGAAGGAGAGATTTAGCTCTGCCTATCACCCACAATCAAATGGCTAGACAGAATGAGTGAATCAGTTTGTGGCAAATGACTTGCGTTGCATGGTTTTTCAGCAACCAAGGAAGTGGGCTTCTTGGCCATCTTTATCCGTCTTGGCCATTAGACACGGCCCAGCCGCCCTTGCTATGATCCTAGAGGGGAGCAATCTTTCATTGGAGAAACTCCCTAACGTGGGCATACCTTAAGGATACTCGACCTTGTTATATACGACCTGATCTGGGAGAAGCCCACGGCGTTACCATGGCCCAATCCAGGATTCGGGTGACCTACGGAGACTCCGACTCCCATAGCCTAAGATAGAAAGTTTAAACGAGCGAACCCTAACTTGTAACTGACTCGACCTGCTACCCGAGACCTAGCCTATCAATATAAAGGCTGGGAGGGGGTGGCGAGGAGGACAATCACAACCCTAGTTTCCACAACCTCGCCAGATTGCATCTGCGCACCCCCTGTAACTTTCGACTCCCTCGATAATTCCAAGAGCAGACAAGCAGGAGTAGGGACCTCTACGAGGCCTGAACCTGGGTAAACCTTGCATCCATGTGTGCTCGTTTGCTAGCCGATTGATGTCTCCAGTGCTCCCTTCCTCTCCAAAACCCAAGTCCATAACAATGGGCATTGATGAGTTAACCCCTTGTCACTCACAGACCACCATCTCACCGGTTAGACCACTGCCCCTTAAGGCCTCCACGTGCCTCTTGAGGGGACCAGTGCCCATGCAGGCGGTGTCCACCCGGGCCCATCTAGGGTTTTCCATCGCTAGCCCTAATATAGCTCGGAATTGTGGATGCGATTTGAGGGTGTCCACGAAGACCCAATCCTTTTGGAAGTCATGCCTTTTCCCTCAGACGGAGAAGGCGAGGAAGCCCTTTCCATCATCGTCGACGAATTCGACATTGCCAAGGCGCTCTCCCTCTCTCTGAACTCTGAGGTAGAAGAAGTGTCGGAACAACGCCACCGAGGGCATCATGCCCACGAAGGCCTCACACTAGTAGGCAAAGGCGGCCATCATGGTCACGCTTCATGGGTGCAGGTGGAGCAGCTAGATGCAGTAATGCTCTAGGACAGTGACAAAGAAGGAGGAGAATGGAGGCACCAGCCCTGCAACGATGGAGTGCGTAATAACAGGGAACGCGGTGGCGGGACGATCGCCTCCCCCCGCCGAGCAACACCACGCTCAGGTGTACCCCACTCGTTTGTGACTGAGGCTGCCATTCGTTGGACCTTCTCTAGGCCCTCCTCATTGACAATCTTCGGCTACAGAAATGATTTGCACCCTGGCGGTGGAGGAATTGCCACGGCCGGTGTGTTGCGTGCTTTCTTGAGCGCCATAACCAAGGCGGCGGAGGCTGGAAGGAAGCGGCAAGGAAAGGGGGATGAAGTGAATTGCCATGGCTTGGGCTCGCGCTTTTATGGAAGGAGCGACCTTCAAGGGCGAATAGTGGAGGCGACGATTCCCACATCCAACAGACACTTCTTCCAAGCTACGCGATCATGCGCAAACACGACACGATGTGGTCCTGGCACAAAGTTGGTCCCTTGACTTCCTCGATCCACAGGCGGAATCAAGCAAGCCAACCACCGGGGGGCTACTATCGGACTATTGGTACAGGGGGTACCGCGTCCTCCTCCATGACTCCTTGGAGCCACTAGAAGCGTGCATCCTTCTATAGGCCCGGTAGGGCCTCTGCACTAGCACAGGCACCATGACGCCCCTTAACGAGGTGCTAGGAGAGGAACATCCCGGACCCCACATTCGCCACGAGATGACAACTCAACAAGCGGCCCCGGGATGCATCACCTGCCTCGATAAAAAAAAGATGCTGCCTGTCAGCTTTAGTGTAAAAGGCGAGGTGACGACAGCCGAACCCGGCAGACCTGACATTGCCACTTTGGTGCAAGGAGGCCAAGCCTAACGCGGCGCCACGGGGGAGACATCATCGATGACCGCAGTGGTAGATCAAAGACCGGAGTGAAACCTAGACTCGGCTCATGGGAAGTACGAATGTGCACCAGGTATCCATTGGCGGGAATGTGGTAGCCCTTCCCGCCCAATATTTGGGGGAAGAGGCCCAGCGCCCCTATAAAAGGAGGACGACTCCTACCTAAGAAGGGGTCGATCCCAGAGATCACAAACCCTAGACATTGGTATACTTCTGTACCCTCATGAAGCATAGAGAGCAATACAACCAAGAAGGAGTAGGGGATTTACCTCCTCACGAGGGTCCCGAACCTGGGTTAAAAAATTGTCTCTCTCTCTATCGTGTGCGAGTTACACTGCCTACTTCGTCGCCGACTATCCTAGAATGCGTGTTCATCCCCTTCTCGAACTCAGGGCATGTTGGACCCCTTATTCCTTCGCAGGACATAAGTCTCCGACTGGCATGGCTACTGCTCCACCATTGGCACCATCAGCGCATCCAACTCCAGTAGCAACAGAGGACGGCGCCGACTTCGTTTGATTGCTTTGTTTGTACTTATGATGCCGCGGCCAAACTTTGGCATTTTGAGACGTTGTGGTTGTGAGCTATGAATTTAGCTGGCGAGTGGTCGTGAAGTATGAATTTTATGCTTGAGTGAAATTTTGATCATTAAGTGGCCGATTGAGTTGGACGACATCTCCAATTTGAACAACACCCCCAACCAACTGGCAGCGCCCTTGCCAGTCACCCGTTGGAAGCGCTAGTGGAGATGCTCTTACATACTCTTGGACATCTTCTAAGATCTCTAAGCTCCCTAGAATTGGTGAGTTGTGGTTTCTCCAAGTGATTCTACTGTTGTTCAGACCTATGTGTGAACGTGTGTCCTGCTAGTCATGTATTCATGTTTCTACCGCTTGCGCGTAGGTCGGTTCAGCAATTAGCAGTGATAAATAAGTCACCCCAATTAGTATCTAACAAACTTGCGTCATGCTCCTCCTTCCTTCCAAATGTGTCACCACTAGCAGTTCGCACGCCTCCACCATCTCCTTTCCTCACTTGGTTACCATTTTTTGGGAAAGCTACTTCGACATCTAGCCTGCTGCTATGCGCTCTCTCTATCAATTTCCTTCTTTTGCACACAATGGTCAGCAAGAGGATCACAACCACCGCCATACCACGCAAGAAGTCGAGGCCCAAACCATAGAAGAGACAGGTGGCGTGCTTAGATCCGGGGTGAGCCACCTTCTGGGAGTCGCCAGTGTCCGCCGCCATCCGCCTCTCCTCCTGCTTTCCCCTTTGATGTTCTCGAGCTAGAGTGGAGCTCCTCGTCTCCCTCTTGCTCAGTGCAACTGGGGGAGCATAGTCAGCTGCTTCCGCCGTTGCTAGTGTCGGAACACACACTTCTAGATTCTCATTCACCAAGCCGGTCGACACCCTGCAGCAAATCCACCAGCAAGCCCCCTTCTCGATCATGCTTGGCGCACCCATCTTGTAGGGTTTCCAACCCCTAGCACTAAGATGGCCATTTTTCAGGTAACACCATCAGGAAGTGCCTACAAGGAAGAGCACTAGCTATTTGTTTAATGGATTTGCACTTTATGTTGCATAATTAAATCTCAGATTTCGGTTGAACAATCTATGTAGATGCAGTTCTATTTGTGCAGGTTTGCAATGTTTGATTTGACAAGCCCTTCGTGAAATTTTAAGAATGTTGTAGTTGAGAATAAATAAACATTAATTAATTTGTGCTTCAGTATATATATTTTTATAAACCCCACTCCATTCAACATAAATAATTTATTAGTGCTATTAACAATTTGTATGTTGAATAATTTCATCTGATAAGTTAAGAAATGATTGCATTCCGTGTAACATGAAGTAGTGGCTTCAAGGATTCGTTCCATGCGATGTCTTAATCTTGGTATAACATCATTGTTATGTTTTTTGGTCGCATGCAAACCAAAAACTGTGTATATGGTTTATGATGAGGACGTATTTTACTTTTTTGCTTTAAGATGTGAACTCTAGCTGGACATCATCTAGCACTAGTCTACTGACTAAAGGAGATCAGAGGAGGAGGGGGAGGTGCCGCCGACCACCCCCATGGGCCCCACGCAAGGGGAGGGGGCTGGCCCCTAGGGCACCGGCCACCCCCTTGCCCCTTCTCCCCTCTTACCTTTCCCTAATGGGCCCTCTTCCCTCCGGAATTGGCCCATTAAGCCTTTTGACCTTTAAATTGATTTTCTCTTTTATTAAATAATTATGAATAAATGATTAAATCAATATTTAACATTCATTGACATAATATTCAATCTCCGTGGTTATGGAACACCTTCCACGTCCACTCGGGACATCGTCCAGACTTACTGAAACCCTTCCGATTTTCACTCTTCTATTCTTCGGCGATTCTATCGATCCTATAAACACTCTCTAAGCATCATCAAACCCTTAAGTGTGATGCCCCACGGTTCGGGAACACTCCAGACATGGCCGGGACACTCCCGGACCAATGATCAACATAGGGACATGGATGGCCATGTGACCCCTGTGCATTCCATGAAGATATTTCGTCTTTTGAACCGGGATAGTTGTGTCTTATTTCCTTTGTCTCTTGATACTTGCATTGCCCGAGATCTGATCAATGACATTACCATGTCGTGTTCAATCTCGTTACTGAACAATTATACTTGACTCGTTCGACAAGCGATATCCCTGTGATCAAATCACACACTGCGCAGTTATTGGATATAACTTCTCCGAGTGGGCCCTTAAGTATCTTTCCGTAACATGGACGGACAAATCCCGCTCTTGACATATATTGCCTCTAAGGTTCCTCCGAATACCTGAACACACCTTTATTGTCAATATATTACCAAGTGACGTTTGATGCTATCTAAGCATTCTCAGGAGACAGTGATTGATATAGCCTCACGGTCTAAGTAATAGTCTACGAGGATCCATTCTAATCATCGTAACTTGAACTTTGTGACATGATAAGGTCATGATGTTTAGGTTGGGTATTGGTTCATCATCTCATTCTCAAAATTAGTTGACTCCATTTCCAAGTGGCATAAATGCCACATGATCAGGAAACATGATCATCTATTGACCAATGAACTAGTGACTAGAGTTTCACTAGGAACCCCTGGTTGTTTATATATCACACGTGTATTGATGTTTCCTCTCAATACAGTTATAACATGATATAAAACTTAATTATAAACTTTGTGAAATATGATAATAGTCCTTATTACTATTTGTCTCTAGGGCATATTTCCAACAGTCTCCCACTTGCACTAGAGTACAAATAAACTAGCTGCATTTGTTCTTAATTATTGGCACCATATTTCCCGGTACCCTGAACATGCTTGCTCATGGAAGAGGTTGAGTCTCGGGCCTGTACTTTACAGTCCCAAATCCTTTGCAACTTACAAATGTCACCTTGATTGACATTAATACTTTATCATCACATGATAACATCTGTGTGTATGCATCATCGCTATGGCAGCAGAACGAGGCATGTTTGTAGGAGCCTAAAGTGACTTTAGATCAACCTCGAGAGCTTTCTCATGGGCACTATGCCCTGGGACACATCATTCTATGTTAAAAGCGAACTAGCCCTGCCATAATTATACAACACTTTAGATGGTACCCTTATCTATTATTATAAATGTAATCATCGAAACATGAGTACACCCTGTGCAACTTTTGATGTTTTTGTTCACCTTGCTTCCTACTTAACTTTAGTCGGTATTACAGGAGTTTCCAACATATTCCCTTATAGAATAACCCTTTATGTTTTAAGATATGTCATCTTTTATGGATTTGGAAAACATGTTTGCAGTTCTCTGCTATACACTGCGGACAAACTTAGCTCAACGTTCTGTGATTCAAACTTAATCACTTTTCAAACATTTCTTCTTGGATCATGTATTATGTTAAGTTATCATCTTGGTTTTCTAAGATAGAACCATGTCTCAACATAGTGGATGATGATCTTCCTTTTTCTTTCTTTCAACCATTGATGTTAAACGTAATACTATTCTTAATTTGAGTTATTAAGGACTAGTTCCTTAACTAACTTATATTCTAAAACCCTTTTCAGAATCCCTCAAGGAATACAACATAATATCATAATATTCTTATTATCAACTTCTACCCCTTATAAGTCATTATTTATTGGTACTTGCACTTTTATTATTAACACACTTAAGAATCACTCCTATAAGCTCCCACTCAAAATATGTTCCCAACATATTTGGGTATGAGTCACTACTCTTATTCAAACTATGCTCCTACATATTTGAATTTGAGACTTATATTGCTCCCACTCAAAAATATGGCATTCACATATTGTTTTAGGAATACACTCATAGCTCCCACTCAATTTCATGCAAATTGCATATCCACTCACTATTTTGAACGATTTCAAAATCCTTTGATCAAATGTCAAACTTGGAGATTTACTATGAGATACTAGTACTTTTACTAGTTTTAAATCCACTAGACATTTAGCACACTTGAATCAAATTCATTTGAATTGTCCAATACTTGACAAATTGTGCTTTTGTCATTCACCCCCTTTTCCACTATGGCTTTGCAGTCATTTGGGGAAAATTCCAAGTAACTCCTTTACTTGTAAGATTTAGCAACGAATTGCTTTCTAATCTCAAGTGAAATTTTACTTCTAGGATTTCTCATAATTCTAGTTTACCATTATTTCCTTAGTAGTTCGTAGGTATGTCATATTCCGATAATCATGACAAATTATTCACAAATGTCTCCATGCAAGATATGGGTTACAATTTGAATCCTACTTTATGTAGTGAAAACACCAGTGGGGAAACACAATGATCATTATCATTGATTCTTTCCTTTGTGAAGAGAATCGTTCAGGAACATTTTCCATTGCGCTTCTCAACACTCTAATGCAGGGCTTTGAATCCTCATCGTGTTTTTCACTATCTTCCATTTGCTCCATAATCGAGAAGTATCACTGAATGTGAAATTTTTCGAAAATGTGCCAAAATCCAAGCAATACTAGTTTTTGCTTCTCTTTTGGTTTCAGCTATGGATTTCGTATTCAAAGTTTCCAATGAATACCCTACAAGGACTTATTCGCTATTGTTTTGGTTATATCGAATA
The DNA here is from genome assembly GCA_910589775.1 of Avena eriantha. NCBI lineage: Eukaryota > Viridiplantae > Streptophyta > Magnoliopsida > Poales > Poaceae > Avena > Avena eriantha. The sequence goes on from OU342743.1 coordinate 326,214,553, forward strand.
ACCCCAACACTTCCACGATGATCTATACTTGATATGGAGCTGATCTCACGAATCCAAATGGTTCACTATATATTCTAATTGAGTGCTAACTATTTTTAACTAATGGTCTCTATATCTACACTACAACGATTTATTTGGCGCCATCTATTCACCCATTTTTTATATCAAATATCATATTGTATTGCTTTGCATTTTGACATTTCAAAACGCTTTGCATTCCATAATTCCTTTTATGCCAATCTTATAAAATCGAATTTCATTACTATTGATCAAATCGTAGTAATTAGATTCTATTTTATATTTATACCCTTTGTTGATGAAACACTTTGATCATATCAAACAGCTTCATACTCATGTTTCCTTTGGTAAACTTCTTTACACATTTAAAGAGTCATATAATGATATTCACCATTTTGTTAAACTACAATACATCGAATATGTATTCTCTTTAACAATTCATCAAACACTTTGTATTCTTGCAATACATGGTGTTTAAGTTATTTTGCCGAACTTAGGCATGATTCATATGTGACAAGTAATCAAATGACTTTCACATATTATCATTATAACTTTGAATTTAAATAATGGTTTTCATTCAGTAATGAAATATCATTAAGTTGGGTAATTTTTCAAAGGCATTTCAATATTTTACAAATGTTCATGTATTATCAATTAGTTTCATAACAAGGATAATTCACACATAATCGAACAAGATATGAACACGAATAGAAATCATTCATAAAAGTGGAACAACTGTTTGTTACAAACTCATACGAATAACCGTCTCACAAAGTGTGAGACACACTAAAGAAGTTCACAATCTTTCGATTACAATAATCAGCCTAAACATAAACTAAATGATAAATATTGAGGGAGAGTATCGTTGGCCATCATCATCATGCTCGCCATCAACACGCAACAACACCTCCTCTCCAGCAAGCACCTCTATGCAGAAGGACATGTTTTCCGTAAAATAGAACAAGTATCAAATATACTTAACACTGCAAATGTGTTTGCAAGATTATAACATTTATAAAATTGTATATCAAGTATATACCTTTGTCATTGATGACCTCAGCGAGAACGGGTTCAACTATCACATCTCTGAAATGTGATATGAACTCGTTGAAATCCTGTTTTTCCGCGTCGCCTCCCATATGCCCTAGAGGCAATCATAGAGATGATTGTATTTCATGTGTATCCACGAGTTATTATAATGTTCCTTGAATATCCATATACCAGGAAACTTGTATTGATTGGCAATTATGTGAATTGTTTGTGAAACTCTTTTCTTGTATGGTTATCTAATAATTGTCCCTAGTCGGAGTTCATGCGAGGACACACGTGAATATTAGACTAGCACATCGATTGGTTGATGACTATGTTTCGCAAGTCATAGACATGGAGATGTCAAACCAATGATATGGACACATGTTATGAACATGGGGTTGGACTGACCCAACATGAGACTGGCAATAATACTTGCAGCTCTCTCTACACATCGTGTACGTTTTGTCCTTAGACCTGAGATTGTCGCATGTACTTGAGATGTGGATCGACCTACTTTGGGGCTATCAAACACTACTCTGTAACTGGGTAGTTATAAAGGTAGTTTTCGGGTTTGTCCTGATACATGCTGCAAGGCATCGGTCAATCAAGATATGATTTGCCCCTCTCTACTTGAGAGAGATATCTCTGGGCCCCTCGAGTGATCGGATCCAGAAATGCATGGCCGTGCTACATATGGTTAAGAGTTAACCTAGTAAAGGGATTCCGAATCACAGTTTCGAGAAAGAGAGGTCAGCTTGGAGCTAGACCAAATATCGTGAGGCAAAGGGAAAGATATGTACTCAACCTTGTGATGGTTCGTCCGAATGATCTTTATATGCGTTTAGGAGTTGGCACGTCTTGCTAGAGGCCGCTACCAACTATTGACGGAGTAAGTGTACTCGCGTCATGTCTATACATGTATGAACCTATAGGGTCACACAATTTAGGGGCTAGAAGCCTAATGAGGATTGGATCCGAGTTAGACCAGGCTTAGGCTGCTAATGGGCTGCTAATGTAGAAGCCCACCAGGGATGCCTATATATGAGAGGGTGAGGCTAGCTGAATAGGGTTGAGCATTCCACCCAGTCGCCACTCCTCTTCCGCCTGTGTTGCACGCGCAGACCTAGTAGTCTGGCGTGTGACGGCTTCCACTCCGAACGTGTGGATACCTCGGAGGTGCTGCATCTATAGCACTTGGACGAGCCGTGCAAAGGGGAGCTGCTCGTGGGACGAGGACGAGGAGGAGACGTAGAACATCTACACTGCCGCAACGTGCTTCATCGAGTTCTACACCTGCGCGTCTAGCAGTAATCCCGTGATCTATGACATTAGTATTCCTGTTTGACACGGTAGAAAATTTTGATTTTACGCTAGTGTAGCCTACCCGTTACCCTACAGTGGTATCAGAGCCGATGCTATTCAGTCATAGGTTCGGGAAGTTTGCATATGGTGATATGTAGATTGATATGAATGATGTGATCGTTTGTATGGCGGTGTTTCTGGATTGATCTATGATCTTACTTTCCGTGATCATGATTCTAAGGTCGTCGAACGACTTACCCCTACTGGTCGGTTTCCGCCATCAGGGTAGACAGTGACACATAAATCCTTTTGAATCACGCGAAGATCAATATGTTTGATCGAATCGGGAATTAGATCTGAATCGACGTACCGTGATCAAAGGAGTTTGGTCGAATCGGAACTATGGTCGGTTTATGGTAAATTTGATTTGCCGATCAAAATCCTTAAAGAAAATTGTATAGATTTGATCTCTCATTTTTCACAAACCCTAAACCCCCACAGGAGGAGATCCCCTAGACCCCCTTTGTCGTAGCCCCCTTTTGTATCTCATTAAGGTTCATTGGCCACATGATCCGGTAGAATGCGATTATATGCACAACTTGTTTTTGTAGGATTTATGTGATCAGTATGGCCCAAAAATGTATGTGATGCATGTATGTATTTTTCATGACCTGCGTGTCGTGAGTAGGGCAACATGGCTGGAGCCATATGTGTTGTCAATTATTTTAACGGCCTGCGTGCCAACTTGTGATGATCCCAATAACATGTAATTTTGATTACTAGCTGTTAGGAGTAATAGCTTGTATTAGTTCTTGGAGAACTCATCACTTGGAGGAGTAATAGCATGAAGATGGAGATCATCATGGTGGGCAGGTTCTATGGCGATGGAGATCACCATGAGAAAATGGGCCATACTGTATCACATCTATGTGAATGCTATTCTTATACGTTTTACTACTATGCATGATTAGATGATAGAAGTAGAACGATCCCTCACAAAGTTTAAGTTAAACCATGCCCTCCCAACCAAACCTTGCACCATCCTATGCCATGTACAATCGTTGGTGGGTCTATGAAATTAGGGTGCTACAGTTTTCCTTGGCTGGATGGGTTTGTATCGGATACCTACACACATAAGGGTTGGTGAGCTTAACAAGGTCATATTAACAGTTAAGGACCTTGGGGCATAAAGGTTGGGCGCCTAGTTTTGACATAGAGATGTCACCCAACAACAAGAGTCATATGCGATATGATTATCAAAGGTTGCTTACCGATTTACCTTGTCTTCTAGCAGTGATGCTAAAGCTCACTAGTCGACTTGTTAATTGTGGATCTTGAATCACTTAGTATCAATAGAGGGATGTTGATTTAAGTGGGAGTATATGCTATTAAATTGTTTAATATGTTTTACTCTTTCATGGTTACATGGCTTAGTATTTTGCATTTTTTTTGTTGTAGATCAATGGCACCGAACAATTCATCACCTTTTGCTTTGCGTTCGATTCTTGAAAAGGATAAACTAAATGGAACAAACTATTCGGACTGGGTCCATAACCTAAGAATTGTTCTCAGGGCTGAGAAAAAGGAAACTGTTTTGGATACCCCAATCCCGGATGAACCTACTGATAATGCAACTGCTACCCTTAAGAATGCCTACAAGAAAGCATGTGATGAATCTCTTGAGGTTAGTTGTCTTATGCTTGCATGCATGGAACCTGATCTTCAAAAGCAGTTTGAGGATCAGGAAGCGTACGACGCGCTTAAGGACATGTTCTAGACTCAGGCTAGGACTGAGAGGTACAATGTCGCTAAGTCCTTTGTGGAATGCAAGCTGGCAGAGGGAGCAACTGTAGGCCCCCATGTGATCAAAATGGTTGGTTACAGTCAGACTTTGGAAAAGCTTGGTTTTCCATTAGGCCAAGAGTTGGCCACTGATTTCATTTTGGCATCTCTTCAATCTAGCTATGGGCATTTCATTTTGAACTACCATATGCATGGGGTGGAGAGGGGCCTTAATGAATTATGTGGGATGCTGAAAACAGCAGAATGTGACATTAAGAAGTGTGCAGGGCATAGCCATGTGATGGTTGTGCAGAACAAGCCTAGCTTCAAGAAAAAGGGCACTTGTTGGCAGAAGAAGAAGGGCAAGGCTAAGGATACGATCCCTAAGCCAAACCCTGCACCCAAGCAAAAGGTTGGTCCTGCAGGAGACACTGAGTGTTTCTTTTTTCACGAATATGGCCACTGGAAGAGAAACTGTAGCAAGTACCAGGCTTCTTTGAAGAAGAGTGGAATTAAGAGTACTTCCCACTCAGGTACGCTTGTTGTAAATGTTGTGGACATTTTTCTCGCAGATTCTTATGTAACTCTTGGGTATTTGATACCGATCGGTTGCTCATATTTGCAATTCGATGCAGGGGCTAATAAGGACTAGAGAAGTGCAGAAAGGCGAAGTGGATTTTCGCGTCGGAAATAAAGCAAGGGTTGCTACATTGTTCGTCGGCGTCATGCAACTTCACCTTCCGTCAGGATTTATCATGGAGTTGAATAATTGTTATTACATTCCTAGTATGGGTCGAAACATTTTATCACCTTCATGTTTGATGAGGGATGGTTATTCATTCGCGAGTACAAACAATGGTTGTGTAATCTCTAAGAATGCTATGTTTGTGGCTGATGCTCCCATTGTGAATGGGTTATTTATTTTAAATCTTGATAATGCATGTGTTTACAATGTTAGTGCTAAAAGGCTTCAGCCAAATGATTTGAGTCCTACCTATTTATGGCATTGTCCTTTGGGGCATATAAGTGAAAAGCACATGAAGAAGCTCCATGGTGATGGTCTTCTAACTTCGTTTGATTTTGAATCATACGAGACATGTCAAGCTTGTTTACTTGGAAATATGACCAAGACGCCTTTTACGGGGTTTCTCGAGAGAGCGACAGACTTGTTGAATTCATACATACTGATGTATGTGGACCAATGAGCACGACAGCCAGAGGAGGATATCACTACTTCATTACTTTCACTGATGATTTCAGTAGATATGGCTATGTCTACTTGATGAAGCATAAGTCTGAAACTTTTGAAAAGTTCAAAGAGTTTCAAAATGAGGTAGAGAATCAACGTGGCAAGAAAATAAAGGCCTTGCGATCTGATCATGGAGGTGAATATTTGAGTCACAAGTTTAGCAATCATCTTAAGATTTGCGGAATTGTTCCACAGCTCACGCCGCCCGGAACGCCTCAAAGAAACGGGGTCTCTGAACGGCGTAATTGAACTTTGTTGGACATGGTTCGATCAATGATGAGCCAGTTGGATTTACCATTATCATTTTGGGGTTACGCGCTAGAAACAGCAGCTTTCGCACTAAACAGGGTACCATCTAAATCCGTAGTTAAGACACCATATGAGATGTGGACTGGAAAGAATCCCATTTTGTCTTTTCTAAAGATTTTGGGTTGTGATGCATTTGTCAAGCGACTTCAGTCGGACAAGCTAACACCCAAATAGGATAAGTGCATTTTTGTGGGATACCCAAGGGAAACCTTAGGGTATTACTTCTACAACCGAGAAGAGGGCAAAGTGTTTGTCGCTCGTAGCGGTGTTTTCCTAGAGAAAGAGTTTCTCACAAAGGGAACGAGTGGAAGTTCGGTGCGACTTGAAGAAGTTCAAGATGAGCCAGTCGGGGATGCTTCTACGAGTGATGCTATTGTAGAAGAACAAGTTGAGGAACCCGTGGCAATAGAAGCACCACAGCCACGAAGGTTAGTGAGGCTCCGCGAAGCGCGAGAGTTATTATTATTAGACAATGATGAGCCTACGACCTATGCAGAAGCGATGGTGAACCCAGACTCTGAGAAATGGCTGATTGCCATGAGATCCGAGATAGAGTCCATGGGAGACAATCAAGTTTGGAACTTGGTTGACCTGCCTGATGGTTTTAAAGGCATCGAGTGCAAGTGGATCTATAATAAGAAGATTGATATGGATGGAAATGTTCACATCCATAAAGCTCGACTTGTTGCAAAAGGTTTTCGACAAGTTCAAGGAGTTGACTACGATGAGACTTTCTCGCCCGTAACGATGCTTAAATCTATACGGATCATTCTAGCCATTGCTGCACATTTCGATTATGAGATATGGCAGATGGATGTCAAGACAGCTTTTTTAAATGGAATCCTTTCTGAGGACGTGTATATGATCCAGCTCGAAGGTTTTGTCGATCCAAACAATGCTGGAAAGGTATGCAAACTTCAAAAGTCTATTTATGGGCTGAAGCAAGCATCTCGGAGTTGGAACATTCGATTTGATGAAGTTGTAAAGGAGTTTGGCTTCACCAAAAACGAACAAGAACCTTGTGTGTATAAGAAAGAAAATGGGAAATCACTTGTGTTTCTAATCTTATATGTGGATGACATATTACTGATTGGAAATGACATTCCTATGCTCGAGTCTGTTAAGACCTCATTGAAAAATAGTTTTTCTATGAAGGACTTGGGAGAAGCGGCATGTATTCTGGGTATCAAGATCTATAGAGATAGATCAAGGAGGCTAATTGGATTAAGCCAGAGTACGTACATTGACAAAGTGTTGAAACGGTTCAGCATGGAAGAGGCTAAGAAGGGGTTCTTTCCCATGTCTCACAGTATTAAACTCAGCAAGACTCAGTGTCCTTCGACCACTGATGAGCGAGAACGCATGAGTAGGGTTCCATATGCTTCAGCTATTGGATCCATCATGTATGCAATGACATGTACTTGCCCAGATGTTTCCTATGCTCTAAGTGTTACGAGCAGATACCAGGCTGATCCAGGTGAGATTCACTGGATAGCGGTAAAGAATATCCTTAAGTACTTGAGAAGGACTAAGGATATGTTCCTAGTTTATGGAGGTGAGGTTGAACTCAGTGTAAAGGGTTACACAGATGCGAGTTACCTTAACGACTCAGATGACTCGAAATCGATATCAGGTTATCTGTTTGTCATGAATGGTGGTGTTGTGAGCTAGAAAAGTTCCAAGCAAGATACAGTGGCCTCCTCTTCAACTGAAGCTGAATATATTGATGCCTCGGAGGCTGCAAAGGAAGCTGTTTGGATTAGGAATTCCTGATCGCTCTTGGTGTGGTTCAGGGCTCGTCCAATCCCTTGGACGTTTATTGTGACAACAATGGTGCTATTGCACAAGCCAAGGAACCTAGACAGCACCAGAAGAACAAACATATTCGCATGCGTTACCATCTGATTCGTGAGTTCATTGATGATGGTAGTGTCATGTTATGCAAAATACATACGGACTCAAATGTTGCCGATCCCTTGACTAAGCCACTCCCGCAGCCTGCGCATGAAGCGCACACAAGAGCAATAGGTATTAGATACTGTCTAGATTGACTCTAGTGCAAGTGGGAGACTGAAGGAAATAGCCCTAGAGGCAATCATAGAGATGATTGTATTTCATGTGTATCCATGAGTTATTATAATGTTCCTTGAATATCCATATACCAGGCAACTTGTATTGATTGGCAATTATGTGAATTGTTTGTGAAACTCTTTACTTGTATGGTTATCTAATAATTTTCCCTAGTCGGAGTTCATGCGAGGACACACGTGAATATTAGACTAGCACATCGATTGGTTGATGACTATGTTTCGCAAGTCATAGACATGGAGATGTCAAACCAATGATGTGGAAACATGTTATGAACATGGGGTTGGACTGACCCAACATGAGACTGGCAATAATACTTGCAGCTCTCTCTACACATCGTGTATGTTTTGTCCTTAGACCTGAGATTGTCGCATGTACTTGAGATGTGGATCGACCTACTTTGGGGCTATCAAACACTACTCCGTAACTGGGTAGTTATAAAGGTAGTTTTCGGGTTTGTCTTGATACATGCTGCAAGGCATCAGTCAATCAAGATGGGATTTCCCCTCTCTACTTGAGAGAGATATCTCTGGGCCCCTCGAGTGATCGGATCTAGAAATGCATGGCCGTGCTACATATGGTTAAGAGTTAACCTAGTAAAGGGATTCCGAATCACAGTATCGAGAAAGAGAGGTCATCTTGGAGCTAGACCAAATATTGTGAGGAAAAGGGAAAGATATGTACTCAACCTTATGATGGTTCGTCCGAATGATCTTTATATGCGTTTAGGAGTTGGCACGTCTTGCTAGAGGCCTCTACCAACTATTGACGGAGTAGGTGTACTCGCGTCATGTCTATACGTGTATGAACCTATAGGGTCACACACTTTAGGGGCTGGAAGCCTAATGAGGATTGGATCCGAATTAGACCAGGCTTAGGCTGCTAATGGGCTGCTAATGTAGAAGCCCACCAGGGATGCCTATATATGAGAGGGTGAGGCGAGCTGAATAGGGTTGAGCATTCCACCCAGCCGCCACTCCTCTTCCGCCTGTGTTGCACGCGCAGACCTAGCAGTCTGGCGTGTGACGGCTTCCACTCCGGACGTGTGGATACCTCGGAGGTGCTGCATCTGTAGCACTTGGACGAGCCGTGCAAAGGGGAGCTGCTCGTGGGACGAGGACGAGGAGGAGACGTAGAACATCTACACTGCCGCAACGTGCTTTATCGAGTTCTGCACCTACGCGTCTAGCGGTAATTCCATGATCTATGACATTAGTATTCCTGGTTGATGCGGTAGAAAATTTTGATTTGACGCTAGTGTAGCCTACCCGTTACCCTACAAGCCCATCTTCCATCCCGAGGTGCATCGTTACTAATATGAATGTGGCCATCACACGACGACAACAGCGGAGATCTCGCTGATCCTGGGTCTCATGAAGATAGGGCGGCTCCAAGTACATCTTGTAGATCATGTAGTCGGCCACTTTGTTCTCGCTAAGGAGATCATGAAGGCACATGACCCATACAGATAAGTTGCATCAATCTAACTTGAGCTTTTCTCCTTTTAACCAATTGTCAATAGGGAAGGTAATCTTGGGGAGAACCATTTTCTACATTTATAATTGCAAAAAGGAATTTAGACTAAGTTTATAATTAAATGAGTTAATAATAACTCCACTCAGAAACACCAATCCCTTGAAGGGTTCTAGTGATAACACGACCCCTTTTCCCCACATCTCCCCCGATCATCACGGCCATCAATGTGGGTTCTAGGGTGGACGCTAAACGTCGGTCACATCATTCATGTGACTCGTGCTCGATATTTCGACCATCCGTGTTCCGAGGCCATGTATGCTACATGCTAGGCTCGCCAACTCAACCTTAGTGTATTCGATGTGCAACATGGCTTACGCCCACTGTATGTGAACGTAGATATGTCTGACACTCGATCATCACGGCATGCCTCATACCGAAGAACTTTCTTTGTGGTGCACACTAAGGGAGAACACAAGCATTGGTAATTTTTAATAGGGATCATCTTATTAGGCTACCGTCGAGTATCTAATACTAGCACACAATAAGATATACAAACAATAATATTGAATGTAAAAGCAATGTGATATGGTCCTTCACGTCATGATATCCATCCGGCATCACCGGATTCCGGCGCCAGGGTTCTGGCGCCGTAGACACTAGGGTACCAGTGTCTTTCCGGCGTGGTAGTCCGTCACCTCCGTGACTATCTACTACTACTTCATAACATAAGGTATTCACTTTACCTTTGCCACAACCATATCACAAAGCAACGCCCCTGCAAAACAAACTTAGACGCCTCTACTTTATCATTGCATGTTTTACGTGGCTGAATGGGCTTTCGCACAAGAACCGTTCTTACCTACGAACTTTCACCACAATGCTGATCAAGTAGTTGTATATACTACACCCCTTTCGGGGCCCTCCGTTGCAAATGGCATACCAACTAATGCGAGAGAGACAGACACCCCCCTAAGCCACTTTATACGGTATAAGACATATGTCAAGCGTGGACCAGTCTCGCGAATGAATGTGTAAAGTCACTTGGGGGCCGCTTCATCAAGAATTGCTGCGGTATACACAAGTACACGTGGGGGGTAACAACTAAAAGATCAACGCCCACACGCTACATCCTGTGTGTTCTACCCGCACTAGGATTACTACGCATAGATCTAGCTCTGATACCACTATGAAAACAATAAATTTTTACCCTACGTCCCTGAACCCCTGATGTTGCAAGGACCTATCTATTAGTAATACAGTAACGGGAGGGTATTTTCGCGAACTTAACCTTGAAGACGGAAAAGCGTTGTCAACGCTCAGGAGAGCGTGGTTGATGTAGACGAGCCGAAGCCGACCTCAAGGTCGTGATGAAGTCCTTGCGCTCATGCGGCTCCAACGACTTGAGTGCCTCAAGTGTGACACCTCGCGGGGAGTTACAGACGTCTAGTACCTGACTATGACTCCTGCTTCCCCAATCCAGCAGCAGTTTTGGAAGTAGAGCTCCTGGATCCGAATCCCGTAGTGCGATGGCGCTCCGCGGTGAAGATGTCTCTCATTCATGCAGTCCGAACTTGGGACCATGGTCACGAGAGAGAGAGAGAGAGAGAGAGATAATATCAATTGGAGGTCTCCCCAAAAGAGAAGAAACCTTTATTGAATATTGTGTGTATTTATCTAGCCAAATACCCCCACTATATATAGGGGACGGGAGGTACTACCTCCCTCAAAGTCCCGGGGTGGGACTAAAGGAGCGGGAGAGTGGGGGCACCACTGGCTAGCCCTAGTGGGCCCCGCGCAGGGGGGCTAGGCCCACCCGGCCACCCCCTTGCCCCTTCTCCCCTCTTACCTTTCCCTAATGGGCCTTCTTCCCTCCGGAATTGGCCCATTAAGCCTTTTGACCTTTAAATTGATTTTCTATTTTATTAAATAATTATGAATAAATGATTAAATCAATATTTAACATTAATTCACATATTATTCAATCTCCGTGGTTATGGAACACCTTCCACCTCCACTCCAGACTTACCAAAACCCTTCCGGTTTTCTCTCTTCTATTCTTTGGCGATTCTACCGATCCTATAAACACTCTCTAAGCATAATCAAACCCTTAAGCGTGATACCCCACGGTTTGGGAACACTCCAGACATGGTCGGGACACTCCCAGACCAATGATCAATAGAGGGACCTGGATGGCCATGTGACCCCTGTGCATTCCACGAAGATCTTTCGTCGTTTGAACCGGGATAGTCGTGTCTTATTCCCTTTGTCTCTCGATACTTGCATTGCCCGAGATCTGATCAATGACATCACCATATCGTGTTCAATGTCATTACTGAACAATGCTACTTGACTCGTTCGACAAGCGATATCCCTGTGATCAAGTCACATGCTGCACAACTATTGGATATAACTTCTCCGAGTGGGCCCTTAAGTATCTTTCTGTCACATGGACGGACAAATCCTGCTCTTGACATATATTGCCTCTACGGTTCCTCCGAGTACCTGAACACACCTTTATAATCACTGTATTACCAAGTGACGCTTGATGATATCTAAGCACTCTCGGGAGACAGTGATTGATATAGCCTTACGATCTAATTAATAATCTACGAAGATCCATTCTAATCATCATAACTTGAACTTCTTGACATGATCGGGTCACGATGTTTAGGTTGGGTATTGGTTCATCATCTCATTCACAGAATGAGTTGACTCCATTTCCAGCTGGCATAAATGCCACATGATCAGGAAACATGATCATATGTTGACCAATGAACTAGTGACTAGAGTTTCACTGGGAACCCCTGGTTGTTTATATATCACACGTGTATTGATGTTTCCTCTCAATAAAGTTATAGCATGATATAAAACTTAATCATAAACTTTGTGAAATATGATAATAGTCCTTATTACTATTTGTCTCTAGGGCATATTTCCAACAATTAACTCATTTTAATTATAAACTTATTCTAAATTCCTTTTGCAATTATAAATGTAGAAAATGGTTCTCCCTGAGATTACCTTCCCTATTGATAATTGGTGAAAAGGAGAAAACCTCAAGTTAGATGGATCCAACTTTTCTGTATGGGTCATGCGTAGTGGCCGACTACATGATCTACGAGATGTCTTGGAGCCACCCTATCTTCCTGAGATCCAGGAGCAGCGGGATCACCGCTGCTGTCATCATGTGATGGCCACATTCATTGCAGTAACGATGTGCCTCGGGATGGAAGATGGGCTATGGCTGATTGTGGGAAGTCTTAATCCCTGAATGGTTATGGCACATCTGAGATCACATTTCGTGGAACAAGTGCGCATATGGGACTATGAGCTGATGGTAGTTTCCTCTCCATAAACATGGAGGAGAACTCCTCGTTGGACGATCACTTGTTAAGCATATATGATGCATACATGAGTCTTGCATACTTCCTGGACAACTGGTTTGCAAGCTCTTTTGCAATAGGCGTGTTGCTGCGGTCGCTGCCACCAAGCTACCAAGCACTTGCCAGGATTTGCATTATGAGAGGCGACGCGGAAACAGGGGATTTCCACGAGTTCATATCACATTTCAGAGATGTGATGGTTGAACCCGTTGTCGCTGAGGTCATCAATGACAAAGGTATATACTTGATATACAATTTTATAAATGTTATAATCTTGCAAACACATGTTGCAGTGTTAAGTATATTTGATACTTGTTCTGTTTTGCTGAAAATGGGTCCTTCTGCATAGAGGTGCTTGATGGAGAGGAGGTGACGTTGTGTGTTGATGGAGAGCATGATGATGATGGCAAACGACACTCTCCCTCAACATTTATCATTTAGTTTATGTTTAGGATGATTATTGTAATCAAAAGATTGTGAACTTCTTTAGTGCGTCTCACACTTTGTGAGATGGTTATTCATATCAGTTTGTAACAAATAGGTGTTCCACTTTTATGAATGATCTCTATTCGTGTTCATATCTTGTTTGATTATGTGTGAATTATCCTTGTTATGAAACTAATTGATAATACATGAACATTTGTAAAATATTGAAATGCCTTAAAATACCCAACTTAATGATATGTTCATTAATGAATGAAACCATTGTTTAAATTCAAAGTTATGTGATAATATGTGAAAGTCATTTGATTTCTTATCACATATGAATCATGCCTAAGTTTGGCAAAATAACTTGAACACCGTGTATTACTTGAATACAAAGTGTTTGATGAATTGTTAAAGAGAATACACATTCAATGTATTGTAGTTTAACAAAATGGTGAATATCATTATATGATTGTTTAAATGTGTAAAGAAGTTTACCAAAGGAAACATGAGTATGAAACTATTTGATATGATCAAAGTGTTCATCAACAAAGGGTATAAATATAAAAGAGAATCTAATTACTACGATTTGATCAATAGTAATGAAATTCGACTTTATAAGAATGGCATAAAATAAATTGTGAAATGCAATGCGTTTGAAATGTCAAAATGCAAAGCATCACAATGTGATATTAGATATCACAATGGGTAAATAGATGGCACAAAATAAATCGTTGTAGTATAGATGTAAAGACCAATAGTTAGAAATAGTTAACACTCAGTTAGAACATATAGTGAACCATCTGAATTCGTGAGATCGGCTCCATATCTAGTATGGATTGTGGTGAAAGTTTGGAGTTATTCAATATAACAAAAACAACATTGAATAAGTCCTTGTAGAGTATTCATTGGAAAACTTTGAATACGAAATCCATAGCTAGAACCAAAAGGAAAGCAAAATTTGTATTGCTTGGATTTTGGTGCATTCTTGAGAAAGTTCACATTTAGTGATATTTCTCAATTATGGAGTAAATGGAAGATAGTGTAAAACATGATGAGGATTCAAAACCATGCATCAAAGTGTTGAGAAGCGCAACGGAAAACGTTCCTGAACGATTCTCTTCACAAAGGAAAGAATCAATGATGATGATCATTGTGTTTCCCCACTAGTGTTTTCCCTACATAAAGTAGGATTCAAAATGTAGCCTATATCTTGTATGGAGACATTTGTGAATCATTTGTCATGATTCTCAAAATATGACATACCTACGAACTACTAAGGAAATAATGGTAAACTAGAATTATGAGAAATCCTAGAAGCAAAATTCCCTTGAGATTAGAAAGCAACTCGTTGCTGAATCTTACATAGTAAAGGAGTTACTTTGAATTTGCTCGAATGACTACAAAGCCATAGTGGAAAAGGGGGTGAATGACAAAAGCACAGTTTGTCAAAGTATTGGATGAATTCAAATGAATTTGATTCAAGTGTGCTAAATGTCTAGTGGATTTAAAACTAGAAAAGATACTAGTATCTCATAGTAATCTCCAAGTTTGTTATTTGATCAAAGGATTTTGAAATCGTTCAAAATAGTGAGTGGATATGCAATTTGCATGAAATTGAGTGGGAGCTATGAAAGTCTTCCTAAAACAATATGTGAATGACATATTTTTGAGTGCGAGCAATATATGTCTCAAATTCAAATATGTAGGAACATAGTTTGAGTAAGAGTAGTGACTCATACCCAAATATGTTAGGAACATATTTTGAGTGGAAGCTTATAGGAGTGATTCTTAAGTGTGTTAAGAATAAAATCGCAAGTACCGATAAATAATGATTTATAATGGGTAGAAGTTGATAATAAGTGTATTGTGATATTATGTAGTATTCCTTAAAGGATTCTAAAAAGGGTTTCAGAATAGAAGTTAATTAAAGAACTGGTCCTTAATAACTCAAGATAGGAACAATATTAAGTTTAACATCAATGGTTGAAAGAAAGAAAAGGATGATCATCATCCACTATGTTGAGACATAGGTTCTATCTTAGAAACCCATGATGATAACTTAACATAGTATATGATCCAATAAGGAATGTTTAAAAGGTGATTAAGTTTGAATCACGGAACAATGAGCTAAGTTTGTCTGCAGTGCCTAATAAAGAACTGTAGACATGTTTTCCAAATCCATAAAGGATGGCATATCTGAAAGCATAGAGTTATGTTATAACGGAATATGCTGAAAACTCCTGTAAATACCGACAAAAGTAAAGTAGGAAGCGAGGTGAACAAAACATTGAAAGTTGCACAGAGTGCAATCGTGTTTCGATGCTTACATTTATAATAACAGATAAGGGTACCATCTAAAGTGTTGTATAATGTTATGGCGGGGCTAGTTCACTTTTAACGTAGAATGATGTGTCCCAGGGCACAGTGCTGATGAGAAAGCCCTGAGGTTGATCTAAGTCACTATAGACTCCTGGAATCCGGCCTCATTCTGATGCCATAGTGACGATCCATACACAAAGATGTTATCATGTGATGATAAAGTATTAATGTCAATCAAGGTGACATTAGTAAGCTGCAAAGGATTTGAGACTGTAAAGTACAGACCCAAGACTCAACCTCTTCCATGAGCAAGCATGTTCAGGGTACCGGATATATGTTTCCAATGATTAAGAACAAATGCAGCTAGTTTATTTGTACTCTAGTGCAAGTGGGAGACTATTGGAAATATGCCCTAGAGACAAATAATAATAAGGATTATTATCATATTTCATAAAGTTTATGATTAAGTTTTATATCATGCTATAATTTTATTGAGAGGAAAAATCAATACACGTGTGATATATAAACAACTAGGGGTTCCCAGTGAAACTCTAGTCACTGGTTCATTGGTCAACATATGATCAAGTTTCCTGATCATGTGGCATTTACGCCAGTTGGAAATGGAGTAAACTCATTCTGAGAATAAGATGATGAACCAATACCCAACCTAAACATCGTGACCCGATCATGTCATGAAGTTCAAGTTATGATGATTAGAAATGGATCCTCGTAGACTATTCCTTAGACCGTGAGGCTATATCAATCACTGTCTCCCGAGAATGCTTAGATAGCATCAAACGTCACTTGGTAATATATTGACAATAAAGGTGTGTTCAGGTATTCGGAGGAACTGTAGAGGCAATATATGCCAAGAGAAGGATTTGTCCATCCACGTGACGGAAAGATACTCATGGGCCCACTCGGAGAAGTTATATCCAATAGCTGCGCAGCGTGTGATTTGATCACATGGATATTACTTGTCAGAATGAGTCAAGTAGCATTGTTCGGTAACGAGATTGAACACGACATGGCGATGTCATTGATCAGATCTCGGGCAATGTGAGTGTCGAGAGACAAAGGGAATAAGACACGAATGTCCTAGTTCAAACGACGAAATATCTTCGTGGAATGCATAGGGGTCACATGGCCATCCAGGTACCTCTGCCGATAATTGGCCGGGAGTGTCTCGGCCATGTTTGGAGTGTTCCTAAACCATGGGGTATCACACTTAAGGGATTGATGATGCTTAGGGAGTGTTTATAGGCTCGGTAGAATCGTTGAAGAATAGTAGAGAGAAAACTGTAAGGGTTTCGGTAAGTCCGGAGGATGTCCGGAGTGGAGGTGGAAGGTGTTCCATAGCCATGGAGATTGAATAATATGTGAATGAATGTTAAATATTTATTTAATCATTTAATCATAATTATTTAATAAAAGATAAAATCAATTTAAAGGTCAAAAGGCTTAATGGGCCAATTTCGGAGGGAAGAGGGCCCATTAGGGAAAGGCAAGAGGGGAGAAGGGCCAAGGGGGTGGCCGACGACCTAGTGGGCTAGCCCCCCCCCCCCCCCACGTGGGGTCCCATGGAGGTGGCCGGCGGCGCCTCCCCCTCCCCCTCTCCTCTCCTTTAGTCCCACCCCGGGAATTTGAGGGAGGTAGTACCTCCCCTCCCCTATATATAGTGGGGGTATTTGGCAAGATTAAAACACACAACATTCAATAAAAGGTTTCCTCAATTTTTGGGAGACCTCCAATTGATATTCTCTCTCTCTCATGACCGTGGTCCCAAGTTCGGACTGCAGGAACAAGAGACATCTTCACCGCGGAGCACCGTCGCACCGCGGTATTCGGATCTAGGAGCTCTACTTCCGCAACTGCTGCTGGATCAGGGAAGCAGGAGTCATTGTCAGGCACTGGACGTCTGTAACTCCCCGTGAGGTGTCACACTTGAGGCACTCAAGTCATTGGAGCCATAGGAGCGCAAGGACTTCATCACGACCTTGAGGTCAACTTCGGATCGTCTACATCAACCACGCTCTCCTGAGCGTTGACAACGCTTTTCGGTCCTCAAGGGTAAGTTCGCGAAAAGCCCCTCCTGTTACTGCATTACTAATAGATAGGTCCTGGCAACATCAGGGGTTCAGGGGTGTAGGGTAAACATTTATTGTTTTCTTACGCGGAACCCTTACATATTTTACCCTCTACTATTTTTTAGTTGACAATGACACCATAGTTAGAGCGGACTAATGCTACCTACTAGTGTCTTACACAGGTTTTAGTGCGATGGCATGTTGAAAGATCGTCAGAGACCCCCTTTTGATAATGAAGCTTTGTGCCAAAGTTTTGCTTTATTATGTAACTTGAGTCTTTAGGAACTCCACACTATTAAGAGGTGTTCTCTTGATGAGCTTGTTGGGGATGAATTCCTAAGACATACACACATCCCATACACCCACTTGTCCCATCACCAAAGAGAGAGGAGAGGAACATCTACCTTTCAAAGCTATTCTACAGGATTCTATTTGGAGGCCGGTTGAACCGGCTCCCGGACTGGGTGGTCCGGTGTCAGCGCTGGAAAACGAACTCTGAACCGGGATTACCAGTTCATTATACCGAGTCTACCCGGTTTGCGTTAAGTAACCACTTCCGGTTGAGTTTCGCTCATCCGTACTGGAAATGGGGCCATCCGGTCTATCAACCGGTTCAACCAAACTTAAAACCGGATTCATGTAGAATTGCTCTAAACGGCTAGATTTCTCCCTAGGGTATAAATACCCATTTTCCACCTTGAGTAGGTTAGGCATTCCAGTTCATATTCATTCTTGAACCTCTCTCCCTTACCATTGTTGAAACACAATTCCTTGAGGATCTCCCATTCTACCCAACCAATTCCAAATCCATTTGGTAGAAAGCAAGAGGAGGTCCCAATCTA
The DNA here is from genome assembly GCA_910589775.1 of Avena eriantha. Lineage (NCBI taxonomy): Eukaryota > Viridiplantae > Streptophyta > Magnoliopsida > Poales > Poaceae > Avena > Avena eriantha. The sequence continues at coordinate 326,232,869 of OU342743.1, forward strand.
TGTTTCCACAAAGCCAAAGTTCATTCCCCCTTGAGTTCATCGAGTTAGCTTGTTATATTCGGTTTGTGGGAAACCCTAGGTGGCTAGGGTCGCTCGGAGGCATTCGGCTTGTGATTTGCTCCATGGAAAGTTTCTGAGTGTTTGGAGACTACCTTAAAGTCTACCATGATTAAGTGAGCTTTTCCTTTGTGGGATATGCTCGGAGAAGAAGGTGAGCCTTCATGGTGTTCGGTAATCCTTCGTGGAACCTCACACCTCTCCAACGTGACGTAGCCCCTTCCCAAAGGTGGTGAATGCGGGAATACATCTTCATATCCGTATGCTTTGGTTATTCCTTAGCCAATCTCTTACTTGTGTTGTTTACATTGTGATAGACTCCGTGCTTGAAGTATCTTGTATCATCATCTAGGGTGCCTCACCTAGTTTGCATTTAGGCACACTTATATTCTGCAAAGCCTAAAACTTGCAAAAGACTACAAAGAATTTTGTAGAAACCTATTCACCCCCCTCTAGGTAAACCATCTTACACTTTCAATTGGTATCAGAGCCAAGGGCTCTTCTAAGGGCTTTACCTCCTAAGAGAGAAGATGCTTTTCTCTGATGATGATGAGGACAAGACTTATTCGGTCAAGGAGCTCCATGAATTCTTTGCCAAAAGTTCTCACGAAAAGGCTAAGGAAGATTCCGATCTCCTTGCTCGAATAAGTTTCCTTGAAGGATGTTTTTTGGGGATGGGCGAGGGGGTCATGCTTGTCAGACCTTTGGCAGTACCTCATGGGAGGCCAATGGACACTAGTAAGGAGACCTTGAACGAGTCCTCTAGTGAGAGTGACCCGACGAAAGTCTCCATGCCTCCTAATCCATTTCCGTTTACATATCCTAAGCAAAATAACATCATGCCTCGTATTAATGGTTCGGGTCCCGCACCTCATTATGATGGAACTCACTTCTCTCATTGGAAAGCTTCTATCGAATCTCATCTTCGTAGCTGTAGTGTGGAGCTTTGGGAGATTGTGTGCAAAGGCTTCTATCCACAATATCCCTACAACGTCACTCTAGGAGAGTACTATGACCGTCAACTAAATGCAACAGCTTGTGACAAGATAAGGAGTGCCATCCACCGCACTCTCCATGATCAAGTTAGTGACATCCCTATCACCAAGGATCTTTGGGATAGGATCATCATCCTCCAAGAGGGAACATCTCTTATCCAAAAGTCCAAGTATGAAGCTACCAAGTCGGATATGAACATATTCATGAACCATGATGGTGGGTCCATCGCGGAAGCATACAAGAGACTTGTTGTCCTCCATGTGAAGATTAGTGGTCTTGGTTGTGACAAGTATGATGATGGGTTCAACTTGAATGATGAGCTCATCAAGTCCAAGATTATCTCAATGATCTCAGCTACCGACAAGAATCTTGCCTTGAACTTGTAACTCCTAGATTCAGCTAGCCATTTCTCTCCCAATGATCTAGTATCTTGTTGCCACGGATAACTTGGTGGATGAAGGAGAAAAGATCAAGGAGACGAGCCGTGCTATTGGGTCTTCTCATTATCTAGCATTGAAGGCCAAGCATGCGCAAGAAGATGTTGCAAGTGAAGAAGAGAATGCTAGTGATGGAGTTGATGATATGCTCTCTCAACTTGCACTCTTCACCAAGAACTTGAAGTTCTGAAGAAGGAGAAGTTCAACTGGACCAAGTGAGAAGAAGAGGACTTGCCACAATTGTGATGAGTCGGATCACTTTGCCAACAAGGGCCCATATGAGAAGATATTTGATAAGCCCAAGTATGAAGAGGGTGCCAAGCCAAGATTGAAGCCAAACCCCATCAATGAGAGATACAAGAGGAACAAGAAGCATGATGACAATGTCTTCCGAGGCCAAGAATACTTATCTGGTGCAGAGAGTGAAGATGAGGAGAAGGTTGTAGGAGTGGCCAACTTGTCTTTATCAAACCCGAGTCACTCTTCACATATGACTACACCAAGGACTACGCCGATGACTCCATTACTACCAAGGTTGCTGGTACTTGCCTTATGGCAAGAAGCTCCAAGGATACATGTGATGAGGAGAGTGAGGATGAAGAGAAGGGGTTTGGTGAGCCTAGTTTGGTTTACACCAAACCCGGGTCACTACTCACCTATGACTATACCAAGGACTACATCGATGATTCTCCTACTCCCAAGGTCGTCGACTCTTGCCTTATGGCAAGGAGCACCAATGTAATCTCTTCTCCTCCATCTCTCTCTAGCATCTTGGACGATCGTGTTAGTACCAATGATAGTGACAATGATGAATTTTATGAAAACTATAAACAAGAAATGTATAAAATCATGAAGTATCTTCCTAGCATGCTCGTGCTAGATTCAAGAAATTAATGGACCTTGTCAACTCACGTGACGAGACCATTGATAGGTTGGAATCTCATATTGATGATGAGAAAAGGAGATTCAATCTCCTTGATCAAGAGTTAAGCAAGGAAAAGAACATCACTTCACTTCTTAAAGAACGAACTGAAATCTATGAACTAGATAAGGCAAAAGATGTGGATACCCTAGATAGGGTTATTACCTTGTCCCAAGATCTTGATGCTTCAAAGAAGGAACTTGAGATTGCTCATGCTTCTCTCACCAATGACCTTGAGGAACTTGAGAAAGCTAATTTGCTTGTCAAGTGTGAGCTCATAAAACTTGGGGAGAATCATGATCAACTTCGAGTATCCTATGAAAAGGGTCTTGGTACATTGAAGGATCGGAACGTTGTTGAGAATATTACTTGTGCTTATAACTCTACCTTGTATCAAGCGTGTATCCTTAAGGAAAACAATAAGTTGAAGGAACAACTTGAGAAGGATTGGCTCACACCTACCTCCAAGGGCAAGATTCTCGATGAGATTCTTGCTCACCAAACGATGATATCCCCAAGGCAAGGTATGGGGTTTGACCCCCAAAACAACAAGAATGGTGCCAACCCACCTAAGAAGATCAACTTTGTGCGAGAAGGGCACAAGGGGGTTAACCAAGTAAATAATAATGTTTTGAATGGGGGAGCCACAAGGGGCAACCCCAATCACAAGTTTGCGGGAAAAACTAATCCATCATATGTGCTATGTAAGGGCACCCAAGGATATGTGTATGCCAAATATGTTTGCCCTTGCCATGGTTATGCTTATAGATCGTACTCAATTTGGGTACCAAATGATCTTGTTGCTAATGCTAGGGCACCCATCACTCAATGGGTTCCTAAATCAAAGAATTGATTTTGGAGGGGTATGCCTCCGATGGATCAAAGTGGGTGTTTGATAGTGGATGCACCAATCATATGACCAGAGGTAGAAGTGCACTTGACCAATTCATTCATGATGTCAATTCAACATCAAGCATCACTTTTGGAGACAACTCTAAAGGAAAGGTACTAGGTTACGGCAAGTTGGTGGTCTCCAAGGCCTTGACCCTAGAGACTGTCATGCTTGTTGAGAATCTTAGCTACAACTTTCTTTCAATTAAACATCTTGTGGATGCCAGTTATGATTCCTATTTTTTGAGAACATTTTTGAAAGTCTTTAGGAGTGATAATCTCAATTTGGTGCTTGTTGGATATGTGGAAGATGACCTTTACGTGGTCGATCTCTCGCAAGAGAACCAATCTCTTTCCACACGTCTAATGGCCAAGGTTGATGCGGGATGGCTTTGGCATCACCGCCTTGGACACGTCAACATGAGAAGTCTTAAACAAATCCTAAAGGGTGAGAATATTGTTGGATTAAATGGTGTGTCTTTTGAGAAGGATTGTGTGTAGTGCTTTCATCTCCGGAAAGCAATACGGAAAGAGTCATCCATCAATATCCAAGGTGGCCACCTCAAGACCTTTGGAGCTTCTCCATTTGGATCTCTTTGGGCCATCAACATATGATACTCTAGGTGGAAGAAAGTACGGTATTGTCATCGTTGATGATTATTCAAGTTACACTTGGGTCTTCCTCCTCAAGACAAAGGATGAGACCTACAACTACTTCATGATATTTGCCAAGCAAGCTCAACGTACCCATCAAGTGGAGATCAAGACCACTAGGACCGACAATGGCACCGAATTCAAGAACTACACCATGAAAGAGTTTGTTCAAGATGAGGGAATCAAGCATGAGTTCTCATCTTGATATAGCCCTCAACAAAATGGTGTTGTTGAAAGGAAGAACCGGACTATCATCGAGATGGCAAGAACAATGTTGAGTGAGTTCAAGTCACTCCACAACTTTTGGGGATAAGCCATCGCTACCACGGTTCACTACTTGAACCGGCTCTTCCTCCGATCTCTCTTTGACATGACTCCGTACGAGATTCTCACAAAGAACAAGCCCAACGTCAACTACTTCCGCATCTTTGGGTGCAAGTGCCTCGTCAAGAACAAGAAAGAAAAGCTTTGTAAATTCAAATCTAGAACTATAGAGGGTATCTTTGTTGGTTATGCAGAAAACTCTCATGCCTATAGATACTACAACAAAACCGTATCTTGTGACGTGGCGTTTTTGGAGAATAATGGCCCCAAAGAGGGGCAAGTTATTCCACGTGTTGTAGGTGATGGATATTCTTCTCAAGTCATCAAGTTGATGGGAATTGGGCATATTTTGCCCACCGAATATCATATCCATGATCAAGAAGTTGATGGGGGGAGGATCAAACCCAACTCAAGAAGAGCCTAGCTCTACTCAAGTTTAACCAGCAAGTGCACCACAAGACATACAACTCTTGTAGACCGAAGAACAAGAACCAAGCCCTCAACCCGTTGAGTATGACAAAGATGATGAACAAGTTCCTCAACACCAAGGTCAAGCTCAAGAAGTTGTCAGTGATCAAGGACCATCAAAAGATGAATTTGTTGATCATGAAGGCACAATCCGAAAGATCAAGTCCGTCTCTATTTCAAGTGGAATCCAAGTAAATAATATACTTGGAAGCATATCAAGAGAGATCAAGACTCGCAACAATAAGAAGCATATCACTACCTTTTGTGGCCATCATGCATTTGGGACCAAGTGGGTGTTCAAGAACACGCAAGATGAGAACAAAACCGTAACAACAAACAAAGCAAGGTTAGTGGCGCAAGGGTACGCCTAGATAGAAGGTATTGACTATGGGGACACCTTTGCGCCCGTTGCTCGCCTTGAAGCTATTCGTATCTTGCTTGCATATGCATCTTTTCATAACTTCAAGCTTTATCAAATGGACGTGAAAAGTGCATTTCTTAATGGTCCCTTGAAAAAGGTTGCATATGTAGCTCAACCCCCGGGTTTCGAAAACACACGCTATCCCAACCATGTGTACCTACTCCTTAAGGCTCTCTATGGACTAAAGAAATCTCCTCGTTCTTGGTATGAGCACCTTAGGGATTTCTTACTCATGGACAGATTTAGCGTGGGTAAGGTCGATTCCACCCTTTTCACCAAACGGGTTAAAGGGGGTGGATTATTCATTGTTAAAATTTATGTTGATGATATATATTTAGTGGAGCTAATGAATATCATAACAAAGCTTTTGCCGAGTTAATGACCAAGAAATTTAGGATGTCCATGATGGGGAAGTTGAAGTATTTCCTAGGCTTCATTGTGAAGCAACTTGCTTAAGGCACCTTCATCTCCCAAGATAAGTACGTGAAGGACATGCTCATGACATTTGAGATGACCGATGCCAATCCCATGAAGACACCCATGCCACTCAATGGGAAAATTGGTCTTGGAGAAGGTGAGAAGGACGTGGACCAAAAGGTATATCGCTTCATGATTGGTTCCTTGCTCTACCTTTGTGCTTGTAGTCCGGATATCATGTTAAGTGTTGGAATGTGTGCTTTTTTTCAATCCGCTCACAAGGAGTGCCATTTGATGGCAGTCAAACGTATTTTTAGGTACCTTGTTCTCACTCCTACACTCGGGCTTTGGTATCCAAAGGGGTTAACCTTTGAGCTTGTTAGCTATTCGGATTACAATTGGGCCGGTGATAAGGTTGACCGGAAGTCGACCTCTGGGGCTTGCCAATTCCTTGGCCAATCGTTGGTGAGTTTTTCATCCAAGAAACAAAACTCCACCGCCCTATCCACCACCGAACTCGAATACATTCGCGGCATCTTGTTGCGCTCAATTGTTATGGATGAGGCAAATGTTGAAAAACTATGGTGTGTCTCTTGGTACGGTGCCTCTTATATGTGACAATGAAAGCTCAATAAAGATTGCTAATAACCTCGTCCAACATTGCCGCACCAAACACATTGACATTCGCCACCACTTCCTACGTGACCATGTCGCAAATGGTGACATCAATCTCAATCATGTGGGAACGATGTTCCAATTGGCGGATATTTTCACGAAACCTTTGGATGAAGCCCGTATTGTCATGTTGAGGCGAGAAATCGGTATTCTAGATACTAAGAACTTGGATTGATTTACCTCTCGCATTATATTCTTGCTCTTAACTTGCTATGTAGCCTAGTTGCGCAACACATATGGGGATAGTCATCCTACCATGCCTTGGTTTGATGCATACCTATGTGTGCGATATTAATTTATCTTGTGTCATGATATGGGTCCAAGCATCTAACTTTGAGGCTTCATGACATGTGTTCTTAAACATAGGGGGAGAAATCTCCCGCCAACCATCGGCTTATATTTTTGGCTCTTATCACGTGTGGCTCTTGATATTCTTGAATCATGCCTATTATTGTTATTGTGTGTTTGAACTTGGTTCTTTTCCAATACGCATGCCTAGATCACCTGCTTCCTCTACCCCTTTGGAGTCTACTATCTTCTTCTACCTGCACATGCCATCCTCGAAAAATTTCTATTTTCTGAAAAAAAGTCAAAGTTTTCCTGGGATTTCTGGTTTGTGGCCCGGCCTGACCGGCTATAGGACTGGACCTTCTGGTGCATGGGCCAGATAGGAACCGAATCTATCCAAACCTGCGAACAAAGAAGTCCCGGCTGAACTTTGGTGGTCAGCACGGTCCAGACCGACCGCTCGGGTCCTAGAGCCAGTTGACTGGACTTTCCACCGAATCTTCCCCGCGACCTCCCCATTCCTAGATTCGGTTTTAAGTTCGGATTTTCTAGCCCGGGCACCGATCGGTCCAGTCTGCATCTCGGTTGAACCAGCCCCCAGACCGGATCTGAGATTTTTCTCCTTCCTCTTCTTCCTGACCCGGCCCACCCCTCCACCAGTTACCTTTTCACTTCCCCCGACCCCTTCTCTCTCCATTGTCGCCCCTCCCACCCGCCCCTCCTCTCCTAGGGTGATTCCACCCCTAGGATCCATAGATCGGGCCACCAAATCATGTACAAGGACCTTTGGAGGCTCTCCACTGAAGGAATCTCTACATCTCTTGGTGGTTTAGGAGCATTTTTGTGCTCTTCCCCCTCAAGGGATCTTTGGTGCTTTCCTCCAAGGGAAGCCATGTCCTCGGGTAATCCTTTGCTCCCACTCTTGTTCTTTTCAAATCCCCATGTTTTTCTATACATCTTGTTGAATTTGACAAGTTAGGGTTCCACCTTTGTTCTTGTATGTCAACCACGTAAAACCATGGCCTACACTTCCTGTTAAATTTGTATTTGTGCAAATTTTTGAGTCATGGGTAAAATTTTACATTGCATAGATGGGATTTTAGATATCCCCGTGAGATTCGGTTCCTGCCCCGGTTGAACCCGCCCTTCTACCGGGTCGTCTGGTCTGAGTCGGGTCCACCGGCTTGGGCACCGGACTGTCCGGTCTGCGTTCGGTTCACCGGTGCTGCCACTGGATCATATGGTCCTAAGGCCGGTCCAACCGGCCCTGGCACCGGACCTCTCTGCAATGTTCTTTTTAACCATGCACTTGCCCAAATCCAAGTTTTTTCTCCGTTTTCCTTGTGGCATGTGTTCTTATCTTTGTGCTACCCAACTTCTCTCTCTCTCTTTCATAGGTGAAGATGATGACTATGTGAGAGAGGAGTATGTGCCTGAGGAAACTGGCAGGAGCAAGAGGGCTCATCGAGCCAGTCAGTCTGTCCAGCGTGAGGCTGAGGGCAGCACTCGTTCTGGTCGCATCAAGATTAAGGCCAACAGGTGTAAGCAAGCTACCGTGCAGGCTAAGGATGAAGATGTGCCTACTCAAAATCTAAAGAATATGGAGATTGCTATGTACCAGACACTTCGCAAGCAGAATCCCTACCGTTTCAAGGCTCGTACCTATACTGTCCCTGATAAGAAGTTTTGGACTGAGACTCAAGCTTTGATGTGGGATCACATTTACACTCAGTTCAAGGTCACTCTCTGTGGTCACATTGCTACTTTCAATGTGGAGTGGTTCAACATCTATGCAACCTCCGATTATCATTTTCTTGATGACGCTCTGAAGAAGATGGATTTGTTTGACCTTGTGTGTCTAAAGGAGGACTATTACCCTGAGTATATCCGTCAGTTCTTTTGCATAGTCTATTTTCATAATGATACTGAGCGCACTATGTCTTGGATGACTGACACACGACGGTTTCGTGCCACCTATGATGATTTGGTTGAAGTTATGGGATATGCTAGCAAGGGAGGTGGCTTTCGCATTCATAGTGAGAAGGTTAAGTCTGCTGAAACTCTTGCTTTCTGCTATCACAGGGATTCTGAGTGGGCTCCTCCATGCATTATGGGCATGTATTTCTATTATCACACCTTTGCCAGCATCTTTAAAAACGTCAGTCCCTTGTTCCCCGAGTTGGAGATATTACAAATTGTCGTGGGTACTTTGCCAATCTTCTGCACTATTGTCACCCTGACCGGCTGAGCAAGATTGATGGTTGTGACTTCATGTACTATGAGTTGCAGCGGGATGCTTTGAACAGGATGGCCCCTACCTTCTGGGTGTATGTGCAAAAGTTGCTCAACAAGGTTGTGCCTCCCGGTGTGATGGTGGGCGAGCATGTGGAACATGAGGTGCTTACTCTTTCTCTCCGTGGTCAGTCACCTGATGTTCCTGAGATGAGGCCTCTTGAGCAGCGCACCAAGGCTATTCACGGCTCTTAGCCTCACTTTGCTAATAGGACTGGTTCTCGTTATCCCGTTGGTGAATCTTATTCTTTCCCACGTCACAAGGGTGGTGCTATCACGTTCTTCAAGCGGTTATTTCAGATGTGTTGTTCGTCCTATGATGTGAGCCACAAGGCTCTAGAGATGAGCCAAGAGACTCGACGTCGGCACAATGAGTTTCTCCTAACCCAGAAAGTCACTCCTCCACCCGATGGTCATGAGATGACTCCCATTCCCTATGTCAACTATGAGATGCCACGGATTGATGATGTTATGTTCTATGGATACTTCCTTGGTCAGTTCCCCTATTGGCCCTAGTGGTTCCTCTGCTGCTCCTCATGATGATGATGATGATGAGGAGGAGGAGGAGGAGGAGGATACCAGGAAGGCGAAGATGCCACCGTTCACCCTCCTCTGCCACCTACGTTCTTCTAGTTGGGATCCGTTAGCATCACTCTACTTCTCTTCCTTTTTGGTGTTTCAATGCCAATGGGGGAGAAGAGTAGATTCCTATTAGATATCTACGGGTTCCTTGCCAGGGTTTTTCGGGGTTCGCCATTAGCATAATGCCCCTCGCTTTCTCATTGCTTATTATGGCATTGTGCTTTCTCTTTGTTTTCTTGCTTGAACTATTTGCTATTCTTCCGTTGATGGACAAGTTTGTGCTATGTGTGTGAACCATGGATATTTCTATTGTGCTATGCCTTTGTGTATTGTTATTATTTGTCTAGCTCCATTTAGATTTCCATGCTTTATATCTTGTGATGTCATGCTTGCTTTCATGAAGACATGTGGGAAGCTTTCCATATACTCCCTCCGTTTGAAAATATAATATGTTTTAGCTTTGTGAAAGAAGTGTATCTAGACCCTTTTTAGTTTCTAGGTTCACTCTAAACCTAGATGAACCTAGACACTAAAAGAGGTCGAGATACATTTCATTCACAAAGCTAAAACGTCTTATATTTTGAAACGGAGGGAGTACTATTTAGGTGCATTTTGCATTCAAACGCAAATTCAACCAAGTGCATACTTTATGGGGGAGCTTTACGTATATCATTATGGAATTCCCCCGTTAATAGCTCTTTATGATATCTTTATGAACTCTAGCTCAATTTGTCATCGCCAACCAAAAAGGGGGAGATGGAAAGGGTATTTTACCCTCTACTATTTTTGGTTGACATGACGTCGTAGTTAGAGCGGACTACTGCTACCTACTAGTGTCTTACACAGGTTTTAGTCCGATGGCGTGTTGGAAGATCGTTGGACACCCCCCATTTTGATAATGAAGCTTTGTGCCAGAGTTTTGCTTTATTATGTAACTTGGGTCTTTAGGAACTCCGCACTATTAAGCAGTGTTATCTTGATGAGATTGTTGGGGATGAATTCCTAAGCCATACATATATCACATACACCAACTTGTCCCATCACCAAAGAGAGAGGAGAGGGAGATCTACCTTTCAAAGCTATTCTGCAGGATTCAGTTTGCAAGCCAGTTGAACCGGCTGGTCCGATGTCAGTGCCGGAAAACCGAATCTGAACCAATATTACCGGTTCATTAAACCGAGTCTACCCGGGTTTGCGTTCAGTAACCACTTCCAGTTGAGTTCCGGTCATCTAGCCTGGAAGCCGGGCCGTCTAGTCTATCAACCGGTTCAACCAAACTTAAAACCAGATTTGTGTAGAATTGCTCTAAACGGCTAGATTCTCCCTAGGGTATAAATACCCTTCTTTCACCTTCAGTAGGTTAGGCATTCCAGTTCATATTCATTCTTGAAGCTCTCTCTCTGCCCACTGTTGAAACACAATTCCTTGAGGATCTCCCATTCTACCTAACCAATACCAAATCCCTTTGGTAGAAAGCAAGAGGAGGTCTCGATCTACATTTCCACCAAGCCAAAGTTCATTCCCACTTGAGATCATCGAGCTAGCTTGTTACTATTTGGTTTGTGGGAAACCCTAGATGGCTAGGATCGCCCGGAGGCATTCAGCTTGTGATTTTCTCCGTGGACAGTTTGTGAGGGTTTGGAGACTACCTTAAAGTCTACCACGAGTAAGTGAGTGAGATGACTACAAGTGCACAGATCGTTTGTAGCTAGTTTCGAAATAAAGATATCGGTCCCACAGGGAGAAGGAGTCTAAAGTCTAATAACTCTTGAAATAAATATTACAATAAAAATGCTAAATAAAGTTCTAAGTGACAAGATTAAATGTGAGTATCGCGTAAAAAGGTGTTTTGGGGTTTTTGGTATAAGAGCAACAATAAGTAAAGTAAAACAACTGAATACAGAAAGTAAGTATCGCGTACGTAAGAGAGATTGGAGCTGCAATAGGTAAAACGCATTCTCAGGGAGTAGCGGATACACCACTAGCATTTATAAGGAGATAAGGTAAAGATTATTAACATGAACATTCTCAACTATGTATGTGTGGGAGGAACTCCGTATTTGGACAAATAGGCAGCAACCGCTACTCACATCATCCTCATAACCATAGCAGTCAGCAATCGACATCAATCGAATTAATGCGCTATTAAGGGACGTAATCCCGTAGGACGTATCCCATGGCATGGATAATGTTCTGTGAGTTACCTCGGTTTCCCAAGTTGATACGTAAGGGGTGCCAACAGCTTTATTGTCACTATAAGTGCTAACACACCTCCGTTTACCAACAAGTAGTTTCCTCCATCAAGTCCCCATGAGAGGCAAATATTGAGAGGTCGACTTCTCCCAACATCAAGATGTAGAAAATCTAACACATGGTCACAGTCATGAATATCATACTAGACTTTATCTTATTTCAGTCTCATACTAGGGTTTCTCCATCTCCCCAAGAACTAATGATCTACTCAGACATGGAGGCAATCAACATCATGGCAATAACAATGGAATCTACCATAGATGAATAGTACTTGTATAAATCCACAACAAGTACGGAAATTACAACAAGATCTAGACAAGATGTAGATGGGATGGATGGATATGGTGGTGATGCAACGGTTGACGATGAAGATCGATGTCGTAGCCTCCCGGATCTGCCCAAGGCAAAGATGGGTCCCTGGTGGATGAGTTCCCCCTCTAGATGCCTTCTAGAGGTGAGGTGAGGTGATTTCTAGGTGTTCTGTATGTCGTCTCCCTAATCCAGTTGCACGGGGTGAAACTATTTGAGGACGCGGTGGCGGCGCCAACTATATGGCGGGAACAATATGGCCGGAAAATTTATTCCCGCTGTATAGTTGGTCGTTAAACTGTCTGTATGCCTTGTTTGCTTCGGGTTTTCTTGTGATATTATTGATATCTCCCAAATAAGCGATTTACGTTGTTTTTTACTCCTTTTCTCCTCAGTACAACTACTCCAAGAATTGTGTCCATTGTATCCATCATCTGTCCTGATCCTGGTGAAAATAGACATAAAATATGCATGCGAGCGCCATAGAATACCAAGATCCTACATCTACAATGCAAAACAATAATATAAAACATGATGCAAATATGCACTCATCAACTTCCCCAAGCTTAGACTCTTGCTCGTCCCGAGCAAGTTTAGCTTAATGGATGTGATCCTCATATTCATGAAGCTGAGTAGATAAAATAAATGAGGCATTTGCAGCATGTGTTTATCATATATGATACATAGGAATAAGTTCATGAATAGTACCTCACTCAAAACATCTAAATAGTATTATCAGGCTTCCACACCTTAGTGATCAACAATTCACAAAAGATGAATTTCAAAATAATGTAAAAGTATCCGGTTCAACCGAATGAGTTAGTGAGGTAGTCCCAAGTGTTTTAGGATTAACATATTCACTTGGGATTCAAAATCTCAAAAGTATCTCTTTGTCATACTACAATATAGTGGTGTATGCCTATTTGCTCTTTGCACATTCGCGCTTTTTCTTTTTTCTTTTCTTCTCTTTTGTTTATATGCTCACACTTTTGTTTAAATGTTGGGAAAAGGAGCTAGCAATACATTCCACTTCATCTAGGAATTCAAAGTTTAAAGATCTCAATTATCAAATTCCAATTGTATATGAAGCATTTTTATGACTTGAAGATTCCACCTCGACTTATTCTCACTCTATTTTGCTAGCACTTTTTATTTTCCTTTGTTCAAGGTTTCTATTTCAACTTAACTGCGTAGATAATTTTTCTTTGTAAATCAAACGGTAGACTTACAACATATTGACCAAATTATCTTTATATGTTCCATCAATACCAATGGTGTGGAAGACGCCTATTGCTATCATCAAGTGCAAGTAAAATTATACTCAAGCCATTCATATATCCAATAAGACAAGCACAAACTGAATATTGCTCCATATATAATAATAAACTCGCAATTTCATTAAAGGGATCAACTATTCCTGAAGGGAATTCTAAAGATGCAAACTTTATTTCTAGTTTGAACTAATGCAAGACTAAAATAGTAATGTAAAACTTATAAGACAGATTACAAGGTCTTAAAGATCTCCCCAAGCTTGGAATCAAGCCAGACGGGATCAAATAATCCCTAGCGATTATTTGATACCGTGATTATTGTAGATCACTGTGGTGCCATGGCATGTAACACCGTGATGCGTAGCTTCTTGTTGGTATCCTCCAGAGCAGTGATGCGCCTGTAGCACCTACGCAAATCAGATTGCAGAGTGTCCACTTTATCTGTGAGCTTAGTCACCAATGGGAGGAGATCATCCTTCTTCTCTATCTCCTTGAGACGGTGGTGGACTTCGATGCGATGAAGTAGCTCATGCTTCTGATATATCTCCAGTGCTCGCACGTGATCCTTGGTCTTGGGAACATCTTCTTCTTCCTCATCCATAATTGATGGATCAGGGAAGTGGAAACCATACCTCCACTCTTCTTGAGGCTTTACCCTCATACGAGCACGAATGGTAGGCTTCGAGAGTGGCTCCTTTGCTCCCTTGCTAGCACCTGCACCAATATTAGATAATTCCTTATGCTTGTGCAGTCTGGGGTCCATGGTGATGAACTTGACCATCTCCACGCGCCCTTTTCCATGTGGCTTGTGACCTTCTCTCTCTTCTTGAGCTCTCTTCATTGCCGCCCAATTGATCTCCAGGGGATCATAGACATCACGGCGGATGTAGACATCAACCACATCATCATCGGAATCATTTTTGTAGAAGCTTGGCTTGACGTACTCCTTGTACCCGGGCTAAACCTCTCCACCTCCTCGTCATCGTCCTCCATGGACGGGCTGCTAGAGCGGTCGCTGGAAGGAGCAATGAGCCCCAGAGGTTTCCCACGACCTGGGATGGGATAGCGCATTTCCAGATTGATTCCTGGAGATTATGATTAGAGAGAGATACAATGGCAGTATATAAGGGGGGTTAGAGGTCGGTAAAACTCGCGAGAAACACAAAATTCTTGCCCAAGAAAAGAACCTTAACGAAATAGGGAAAGAAATCACGGATTTGGAAGAGTCCTACCGCGTAACGACCAACTATACATGCACGTCCCGTATAGCTCTGACCGTATAGTTGGTTCCTGATGGCTCAAGATATCTCGAGTTCGTTGGGAACCCCAAGAGGAAGGTATGATGAGCACAGCAGCAAGTTTCCCTCAGTTATGAAACCAAGGTTATCGAACTAGTAGGAGCAAGGAAACAGCCCCAAGGTGTTGCTACCAACTTGGAATCCTGCAAAACACAACCACAGAACTTTGCCCCAACTTACAGTGAGGTTGTCAATCTCACCAGTTTTGCTGAAAACAAAGGATTAAACGTATTGTGTGGAAGATAGTAATTTCTTGAAGAAAGTAAATAGTAAACAGTAAATAGTAGATGGTATATTGATGGTAAAAGAATGGACTAGGGTCCATAGTTCACTAGAGGTGATTCTCCTTAAGATAAATAGCATGTTGGGTGAACAAATTATAGGGGCAATTGACAGACTCAAGAAAGCATACAATGCATATACTAATCATCTTGACTCCTGTGAGATTTGATTGGGCATTATAACATTATACATAGACCGTAATCCAACTGCATCTATGACTAATAATCCACCTTCAGGTTATCATCCGAACCCCCTCTAGTATTAAGTTGCAAGCAACAGATAATTGCATTAAGCAAAGTGTGTAAAATAAACAATATGATTGTCCCATGGACAAAGGATTGTTGTTTTCTCCCTAGTAGCAACAACACATCTACAACCTTAGAGATTCCTATCACTTCCCTAGATTACTAGAGGCATGAACCCACTATCGAGCATAAATACTCCCTCTTGGAGTTGCAAGCATCTACTTGGCCAAGATAGTTACTAACAACGGAAAGCATGCAAGATCACAAATAACATAGACATGATAGAATCAATAATCAATCTGAAATAGCATCTCAATATCCATCGGATCCCCGCAAACACAACATGTATGATTACAAATAGATGATCTTGATCATGAACGGAGCTCACAAGATCTAAACATGATAGCACAAAGGAGGAGAACCAACCATCTAGCTACTACATGGACCCATAGTCCAAGGATGAACTACTCACGCATCACACTGGAGGCAGTCATGGTGATGAAGAAGGCCTCCAGGGTGATCTCTCCCCTCCGGCATGGTGTTGGGAAGAGCTTCGGATCCCCCCGATCTAGGGATGGAGATGGCGGCGGCTACAGACTCTTTCGTGGATTTCTGATTGGGTCTTTGATCGGGTACTTAGGGTTTTCATTCCAGGAGGCTTTTATAGGCGAAGGGGTAAGGTCGGTGGAGCACCAGGGGGGCCACACCCCTGGTGGTGTGCCCCCTAGGCCGCGCCGCCACCAAGTGTGGTTTCCCTGGTGCGCCACTTCGTCTCCCCTCCGGACTCCGTGTTGCTTTGGGTAAAATATTGACTTTGGCTTTTGTCCCATCCAATTCCGAGAATATTTCTTTACTAGATTTTCTGAAACCAAAAATAGCAGAAAACAGGCAACTGGCATTGTTAATAGGTTAGTTACAGAAAATGTATTAAAATACCTCAAAGTGTGAACAAAACATAAGAAAGTAGATATAAAACAAGCATGGAACATCAAAAATTATAGATACGTTAACGACGTGTCAAGCATCCCCAAGCTTAACTCCTGCTCGTCCTCGAGTAGGTAAGTGATAAAAAGAATAATTTTTGAGGTGAAATGCACCATCACAATCTTGATCAAGGTATTTTTAAAACATTGATAGTTCGGATCATAGTACTCTAACATGAGCATGAAAGATAGAGTTCTAACAATAAGACATAGCAACTTATGTTGTAACATGAAAAGGTACAAATAAAAGATTCATGAATAACAATGCTTTGAAAGACGTTTGTTTGTTTCACATATAGAAAACATAATCATAATGGTATTCAGCTTGGCCCTCATGGTATAGCAAAACATAAATGCATAGGACACCTTCAAAGTTCATAAGGGTGACTAGATACAAATAATTTCAGAATAAGCAATATCAAAGTTATGAATCAATCATCATGTTTTGGGACAATGAACATTAAACTAAGAATGACCACTATGCTCTCTCAATAGGTGCATAAAGATAGAATATGGAGACTCAACATAAAAGTAAAAAAGAAAGGCCCTTCATAGAAGGAAGCAGGGATTCAAGTCTCATAAAGAGCTTCCAAAAATTATGGTACTTATTAGCTTTCAGATCTCAATGCCCCTATCATAAGCATCTTTAGGTGATTAAGGTTAAAGTGACACAAATATGAGGATATGCTTGACAAGTTATAAGTTGAAAATCTCATGCCCCTTGCTTATGAGTACTGAACCTCATGCTACTCAACTTTAGTCATGAGTAAGTTCTTGTCATTGTAAGTACATGTGTATCATAGAGAACCGCCAATGGGGTACCCCTTGCCCCATGATACAGGATTTATCCCATATCAAAATGACAAGGCAACAGACAATGAGCATCTCGACGACCTTTTATTTGCTATTTGCATAGGTTTTTATTGAGGATGCTTCATAGATTGCTCATTATGGTTATGTTGCAAGTTTCCACCATGATTAGGCATGGCTTAGGCTAGCCGCCCAGGCATTTCTCTAACACATATACAAACTCCATGAGCTTACAAGCTCCCCTTTTATTTCACACTGTCGGGATCCATAAACAAAAGAACACGATATCAACTAAATAAGTGCAATGTTGAAAGCTTTCCCCATGGTAACATGGTTCTGCTAATTCACAACTTATAAAGCGCAAGAATATACACAACATAGATGGACACAATGGTTCAAGTTTATTAAGTGCAAAAAAAAGTAAAGTGTGCCATCAACTTTGTGAGAGCTTTAATCACTAATTTTCACATAACAAGTTTAATTTGGAAGGTAGATAAAAACATGAATATACTTGGAATAGCAATAATTCTAATAGGTAGGTATGGTGGAACTCTTTGGAATAACTTGGTTTTATTTGGAGTTGGATGCATGAGTTGAACTCACACTTGGTACATGTGGAGGCTAGCAAAAGACTGAGAGCGACCAACTAAGAGAGCAATAATGGCCATAATCATGCAAAGCGACAAAACATTATTAATTAAAGCATAAAGTGATATTACAAGTCAAAAACTAAATGATCATAGAGGCTACGGTGACTGGTATAGTCTTAACATGGTGTAAGCATGCGCCAAGTCAACCCAAATAAAGCATCAAAGGAGAATACCATAATATTATGCTTTTGTATGCTAAAAAAGCATGATTCTTTCAAGGCACAATAAGCAATCTCAATTGTTTGGAACAAGTAATGCTACAGCAATAATTACTAAGCATAAAGTCAAAGCAATATCAAACATGACATGATAAAGTCTAGGCCACAGTCAAAACAAGCTCCTTGTGTACCACTTATAAGCATGAAACTTCCTACTCTTTTCCAACACAAATCAACTTATTTGAAACTATGTATGAATGCAGGGGTCCAACCAATTTATTTAAGCAAATGAAGCAAAATAAAACTAAAAACAAAGAGAAGACGCTCCAAGAACAACACAATTGTGCATGAAACCATAAAAATGAAGTGTTTGGAAGAAAGCCTGAGATTTTTATTGATGAAGAAGGGGATGCCTTGGGCATCCCCAAGCTTTGACGCTTGTACTTCTTGAATATTTCTTGGGGTGACACGGGTGGCATCCCCAAGCTTGAGATTTTGGCCATACTTCATCTTATCACATTATTCTTCCCTACACTTTAAAATTTCCTTCATACAAAACTTCACACAATCCTCATTAGCAACATTAGTGTATTCAAGATAATAAGTCTTTATGTTAAGTTTCCACACAACTAAAACTTCCATTAAAACACAAGCTACTGTAGCAATTCCTTTAAAAGTTCAAGTAATTGGCGAGAACTCAAAGATAAAGAGATTAAGAGGCAAATGCAAATGAGGCAGAAATCTGTCAAAACAGACCAGCAGGTAAAAACCAATTTTTTCGAAGACCTTCTGTTGCTCAAGTAGAAAAGTGATAAACTAACGAAAGTTAGATAACAACCTGGTGCAGAAGTACAAAACATTACAGCTCAATCCAATGTACAGGGATTTTTCATGAATTTTTACAGTGAAGCACAAAAATCTGTTTTGGGACAGCAATTTTCCCAAGTCTTACTTCTCTCTCATTAGAGGTTATTCATGGCACAAAAACCACACAAAAAGGATAAGGAGAGGTTATTACTGAAGAAATAACTTCCAAGACTCAACAAAAGAAAACTTACTGAATAAAATTTTGGGTTATCTCCCACTAGTGCTTTTCTTTAACGCCTTTGAGCTAGGCATAGGAAGCAAGATTCAAGTATTCTCAAATGAAGAAGCATTAAGATCAATACCAGAAATATCTTCAACAAGGCAAGGTATCTCATCCAAATAAGTTCTAGAGGATCCTCTCTCAATACTCTTGGGTTCACTATTTTCATCAAACGGGTTTTTAGGAACAATCCAAACAAAAAAATTCCAAGGCTTCATGTATTCCTACAAGTTTAAAATGTATTGGTATTTTCATCTCCATCTTTGGGTTTGGTTTTGTCCATATTTTCTTGTATACCAATAACATCTACACATGAGCCTAGCATATTAAAACGATCAAAGACCTTTCTAGCTTCCTTAATAACATCATAGAATTCTTTAAGCAAAGTTTCTAGAATAAAATATCTTTTTTCAGTATCCTCAATATCTTTAAGTTTAAGAAACATTACTTGCATCATGGGGTTAAGGCTAACAAACCTAGCCTCCAACATGTGAACTAAAGAAGCTGCAGCAATTTCATAATTTGGAGCAAGTTCCGCTAAGGATATATCCTCAATATCCTCATGATTGCTAACATGATTAAAGAATTCTTCAATATTATCTTTCCCAATTATAGAGCCACTACCTATTGAAAGGTCTTTCAGGGTGAACTTAGGGATCAACATGGTGAGCTAAGAACGAGGTGACAACTATAGAAAGAACTATTTTTTTGTTTTTGATAAGGGAAGCAAACCAGTACAACTATTTTTTGTGTTTTTGATAAAAAGAAACAAGCAAACTAAGCAAAAATAACCTAAGCAAAACAAAACAAAACAAAATTTCACAAGATTGGTTTTGAGGGACTCCCCTTGTGAAGTTGTCCTTAACTCCCCGGCAACGGCGCCAGAAAAAGGCTTGATGGCTCAAGATATCTCGAGCTCATTGGGAACCCCAAGAGGAAGGTATGATGAGCACAACAACAAGTTTCCCTTAGTTATGAAACCAAGATTATAGAACCAGTAGGAGCAAGGAAACAACCCCAAGGTGTTGCTACCAACTTGGAATCCTGCACAACACAACCATAGAACTTTACCCCAACTTATAGTGAGGTTGTCAATCTCACCAGTTTTGCTGAAAACAAAGGATTAGATGTATTGTGTGGAAGATAGTAATTGCTTGTAGAAAGTAAATAGTAAACAGTAAACAGTAGACTGTATATTAATGGTAAAAGAATGGACTAGGGTCCATAGTTCACTAGAGGTGATTCTCCTTAAGATAAATAGCACATCTACAACCTTAGAGATTCCTGTCACTTCACCAGATTACTAGAGGCATGAACCCACTATTGAGCATAAATACTCCCTCTTGGAGTTGCAAGCATCTACTTGGCCAAGATAGTTACTAACAACGGAAAGCATGCATGATCAAAAATAACATAGACATGATAGAATCAATAATTAATCTGAAATAGCATCTCAATATCCATCGGATCCCCATAAACACCATATGTATGATTACAAATAGATGATATTGATCATGAACGGAGCTCACAAGATCTAAACATGATATCACAAAGGAGGAGAACCAACCATCTAGCTACTACATGGACCCATAGTCCAAGGATGAACTACTCAAGCATCACATCGGGGGCAGTCATGGTGATGAAGAAGGCCTCCAGGGTGATCTCTCCCCTCTGGTAGGGTGCTGGGATGAGCTTCGGATCCCCTCTGATCTAGGGATGGAGATGGCGGCGGCTACAGACTCTTTCATGAATTTATGATTGGGTCGTTGATCGGGTACTTAGGGTTTTCGTCTCGGGGGGCTTTTACATGCGAAGGGTTAAGGTTGGTGGAGCACCAGGGGGCCCACACCCCCTGGTGGCGCCCCCCAGGCCGTGTCGCCACCAGGTGTGGCTGCCCTGGTGCACCACTTCGTCTCCCCTCTAGACTCCGTGTTACTTCGGGTTAAATATTGACTTTGGCTTTTGTCCCGTCCAATTCCGAGAATATTTCTTTACTAGATTTTGTGAAACCAAAAACAGTAGAAAACAGGCAACTCGCACTATGGCATCTTGTTAATAGGTTAGTTCCAGAAAATGTATAAAAATACCTCAAAGTGTGAACAAAACATAAGAAAGTAGATATAAAACAAGCATGCAACATCAAAAATTATAGATACATTTATGACGTATCAGTTCCGGGCAGATATTTCCAAATATCTCGAGTCTAGGTTGGTTAAGTTACGACTCGGAACCGACAATAACATTTTTTTGGCAAATAAAATATGAAAAGACAAACGAAAAATGTCTGATAGTTTAACGACCAACTATACAGCCGGAATATTGTCTCCGGTCGTATAGTTGTGACCTTATAGATACAGACATCAAAAATCAAAAGTGTGTGAGAGTTCAACGACCAACTATACGGCCGGAATTTTAACTCCAGTCTTATAGTTGCGACCGTATAGTACAGACATAAAAAATCGAAAGTGCCCGAGAGTTGAACGACCAACTATACGGCCGAAATTTTAGCTCCGGTCGTATAGTTGTGACTGTATACATATAGACATCAAAAACAATTTCACGAAGAAGATACACAGGGTTTAACGACCAACTATACGGCGGCAGGTTTTCCTCCAGTCGTATAGTTGCGCCCGTATAGTTGGTAAAAACCTCCAGAACTTCAGAAAAACACAAGGAATTTAAAGGCAAAAAATTTAGAAGTATAATCTATGAAAACAAATCACTTATTTGAGTAAAAACACTTACCTTGAACTTACTGTTTGCTTATTCGGGGATGACAAGCTCCTCCAAAAACAAAGACTTCCTCTCTTTTGGAGGAATTGACCTTAGTTCATTGAATAATTCTCATAAGCAAAAATCACCACGACTAAAGTTCCTCTCAATAAGATTGGTGTCTTGCTGGGGAAACATGGACACTGCATCCAACATCTTTATTTCCTGCCTCTACATAATCTGCAACTCAAATTCTTGAAGTAAAAGAATCCAACGGATCAATTTGGCTTATGGTCTTTCCTCTCAAGGAGTTCTTTTAAACCATCATGATCCGTATGAACTCTTACTTTTGCATCAACTTTATAAGAACAAAATTTATCACAAGAGAAAAATACAGCAAAAAGTCCCTTTCTTCCTTAGGATAATTCTTTTGAGCACCATTAAGAGTTCTACTATCATGATGTATAATATTAAATCTGCGACCAATGTGTTGTCCCGGAGTTACTCCTACAGCATCATCACTAGCTTCACATATTAAGTCAAAAGTCATATCCTAGATAGGTGGTTTAATGATAGGAGCACGGTATAAAGCATTTTTGAGTTTATCAAAGGCTACACGACATTTATCATCAAAATTAAATCTTACTCCCTTTTGCAGGAGGTTAGTCAAAGGTTTAGATATTTCGGAGAAATTTCTAATGAACCTTCTATAAAAACCCACATGACCAAGGAAGCTTCTTATACCTTTAATATCCCTAGGTTGTGGCATTTTCTCTATGGCCTCAACCTTAGCTCTATCCACTTCAATTCCCTTACATGATACCTTATGTCCAAGGACTATACCTTCTTTGACCATAAAATGGCACTTCTCCCAGTTTAGAACAAGATTGGTTTCTTCGCAACACTGCAAAACTCTTTTGAGATTATCCAAGCAACTAGTAAACGAAGTTCCATAGACAGAAAAGTCATCCATAAATACTTCCATTATAAGTTCTATAAAATCCTCAAAACTAGCAGTCATGCATCTTTGAAAATTAGCTAGAGCATTACATAAACCAAAAGGCATACGTCGGTAAGAATGTAAACCATAAGGGATAATGAAATTGGTTTTAAGTTGGTCATCAGGATGAACATCTATTTCAGAAAAACTAGAGTATCCGTCCAAGTAGCAAAAATGAGTGTGGTTTGCTAACCTTTCTAAAGTTTGATATATGAACGGTAAAGGATAGTGATCTTTCCTAGTTTCTTTATTCAATTTCCTAAAGTCTATGCACATCTTGTGCCCAACAATAGTTCTAGTAGGTATCAATTCATTGTTTTCATTAGGAACAACATTAAAAATGCCCTTTTTAGGGACACAATGAACATGACTTACCCATTCACTTTCTTTAACAGGATAGATTATACCTGCGTCCAGTAGGCGTACAATTTCTTTCCTTGCCACTTCCTTCATTCCAGTCTTCAATCTTCTTTTAAATTTTGCAACTGGTTTAGCACCTTCTTCCATGAATATTCGATGGACGGTTATCATGGGACTAATGCCCTTCAAATCATCCATTGAGTACCCAAATGCCTTGCGATGCTCCTTAAGTATTTTCATGAGTTCTTCTTCTTCTCCTGAAAGTTTAGCACTAATAATAATAGGAAACTTATTTATATCATCTAAAAATCTGTATTTAAGATTATCTGGTAGAGTCTTCAACTCTGGGGGTGGTAATTCCTCGTCCCCTCTCTTGTCTGGATCTTCAAAAGCCTCATTAGTTGGAGGCCTTATAATGGGAAGTGAATCAAATTCATCTTGTAGTTCTTCTATGGACTTGTCCTCCATGAATATTTCATCATAATTTGAGTCTTCATTTATTTCTTCTTCTTGATTACTAAAGAAAAGAGCTGCCATTTCCTCAATAGTTTTCTCTTTCTCTTCTTCTTGTATTTTTGGAGGCCTATCTTTAAATTTGGAAAAGTGGAATTCTTTTTCCGCTCCCCCAAGCTTAAGAGACACAATCTCCTTTTTGAAATCAACACAGGCACCTACATCACTCAAAAAGTTTCTTCCAAATATAATTGGGCAAAGAGTGTCAGCTGGCATATCAACAACTACAAAAATGATAGGAAAGTTTTTGTTGCCAATTGTGACAGTTGCATCTTCAACTACTCCCATTGGAATTCTAAGATTTTTATTAGTTAACATGATTGTCATATGAGTATTTTCAATTGTAGCAGGTTCTATTTCTTATTTTATTTCTAAATAGAAATCATAAGATATAACATTAACTTCGGTGCCAAGATCACATAAACCATAATGTGAGGTTTCCTTAAATATGCAGGGAAGAACAGGCTTACCTACATCTTTTACCTTTGTTTTACCTTCAACCAATACGGAAGTCTCTTCATCAAGTTCAACTATGTTACAATGTGCATACATAGCCATAATTTCTTCCTTGGTTACCTCTTCATCTTTGGTTTCTTCCATATGTTCCACGACTTTTGGCAAACTTTTCTATTCCTTCTTCTCTTGTACTGCTTTGACCTGGTCATATTCAAAAATATGCTTCTGTGAAGTGTTAGGGAAAGGTATCTCATATGTTGGTTCTAGGGAGGCCAGTGTTTCTTTAACTTCTCTTTTCTTCTCTGGTTCGGGTGGTGGAACAATCTTGACCAAGCCCTCTTTTGGTGCTTTGATATGTTCTGTAAACGCTTTAAAAAGTTGCAACACAAGATTTGAATCCAAGTAAAGTTATTTAGATAATTCTTTAACATGGCCCTTTTTATTATAGTCATGGATACAATCATGATCTATTTTTATGCCTCCTTCACTTCCTAGACCAAAATTCCATGAAACTCTATGATCGCGAATTCTATTAAGTAAAGCCCAAACTTTAGTTATAGGAAGATTCATAAAGGCTCCTTCCATGAAAGAGACTAGTTCAATTTTATTAGGTTCAATTAAACCCTCATAAAAGATATGCAATAAATACCATTCAGGCAAATCATGATGAGGACATAGGCAAAGTAAATCTTTAAATCTGATATAAGCTCTTACTAGTCCTTCATTAGAACGGTTTCTCCATGTCATTATAAGATGCCTGATTCCAAAAGATTTTGATAATGGATAATATTTTTCTAGAAATTCACAAGCTAGATTATCCCAATTAGTAGTGGCTTCTGGGGTAGAGATCTATACCATTAGAGAGTTGTACTAGTCAAAGTCTGACTAAAAATTTTAAACCTTACTTCATCAGAAGTATATCCCGTCAATTGAAAAGTGCCACATATATCTTTGAAAATGCAATATGCTCATATGGATCAGGATATTCTTCGTCTCCAGTAAATTGCTTCTTGTGTAGAATACCAAGTAATAGAGGATTTATTTCAAACCCCCTTGTCTTCTCATTGGAGTTGTCTCTTTTATAAAAATCATAGGGCTTCCCAAAGTGGCTGAGTGGGTTAGCACTAGTCATATGCTCAAACTCCATCATGTTGGTGGAAACCTGTAACTCAAAACAAAACTTAGCAAGACAAAAATAAATAAATAAATAAAACTAACAGACCTACAGCGCTTAGCTCCCCGGCAACGACGCTAGAAAATAGCTTGATGAATGCAAGTGCACAGATCGTTTGTAGCTAGTTTCGAAATAAAGATATCAATCCCACAGGGAGCAAGAGTCTGAAGTCTAATAACTCTTGAAATAAATATTACAATAGAAATGCTAAATAAAGTTCTATGTGACAAGATTAAATGCAAGTATTGCGTAAAAAGATGTTTTGGGGGTTTTGGTATAAGAGCAACAATAAGTAAGATAAAACAACTGAATACAGAAAGTAAGTATCGCGTATGTAAGAGAGATTGGAACTGTAATAGGAAAAAGCATTCTCAGGGAGTAGCTGATACACCACTAGAATTTATAAGGAGCCAAGGTAAAGATTATTATCATGAACATTCTCAACTATGTATGTGTGGGAGGAACTCCGTATTTGGAAAAATAGGAAGCAACCGCTGCTCACATCATCCTCATAACCACAACAGTCAGCAATCGACATCAATAGAATTACTGCGCTATTAAGAGACTTAATCCCGTAGGACGTATCCCATTTCATGGATAGTGTTCCGTGAGTTTCCTTGGTTCCCAAGTTGATACATAAGGGGCTGCCAACAGATTTATAATCACTGTAAGTGCTAACACACCTCTGTCTACGAACAAGTAGTCTCCTCCATCAAGTCCCCATGAGAGGCAAATATTTAGAGGTCGACTTCTCTCAACATCAAGATGAAGACAATCTAACATATGGTCATAGCGATGAATATCATAATAAACTTTATCTTATTTCAATCTCATACTAGGGTTTCTCCATCTCTCCAAGGACTAATGATCTACTCAGACATGGAGGCAATCAACAACATGGCAATAACAATGGAATCTATCATAGATGAATAGTACTTGTATAAATCCACAACGTGTACGGAAATTACAACAAGATCTAGACAAGATGTATATGGGATGGATGGAGATGATGGTGATGCAGCGGTTGATGATGAAGATTGATGCCTTAGCCTCTTGTATCTGCGTAGGGTGAAGATGGATCCCCGGTGGACGAGTTCCCCCTCCAGATGCCTTCCGGAGGTGAGGTTTCAATGATTTCTGGGTGTTCTGTATGTCGTCTCCCTGATCTAGTTGCACGAGGTAAAAGTATTTGAGGAGGCAGTGGCGGTGCCGACTATACGGTGGGAGCTATACGGCCGAAAAATTTATTCTCGGCGTATAGTTGGTCGTTAAACCGTCTGTACGCCTTGTTCACTTTGGGTTTTCTTCTAGTATTATTGATATCTCCTAAATAAGCGTTTTACATTGTTTTGACTCCTTTTCTCCTTAGTACAACTACTCCAAGAATTATGTCTATTGTATCCATCATTTGTCCCGATCCTGGTGAAAATAGACATAAAATGTGCGCGCGAGCACCGTAAAATACCAAGATCCTACATCTACAATGCAAAATAATAATATAAAACATGATGCAAATAGACACTCATCAGTTCTATCCTTCGAGGGATGCTAGATGTCAACTTTCTGGCTTTAGTTCTGTTTTTTAACGGGGGAGTTTCTATCCTCGCTAGTTATTTCTTTCTTGCTCTAGGGCCTTCGGATCTTATCTTGACTCTTGAGATTGTTCAAATTTACTTAAGTATTATTTAAGCTTATTTGCATTGAAAGGTTTTGTTTGCTATTATGAAATTACTTTTTAGTCGTACAATGTTTCATTCCTTTTACTAATTGTACACATGTTAGCTATATGTCATTTTGTTGGGCATCTTTTCTAGGTTATTTTCATTATTTTTTCTTCTGTTGTGAAACTTATACATAAATCTTGGTAAATCTAGTGTAAATACGCCAAGAGGCGGTCCCTCAAACACTAATAAAAAACTTGCTAATTTTCTGGTTTTGTTGCTTCGCTGTTGAGGAAGCATGCCACTGGTGGAGAGAAGAGTGTTATTGAAGCTGGCATTCTCCTTTGTAATCTACTGGCATTCGTTGGACACCATTGGTGTCAGAGAGATGTATGGGTGGAAGGATACTAGTTGACAAGGGTTTTATGGAAATGTTAAGGGTGTGCTGCGATTCTGGATATGATACCTGGAACAATGCTTACACATAAAGCTAAAGAGGATGGTGTTGGATGTGTTGAATTCATTTCTACGAATGAGGGTCATGTTGATTATGAAATTGTACCAGGCATGGTGTCCACACACCCATAGGTGGCCTCCGTTGGCAAGGCGGAGGAACATGGCAAGGCATCTGTAGCCTACTAGGTTAGGAAGTTCTCCCTATTGCCACACACTCGGGCGAAGACAATCAAAGATGTTGAAGGGCAGGTAAAAGTGGCCCAAGAAAGACACTGACAGAATCCTAGGCTCACACGTAATGGCCCCTGGTGCTTGACCTTTGTAATGAGATTATTCTTGTGCTTAGATATGGAGCATCTAGTGAGGACATTTTCCGTCCATCTCTTTAGTATATTAAGTGCTTACAAAATGCGAGAGAAGGCATGATATGAAACAATTTGCAACATCAAGGATGGGTTGAAGGGACAGAGGAAGGAAGCGACAACATTCTTGGTATGCCTGGCCTTTTCTGTGAAACAAATTTTGTAGTTGTGTTACCATAATGTATTTCTACCTTGTTCAGAAGTGATATTCGATCTCCTTACAGAACTTTGTCAGAGAAAATATCTCCTTACAATAATAATTACGTTTTACAATAGATTTACTTTCTATGTGATTCATATGTGACTACAGATCTTTCTAGAAGATCTGGAGTCTTGTTTTATGGGTGAACTATATTTTTATATGTTTATTTCAGGATTGAGTCACTTGTTCCATCTAAAAATCTTATTTCTATTGTACTTTAGTTATATTATACTGTTGGAGGCAAACCAAAAAAAATCATGCAAGGTAGCGAAAAATGTAGATCATGGATTTACGACGATTATCATCTATCTCCATGAGGATTTACCATAATGAGAGGTTCCTCCTACAGTTGCAGTGCGCTGAATGCGAACCACCCGTCACACCCAGATCTGTAGCACCGAATGCCAACATGTCTCATACGAACGGACCATGTACACTTGGCTCGGCCGCTTTGGCTGCAACATATTACCCGAGAACCGATTTAACCTACACCGGACCCGGATTAACTGAAACCGAAAACTTCGGTACTAACCTTGGTTAACATATATCAAAAACCGAATTTACTTAAGATATTTCGGTACAAACACGCGGTGCAACAAACTAACTGAATACCCGACGCACTATGGATATCCCCTTCTCCATCCTCCACCCACAAACGAGGCGGTCAATAAAGTGAGGAAAAGGATACGTGCCCCGGGGGGATATCACAACTCCCATCCTCTAGGTCCGGAGGAAAATCGCCCAGCACATCACGTTATGGGTGCCTCCCCCCCCTCCCCCCCGCGAACCCTCTCCTCACGATAGCCAAAAATTTTCTATCCCCATTCTCTCGTGCTCTGCTGTCAAAACAGCCATGGAGGCAGTCGTCCTCACTGCACGCCCGCCGCAACCCTGACCGTGCGCCGCCACCACCCCGACCGTGCGCTCCACCAGTTTGCCTCTCATGCCCGCCCTCACCGCCAAGCGCCCGTCCTCATCGCCTCGCGCTGTATCCCCACGATTGTTGTAACATCCCAGCATTAGAGCTTAGAAATAAGCCGAGATGAGGTGTGTGCATTGCATTCATGCATAGAAAATCAAGATAATTTTCGCGCTTTTAAATAAAACTGGTCAAAGTGATTGAAGCTTTTCTTAACTTGGTAGAACTGAAGAAGATCATCAAGTTGATTGCGATAAGTTTCAATATGACCTTTGCTGAAACCTTATATTTGGGTAATATAATTTGATCTATGGGTAGATCAAATGGAATCCAGCTAAACCCACAACGCATTATTTAATGAATAATAAAGGACCCTATAGAGATCATATCTGGGTATTCATTATAACAACTCTTGAATACTCAATTAAGTTTATAACTTAAGCAAAGAAACTTAATAACTAAATCTTGAAACACTTGTTTGCCGTAGATATTCCTATCATGGGTATCATGGTAGTTCTTAAACATTAACTCTTATCACAAATAGAGTGGAAGAGGAAGGCAAGCCAAGACCATCCATCATATACTCTTAATATTGTATTAAGAGATAACATTCCTATTTAATCAAGTCTTAGTGTCCATTGATCATCAATGTTGAGTAACCAATTTCTGACATACAAGTTATTGACCTATTATATTAACCTTCCAAAGACTTAAGTAAATTAATAAGAAGAAGGAACTAGATGTGGTAGAGTGTGTCATCATCAATGGAATATGATCCTTAGTGGAGATCAAACCATCTGATGTTGGAGGAGTTAATTTACTCATGAGTTAACTAGAAGAAGTACCTAAACCCAAGAGTTAAGCTAGTGATCATGAAGCTATGAGAAAGCTAGTAGTATTAGAATATCAGATAATCATCTTGTTAAGCCAAGTGGGTATAAACTTAAAGTAAGCTTCCTTAACAATATAAGCATATAAGAGACTAGTACACACTACACGAAAAGTTTCCTTCAGCAACGAATTGGCCCGACGGTCGTCATAGAAGGCGTGTCTTCCACGACGAAATTCTTGGCTCAGCCGTGGTCGATGGAAAACTTTTTTTCCGGTTTCACGTCCCTCTACTACGACGGATATGCTAAAAACATGGAGGATGCTTGGCTGACGTGTGGCAGAAGCAAGATTTTTGTTTCCTTGCACGATGTTGACTCGCCGAAGTCTTTTGAGGCATGTGGGTCCTAGACGTCAGTGTCTCTAGCGGACCATACTTTTCGGTCGCGCCTCCCTGATTTGAACTCGAAAACGTTGCTCGATGCATCTACCGTTTAGTATCTGGCATAGTGGTAGTACCAGAAATGAATCATGTTTCATGCAGCTTGCGCTTTTTCTCTCCTCCCCCTTCTCCAAGTTGATCTAGATCCTCAGGAGCTGCCTCTGTCGGTTGATCTAGTTGATCAACATCTGCTTCCCCTACTTGATCTTGATGATAAAGATGTGCTTCCCCCAGTTCAGATGGAGGATCATATGGTTCATCATGAAATACCCATCTAACATATGCGCTAAGCATCCCAAATGTAAAAATATGGTCTTCCACTATACTTTGAGGCAGCACCGTACGATTCGCACACAACCGGCAGGGGCAATGTACTTTTGAATTGTCACAATGAGCTCTAACAAATCCCATAAATCGTAGAACATCAACGATACGTTTAGCGCTGCCTAATGGAGCGATCTCTATCCAAAATCTGCCCATCTATTTAGTTATGACATACAAGGTTGGTTATTATTAAAAGAAAAGCACGAAACATATAGATGAAGTACAAAAACTATATATGCCTATGCGTTTCAGCAAACATATTGACAGCAAAAATCGCCGAAGGTATTTAGGAACAAAGATCTAGCACAGAATAAAATATGACCATGCAGATTGAGGACAAATTAAACTATGTAGGAGTATTCGAAAGGGCAATAAAAATGCCAACCAGATCGAGCTAGAGATAGAAGGACTACCGTGGGATCAACGTGCCCACCGGTGCGTCTCAAAAAGACTGACGGGTAGGGAAAGCTTCTTCGCGCACGTTGGTGATGAGGAGCGGCCGTAAGCGCGTCTATTTTGTGGGGAACGGGGTGAGGCCTAGGCGGCGAAGGGTGGAAGTTAATACATAGCGCGAAGAGGTCTGGACTGCGGAGGGATAACTTTGGAAATTCTGACATACGTGGCCCACCTGCCAGTCACCATAGATCAAAATTGATCCAAAACTTATCAATATACAAGTTTATGTTTTACCATAAAAACTAATGCACATAGCATTGCACTTTGTGAATGAATGGCTTTATGTCAAAAAGTTATTTAATTTTAGCCTCTTCAACTAGAAAGCTTGAAAACTTATGAAAGTAGGGCATTATCCATCAAATCTGGAATCTCCTGTGTAAACAATTGCTTGAAATGCCAAGATGCACCGATGTACCAAATATGGCCAGGTTTGTAAGCTTGGTTGGCGAAGATACTTCAATGTACGGTGTAGTACAAAGGATGAAAAAGGTACAGAAACTATGGCTGTGACCTTGCTCCTCTTGTTTGATAGCCTTGAATTCATGTTCATTAATTTCGGCATATGGCTATAAACTCATTAAATGATGGAAAGCATACATGCATGTGGGTCTATCTGACGGGAACAGCATCCCAAGTGGAAGTAGTGTACCTTAGAAGCTTCAACTTCAAAATTTCGGCAGAGTGCCGAAATATCCCGCCCACCCATTCAAACATCCCGCCCATCCATTCAAACATCCAGCCCCAAAAAAAACATCCAGCCCCAAAAATAATTTTATTGCACAAATTTAGCCTAGAAGCTTGAAAGGGCGTTATAAATTGTGTGAAAAAAGGGGGCGGTGGCATTTTGAGCCATCATCTTTGTAGTTGCACACAACAAAACACATTGTTGTTACTTGGAAATTCAAAAACAAACTTCAAATTTGGAAGTAGACATATTGGTTGATTTGCAAAGATGCACCGATCTACCAAATACAGACATGTCATCATAAACTATTTCCATGACCTTGGTCACCTTTTTTTTGGACGACGGTCATCTTCTTGAAAGCCTTAAATTGTTCGAAAATTTCTGCAAATGCCTAGAAACTCGTTTAAATGCTGGGAAGCAACTCTCGCTGACGTGTGGGCCTAGGCGGTGACAACGCGTCTGAGAGGCCCCACGCCGGAGTAGCGTATGCTAGAAACTTCGGACTCAAAATTTGGTATGGCGCCAAAACATCGCACCTATCCATTAAATATCCCGCGCATCCATTCAAACATGCTTCACCTCTTTCTAGAATGCAAAATTTCTCTTCTATCCCTGCTCCGGAAACAAGAATCTGGGGGAGCACTGCAATAACAGAGGGATATAGGTGGTAAATTTGCGTTCTCCCAAGTGCATCACCCCATCCACGTTTCCCAGCCCTTCATCAATATTTACCTGCCCGCCCACTCCGACCTACACCGACTTTTTGGACCCACTATGCAATTGACCCACATGTTAGTGAGCCAGAATTACAGGAAGTAGATATTCCCATCACTGTCAGAGTAAAAGCTAAAAAACAAAGCCAAAAACACGTTTGTAGCTTTATAATAAAAAAATCAAAAGCCAGAATTCGAGCCCAACCAAACAGCGCCTAAATCTCAAGGAACTCTTCTTGTTTCTCCCAAGTTTTAGTACCCAGGTACATTCAATTTTATTTAACAAGAAATATGACCAAGCAGGATTGATACATCCAAAACGTATCTACTTTCCCGAACACTTTTGCTATTGTTTTTCCTCTAAACTTGTGTGATTTTAATACAACTAACACGGACTGACGCTGTTATCAGCACAATTACCTTGGTGTCTAGTTTTTGTGCAGAAAATCAACTATCTGGAAAAATCCCGGAAAATATACCAAAAATCCTATTTCACTAGATGATTCACGGAGCCAGAAGACGAGATGGAGGAGGGCCATGAGGGGCCCGCACCACCTGGCCACGCGGGCCAGGCTAGGCCACGCCTGGGGGTGGTGTGGCCGCCTCGATCACCCCCTCGGCCTCCCTCTTCGCCTATAAGTTGACTCTTGACCTAAAAACCAAGGGGGGTTCGACGTTTTTCCAGAAAGAGTTCCGCTACGCCACCACCACCAGATTCCACGATTCGGAACCAGAATCTCCGTTCTGGCACCCTGCTGAGATAGGGAATTGGAGGAGATCATCATCACCATTGCTTCTCCATCGACCATCCATGTTTCCCCCGTGTATGAGTGAGTAATCCCCTATTGTAGGCTATGGGGATGGTAGGGATTGGATGAGATCGTTCATGTAATGGCATCAGATTGTTAGGGCATGGCGCCTAGTATCTATTATTAGTGCTTTTTGACTTTGTTGCAACTTGTTATGCTTAATGCTTGTCACTAGGGCCCGAGTGCCATGATTTCAGATCTGAACATGTTATTGATTCATTATGATAGTATTGTTTATGGTCTTACCTGCAAGTTGTATACACATATTGTTGTCCGGAACCAAAGGCCTCGAAGTGACAGCAATCGGGATAACTGGAGGGGATGGCTTTGATGTGAGGATCACATGTGTTCACGGAGTGTTAATGCTTTGCTCTAGTGCTCTATTAAAAGGAGCACCTTAATTGCCAGTAGTTCCCTTGAGGCCCCGCTGCAAATGGGCTGGCAGGACAAAAGATGTTGTGCAAGTTCTCATTGCGAGCACGTATGACTATATATGGAACACATGCCTATGATTATTTAGTACTTGGATGCTTCATCTTATTTATCTGCAAATGCCCTATGTCTTGATTGCCATATGAATTGTCTTGTCCATGCAACGCCCGTCAATCCATCCCTATGCCTACCGCGCTTTAATCCTACTATTTACTGCAATTTATACTACTGTCTTTGCTTTTACTGCTGCTATTACTTTCTATTGCTATTACAAAACTATTGCTACTGATAAACTACCGTGAGCAAGATTGTTTCCAAGTGCAGCTGAATTGACAACTCAATTGTTAAGGCTTATCAATATTCTTTGGCTCCCCTTGTGTCGAATCAATAAATTGGGTTTCACTTCCCTCGAAAATATTGCGATACACCCCCTATACTTGTGGGTCATCAAGACTATTTTCTGGCGTCGTTGCCGGGGAGCATAACTCTATTTATCAAGTTCACTTAGAGTCACTATTGTTCGCTGCCATCCATCTATCATGGGTAAGTCTCGTGATGGCAAGGTTCCTATTTTACCATCCACTATAAGAAGAGGTACAGTTCTGAACACCTCTGTTGCTCTTGATTCACCATCTGTTATGAGTAAGTTCCTTACACCACCACATACACATGCTACACACACTGCTACCACTGCTAAATCTGAAACTTCTGATACTTATGATGCTGCTTCTACTGTGCTTGATAAGAGTGGTTCATTAGGTTCGTTCCTAGATGCTATGATTGCTAGAACTATAGCTGGAAATACTGAAACTCCTAATGAATACACTACTACACCTGTCAGATCACCTGAGTCTAGAGAGAGCTATGATATTGAGGGCGGTTATATAGAGATGACCGATGAATTTATTAAAGAATGTCCAAACAGCCATGATAAGAGTGTTATTAAGAGACTTCTTGAGAGGCATACTATAAAACCCAAATTGTCTCGAAATGCTAAGTTTGCTGCATCTCCCATAAACATTAAAGATAAGGATTATGATTTCTCTCTAGATTTATCTTACATAACTATTATTGAGAAATAACCTTTTTGTGGGACTAAGAATGAAAGTGATGTAGCACATATGACTAAGATTTCTACCATGAGTGGCCTGTTTTCTGATGATATTAAGATGCACACCTACTTTGTTGCTATATTTTTCCCTTTTTCGCTGAAAGGAGAAGCTAAAACTTGGTTTAATAATTTACCTCCTGGATCTATTGATAGCCCTGATTTCTTGATTAGTACCTTCCTTAAGAAATATTTCCCTCCTAGTGTTAGACATGCTATTTTGCAAGAACTTTTTGATTTTAAATAGGGAGAAAAAGAGATATTGCCTGAATCATGGGCAAGGTTTTGCGCTTTGATTCATGCACAAGCTGGATGTCCATTACCTAAAAATGAGCTTCTTGATATCTATTATAATGGACTAACTGAAGAATCTAGGACATACCTAGATAGTTGTGTTGATTATGTTTTCAGGAAGAGAACTCCCAAAGAAGCTGAGGAATTAATGGCTAAAATAAGCAAGAATTATGAAGACTGGACTCCTCCTGAATTGGCTATACCTGAACCAACTATTCCTGTGCCTATACCAACATCAAAGAAGAGGGGAGTTACTGAACTAAATGATGAAGTGATGAAGGAAGCTAAGAAATGTCTTAAGGAGAAGGGAATTAAAGCTGCAGATGTCAAGAATTTACCTCCTATAGAAGAGTTATGTAAGCCAATCCCCTACTCATCCACTATTGAGGTACACTCTCTCCAACATTTTGATGAAGGTGATAATCCTTACTCTAAACCTCCTGATCAATGCTTAGAAGAATTTGATGTTTTTATTGTTAAGCAAGATAATTTTAATAAAAGGGTGCAAAATCATCTAATGGAAAACTCTAGAGCTATTGTTGAGTTGAAGGATATTGTGGAAAGAACCTCTAATGATGTTAAAATGCTTGTTAAACATTTTCAAATGGTTCAAACTCAAATTTATTAGCTTATTAAAGTACAAAAAGACTTGCTAGTTAATATTGCTATAGAAAAACATGCTTATGAAATTAGAACTAGAAGTGGTGCTGCCACCCAGGATCCTCTATATCCCGAAGGGCATCCTAAAAGAATTGAGCAAGATTCTCAACAAATTGAAAATAGTGGTACTTCTCCTAAGAAAAGGAAAAAGAAACATAAAACTATTGTACAATCCTCTGAACCTTCTAAAGATCCTAATAGTATATCTATCTCTGGTGCTGAAACTGAAAGTGGTAATGAAGAAAATGATGCTCCTGATAAAGAAAAAGTTGAAAAAGAACCCGAAAGGCACACTAAGAAAACTAAATACACTAAGGAAGATTTTGTTGCTAAGAAACATGGTAGTGAAAGAGAGCCTTGGGTCCAAAAACCTATGCGTTCCCTGATAAGAAACACAAGTCAAAGGAAGATGAACACTATAACAAGTTTTATGAGTGGATGAAACCTTTATTCTTGCAAATTCCTTTGAGTGATGCTATTAAATTGCCACCTTATTCAAAGTATATGAAGGATATTGTCTCTAATAAAAGGAAGATCCCTAATGAAGAAATTTCTACTTTGCTTGCTAATTATTCCTTTAATGGTAAGGTTCTAAAGAAACTTGGAGACCCACGGATTCCAACTATTTCGTGCTCTATTAAAAATATTTATGTTAGAACTGCTTTGTGTGATTTGGGAGCAAGAGTTAGTGTTATGCCTTTTTCTCTCTATAAGAGACTTCAACTGGAAAAACTAATACCAACTGATATATCTTTGCAAATGGCTGATAAATCTACTACTATTCCTGTTGGTATATGTGAGGATGTACCTGTTTAAGTGGCTCATAATTGCTTCATATTAACTGATTTTGTTGTGCTTGAAATGCCGGAAGATGATAATATGTCTATTATTCTTGGGAGACCTTTTATGGTATTAATTGTAATCAAGGAAAGGTGACTTTTAATGTTAATGACAAGGAACATACTATCTATTTTCCCAAGAAGACTGATAAGACTTATGGTTTAAATTCAATTGAACATGTTGAGGACATCCAAGTTGGAGAAATATATTGTCCCATACCACGAGAAAAATATGAAACTATTAGGATTGGGACCATTGCTATCAAGGTTGAGGTAACATAATCATTAGTGGAATACAAAGTTTTGTTTCATATAAAATTGTTTTGGTAACAAGACCCGATCAACCTTGTTAACAAAGGGATTTTACTGAACAAAACAATGTTTTCACCATGATTATCTTTGCTTACTTTTATTTTATCCATTTTAGTTTTTTGCTTTCGTTTAGTTTACTTTTCTTTTGCTAGTTGCTTGTATATTAGAGTGTCTTAGAACTTTTGAAGTTTTAGCTTTGTTTTGTCATTGCATCATTACAAAAACATCTTTCTGTCAGAAAATCATTCATTTATACCTGAAAAATTCTCAAAAATAAAGTGTCTCAAAAAATTCCAGAAAATTCATATTAAATTTTTACGTGAAAAAAGAGGCAGAGAAGTGCCTAGAGAGTGCCAGGGGGCCCACCAGGCAGGCACACCACCTAGTGGCGCGGCTAGCCCAGGGGCACGCCTGGCCATGGTGTGGGCCACCCCTAGCCCTCCACTCACTCTCTCACTTGCCACTGCCTTCTCTCTCCCGAGAAAATACTAGTTCATTGCTCGAAATCGCGTTCTTGCTGTTCTTGTCCATGATTTTTCGATCTCCTTGCTCAGCCCATATTTGCTGCTGAAATTTGGAGCATTTGTTCTCCGGTATGTGACTCCTCCGCTTGTCCAAGTAGATTTGTGTTTAGTGGTTTATATCTTGAGTATTTTGTTGCTGTAGGTGACAGGTTATGAGAGCTTGTAAGCTTGTTCAATGCTTAGAGATATTGTTTTGATGCATTTTTAGGCCTCTTACAAGTCCCTATGAGTAGTTCCCTTCATTATGTATTCACTTTGCAATCTCTTGTATAATGGATGTTTAAATTTCAGAATATCAAAGATGAACAACCACACATTTGGAGAAATATTTGAGAGGGACACACCTAGGAGGTCAAGGCCTTCAAGATCAGCCTCTCAGTTTAGGCCTTCATACAATGAAGATCTTATTGCACCACGCTTTGGAAATGAAGGAGATGAGGGATATGAGCACCCATCTACCTTCCCTTGTTTTACCTTTTTGCAAGCTGCATGGATCCTCAATGACTTCTTACTACTGGTTCAAAGGGTTGGTCTGACCACGTACATGGAAGATGAGAGTGAGCAATATGCCACGCTCACCAAAACTTTTGTGGAGAGTTTCGTTTTCACCAACACCCTTATCAGTCAACTGTTTCGTTCAAAATTTATAATCAGCCTATTACCATGTCATTGGAAAGATTTTGCAGCATTATAGGTATAGGCATGACGGGGACAGTGAAGAAGATCCAAGGTCGACTTGCTGGAGCTCTATCGAAGTTTGACAAATGACGATGACCGCGTAGCTCAGCGCGGGAAGATAAGGAACATCCAACTCCCAACACTTAGATATTTTGCTTATTATCTTGCCACTAGCATTCTTGGTAGGGAGAACACTAGTAATATCTCTAATTATCATTTAGCCTTCCTCGCTGCTGCACTTAATAATGATACCAAGTACAATCTTGGCTCTCTCATTGCTCGCCGCCTAGCTGCTAGGGGGGCCTATTTATGGGGGCATTATTGCCTCACGTATGGTTGCTGCATTAGAACTTTCTGTGGATCCTAATGACACTGTGTTGGCACCACAAAGGCTTCATCTTGCTGCTATGAAAACGCATCATGTCATCACTGCTGACTCTGATACGAACAGTTTAGTATACAGGATGTTGTTTACTGACGGAGACAAGAGGGAAATTCCTTTGCCACAATCCACTTTGTTCTGTATTTATAGGAGGCCATGGTCGCGTTCTAAGGAGGAGGTGGATGAGCAGCTCCGCTTGCTTGGTTTCCATAGGCAGCACCATGAGGATGTGCCTTCTTACGACTACTCTGCGCACTACGGTGGGGCGTCCTCGAGCTCGTATCAGGACGAGGGCACCTCCTCGCCGTACTACCGAGGCGCTCCATCTTGGCCAGCTTGGGATTGATACCCACTTAGGCCACAAGCCTAAGCTTGGGGGGAGGTACACCGACATCACACTCATCTGCATATCATGTTTAGTCGGTACTTTGTATATCCATGCTTCGTTCTCTTTTCAGTTTTCGTTATTTCTTTACTTTTGCTTTCTAAAACACAAAATACCAAAAATATTTTCTTTGTTTCTTTTTTTTTGCTTCTTTTTGCCATGGGTTGCTTCTTCCGTT
Organism: Avena eriantha; assembly: GCA_910589775.1. Taxonomy (NCBI): domain Eukaryota; kingdom Viridiplantae; phylum Streptophyta; class Magnoliopsida; order Poales; family Poaceae; genus Avena; species Avena eriantha. The sequence goes on from OU342743.1 coordinate 326,271,503, forward strand.
TGGCTTTGTCTTAATTATTCGAAAATCCCAAAAAGATTTTGCTTTGCTTGTTCTTCCTTTTTGTTCTTGCCTTTAAAAATCAAAAACACCAAAAATATTTGTTGTTCTTCTTTGGTTTTTGTGAAGTTTGTTGCAGGGTTTAGCAGTCCTCAATGGAATTTGGTTTCATGTTATTATTCAAGCCACAGAAGTGAAGGGCAATAATGAGGATTAATGACAACTTGAGGTGTGGTAAGAGGCTGGTAACGCACTCTATTTGTTTTCATTTTTGTACATATACTCATCATTGTGGGCATGCTTAGTATATTCATGTAGGGTGTATGTTATTTATGGATGCTTAGTAGTTCTTGCTTTCTTATTATTAGCTCCAGCTTGCTAATTGTTTGTAGCATGTCATATGAATGTTTGCTTGCATTGTTCTATTCATAACTTGGTATGACACTGTGGTATCCTCCTATGAATGTTTCATTTGAATTGACTTGGCACATGCTCACGCATGCATATAACCGAAACAATAATCAGTTAAGCCTCGATGAATTATTTTGCCTCAGGGGTCTTGAATCACTTTCATGCCATTATTAGTAATGTTTTGTTGCAAGCATGATTATGATAGTTATTGCTCTCTCATTTATGGATCCCTTACTATTGCTAGCCTTCACTTGCACGAGTATGAGCTCTACTCATGTTTCCAACTCCCCAAAACCAATATTGCTAGAAGTGTCCACCATACCTACCTATTAGCATCATTCGCAAGTCCGTGCATATTCAGTATGCCTTGTTTTCTTCCAAATAAAATGTTTGCTTGTTATGAGAAAGTTAGTTAGTAAAGCTCTCACGAACTTGATGGCACACTTTACTTTCTTGCACTTAATAATCTTGAACCATTGTGTCCGTCTTTCTTGTGTATATGCTTGCGCTTTATGAGTTGAAGTTAGCAGAACCATGTATCATGGGGAACGCTTTCAACATTGCACTTATTATTCCGTTGATATCATGATTCTTTTGCTTATGGATCCCGGCGGTGTGAAATAAAAGGGGAACTTGTAAGATCATGGAGTTTGTATGTGTGTTAGAGAAACGCCTGGGCCGCTAGCCTAAGCCATGCCTAATCATGGTGGAAACTTGCAGCATAACCATAATGAGCATTCTATGAAGCATCCTGAGATGCTCATTGTCTGCTTGCCTTATCATTTTGATTATGGGATAGCTCCTGTATCATGTGCAAGGGGTACCCCGTTGGCGGTTCTCTATGATACATATGTACTTACAATGACAAGAGCTTACTTGTGACTAAAGTTGAGTAGCATGAGGTTCAGTACTCGTAAGTAAGGGGCATGAGATTTCAACTTATAACTTGTCAAGCATATCCTCTTAGTTGTGTCACTTTAACCTTAACCATTTAAAGATGCTTATGATAGGGGCAATGAGAGCTCAAAGCTAATGAGTGCCATACTTTCAGCATTTGGAAGCCTTTCAAACTGTTCAAAACCTTTTCACTTCCTTGTTGAGTCACCACTTATTCTATGAGCACTTTCTTGATAGCATAGTTGTCATTCTTAGTGTAATGTACTTGTCTCAAAACTTGATTAATTATGTCATGCCTTTGATGCATGTATCTTTGATATCTTTACTTCTAGTCTTCACTTGAACTTCAGAGGTGCCTTGGCATTTATGTTTGCCCTACTATCAAAGGCAAGTGAGATACCACTCTATCATACCTTTTTATGAGCATTACAATGTTGCTTATGTCTATGTTTCATGCTACTTACTATTTTTGAGTTCGAATCTCTTCATAGCTTGCAATGACTTTTGAGTAACCTTATCTGCATACTCCTTACTATGAATTGACCAAGTACTTGATCATATGCTGAGAATATATACATCTTATGAAGCAAATGTGTTCGTGAAAGTTTCTTTTATCGCACTCAGTTTTCAACTGAATTGCTTGAGGACAAGCAATAAGCTATGCTTGGGGGGAGTTGATACGTCCAAAACGTATCTACTTTCCTAAACACTTTTGCTATTGTTTTTCCTCAAAACTTGTGTGATTTGAATACAACTAACATGGACTGGCGCTGTTTTCAGCAGAATTACCTTGGTGTCTAGTTTTTGTGCAAAAATTCAACTATCTGTAACAAACCCAGAAAATATGCCAGAAATCCTATTTCACCAGATGATTCACGGAGCCAGAAGACGAGACGGAGGAGGGCCATGAGGGGCCCACACAACCTGGCCGCACGGGCCAGGGCGCGCCTAGGGGTGGTGTGGCTACCTCGGTCACCCCCTCGGCCTCCCTCTTTGCCTATAAGTTGCCTCTTGACCTAAAAACCAAGGGGGGTCGATGTTTTTCCAGAAAGAGTTCCGCTATGCTGCCACCACCAGATTCCGCGATTCGGAACCAGAAACACCGTTCTGGCACCCTACCGGGACGGGTATTTGGAGGAGATCATCGCCATCATCATCACCATTGCTTCTCCATCGACCATCCATGTTTCCCCCATCTATGAGTGAGTAATCCCCCGATGTAGTCTATGGGTATGGTAGGGATTGGATGAGATCGTTCATGTAATGGCATCAGATTGCTAGGGCATGGTGCCTAGTATCTATTATTACTGCTTTTTGAATTTGTTGCAACTTGTTATGCTTAATGCTTGACACTAGGGCCCGAGTGCCATGATTTTACATCTGAACATGTTATTAATTCATTATGATAGTATTTTTTATGGTCTTACCTGCAAGTTGTATACACTTATTGTTGTCCAGAACCAAAGGCCCCGAAGTGATAGCAATCGGGATAACCAGAGGGGATGGCTTTGATGTGAGGATCACATGTGTTCATGGAGTGTTAATGCTTTGCTCCGGTGCTCTATTAAAAGGAGCACCTTAATTTCCAGTAGTTCCCTTGAGGCCCCGCTGCAAACAGGCTGGCAGGACAAAAGATGTTGTGCAAGTTCTCATTGCGAGCACGTATGACTATACATGGAACACATGCCTATGATTATTTAGTACTTGGATGCTTTATCTTATTTATCTGCAAATGCCCTATGTCTTGATTGCCATATGAATTGTCTTGTCCATGCAACGCTCGTCCATCCATCCCTATGCCTACCGCGCTTTAATCCTACTATTTACTGCAATTGATACTACTGTCTTTGCTTTTACTACTGCTATTACTTTGCTATTGCTATTACAAAACGGTTGCTACTTATAAACTGCCGTGAGCAAGATTGTTTCCAGGTGCAGCTGAATTGACAACTCATTGTTAAGGTTTATAAATATTCTTTGGCTCCCCTTGTGTCGAATCAATAAATTGGGTTTCACTTCCCTCGAAAATATTGCGATAACCCCCTATACTTGTGGGTCATCAAGGATATCATCGACTTGTAGATCAATTTTTGAGATACTTCATTAAATTGCGGTAACACCATTCTGTTCCACGAATAGATATAACCATAAAGTTTGAAATATTATTGAGAATTCTCGGAATCCTAAACCAGAAAATCTAAACCCCTAAACCCTGACCAAGCAGGTATCGCGCAACTATAGATCAAAAATTGAGATACTTTAGTTAAATCAGGTAACGCCATTCTATTAGACGCATATAAGCATAAATCATGAGCATTACCAAAAATTCTCTGAACCCAAAACCGGAAACAACCCATAAAACTATAATATAAAACCCTAAACCCTTGGGCCATAAACCCTAATCAAGCAGGTATCGCACACTTATATATCAAAAATTTGAGATACTTTCATTAAATTGCGGTAACGCCATTATATTGCACGAATATAAGCATAAAGCTTCAACATTATTTAAAATTCCCGAAACCCTAAAATTTAAACACTAATTAAACCCAAAATCCTTACCAAACATGTAGCATGCACTTATCAATCAAAAGTTGATATATTTTCATTAAACTGTTACCTCCATTCTATTCGATGAATATAAGCATAAATCTTGAGCATTCTCGAAAATACCCTAAATAATCCCTAATAAAACGTAAACCTAAAACCCCAAACCCTTAACCCATAAACCATAATAGAACAGGTATCATGCACTTATAAATTAAATTTGGAGATACTTTCAATGAGTTAGGTAACGCCATATATATTCTATTCTATGAATATAAGCATAAAGCTTGAGTATTATTGAAAAATCGATAACCCCCTAAACTCTATTCAGCCCATAAAACCTAAACCGTAAAACCCTAAAACCCTAAACCCTCGACCCATATAAACACCATTCTATTACACGAATATAGCAATAAAGTTTGAACATTATCGAAAATGCCCTAAACCCTAAAACCCTAAACCCTCAATCCCGCCTAAACGACATTGGCAAATGAGGTATCATATGCACTTGTAGATCAAAATTTTAGATAAACATTCCTCAAATTGTGCTAATGCTATTCCATTCCATGAATATAAGCATATATAAAGCAGCTTGAACATTATCGAAAATTCCCGAAAAACCTAAACCCTAAACACCTAAAACCCCAAAACCATAAAATACCTAAACCCTCAACCCCTTACCAAGCAGGTATGATGCACTTATAGATCAAAATCTGAGATACTTTCATTAAAGTGCGATAACACAAGCCTATTCCACGTATATATATAAGCATATATATATAAGCTTGAACATTATTATTGAAAATTCATAAACCCTAAAACCTAGAAAACCCTAAAACCCTAAACCCTAAATACCAACCTTAAACTCATAAGCCCTAAACCCTAAAATCCTAAATCATATACCAATAACCCTAAACCCCTAAACCATCAACCCAAAAAACACGAACCCTAAACCCCAGGCTATATATATCTTGTGTAGAAACTAGGGCAATGGTATTTTGAGCCATACTTATTTGTAGTTTCTTCATGACAAAAGCCATTATCCTCGCTTGAAAAATTGAAAGTATCTTCAAATTTAGAAGCTTCCTTTGTAAATAATATTTTAAATGCCAATAATACGGACCAATCTACCAAATACAAACATGTTGTTATAAACTATAGCAAAGGTGTGGCCATGACCTTGGTCACCTGGTCTGAAAGCCATGCAAATTCATACATGGTACGCCATATATCATATGACAAAATTAAAGCCATTATTATCGATTGGAGCTTTTAAAATAACTCCAAATATGGAAGCTCTTTTTCTAAACAATGTTGAAATACCAATATGCACCAATCTACCAAACATGGTTACATTATCATAAAGTATGGTGACACGTTGCTAACGTATCTATAATTTTTGATGTTCCATGCTTGCTTTATATCTACTTTCTTATGTTTTGTCCACACTTTGGAGTATTTTAATACACTTTCTTGGATTAACCTATTAACAAGATGACATAGTCCCAGTTGCCTGTTTTCTGCTGTTTTTGGTTCCAGGAAAGTCAGAAAATGAATATTCTCGGAATTGGACCGGACAAAAGCCAAAGTCGATATTTTACCAGAAGACTCACGGAGCCAGAAGACGAGACGGTGAGGGGCCACATGGTGGCCACACCCCCCATGGCACAGGCAGCACTAGGCCGCGCCAGGGCATGGTGTGGGCCCCCTGGCCGGCCACCAACCTTGCCCCTTTGCCTATATGAAGTCCCCGATGCGAAAACCCTAAATCGAACAGCCTCCAGCCACAGAAAGTTCTGCAGTGCCGCCGCCACCAAAAAGGAGATTCGGGGGACAAAAGTCTCTGTTCCGGCACCCTGTCGGGACGGGGAAGTGCCCCCGGAGCCATCTCCATCGATCTCCACCACCATCTCCATCATCGTTGCTGATTCCCATGACAAGGAGGGAGTAGTTCTCTCTCGAGGCTAAGGGTTCTACCGGTAGCTATGTGTTTATCTCTCTCTATCTCTATGCGTGATCTTATGAGATCATGAGCTTTGTAATCTAGTAGATCTACCTTGCTACTCAAGTGCTTTAATAGATCTCTGCTCTCCCCATGTGTGTGAAAGTGACAGCGTGCACACCATGGTGGCACTTAGGCTAGAGATTACAATTACTTGTTATGAGTTATATTTGGAGTTGGATGTCTCTATGAAATTGTGGTGTTTGTTGGAACCATCTAGCGCTCAAGGTGATAGTGTTGGGTTATCTAGTTGGGGAAAGCGAACTTTGAGGAGTACTGTTATAGCCCTACCATGGATTAGAGTGTCCAACCAGAGAGTAGTTTAGAGTAGTATCATAAAGAGAAGATATTTATATGAGAGTGTTCACTAGTGAAAGTATGATCCCTAGGCCTTGTTTCTAAACATTAAAACAATGTTTGCTACTAGATCTGTTACATGTTTGCTTGCTTCCATCTTTATTTCAGATTGCCTTTAGTCTCTTCCACGCCATCAAGCTATTTTCTAGCACCGTTGTCTTATATCCATACCACTTGTATTTCACTATCTCTTCGCCGAACTAGTGCACCTATACACCTGACAAGTGTATTGGGTGTGTTGGGGACACAAGAGACTTCTTGTATCTTGATTGCAGGGTTGCTTGAGAGGGGATACCTTTCACCACTTCCTCCCTGAGTTCGATAAACCTTGGGTAGTCCACTTAAGGGAAACTTATTGTTGTTCTACAAACCTCTGTACTTGGAGGCCCAACAACTGTCTACAAGAATAGAAGTGCGTAGACATAAAGCTTTTTTCTGGCGCCATTGCTGGGGAGGTAAGGTAAAAGGTACTCACATCCTCCGGTGTGAGTGCTCGAAGTTATTTCCTTTAGATTCTGCAATTTTGTCTTTTTGTTTCTTTTTTTCACTTGTTAGGCTTAATGGAAAACAACAACAAAATGAGAGAGCTTTATTGTATTTATCTTGAGTTAGGACATGAAGTGTTTGAAGAGAAAATTAAAAAACCTATGAAACTTTATTTGCATGCTAATAGCAATGTTGTTAGTATGAATTCTTTGGACACCATTATTGCTAATGCTGTGGAAAAGTCTATGCTTGGGGAAGCTAGTTTTTATGAAAATGATCTTTTTAGTTCCCCAGCTTTGAAAGATAGTTATTCTATTGCTTATGATGATACCAAATCTCCAATATATGATGATTACAATGATGAATATGATATTATCAGTGCACCTACTATTGAGGAGAAAATTAATTATGATTACAATATGCCTCCTATATTTGATGATTTTGGTGATGAGAATAATAATGATAGCTATTTTGTTAAATTTGCTCCCACTATGATTAATAAGAATGACTATGCATATAGGAGAGTAATAATTGTTTTATGGATGTGGCTCATGATAAGAATGTTTTATGTGATAGTTATATTGTTAATTTTATTCATGTTGCTACTGAAAGTTATTATGAGAGAGGGAAACATGGGCTTATGTATCTCAACATTATTAAGTTTCCCCTCTTTATGTTGAAAGTCTTGAAGTTGCACTTGTTTTGCTTTCCTATGATTGTTGCTTTGTGCTTTCATGACTTGTTTCTTTACAAGATTCCTATGCATAGGAAGTGGGTTAGACTTAAATGTGTTTTGAATTTTCTTCTTGATGCTCTCTTTTACTTCAATTCATATTTCTTATGTGAGCATCTTCTCAAACTATCATGCCTAACTTAAAGGCGTTAAAGAAAAGTACTTATTGGGAGATAACTCAAAAAATTTAGTTGAGTCTTGGAAGTTATTAGCTTTGTAATAACCTCTCCTTATCATTTTTGTGTGGTTTTGTGCCAAGAGTATCCTCTAATAAGAGAGAAGTAATGCTTGGGAAAGTTGTTGTCTTGAAATACATTTTTGTGCTTCACTGTAAATATTCGTGAAAAAACGGTTTGAGCTTTAATTTTTTGTGCTTCTGCCCCAGGTTGTTGTCCAACTTTCGTTAGTTCAACACTTTTCGATTTGAGCAACATAAGGTCTTCGAAAAAATTGGTTTAGGTGTAGGGAAAGAATGATGTAATGAGATGAAGAATGGACTAAATCTCAAGCTTGGGGATGCCACCTGTGTCACCCCAAGAAATATCCAAGAAGTACAAGCATTAAAGATTGGGGAAGTCCAAGGCATCCCCTTCTTCATCAATAAAAATCTCAGGTTTCTTCCAAACACTTCATTTTTATTGTTTCATGCACAATTGTGTTGTTCTTGGAGCGTCTTCGTTTTTTTTCTTAGTTTTCATTTGCTTAGTTTTCGTTTGCTTAGTTTTATTTGTTTGCTGCAATAAGTTGGTTGGATCCCAACACTTATTTTGGAGAGAGACACACTCTGCTTTCATTGTTTAGAACACTCTAGTTTTCATTCTTATTGTTTTGTGAGTGTTCTCTTTTGCTAGCACTGGGTTTAGCCTTAGTTTTCTTGTGCTTTCAGCTTAGAACTTTTTAGTTCTTCCTTTTCGATTTGTGAGAGAAGCTCACTGATCTTTATTTATTATTATCTTTGTGAGTTCTTTCAAATAAGATTGGTTTGGATTGGAAAAGAGTAGAAAAAATACATGCTTAAGTGGTAAAAAGGAGCTTGTTTTTGACTGTGGCATATGCTTTGTCATGTCATGCTTGATATTGTTTTGGCTTTATGCTTAGTGATTTTTGCTGTAGCATGACATGTTATAAACAATTGAGATTGCTTAATGTGCCTTGAAAGAATCATGTGTTGTTTTAGCATATTAAAGCATAGTATTGTGGTATTCTCCTTTGATGCTTTATTTGGGTCGACTTGGCGCATGCTCACACCATGTTATGACTATCCCAAGTCACCATAGCCTTTAGGATCCTTTAGTTTTCGACTTGTAATATCACTTTATGCTTTAATTAATGATGTTTTATCGCTTTGCATGATTATGGCCATTATTGCTCTCTTAAATGGTCGCTCCCAGTCTTTGCTAGCCTCCATAACCAGGTATGAGTTCCACTCATGCATCCAACTCCAAATAAAACCAAGTTATTCCAAAGAGTCCACCATACCTACCTATTAGCATTTTCTATTCCAAGTGTATTCATCTTTTTATCTATCTTCCGAATTAAACTTGTTATGAGAAAACTAGTGATTAAAGCTCTCACGAACTTGATGGCACACTTTACTTTTCTTGCCCTTAATAAACTTGAACCATTGTGTCGTCTATGTTGTATATGCTTGCACTTATATGTTGGGGATTAGCAGAACCATGCTGTCATGGGGAACGCTTTCAACATTACACTCGTACTTTGTACCTAGTTGATATCATGCTCTTTTGTCTATGGATGTCGTCGATGTGAAATGAAAGGGGAGCTTGTAAGTCCATGGAGTTATGTATGTGTATTAGAGAAACGCCTCGGCCGCCGGTCTAATCCAGCTATCATGGTGGAAACCTGCAGCATAACCATAATGAGCTATCTATGAAGCATTCTTCTTATAAAAAAAGAGTCAGATATTGAGAAAAAAGAGAAAAAGAAAAAAAAGAAATATGAGAAAAGAGGAAAGAGAGAAAAAAGCACCATTTTCCCATGGTAAATAAGAAGATTGCTGAGATGCTCGTTGTCTGCTTGCCTTGTCATTTTGATATGGGGATTCTTCCGTATCATTGGGCAAGGGGTACCCTGTTGGCGGTTCTCTATGATACACATGTACTTACTATGACAAGAACTTACCGGTAACTAAACTTGAGTAGCATGAGGAGTGGCCCTTGTATTCAAGGGACATGAGATTTCCAACTTATACTTTGTCAAGCATATACTCCATAGTTTGTTCACTTTAACCTTAATCACTTCAAGATGCTTATGATAGGGGCAATGAGAGCTAAAAGCTAATAAGTACCATAATTTTTGGAAGCTCTTTATGAGACTTGAATACCTACTTCCCTCTATGAAGGCCTTTCTTACACTTTTATGTTGAGTCTCCAACTTCTATCTTTATGCACCTATTCAGAGAGCATAGTGGCCATTCTTAGTTCTGTGTGCATTGTCCCAAGACTTGTTGATTGATGCATAATTTTGATATTGCTTGTTCTTAAACTATTTGTATCTAGTCACTCTTACGAACTTTGAAGGTGTCCTATGCATTTATGTTTGCTACTCTATGAGGGACAAGCTGAATGCCACTATGTTATGGTTTCTTTATGTGAAACAAACAAACGTCTTGCAATGCATTGTTATTCATGAATCTTTTGTTTGTGCCTTTTAATGTTGTAACATAGTTGCTATGTCTTATTGTTAGAACTTTATCTTTCATGTTATGCTGAAACACTATGATCCCAGCTATCAATGTTTTACAAATACTTTGATCAAGATTGTGATGGTGCATGTCACCTCAAAAATTATTCTTTCTTTTTATCACTTACCTACTCAAGGACGAGCAGGAGTTAAGCTTGGGGATGTTGATACGTTGCTAACGTATCTATAATTTTTGATGTTCCATGCTTATTTTATATCTACTTTCTTATGTTTTGTCAACACTTTGGAGTATTTTTATACACTTTCTTGGACTAACCTATTAACAAGATGCCATAGTCCCAGTTGCCTGTTTTCTGCTGTTTTTGGTTCCAGGAAATTCAGAAAATGAATATTCTCGGAATTGGACCGGACAAAAGCCAAAGTCGATATTTTACCAGAAGACTCACGGAGCCAGAAGACGAGACGGTGAGGGGCCACATGGCGGCCACACCCCCCATGGCACAGGCAGCACTAGGCCGCGCCAGGGCATGGTGTGGGCCCCCTGGCCGGCCACCGACCTTGCCCCTTTGCCTATAAGAAGTCCCCGATGCGAAAACCCTAAATCGAACAGCCTCCAGCCACAGAAAGTTCTGCAGTGCCGCCGCCACCAAAAAGGAGATTCGGGGGACAGAAGTCTCTGTTCCGGCACCCTGTCGGGACGGGGAAGTGCCCCCGGAGCCATCTCCATCGATCTCCACCACCATCTCCATCGTCGTTGCTGATTCCCATGACAAGGAGGGAGTAGTTCTCTCTTGAGGCTAAGGGTTCTACCGGTAGCTATGTGTTTATCTCTCTCTCTCTCTCTCTCTATGCGTGATCTTATGAGATCATGATCTTTGTAATCTAGTAGATCTACCTTTCTACTCAAGTGCTTTAATAGATCTCTGCTCTCCCCATGTGTGTGAAAGTGACAGCATGCACACCATGGTGGCACTTAGGCTAGATATTACAATTACTTGTTTTGAGTTATATTTGGAGTTGGATGTCTCTATGAAATTGTGGTGTTTATTGGAACCATCTAGCGCTCAAGGTGACGGTGTGGGGTTATCTAGATGGGGAAAGCGAACTTTGAGGAGTGTTGTTATAGCCCTACCATGGATTAGAGTGTCCAACCGGAGAGTAGTTTAAAGTAGTATCATAAAGAGAAGATATTTATATGAGAGTGTTCACTAGTGAAAGTATGATCCCTAGGCCTTGTTTCTAAACATTAAAACACTGTTTTCTACTAGATCTGTTGCATGTTTTCTTGCTTCCATCTTTATTTCAGATTGCCTTTAGTCTCTTCCACGCCATCAAGCTATTTTCTGGCACCGTTGTCTTATATCCATACCACTTGTATTTCACGATCTCTTCGTCGAACTAGTGCACCTATACACCTGATAAGTGTATTGGGTGTGTTCGGGACACAAGAGACTTCTTGTATCTTGATTGCAGGGTTGCTTGAGAGGGGATACCTTTGACTACTTCCTCCTTGAGTTTGATAAACCTTGGGTAATCCACTTAAGGGAAACTTGTTGTTGTTCTACAAACCTTTGCACTTGGAGGCCCAACAATTGTCTATAAGAATAGAAGTGCGTAGACATCATATGGTAACACATATGGCCTTGACATTGGTCATCTAGTTTTTGAAAGCCATGAATGTTCAAACATGGTACGCCATATTGTGAAACGAGTTTTTCAAGAGTTATTTAATTTTATATATTTTCATGGAAACTAGCCAATGCAAACAGTGAGACACCAACGAAGAAACGAATGGTTGTATTTCGTTTTATATTTTGTTTCTTTATTTTTTTAAAGACTAGCCCAAATTTCATGTCATTACTATTCATATCAAAAAATTGAAATCTTGCAAAACTCTCGGTGGTTCTCCAATATTTGACTAATTTGGTACTTTTAAACTATTTCTAAAAGTCAAGAGAAAGCTATATCACACACTTTGTAGTACATAAATATACTTACTTTCAATCATCAAAAAGTTATTTAATTTCAGCATCTTCCGCTAGGAAGTTTGGAAACTCATGAAAGTAGGGCATTATCCATCAAATCTAGAATCTCCTTTGTAAACAATTGCTTGAAATGCCAAGATGCACCGATCTACCAAATATGGCTAGGTTTGTAAGCTTGGTTGGTGAAGATGCTTCAATGTACGGAGTAGTACAAAAGATGAAAAAGGTACAGAAACTATGGCTGTGACCTTGCTCCTCTTGTTGAAAGCCTTGAATTAATGTTCATTAATTTCGACAGATGTCTATAAACTCATTAAATGTTGGAAAGCATACAGGCCTATGGGTTGATCCGTACAAAACGTATCTACTTTCCCGAACACTTTTGCTTTTTATTTTTCATCTAAACTTGTGTGATTTGGATACAACTAACACGGACTAACGCTGTTTTCAGCAGAATTACCTTGGTGTCTAGTTTTTGTGCAGAAAATCAACTATTAGGAAAAATCCCGGAAAATATGCCAAATATCCTATTTCACCAAAAGACTCACGGAGCCAGAAGACGAGACGGAGTAGGGCCACGGGGGCCCCACACCACCTGGCCGCGCGAGCTAGGCCAGGCCGCGCCTGGGGGTGGTGTGGCCACCTTGGCTGCCCCCTCGGCCTCCCTCTTTGCCTATAAGTTGCCTCCTTACCTAAAAACCAAGGGGGGTTCAATGTTTTTCCAGAAAGAGTTTCGTTGCACCGCCACCACCAAATTTCGTGATTCGGAACCAGAAACTCTGTTCAGGCACCCTGCCGGGATGGGGAATTGGAGATCATCGCCATCATCATCACCATCGCTTCTCCATCGACCATCCATGTTTCCCCCATCTATGAGTGAGTAATCCCCCGTTGTAGGCTATGGGGATGGTAGGAAAAAAGATGTTGTGCAAGTTCTCATTGCGAGCACGTATGACTATATATGGAACACATGCCTATGATTATTTAGTACTCGGATGCTTTATCTTATTTATCTGCAAATGCCCTATGTTCTCATTGCTATATGAATTGTCTTGTCCATGCAACGCCCAAACATCCATCCCTGTGCCTATCGCGCTTTAATCCTACTGTTTACTTCAATTGTAACTATTATCTTTACTTTTATTGCTGCTATTACTTTACTATTGCTATTTCAAAACTGTTGCTACTGATAAACTACTGTGAGCAAGATTGTTTCCAGGTGCAGCTGAATTGACAACTCAGTTTTTAAGGCTTATAAATATTCTTTGGATCCCCTTGTGTCGAATCAATAAATTGGGTTTCACTTCCCTCGAAAATACAGCGATACACCCCCCTATACTTGTGGGTCATCAAGACTATTTTCTGGCGCCGTTGCCGGGGAGCATAGCTTTATATATCAAGTTCACTTGGTATCATTATTGTTCCCTGCCATCCGTCCATCATGGGTAAGTCTCGTGATGGAAAGGTTCCTATTTTACCATCCACTACAAGAAGAGGTACGGTTCTAAACACCTCAGTTGCTCTTGATTCACCATCTGTTATGAGTAAGCTCCTTACACCACCACATACACATGCTACACACACTACTACTACTGCTGAATTTGAAACTTCTGATACTTATGATGCTGCTTCTACTATGCTTGATAAGAGTGGTTCATTAGGTCCTTTCCTAGATGCTACGATTGCTAGAACTATAGCTGGAAATACTGAAACTCCTAATGAAGACACTACTACACCTGTTAGTTCACCTGAGTCTAGATAAAGCTATGATATTGAAGACGGTTATATAGAGATGACCGATGAATTTATTAAAGAATGTCAAAACACCCATGATAGGAGTGCTATTAAGAGTCTCCTTGAGAGGCGTACTATAAAACCCAAATTGTCTCCTAATGCTAAGTTTGCTACATCTCCCATAAACATTAAAGATAAGGATTATGATTTCTCTCTTGATCTATCTTACATAGCTATTGTTGAGAAGGAACCTTTTTGTGGGACTAATAATGAAAGTGCGGTAGCACATATGACTGAGCTTTCTACCATGAGTGGCCTGTTTTTTGATGATATTAAGATGCGCACCTACTTTGTTGCTAAAATTTTCCCTTTTTCACTAAAAGGAGAAGCTAAAACTTGTTTTAACAATTTACCTCCTGGATCTATTGATAGCCCTGATTGCTTGATTAGTACTTTCCTGCAGAAATATTTTTCTCCTAGTGCTAGACATGCTATTTTGCAGGAACTTTTTGATTTTAAACAGGGAAAAAAAGAGATATTGCCTGAATCATGGGCAAGGTTTTGTGCTTTGATTCATGCACAGGCTGGATGTCCATTACCTAAGAATGAGCTTCTTGATATATTTTATAATGGACTAACTGAAGAATCTAGGACATACCTGGATAGTTGTGCTGATTGTGTTTTCAGGAATAGGACTCCCAAGGAAGCTGAGGAATTAATGGCTAAAATAAGCAAGAATTATGAAGACTGGACTCCTCCTAAACCAGCTATACCTAAAACAATTATTCCTGAACCAACTATTCCTGCACCTATACCAACATCAAAGAAGAGGGGAGTTATTGAACTAAATGATGAAGTGATGAAGGAAGCTAAGAAATGTCTTAAGGTAAAGGGAATTAAAGCTGCTGATGTCAAGAATTTACCTCCTATAGAAGAATTATGTAAGCCAATTCCCCACTCATCCACTATTGATGTACACTCTCTGCAACATTTTGATGAAGGTGATATCCCTTACTCTAAACCTCCTGATCAATGCTTAGAAGAATTTGATATTTTTATTATTAAGCAAGATAATTTTAATAAAAGGGTGCAAAATCATTTAACTGAAAACACAAGAGCTATTGTTGAGTTAAAGGATATTGTGTAAAGAACCTCTAATAATGTTAAAATGCTTGTTAAATATTTTCAAATGGTTCAAACTCAAATTGATCAGCTTATTAAGGTACAAAAAGACTTGCTAGTTAATGCTGCTAAAGAAAAACATGCTTATGAAATTAGAACTAGAAGTGGTGCTGCTACCCAGGATCCTCTATATCCTGAGGGGCATCCTAAAAGAAGTGAGTAGGATTCTCAACAAGCTGAAAATAATGGTACTACTCCTAAGAAAAGAAAGAAGAAACATAAAACTATTGTAGAACCTTCTAAACTTGCTAAAGATCCTAATAGTATATCTGTCTCTGATGCGAAACTGAAAGTGGTAATGAAGAAAATGATGTTACTGATAAAGAAAAAGTTGAAGAAGAACCTGAAAGGCACACTAAGAATACTAAATACACTAAAGAAGATTTTGTTGCTAAGAAACATGTTATTGAAAGAGAGCCTTGGGTCCAAAAAACCTATGCCTTTCTCTGATAAGAAACACAAGTCAAAGGAACATGAACACTATAATAAGTTTTGTGAAGGGATGAAACCTTTATTCTTGCAAATTCCTTTGACTGATGCTATTAAATTGCCTCCTTATTCAAAGTATATGAAGGATATTGTCTCGAATAAAAGGAAGATCCCTAATGAAGAAAACTCTACTTTGCTTGCTAATTATTCCTTTAATGGTAAGGTTCCAAAGAAACTAGGAGACCCAGGGATTCCAACTATTCCTTGCTCTATTAAAAATAGTTATGTTAGAACTGCTTTGTGTGATTAAGAGCAGAAGTTAGTGTTATGCCTTTTTCTCTCTATAAGAAACTTCAACTTGAAAAAATAATACCAACTGATATATCTTTGCAAAAGGCTGATAAACCTACTACTATTCAGGTTGGTATATGTGAGGATGTACCTGTTCAAGTGGCTCATAATTGCTTGATATTAACTGATTTTGTTGTGCTTGAAATGCCTGAAGATGATAATATGTCTATTATTCTTGAGAGACCTTTTCTTAATACTGCAGGAGCTGTTATCAATTGTAATCAAGGAAATGTGACTTTTAATGTTAACAACAATGAGCATACTGTCTATTTCCCCAAGAAGATTGATAGAACATATAGTTTAAATTCAATTGAACATGTTGAGGGCATCCAAGTTGGAGAAATATATTGTCCCATACCATGAGAAAAATATGAAACTATTATGGTTGGGACCATTGCTATCAAGGTTGAGGTAAAATAATCATTAGTGGAATACAAAGTTTTGTTTCATATAAAATTGTTTTGGTAACAAGACCTGATCAACCTTGTTAACAAAAGGATTTTAATGAACAAAACAATGTTTTCACCATGATTATCTCTGTTTACTTTTATTCTATCCATTTTAGTTTTTGTTTTCGTTTAGTTTACTTCTCTGTTATAAGTTGCTTGCATATTAGAGTGTCTTAGAACTTCTGAAATTTAGCTTTGTTTTGTCATTGCATCATTCCAGAAACTTTTTCTGTCAGAACATCATTCATCTACACTTGAAAATTGCTCAAAAATAAAGTGTCTCGAAAAATTCCAGAAAATGCATATTAAATTTTTATGTGAAAAAAGGGCTAGAGAAGTGCATGGAGAGTACCAGGGGGCCCACCAGGTAGGCAGACCACCTGTTGGCGCGGCCAGCCCAAGGGCGCGTCTGGCCATGGTGTGGGCCACCCCTGGCCCTCCACTCACTCTCTCACTTCCCACTTTCTTCTCCCTTCTGAGAAAACATCAGTTCTTTGCTCGAAATAGCGTTCTTGCTGTTCTTGCCCATGATTTTTCAATCTCCTTGCTCAACCCATCTTTGCTGCTGAATTTTGGAGCATTTGTTCTCCGGTATGTGACTCCTCCGCTTGTCCAAGTAGATTTGTGTTTAGTGGTTTATATCTTGAGTATTTTGCTGCTGTAGGTGACAGGTTATGAGAGTTTGTAAGCTTGTTCAATGCTTAGAGATATTGTTTTGATGCATGTTTAGGCCTCTTACAAGTCCCTATGAGTAGTGCCCTTCATTATATATTCACTTTGCAATCACTTGTGTAATGGATGTTTAAATTTCAGAATACCAAAGATGAACAACCACACCTTTGGAGAAATATTTGAGAGGGACACACCTAGGAGGTCAAGGCCCTCAAAATCAGCCTCTCAGTTTAGGCCTTCATACAATGAAGATCTCATTGCACCATGCTTTGGCAATGAAGGAGATGAGGAGGATGCTCACCCATCTACTTTTCCTTGTTATACCTTCTTGCAAGCTGCAGGGATCCTCGATGATTTCTTACTATTGGTTCAGAGGGTCGGTTTGACCTCATACATGGAAGATGAGAGTGAGCAATATGCCGTGCTCACCAAAACTTTTGTTGAGAGTTTCGTTTTCACTAACACCCCCTATCAGTCAACTGTTTCTTTCAAAATTTATAATCTGCCATTTACCATGCCATTGGAAAGATTTTGCAGCATTATAGGTATAGGCATGATAGGGACCGTGAAGAAGATCCAAGGGCGACCCGCTGATTTGCTGGATCTCTATCAAGGTGTGACCAATGATGATGACTGATACATTGCAAATGTATCTATAATTTTTGATGTTCCATGCTTGGTTTTATCTACTTTCTTATGTTTTATCCACACTTTGGAGTACTTTTCATATGATTTCTTGGACTAATCTATTAACAAGAGCCACAGTGCCAGCTGCCTGTTTTCTACTGTTTTTGGTTCTAGGAAAGTCAGAAAATGAAAATTCTCGGAATTGGACGGGACAAAAGCCAAAGTCATTATTTTACTGGGGGACACCTGGAGCCAGAGTACGAGACGGAGAGGGGCCCGGCCACACCACCTGGCCATGCGGCTAGGCCCGGCCCACGCCAGTGGGTGGTCTGGCCGCCCTAGGCACCCCCTCGGCCTCTCCTTCCGCCTATATATTGCCTCTGATACGGAAACCCTAAGTACCCGATCAAAAATCCACGAAAGTGTCTATAGCCGCCATCATCTCCATCCCTAGATCGGGAGGGGTCTGAAGCTCTTCCTGACACCCTGCTGGAGAGGGGAATTCACCCTGGAGGCCTTCTTCATCATCATGCAAGCCTTCGGTGTGATGCGTGAGTAGTTCATCTCTGGACTACAGGTCCATGTAGTAGCTAGATGGTTGCTTCTCCCCCTTTGTGCTTTCATGTCTAGATCTTGTGAGCTCCGTTCATGATCAAGATCATCTATTTGTAATTCTGCATGTTGTGTTTGCAGGGATCATATGGATATTGAGATGCTATTTCAGATTGATTATTGATTCTATCATGTCTTTGTTATTTGTGATCTTGCATGCTTTCCATTGTTAGTAACTATCTTGGCCAAGTAGATGCTAGCAACTCCAAGAGTTAGTATTTATGCTCGATAGTGGGTTCATGCCTCTGGTAATCTGGGGAAGTGACAACATTCTCTAAGGTACTAGATGTGTTGTTGCTACTAGGGAGAAAACAACAATCCTTTGTTCATAGAACAATCGTATGTTTTACTTTACACGCAATTCGTAATGCAATTATCCGTTGCTTGCAACTTAATACTGGAGGGGGTTCAGATGATAACTTGAAGGTGGATTATTAGTCATAGATGCAGTTGGATGGCGGTCTATGTATAATATTGTAATTCCCAATCGAATCTCAAAGGAGTCAAGATGAGTAGTATATGCTTGTATGCTTTCTTGATGTTTTTCAATTGCCCCGCTGTAATTTGTTCACCCAGCATGTTATCTATCTTAAGGAGAGCCACCTCTCGTGAACTATGGACCCCGGTCCTTTCTTTTACTTTCAATCTACAATCAACTGTTTACTGCTTTGTGTTTACTTTCTGTAAACTATTACTTTCTTCCACTCGATACGTTTAATCCTTTGTTTTCGGCAAAACCGGTGAGATTGACAACCTCATCGTAAGTTGGGGACAGAGTTCTGTGGTTGTGTTGTGCAGGTCTCCACGTTGTTGCTGGCACCGGTAGTGCGCCCTGCCAATGTTCAGCTAGCAACACCTTTGGGGTGTTTCCTTGCTCCTACTGGTTCAATTAAACCTTGGTTTCATACTGAGGGAAAACTTGTTGCTGTGCTCATCATACCTTCCTCTTGGGGTTCCCCAACGAGCGATATATTTTGGGCCATCAATGACCACGTAGCTCAGCGCGGGAAGATAAGAAACATCCAACTCCCAACTCTTAGATACTTTGCTTATTATCTTGCTACTAGCATTCTTGGTAGGGAGAATACGAGTAATATCTCCAATTATCATTTAGTCTTCCTTGCTGCTGCACTTAATAATGATACTCGGTACAATCTTGGCTCTCTCATTGCTCGTCGCCTAGCCGCTAGGGGACCCATTTATGGGGGCATTATTGCTTCACGTATGGTTACTGTGTTAGAGCTTTCTGTGGATCCTAATGATACTATATTGGCACCACAAAGGCTTGATCTTGCTGCCATGAAAACACATCACTTCGTTACTTCTGACTCTGATATGGATAGCTTAGTATACAGGATGTTGTTTACTGACAGGGATGAAAGGGAGATTCCTTTGCCGCAATCTACTTTGTTCAGTGTTCATAGGAGGCCGTGGTCGCGCTCCAAGGAGGAGGTGGACGAGTAGCTCCGGTTGCTTGGCTTCCACACACAGCACCAGGAGGATGTGCCCTCTTACGATTACTCTGCGCACTACGGTGGGGCGTCCTCGAGCTCGCACCAGGAGGAGGGTACCTCCTCACCGTACTACGGAGGCGCTCCATCTTGGCCAGCTTGGGATTGATACCCACATAGGCCATATCATGTTTCGTCGGTACTTTGTATATTCATGTTTCGTTCTCTTTTTAGTTTTCGTTCTCTTTTTGCTTTTGCTTTCTAAAACACAAAAAGACCAAAAATATTTCCATTGTTTCTCTTTGTTTGCTTCTTCTTCTTTTGCCTTGGTTTGCCTTTTCCTTTTTTGCTTTGTTTGAATTATTCGAAAAACCCAAAAAGATTTTGTTTTGCTTCTTCTTCCTTTTGGTTCTTGCTTTTAAAAATCAAAAACACCAAAAATATTTGTTGTTCTTCTTTGGTTTTTGTGAAGTTTGTTGCAGGGTTCAGCAGTCCTCAGTGGAATTTGGTTTCATGTTATTATTCAAGCCACACAAGTGAAGGACGGTAATGAGGATTAATGACAACTTGAGGTGTGGTAAGAGGCTGGTAACGAAGTCTATTTGTTTTCATTTTTGTACATATACTCATCATTGTGAGCATGCTTAGTCTGTTCATGTAGGGTGTATGTTACTTACGGATGCTTAGTAGTTCTTGCTTTCTTATGATTAGCTCCAGCTTGCCAATAATTTATAGCATGTCATATGAATGTTTGCTTGCATTGCTCTATTCATAACTTGGTATGACACTATGGTATCCTCCTCTGAGTGTTTCACTTGAATTGACTTGGCACATGCTCATGCATGCATATGACTGAAACAATAATCAGTTAAGACTCGATGAATTATTTTGCCTCAGGGGTCTTGAATCACTTTCATGCCATGATTAGTCCTGTTTTGTTGCTAACATGATTATGACAGTTGTTGCTCTCTCGTTTGTCGCTCCCTTACTATTGCTAGCCTTCACCTGCACTGAGTATAAGCTTTACTCGTGTTTCCAACTCCCTAAAACCAAATATTTCCCAAAGTGTCCACCATACCTACCTATTAGCATCATTTGCTATTCCGTGCATGCTTAGAATGCCTTGTTTTCTTCCGAATAAAATGTTTGCTTGTTATGAGAAAGTTAGTTGGTAAAGCTCTCACGAACTTGATGGCACATTTTACTTTCTTGCACTTAATAATCTTGAACCATTGCGTCCATCTTTGTTGCGTATATGCTTGCGCTTTACAAGTTGAAATTAGCAGAACCATGTATCATGGGGAACGCTTTCAACATTGCACGGGTACATCGTACCTCGTTGATATTATGATTCTTTTGCTTATGGATCTTGGCGGTGTGAAATAAAAGGGGAACTTGTAAGATCATGGAGTTTGTATATGTGTTAGAGAAATGCCTGGGCCGCTAGCCTAAGCCATGCCTAATCATGGTGGAAACTTGCATCATAACCATAATGAGCATTCTATGAAGCATCCTCAATAAAAACCTATGCAAATAGCAAATAAAAAGATCGCTGAGATGCTCATTGTCTGCTTTCCTTGTCATTTTGACTATCGGATAGCTCCTGTATCATGTGCAAGGGGTACCCCGTTGGCGGTTCTCTATGATACATATGTACTTACAATGACAAGAGCTTACTTGTGACTGAAGTTGAGTAGCATTAGGTTCGGTACTCGTAAGTAAGGGGCATGAGATTTTAACTTATAACTTGTCAAGCATATCCTCTTAGTTGTGTCACTTTAACCTTAACCATTTAAAGATGCTTATGATAGGGGCAATGAGAGCTCAAAGCTAATGAGTACCATACTTTCAGCATTTGGAAGCCTTTCAAACTATTCAAAACCTTTTCATTTCTTTTTTGAGTCTCTACATATTCTATGAGCACTTTCTTGAGAGCATAGTTGTCATTCTTAGTGTAATATGCTTGTCTCGAAACATGATTATTTGTGTTATGACTTTGATGCTTGTATCTTTGATATCTTTACTTCTAGTCTTCATTTGAACTTCAGAGGTGCCTTTGGCATTTATGTTTTCTCTACAATCAAAGGCAAGCGAGATACCACTATATCATACCTTTTTATGAGCATTACAATGTTGCTTATGTTTATGTTTTATGCTACTTATTATTTTTGAGTTGGAATCTCTTATAGCTTGCAATAACCATTAAGTAAACTTAGTTGCATACTCCTTATTATGAATTGGCTGAGTAGTTGTTCACATGCTGAGAATATATACATCTTATGAAGCAAATATGTTCATGAAAGTTTCTTTTATCGCACTCAGTTTTCAACTGAATTGCTTGAGGACAAGCAATAAGCTAACCTTGCGGGGAGTTGATACGTCCAAAACCTATCTACTTTCCCGAACACTTTTGCTATTGTTTTTCCTCTAAACTTGTGTGATTTGGATACAACTAACACGGATTGGCGTTGTTTTAGCAGAATTACCTTGGTGCCTAGTTTTTGTGCAGAAAATCAACTATCAGGAAAAATCCCGAAAAATATACCAAAATTCCTATTTCACCAGAAGACTCCCAGAGCCAGAAGACGAGACGGAGTAGGGCCACGAGGGGAACACACCACCTAGACGTGCGGGCCAGGCCAGGCCGCGCCTAGGGGTGGTGTGGCCACCTCGGCTACCCCCTCGGCCTCCCTCTTCGCCTATAAGTTGCCTCTTGACCTAAAACCTAAGAGGGGTTCAATGTTTTTCCAGAAAGAGTTCCGCTGCGCCGCCACCACCAGATTCCACGATTCAGAACTAGAAACTCCGTTCTGGCACCCTGCCAGGATGGGGAATACGAGGAGATCATCGCCATCATCATCACCACCATCGCTTCTCCATCGACCATCCATGTTTCCCCCATCTATGAGTGAGTAATCCCCGTTGTAGGCTATGGGGATGGTAGGGATTGGATGAGATCGTTCGTGTAATGGCATCGGATTGTTAGGGCATGGTGCCTAGTATCTAGTATTAGTGCTTTTTGACTTTGTTGCAACTTGTTATGCTTAATGCTTGTCACTAGGGCCCGAGTGCCATGATTTCAGATCTGAACATGTTATTGATTCATTATGATAGTATTGTTTATGGTCTTACCTGCAAGTTGTATACACATATTGTTGTCCGGAACCAAAGGCCCCAAAGTGACAGAAATCGAGATAACCGGAGGGAATGGCTTTGATGTGAGGATCACATGTGTTCACAGAGTGTTAATGCTTTGCTCCGGTGCTCTATTAAAAGGAGCACCTTAATTGCCAGTAGTTCCCTTGAGGCCCCACTACAAATGGGTTGGAAGGATAAAAGATGTTGTCCAAGTTCTCATTGCGAGCACGTATGACTATATATGGAACACATGCCTATGATTATTTAGTACTTGGATGCTTTATCTTATTTATCTGCAAATGCCCTATGTTCTGATTGCTATATGAATTGTCTTGTCCATGCAACGCCCGTCATCCATCCCTGTGCCTACCGTGCTTTAATCCTACTGTTTACTGCAATTGTTACTACTGTCTTTACTTTTATTACTGCTATTACTTTACTATTGCTATTACAAAACTGTTGCTACTGATAAACTGCTGTAAGCAAGATTGTTTCCAGGTGCAGCTGAATTGACAACTCACTTGTTAAGGCTTATAAATATTCTTTGGCTCCCCTTGTGTTGAATCAATAAATTGGGTTTCACTTCCCTCAAAAATACTGCGATACACCCCCTATACTTGTGGGTCATCATGGGTCTATCTGACGGGGACAACATCCTAAGTGGGAGTCGCGTACCTTAGAAGCTTCAACTTCAAAATTTCGGCAGAGCGCCAAAATATCCCGCCCACCCATTCAAACATCCCGCCCATCCATTCAAATATCCAGCCCCAAAAATTATTTTATTGCACAAACTTAGCCTGGAAGCTTGAAAGGGTGTTATACATTGTGTGAAAAAAGGGGGTGGTGCCATTTTGAGCCATCATCTTTGTAGTTACTTCACAACAAAACACATTGTTGTTACTTGGAAATTCGAAAACAAACTTCAAATTTGGAAGCAGACATATTGGTTCATTTACAAAGATGCACCGATCTACCAAATACGGACACATCATCATAAACTATTTCCATGACCTTGGTCACCTTTTTTTGGACGATGGTCATCTTCTTGAAAGCCTTAAATTGTTCGAAAATTTCAGCAAATGCCTAGAAACTCGTTTAAATGTTGGGAAGCAACTCTCGCTGGCGTGTGGGCCTAGATGGTGACTGTGCGTTTGACAGGCCCCACGCCGGAGTAGCATATGCTAGAAGCTTCGACATCAAAATTTGGAACGGCGCCCAAACATCACACCCATCCATTAAAATATCCCGCGCATCCATTCAAACATGCTTCACCTCTTTCTAGAATGCAAAATCCCTCTTCTATCCCTGCTCCGGAAACAAGAATCTGAGGGAGCACTGCAATAACAGAGGGATATAGGTGGTAATTTTGCGTTCTCCCAAGTGCACCACCCCATCCATGTTTCCCAGCCCTTCTTCAATATTTACCTGTCCGCCCACTCCGACCTACACCGACATTTTGGACCCACTATGCAAGTGACCCACATGTCAGTGAGCCAAAATTACGGGAAGTAGAGATTCCCATCGCTTGTTGTTCAAAATTCGAACAATTTTCGCTAAACCGAGATGAAATCGTTAAAATCATCTAACCTAGCTTATACTATCATTCCACTATATCAGAGTAAAAGCTAAAAAAATAAAGCCAAAAACACGTTTGTAGCTTTATAAGCCAAAAATCAAAAGCCAGAATTCGAGCCCAACCAAATAGCCCAACCAATTTTATTTAACAAAAAATATGACCAAGCAGGATATCATCGGCTTGTGGATCAATTTTTGAGATACTTTCATTAAATTGCGGTAACACCATTCTGTTCCATGAATATATATAACCATAAAGTTTGAAAATATTATTGAGAATTCACGGAATCCTAAACCATAAAATCTAAACCCCTAAACCCTGACCAAGCAGGTATCATGCAACTATAGATCAAATTGAGATACTTTCGTTCAATCAACGCCATTCTATTAGACGAATATAAGCATAAATCCTGAGCATTACCAAAAATTCTCTGAACCTTAAACCGGAAACAACCCATAAAACTAAACTGGAAAACCCTAAACCCTCGACCCATAAACCCTAATCAAGCAGGTATCATGCACTTATATATCATAATTTGAGATACTTTTATTAAATTGCAGTAACGCCATTCTATTCCACGAATCTAAGCATAAATCTTGAACATTATTTAAAATTCCTGAAACCCTGAAATCTAAACACTAAACCCTAAATCCTTGCCAAACACGTAGCATGCACTTATCAATCAAAATTGATATATTTTCATTAAACGGGTAACACCATTATATTCGATGAATATAAGCATAAATCTTGAGCATTATCGAAAATACCCTAAAACCTAAATAACCCCTAATAAAACCTAAACTTAAAACCCCAACCCTCAACCCATAAACCCTAACAGATCATGTATCATGCACTTATAGATCAAATTTGGAGATACTTTCAATGAGTTAGGTAACGCCATATATATTCTATTCGACGAATATAAGCATAAAGCTTGAGTATTATTGAAAATTTGATAAAACCCCTAAACCCTATTCAGTCCATAAAACCTAAACCATAAAACCCTAAACCCTCGACCCATATAAAAACCCTAACCAAGCAGGTATCGTGGAATTATAGATCAAAATCTGAGATTCGATATTTCATTAATTACGGTAACGCCGTTCTATTCGACGAATATAACAATAAAGTTTAAACATTATTGAAAATTCCCGAAAACCGAAACCTATAAAACCCTAATCATAAACCCCTAAACCCTATAACCCTAAACCCTCACCAAGCACATAGCATGCACTTATAGATCAGAATTTAAGATAATTTCGTTAAATTGGGTAACGCCATTCTATTTGACGAATATAAGCATAAATCCTGAGTAATATAAAATTTTCCCTAAACCCTAAACAACCACTAAAACTTAAACCCTAAAGCCCTAAACCCTCGGCCATAAACCCTAACCAAGCATGTGTCATGCACACATTGATCAAAATTTGAGATACTTTCATTAAATCAGCTACCACCCATTCTGTTCTACGAGTATAAGCATAAATCTTGAGCGTTATTGAAAATTCGCTAAACCCTAAATCCTAAACACCCATAAACTAAACCGTAAAAACCTATAACCCTAAACCCTCGACCCATAAACCCTAACCAAAGCAGATATTGTGCACTTATACATCAAAATTTGAGATACTTTCAATAAATTGATGTAATGCCATTCTATTCAGCGGATATAAGAATAAAGCAACTTGAACATTATCGAAAATTCCTAAAACCCAAAACCCAAAACCCCTAAAACCCTAAACCCTTACCAAGCACGTAGCATGCACTTATAGATCAAAATTTGATATACTTTCGTTTAATTTGCTAACGCCATTTTATTCAACGAATATAAGCATAAATCTTGAGCATTATTGAAAATTCCCTAAATCCTAAACCCTAAACAACCCCTAAAACATAAACCCTAAAACCCCAAACCCTCAACCCATAAACACTAACCAAGTAGGTATCATGCACTTTATAGATCAAAAATTGAGATACTTTCATTAAATTAGGTAATGTCATTCTATTCGACAAATATAACAATAAATCTTGAGAATTATTCTAAATTCGCTAAACTCTAAACCCTATACAATGATAAAACCTAAACTGTAAAACCCTAACCAAGCAGGTATCATGCGCTCATAGATCAACATTTGTGATACTTTCATTAAAGCAGGTAACGCCATTCTGTTCGACGAATATAAATATAAATATTTGAGCATTATTGAAAAATCGCTAATCCCTAAACCCTAAACAACCCATAAAACCTAATCCGTGAAACCCTAAATCATCGACCCATAAACCCTAAACCAATAGGTACCGTGCACTTATAGATCAAAATTTGAGATACTTTCGTTAAATCGTGGTAACGCCATTCTATTACATGAATATAAGCATAAAGCTTGAACATTATTGAAAATTATAAACCCTTAACCGTAAACCCTAATAACCTCCTAACCCTAGAACTCTAACTTCCTAACCCTAGAACCCTAAACCCTTACCAAGGAGGTATAATGCACTTATAGATCAAATTTTGAAATACTTTTATTAAATCGCGATAACGCCATTCTATTCCATGAATATAACCATATATATAAAGCTTGAACATTATTATTGAAAATTCCCTAAACCTTAAAACCTAAACTATCATAAACCCTAAAACCTTGAACAACCCTAAACCACTAAACCCTAAAAGCCTAAACCCTAAAATCCTAAACCATAAACCATGAACCCTTAAACCCTCAAACCAAAATAAAACCCTGGACCCTAAACTTAATTAACCCTAGGCAATATATACTTTGAGTGAAAACCGGGGTAGTGGGATTTAAAGCCATGTTTTGTAGTAGCTTCATGACTAAAGCCATTGTTGTGCAATAGAATATTGAAATAACTTCCAATTCGGAAGCTTCCTTTGTAAATAATATTTTAAATGCCAATACACACCATAACAAATATGGATAGGTTATTATAAACTATAAAAAAGATATGGCCATGACCTTGGTCATCTGGTTTGAAAGCCATGCATATTCTTACATGGTACTACTCCATATATATTGTGATACAATTTTTCTTAGAAATTATCAAATTTCAAGATTATATTTTTCCATGGAAACTAGCTAGTGCACATAGTGAGACACGAATAGAGAAAATAATGGATGCATTTGTTTTTATATTTTGTTTCTTTGTATTTTTTAAAATTTCTGAAATTAGGTGTCATTACCATTCATATCAAAAAGTTGAATTTTCCAAAACTCTCGGTGGTTCTCCAATATTTGATTACTTGATATCTTTGAATTACTTTAAAAAGTTGAGAGCAAGGTATATGACACACGTTCTAGTTCGAAATTAGACATATTTACTTCATATTGTCAAAAAGTCATTTTATTGCATAGATTTAGCTAGAAAGTTTGGAAATTCATGAAAGTTGGGCATTGTCCATCAAATCCAGAATCTTCTTTTGAAATGCCAAGATGCAGCTATCTACCAGATATGGACACGCTATTATAAACTATAACAGAGATATGGTCGTGACCTTAGTCATCTTGTATGAAAGCCTTCAAAATATATTGTTTATCAATTTCGACAAATGTATGAAAACTCATTTATATGTTGGTAAGCATACTGTCGCTGGCTTGTGGGTCTAGACGGGACCAAAACGTGAGAGCGGCCACGTCGGAGTAGCATAAGTCGGAAGCTTCAACCTCAAAATTTCCGCATGGCGTCGAAACATCCCGCGCACATCTATTCAAATATCCCGCGCATCTATTCAAATATCCCGCCCGCTTTTTGCAAATGCAAAATTCCTCTTCTATCCCTGCTCCGGAAACAAGGAGCATGGCAGTACTGCAATAATAGAGGGGTATAGGTCGTAAATGTGCGTCATCCCACCTATATCCCCCCATCGTCTCTTCCCCGCCCACACCCCTCCAAAGACCTTCCTATAGCTGCTTCACCGTCGGCCCTCTCTTCCACACCAGAGTTCCACTGCAGGCGCTCTTTACTGGAACTATTTCACCGGCTCCCTCGTGGCACCGGATCTGCTTCGCCAATGCCGTCGTCTACCCTACCAGGGTCGGTTCTGTTGGAGATATGCCCAAGAGGCAATAATAAAGTGGTTATTATTATATCTTTATGTTTATGATAAATGTTTACATCCCATGCTATAATTGTATTAACCGGAAACATTAATACTTATGTGTTTTGTAAACATAAAAGAGTCCCTAGTAAGCCTCTTGTTAAACTAGCTTGTTGATTAATGGATGATCATGGTTTCTTGTCATTAGGAGAATGATGTGATGGACACACACCCATAGTAAGCGTAGCATAAGATCAAGTCATTAAGTTCGTATTGTTATAAGCTTTCAAATGCATAGTAACCTAATCCTTCGACCATGAGGTTATGTTAATCACCATCACCGGATGGATACTTTGATGACATCAAACACCGCTTCATAACTGGGTGGTCATAAAGGTGTCATTGGGTATTCTGAAAGTATGTGTTGAAGCGCATGAACCAAGATTGGGATTTTTCCATCCATATGACGGATAGATATGCTCTGGGCCCTCTTGGTGGAATATCATCTAGTTAGCTTGCAAGCATGTGACTAGGTCACAAGGGATGACATATCACGGAACGAGTAAAGAGTACTTATCAGTAACGAGGTAGAACTAGGTATGGAGATACCGACGATCAAACCTCGGATAAGTATAGTATCGCGAGACAAATGGAATTGGTTTCGTATGTAAGTGGTTCAATCGATCGCGAAGTCATCGTTGAGTATGTGGGAGCCATTATGGATCTCCAGGTCCCGCTGATGGTTATTGATAGGAGATGTGTCTCTATCATGTCTACATATTCACGAACCGTAGGGTGACACACTTAAGGTTCGAAGTTGTTTTAAGTAGATATGGAATGTGCGTTGGAGACCGAATGTTGTTCGGAGTCTTGGAATGGATCCGGGACATCACGAGGAGATCCGGAATGGTCCGGAGAATAAGATTCATATATAGGGGATCATTTTCTGAGTTAGGAAATGTTCCGGAGTATTTGTATGAGGGTTCTGGAAGGTTCTGGAAGGTTTCTTGGAGTTTGCTTGAAAACCAAGGAAGGGATCAAGGAGTCCTGGTGGGTCAAGACTAGGAGTCGTGGGGGAGGAGGACTCCTCCCCCCACTCCCCAATCCGCCGGCCTAGAGGAAGGGGAGTCCTACAAGGACTCCCCCTCCCATGGCGCCTCACCCCCCTTAAATAGAGGGGCAGGGGCGCCCCCTCCACCCCTGCTCCCACAACTCCCAATCTCTGCCGCCTCTCTCCTCCACCTTTCTTCTGCACAGGCATAGGTGAAGCCCTGCAGAATTCTCTACTCCACCACCACCACCACGTCGTCGTGCTGCTAGGATTCTGTGGAGAAGATCTACTACCTCCGCTGCTCGCTGGAACAGGGAGAGGAAGGTCTGCTTCGACTCCACACGTGTGACCGACTGCGGAAGCGCTGCCGAAACGCGGCGCCGGAAGGATCGTCTACTTGACCGACGGCGGAAGCGCTGCCGGAACGCGACGTCGGAAGGATCGTCCACACGATCTTGAGATCGGCAAGTGATCGACTACATCAACCACGAGATCTAATCTCGTTAACGCTTTCGGATCTACGAGGGTTAGTTCCTATCTATCTCGTTGCTCATGTCTAATAGATTAGATCTTGGCTTTTATCTAGATTAGATCTGGGTTTTGTTCGTTCTTGCGGTAGAAAATTTTTGTTTTCCATGCTACGAACCCATCAGTGGTATCAGAGCCGTATCTATGCGTAGATCTGTTGCACGAGTAGAACACAATGTTTTTGTGGGCGTTGATGCTTTTGTTGTCGGTGTCTTAGCGTGTACTTTGTAGCTTGCGGCATGGTGGGATGAAGCGACTCGGGCTAACATTACATGTCATCGCACATGAGACTTGCTCCACGCTTGACGTGCAACTTGCTTTGCACAAGTGGCTTTGCGGGTGTCTGTCTCTCCCACCATAGTTAAGATTCAATTTACAATGAGCATCTTGACAACACTTGTATCAACGTTGTGGTTCTTGTTCGTAGGTAAGATCGGTCTTATGCGAAAGCCCCAAACCACGTAAAACTTGCAAAGAAAATTAGAGGCGTCTAACTTGTTTTTGCATGGGTTTTGTGATGTGATATGGCCAACATCTGATTGTGATTGTATTTGATGTATGCAATGATCCTTGTTGTAATATGGCAACCGGCAGGAGCCTAATGGTTGTCTTTAAAATTTGTTTAAGACATGCGTGTCTATTCATCATGTAATAGCTTTATTCCAAGTAGTTGTAATAGTTTTTGGTGGTGATGGAAAACCATGAAGTGGCGCCACGGACCTTGACGCCACGCTGGTGATGATGGAGATCTTGTCCATGCTTTGGAGATGGAGATCAAAGGCACAAGAAGAAAGGCCATATCATATCACATATTATGAATTGGCTGTGATGTTAATCCTTTATGCATCTTGTATTGTTTAGATCGCGACGGTAGCATTATAAGATGATCCCTCTCACTAAATATCAAGTAATAAAGTGTTCGTCCTTAGTTGGCACCGTTTCTAAGACTCGTCGTTTCGAAGCATCTCGTGATGATCGGGTGTGATAGACTCTACGTGTGCATACAACGGGTGCAAGCCAGATTTGCACATGCGGAAACTAAGGTTAACCTTGACGAGCCTAGCATGTACAGACATGGTCTTGGAACACAGAATACCGAAAGGTAAAGCATGAGTCATATGGATGATATGATGAACATGTTGATTGTTCGCCTTTAAAGCTACATCATCTCACGTGATGATCGGACTTGGTGTAGTGGATTTGGTTCATGTAATCACTAAAACAACTTGAGGGATGTTGTTTTGAGTGGGAGTTCATTTGTAATTTGGATTAGTCGAACTCAATTTATCATAAACACAATCAAAGTGAATTTGCATAGTTTGTTGTAGTCATTGGCATCCGTTCACCACTTTACGCTTAGTTATAGTTGAGATAGTGGAACTATAGAAATTCTGGATATTTACTTTACAAACTGGTATCGTATTGTTTTGAATGTCAATTTAAAGTTTATAAGTCCTATTGCAAACTTTCAGCAAACTCTATTTACTCCATGAAGTTTAATAAGTAGTATTAAATCAAGAGTAAGAATTCCAATGTTAGTATCTAAAGTATCATGTTTGCCTCCATGATTCTTGATACTCAAAAGATTGTTTTTAATATCAAGTTTATCTAAGAGCTGAAAGCAATGTTTCAGAAACCATCATATGTGAAAGGTATTGCGATATCTAAAACAATGTGTTGGTTACAACATGATAGAGTATACGTCCTCATATTTGATGAGAATTTGTGAAGGTTGGAGACGCTAGTCGTCCTAATCCTCCAAAAGTTTTTGAAAAATAAACATTATACTCGCAATTCACCTTTATAAGCTATAGCAGCTTGATCATGAAAGTTGTCATGATAAGGATGAATACAAGATGTAAGTAAAATGTTTACTACACTAGAAGATTACTAAAGAATGGAATTTTGAAAGAATGCCAAACATTTGATGAAGGTGATCCACTTCAAAGTGCAAGTCCAAAGGTATTGGTATTTGACTATACACACTTTGTACTATGTGTCATGTGAATGACACCACTATTGATGTTGATAGATTCTTTTAAAAGAAAAGGAATTGCTGAAAGAGAATCTATAAAATATTTGGCAGAAAATAAAAGGTTGGAGATGTCCAACTTAGGCATATAGAGTTATACATGTTATGGTTGTATTCCTTGCTTGTTAAACAATGTGGTTCTCCGGTATTGGATACCGAATTGGTTGGTATGAAGTGTCACACAGGACAACACAATTCATGAACTACAATGGCCTAAGTAAGTAGCAAGAGAATGAGTGATGATGTTCATCGAAAAACAAATAAAGTGTTATTGTGTTTTTCGTTGACATCAAACCTAGCCTTCAAGATTTGTTTTAATAATTGTTATTTGTTCCGGTATTATGAGAACAATGGTTGTTCAAATAATTACCGTATTCCATAAAGGATGGATGATATACAAGTCTGGTTGGAGAAATAACAACCATAAAACTAATGCTAAAATGTCGCAAGACAAATGATTGAAAGATCACTTATGAAGTGACATCGCTGTTTAAATTATATTTGAAAGAAAACATGAAGAAACTCCATGTTGATGGAATTTTGGAGTCTTCGATTTTGATCAATTGACGCATGTGAGACTTTCCTCGGGATGATTGAAACTCCGTCCATAGGCCAGAGAGGAACGGATGACTAGCTTATTGGAAATTGTGCATGCTGATGTGCATAGTCCATTATGTGTAGCCATATGCGATGGATCTTTTTGCTTCATATGCTTTCTCCGAAAATTTGAGTGAATATATCTGTATATTTACTTAATAAGGAGGAAGTATGAAACATTTGAAAAAATGTTCAAAGACTTTCAAGATGAAGTGGAAAATCATTGTAATAAGAAAATAAAAGAGTTTATGATTGGATCATAAAGAAAGATGTTTGAGTTACAAGTTTAGCAAAAACACCTAAGACTTGAGGAATTGTTCCATGATTTGTATTTCCCGATAAACCATAGGAGTATGGCATATTCGAGAGATGAAATCAAACCATGTTTGAGATGGTAAGATCAAGGGTGTCATTTATAAAACTGCCATTATATTTTAAAGCTTTAGAGACTACCGCGTTTACACTGGAAAGAGCTCCATCGTGATCCGTTGAAATGACACCATATAAGTCATGGTTTGGGATAAAACCCGAATTGTCTTTTCATAAATTTTGATATGCTATGCATAAGCAAAATGTTTACAACCAAAGTCGGATAAGCACGTCTTTGTAGGTTATCCCAAAGAATTTGTTGGGAATTTCTCCATAACACTGAGGACAAAAGAGTCTGTTACTTGGAACGTCAAGTTTCTTGAGAAGGAATTTTTCGTGAAAAGTTAAGTGGGAGGACAATAGAACTTTGATAAGGTTGTTGAACCTTAGCTATATGTGCTAAGTAGCGCAGCGCCGGAAAGTGTCCCGGTGGCGGCCACAATGCTCATGGCTCTCGTGATTACAAAAGGTGTGATCTCGGAGATTAGAGTTCCTATAGAACCGTGTGGGTCGGTAAGAATCAAATAGTAAGATTTGATAAGCAAGTCGTTATTGTTTTGACAATGATGAACCGACTACATGCAAAGAAGCGATGATGGGCCCTGACTCCATAAAATGACTAGAAGTCATGGAATCTGTGATAGTATCCATACACGAGAAATCAAGTTTCTGAGCTTAGAAGACCCTCCGGAAAGGCGTGAAGCCTATCGGTCGTGTTTGGATCTATAAAGAAATAGACATGGATGTTTCCAATCTATGAAATAGTCGACATATCGGAAAGAGTTTACGACAATGTTCAAGGAATTGACTATGATAAGATTTGATCTTTCATAAGCGATATTCAGTCTGGACGGATTAATGTAGCAACCACTACATATATTTTGGTATATGGTAGTTGAACAAACAAAACAAGTTCTTCTAATAGAATGGTTACCTAGGACGTGTACATGACACGATCCAAAGGGTTTTGTTGATTCAAAGGATGCTAAAAGAGTATGCAAAACTTCAATGGTTGAAGTAAGCATAGCGGAGTTGGAATCTTCACCATGATGAAACTGTTAAAAGAGTTTAAATTCATCAGAGATGATGAAGATGCTTGCATTTGCAAAAAAAAAATAAGTGGGAGCGCTGAGACATATTTCTAATACATTATGTAGAGGACATATTGTTGATTGGAAATGATGTATCTTGTATTGACACAGGTTAAGAATTTCATTTTGATGAAAGACTTAGGCATAACCCAAGAATTAGGCATCAATGTCTATATGGATAGATTGAGGCGCTAATATGATTTTGCCAAATGTACATAGATAAGATGTTGAATGAGTTCAATATGGAAACAACAAGAAAGGTTCTTGATGCACGGAAAGGACTAAATCAATATTCAAGTGTGTTGAAACAAGATTCAAGTGTTTTGACACTTGGTGAAATCACAAGAATATTTTGATCAGTCATTATTTGAGATGTACACATCCAGATATGTCCTATGCTCTAAATGTTATGAGCATATACCAGAATGATTCATAAGATGATCATTGGACAATAGTAAAGATATTCTTATGAGCTTTGGAAGAACTAAGAATATATCATGTATAAGTGACAAATAGTTAAAGGTAGTTCATTGTAAAGTGTTACATTGATACTAGTTTTGTCACAGGATACAAATTAAGTTTATCTCAATTGAGACTATGGGTGGCACAATATAATGGAAAGGATGTTCCATGATGGATTTGGATGAGTTCCAAAGTTGAGATATTGTGACGGATACTACAACAAAAGGCTAAGTATATAACTACTATAGTAGCAGCAAAGGAGGGCATTTGTGTTAAGTAGTTTGTTATCAAACTAGGTGTGGTTCAAAGTGGGCTAATACTATGAAGATATATTGTGTGACAATAATATCAACATATTTTGAGCCGAAGGAACTGAAGGTCTCACCAAAGGACCAAATTTATACAATGCCATCTCATTGGAGAATGAGTAAAGCGTAGAGACGCAAGGACATGCAAATACACACGGACCTCGAAGCAAGCATAAACACCATAGCTAGGTTTGCCTTGTTCCACTCGTTCGAACGAGCCCCTTCGCGCAACCTCTGCTGCCATAAATCGGTGTCACCGCCGTACTCTGGCGAGAGTCTGGCGAACTAACGTCAGGTTGACGTCATCTTTGACCGGTTTGTGCCCGCGTGGCTACTTACGTGGCCTCTAGCCCACTGGTCAGTGACCTAGGGTAGAATATTTTGTGGTGTAAAAAGTATTTAGTAAAGAGCTGACGTCAGCAAGCAACGACGTAATAAACCATTTAGTTATTTTATTTTAATAATTCCAGAAATGATTAAATCTTGTTAAATCAATATCTTTTGTTTTATAATTCAGAAAAAATATATATTATATATCAAAATGTCCAGAAAATAAAATTCTATATTCTAAACCTATTATCTTATTTTATTTTCCAACTTAAATAATATATTCATTATTATTAGTAAATAACCTATTAGGAATAAACCGTAAATAAATACATTCTATTAATTAAAATTTAGAAAAATAATTATAATATATCAAAATCCTTATAAAAATCAAATACACATTTATAAACCTATTTCATACATTTTTATGTCACTTAAATAAATATTATTATTTATTAAGCATTTATAAAGTGATATAACTTATAAAAATCATATCTTATTATTTAAAAATCACAAAAATACTTATAATATACCAAAATGATCACAAAAATAAAGTCTACACATTAAAAATATCCTATTGCACATATGAAGTCAAATAAAGGTAAAAGTTTAATAAGTATTGATTAAGACTATTTTCTAATATCTTAATGGATTAAAACTACATAAATCTTTACTTTACCTTTAACTTTATTTGTTTAAAATCTAAAAATGTAATAACAAGTTCAATTGTTGTTTAAGTGAATTAAAAATAGGTCCAACCATTTTCAGAAATATTCCCTAAAGCTACCATTTAAAAATTAAGTGTGTCTTAATTTTACCTATTATAAGATCATCAAGATATTAACTACAAATTCTTTTACAAGTTTAGAAATCTAGCAAAAGTTCTAACCAAAGTTTTTAAGTAATTAAAGTAAGGCCTTTTCCATGTTTATAAAATATAAGCATTACTTCTAAAATAGGTAAGTGATCCTATTCACTTATAAAATTATGAAGACACCACTTCTATAAAGGCAATAATACTTTTACTCCACCTTACTATAAAACATTAAGAAGTGAGCCACATATAATATAATACATGTTCAAAATATCTAAGTATCCACTCCAAGTGGAATAGCTATTCAAATATGGTAATTTTTTATTCTTTAATATTCATAACTAATCCGAAAATCTTAAAATGTTAGTTTTAAGTTTAACTGCTTTTACCTGGTAAAGAAATCTTTTCCTCAAAAGTTATTATTTTAAGAAACATTAAAGGTAATCCTTAAACATTTGTATAAAGGCTCTAATTGATTAATAATCTTGCTCAAGAAATCTTTTACTTACCATGCCCCAATTGCGTGCTTTAGTATTGCATGCTACTTTTTGTATTTACTTAATTGTTTCACACACTCTCACAAGCCTTAATTAATAGCACAAATGTGAAGCTGGTATAAAAGGGAAACACATTCTAAAGAAACCATCCCCAGTTTCCAAACCCTAGATTTGATACAATTATTCCGGGAATTCACATTTATCAAACTGCATTACATTACTTATGCATAATTGCATCCTACTTCTTTAAACATTCGTCCTTACTGGACCAATGGTGATATTTCCAGATTTTGGATCTTCTAGTATCTTAAAGAACCATGAGTGCATAATCTTGCAATCACAAAAGGCAAGTTCACACTTGCTCATGTCCTTTGGTTATTTTCTATAAAATGATTATAACTCAAATGTTGTTATTATCTGCATTTCAAAAAAGGTCAGAAAATACTATTTTCATAATAATATGATTATGGATTATTTACCAAGTGGTAATAATCTACTGATATAGTTCCAGTGGTAAAGGAACATAATATCTAGGACTTAACAACCAATGTCGCTAGTGATTCTAGCAACATATATTACGCGCTAACAATGAGATCTGGAATGGGACAGAGAAGTCAGCTGGATCTTCTTCCTTTCGCATGGACGGATGACCTTATCATGAAGCTGCAAATTTCTCGTGGAGAATCCAACACATTGGTGGGACCCTCAGTTCCCTATGATATAGGTGTCTAGATTATCTATGCATAGCTGTCTTGGTGGAGGTTCACCATAGCTGATGGTGGCTACCAGGCAGAGCTGCTTACAGAGCCTTTGAGAGGCTACCCGGACTGTACTCGTGGTAAAGCTCGTCGGGGATCGTGTCTTCATGAGGGGTCGCGGAGAAGAGTAGTGATTGGCTTGGATCATCTACTAGGCCCCACATCAAGGAATTGTGGACGGGAAAGAACGCCCGGTTGTGCAACAAGGATTTGGTCTCTCATGGGTAAAGCAACGCACCTCTGTAGAGTGTAAGAACTGTGACATGTTACTCCCTGTTCCGGGAAGGAGCTACGAACGCGGCAGGAAAGAAACTCCATGGAAGTTCTAGCAAATCTATGAAGGCTGACGGACATAGTTTTTAGAATAAAAGCAACCTTTGAAGAAATGTTTATGAAAACCTGCATTGCCTACGACCTTTGGTCTTTGGCTGTAGGGATAGTGCATCATACACTTCTTTTTCGTGAACTTGCTGAGTAGGCTCGTACTCAACCATACCTTCTTAACCCTTGATAGATTCTGAAGCCAATGAAGACGACGTTAACATCAATTCTGCTCAAGAAACCATCATCGACATCTCAAGTTCTTCAATAAAGTCAACATATACATCAACTGAAGCAAAGGCAAATATCTTGATTAGATAGGAGTAGATACTCTACCATAAAACCTACTTATGTAGAGCATTGCATCAGCATCAGTTGCAAGACAGATAGTTTAGATGCTAGTCTTCTTATCTAGATAGTTCTGAGTTATTATTTCTGGTTCTTCTTTGTAAGAAGTTTCTTTCTCTCTCTTTAACCTAGAGTGTTCTCTAGATCTTTTGTAAAGAGTCAAGTTGTAATCTATAGTCATGTCTTAGATC
Organism: Avena eriantha; assembly: GCA_910589775.1. Classification (NCBI taxonomy): domain Eukaryota; kingdom Viridiplantae; phylum Streptophyta; class Magnoliopsida; order Poales; family Poaceae; genus Avena; species Avena eriantha. Next base: position 326,309,551 of record OU342743.1, read on the forward strand.
TACTGTGCTTCGGTTGTACCACTCTGAGGGATGTAATACTAGTGAACGATGTTGCATCGGTGTTATGTTGACGACTATAGTGTACTACATCATGAAGTGGTATGATAGGTCATCGCAGTTGTGCTGCTGCCCGCAGCCATGGCCGCACCACCATGGGCTGCTCGTCGGGACTCCGTGCCTCGCCACCCGTGAACCATCCTCCTACCCCGCCGATTCTCACCTGGCGCCCTTCTATAACACCTCGTCCACTGGGCCTGGGGGTGTCACTCCTAGCAGCTTAATAGGATATCTAGACTGGCTCCACATACCAACACTAGTCTTTTCTGCGCACTTTGTCCTCACTCGTGCACATTCGGTACCCACTTTCTGGTCGGTCACCCATCCTAGAATTTATCTAGGCTAAGCACGCTTAACCTTAGAGTTTTTTTGAATGAGATTCCGAAAAAGAAGTTGTAACTTGTTGGTATGAGTATCCTATCAATCATATTAAGCCATGTGCCTGGATCTCACATACACCCACCCTTTAGAAGATCGATGCCCTCATCGATCAAGCACACCCCAGGAACATTCCCTCTTGACACACGTCTGTTTGTCTAGTGCCAACACATGTGCCATGTCGTGTCTATTCCGGGCCACACGCGACATGCTCCATATGTCCCTCCACTGACCCGCAAACTTGTATAACCGTGAGGGTCGGCTCTGATACCACTTGTAACATCCCGTCCACTAGGCCTCGGGGGTGTCTCTCCTGGTAGCTTAACAGGATATCTAGACTGACCCCACAGACCAACAATAGTCTTTTCTGTGTATTTGTCCTCACTCGTGTGCACCCGGTACCCACTTCCCGGCCGGTCACCCATCCTAGAATTTCTCAAGCTAAGCACGCTTAATATTAGAGTTCTTTTTGAATGAGCTTTCAAAAAAGAAGTTGTAACTTGTTGGTATGAGTATCCTATCAATTATATTAAGCCATATGCATGGATCTCACACCTCCCCTCCCCCTCCCAGCTTCCTCCTCCACAAGCCCGCGGGCTCACGTCGATGATGACGTGGGCTTGCCTGCCGTACATGCCACAGGCTGGCGTCGAGGACGATGAGGGCACACCATCCCCATGTGCTGCCATATGCGAGCTTTGGTTGGGGAACACAGTCATCAAGGTCGTTGTTGTCAACAATGACGACTGACTGCTATATGCGGCCACCGACACTGCTACTGGAGGCCACCGGTACTGCTATGTACACAATGGAGGTATGCTATGTGCACCCAGCAAAGGTGCTAATCACAGCCGGCGGCAATGCTACATGCGGCATACTGAGCTGCTAACCTGGTACATACAGCTTTTCTGGCGAAGTCTTTAGTGAAGTTGTTTTTTTGCTACATGTGTGCTACCCGTGGCGAGCGGCGCTACTACAATGACATATTTTTGCTATGAACGTCCCTTGTTTTTGCTAAAATAGTACAAGTGTTGGCTACGACGTCTCCGATGAAGTTGTTTTTTTGCTACGGATGCTGAATTTTTTTGCTACACCCGTTTCATTTTTATGCTACAATAGTCTAATGTTTTTTCTACAAGGTGTCCGGTAAAGTCATCACATTTCTTTTGCTACCACTATCTTGTGGTTGTGCTATAATAGTGTAAAGTTTCTGTTACTAGTTCTTCCGAGGAAATTCTCCGGCGAGTCTCCGGCAAAGTCGGATTTTACCCAATATTTTTGCTACAAAGACTCCGGTAAGGCCTGTCTTTTTAATTTTTGTCACGTGCACGAACCATTGTTTGCTACATATAGTAAAAGCGGGTCATTTATAGAAAAAAAGGAGGAGGTGTTGCTTTTAGGGACACGTGTCGTCGACCCGGGGGATGCGGAGCAAATATCCCCGGGACAAGTAGCACTGCCTATAAAATTAGCGATTCGCTCACTGATACCTTCCCAGGTATCGCGGCGACGAGATCTTTGCCTACCCAGCAGTAGTCTCAGGTCGGGTGATTTTCTACCTTCCTAAGAGCATCTTCAGCAGGTGCGCTATATATTGGCGCTGTAAACTTCGTTGCATCAGCGCTGTATAATTTTAGAGCGCAACGCGCAATGTTTTCCTCCACCAAAGGCGCTAAACCGTAGCGCGAGCGTGGCCGCAAAAAGGGTCCTCCGCCAGGCACTGGAAACTACAGCGCGCAACAGCGCTGAAAACAACATTCACGCAGCGCTATGCATTCAACAAGATCAAATAAGCTTCTAAAATTAACGAATAAATGCACCAAAAATACAACAAGATCAAATACTCAAATAAATCATGAACCAAAAGGTCTACCATAGTTTAAATATTGTTACATAGTTCAACAAACACGCACAACATATTAAATGAACGCAAAGTGCAACATTGCATTTGCATATGACACATGCAAGAGAGAATCTCACACTTCCTCCTCATCTTTTGCTTCTTCTTCTTCTTGACTGTCACCGTGGCTTGATGGAGGAATAGAAGGATCCATAGAGGCCACGAATCCTCCCGGTGGTGCTCCCATGGCTCCATAGACACCACTCACCAGTGCTCCCATGGTACCTCCGAAGACTCCTCCATAGCTTGGTCCTCCCACGTCGGCCATGCCTCCCATGCCCCCCATGTGTAGCATCCCAATTGTCTAACAATTGTAATGCTACTTGGTCTAGTAAGATAATGGCTACTTCCTATATATAATTGTTGCGTCATAATTATATCATGCTCATGTCATCATGCCACCTTGCTTTTGAGCATGATATAAAACCATCTTTCTTTGGTTCTTCTCTCATATGCATTATTAATTGTATTTGCCTCTTGATATTATATTTGGTTATTGATATATTGTTTAATGCCCAAGTTGAGTTGGGGGCATATCTTTATTCACCTCCATCACCTTTCTTTTCACCACCTTATAATTCCACCATCCTATTATCCATGAGCTTGAAATTCTTTTTCTTTTGATTTTATTCTAGCTCATGTGGGTGGGGTGGATCTAATCCTAATTTCTTTTGCTTGGCTTTTATTTTCCACTTCTTGGGAATGCATAAGAATAATGCCATATTATTATTATTGTTTTCACAAAATAAAAACATGGCATTTATTATTTTGCATGGGCCATGCAAGATTACCACCACCATTAGCCATTTTGTTTTTCTCTTGGTTTAAGTGATTCTTCCTTTATGGAATCATCTACATATCTCTCCACCATCCCCTTGATCTCATCAACACCACTAATTTCCTTCATGCATGATCATATGAGAAGCTATCCACATTGTTTTTCTTTTCTCCTTCACACATGATCATGCCATATTAAAGACAACCCTAAACCTTTATTTTCTCTCTTCCCCCTTCTCTCTCCTTAACCATCACCCAAACCCTAACCTTTGGTTGCTCTTTAATTTGTTCATTCTCAAACCCTAACCTAGCTTTTCCTCCTCACCTCCCTAGCTCTAACCCCTCTCTAATCCGAGCCCCCTCCTTAGCTAGACCCGAGCTACCCTCTTCCTTTTCTTGGCAAGGACTTCACCAGCCACCACATGCCCTCTTCCCTGGTCCCCTCCCTCCTTTCCTTAGCAAGACAACAAGAGAGAGGGAAGAGAGAGATCAACCGTGGCCCTCTACATTGCCAAAAAGTGCACCACTTCCATGTGCCCTTTTCCCCTCTCCCTGATCACACCAACCTCCCCAGCACATCTCAGGTCGAGTCCTAGAGCCCCAAGCAACCCCCTTCCTCCCTCCTTCCCCAACAGAAGTCCATAGCCACCACCTAGCAAAAACCCTAGCCACCTCGGCCAAGATAGAGATCTGCACGCCCTGGTGATCTCCAAGCCTAGCCAGGAGCACCGACGGGGACATCTGCTTCCCCTTCATCTCCTCGTACCAGCCGGGGCCAAAGCCTCACCGGAATAAGCCTGGCGCCGCCGTGCACCGCACCGCAGCCCGAGACCGTCGTCCGCGAGCCCGGCGCCAGATCCCCTCCACCTCCGCGCATACGACCACGCCGGCGACACCGCAGTGAGCCCCTGCACCTCCCAGACATGGTCCCCCTCTTCCTCCTGCGCCGAAGCTCTGCCGCTTTCCGTCGAATGCTCTGCGCGCCGCCGCGTGCCGTGCGCGGGCGGGCAGCAGTAGGCCCAGATCCCTCTGGCCCTCTGTTCCTCGTCGAAGCCCGGCCAGCACAGCCAACCCCCGTAGTTGCCCCTGCACGAAAAATATAGCCCGATGTCCCCTCTTTGTTTTTCATTTTTGGGGCGGCGCGTTTCGTCCAGCGTATGTGTCGCCACCGTCGCCGGAAGACGGCCAGATCCACCGCCGTCAGAGCCTTGCCCGTCAGCGCGCAGCAGTCCCAGGAGCCCCACCTGTCAGCCCCGGTGCATTCTTGCAAGAAAACCCCCGCGGTCTAGAGATTCTCCGCCTGCGCTGCCCTGGATCGCCCACGTGTCAGCCGCGCGTTGGCCGCGCGCGCGATGTGGCCCCGTCGCCCGGAGGCCCACCTGTCTCTCTCTGTGGCTAGACACCCCCACGGTGAGAAAAGCCGGGCGGACCCGCTGCGCCCCACCTGCTGCTGAGTCAGCGCATGGCCTGGTCGTCAGTGACTGCGTCTGGCTCTGCCTGTGTGTAAAAAGTCTGGCCATTTATCTGTTTTGACAAAACAATTTCAGTAATTTTTTAAATTCAAATTCAAACCAGATTTTAAATAACTTTTAAAATACAAATCCAAATAATACAAACGATATATGTTTTTGAATCAGAAAAATGTAAGGAATTCAAATATGCCATTCAAAATAATGTTTGAACACTTTAAAATTTCGAGATGATTAAAATTACAATAAAATGCCCTTTTCCTTAATAAATCAATAACTTTAATTCTATAACTCCTATTTGGGCAAATAATATGTCTAAATCGATCAGCGCAATGAGCCCGTTCTATCTATGCAGTCCTCGTTCTGAATTGAAGCATGCATCATGTCATTATTAAAAATCTGAACTGTTTATGACAATAAAACTTGGCTCAGAAATTAATAAAATTCTTTATTCTTGTACCCCACACCTCACCCTTGCCATGCTACTTTAATGCCATGTAAATTGTGCATCATTCATCATGGCATGCTCGTATGCTTGTCGCATTTTACTTCATATGCTTGTGCACTTTATTTATGTTGGCCCTTGTTTGTTTGGTTCTTCTTCGAATAGACGCCCAGCAGGAGAATTACCAGGAATCACAGGAGTACTACCCAGATCCATCTCTCGCTTTAACTGAGCTGCCAGGCAAGCACTACCACATGCTTGCATACATACAGTACCTATTGCCTCTATCTTATTCTTGCATCATTGAGTCGCGATTGCATTAAATTGAATCCCAAGTACTGCATAGCCTTTATTTTTAAACCCCACCGAAGCTTGTTCCTCCATCCCATGAGCCATTTCTACAGGAGTTGTTTGAGCCATGCGAGTCGTAGAAAAGCATGTGTAGGGTATGTGAGTGTCTGATGAATAATGAGGTACCTAAACAACATAACCTGAGTAGTAATGGGATAACTAATGAAAGAGGCACCGGTGAGCAATATCTGCTATTTGGTTTTTCAAGCTCACTTGTGTCCCGTAGGACCCTGAGTACTTGATTCATGTTCCTTGTTTATTCGCACTATCCACATCCGGGAGGCCTTATGGACCCCCCTGAGCCAGAGCTTGATTCATTCTTATTTCTTGGGGCCACAAAGTAGTTTGGGGCTTTATTACTATCCTGTACTTATGCCATGTTACTGCTTTATTAAGATTGTGCGTGGAGCGCCTGTACTATTTTGGATCGTGGAACGTTTTCGCGGTATCGACAAGCCCAGTCACACTTTCGGGTTCCCAGTCGTTTACAGCCATTGACACACACCTTGGGTCCGTCTCGGAGCCGGCCAACTTCGTTGCGGGTAGCTTAATGGGGTGGCCCCCTGAAATATCTCTGAATCCTGTGATCGCTTTGTCGTGAATGCCTCGTTGGGTTTTGAGTTGGTTTTTCCGAGGTTGATCGAGTGTGTGTTGCTATTTGTGCACCCCTGCAGGGTAAATCTTTCTGAAAGCCGTGTCCGCGGTTATGGACGACTTGGAGCACGGTTTCTCGATCATAGACAAGTATAACTAAAGTACCGCCCTTAATTTGACTAAGAAACTGACTAGTAAATCGTGCAATACTCATGGAATGGTTAATAAAACTGCCAACGGATGGGGGTTGTTCGTCCGCTTCCTCGTGGGTAAGCGAGGAGGAGGATGGATCTGTTAATTATACCGTTATAATTGTTGTTCTTAATTCACGGACATCCGTCTATCATTGGTTAGGCGGATGGTTAGCGAGTATCTATAGACTTGTTAGATATTATCTTTTGCTGCAATTGCGTCACCCCAGGTTGTGTCCCCTTTAGAGGCATAAAGACTTGCTGAGTACCCCTAGGGTCTCACATGATAAATTGTTTGATTCAGATGAACAGGTGTACCCGCAAGATGGATACTGGGTGGAGGAGATGGATGATGTTGGTAACGATCACTCGGTGTAGAGATTCCAGGAACGGGAATCCGTGAGATCTTTGAGCGGGATGTGTTTATTTATGTGGCATCTTATGCCGATTTGCTTCTTATCCATACTCGGATCTTGTTTTCCGCTTCCGCATGATACTCTGATGTTTGATGTATGAGGAGCTATCCTAAAATATTATCTCTATCTAGGATATTTGAATCTTGCCGTATGGCGTTGCAATATTTCTATTTCTTTTAGATGGAATGGCTCTGAGGACTGTTGTATGTGGCTTGCCTACATACTCATTCGTGTATGTAGTTGATCCCTTCGCCTGCCAATTACGCCGCTCGTTCTTGTCTCGATGATCTGAAAGTGGTTAGGATGGCCGAAAGGTCTACCGTGAGTGGCCCCGGGCCCCACCGTACTATTTTAACCACTTTCGCTCATCCAGGCATGTAACTAAGAGCGTAATTCACTGAGGTAGTTACACCATGCCTCCTCCAAACATGGCCATGCCTCCTCCAAACATTCCTCCTCCAAACATGCCGATCGTGGGTGTGCTCATGTTGGCCACCAACATTCTTTTTTTGCCAACGCTTCATCGCGAGCAAGGTTGATGTACTCGTTTTGCCTCTCATCCAAGTTGGAAGTGTCCATCAAGAAGAGCTTCCTCTCATCCTCCACTAGGTGTAGGTGTTCCTCATTGGCGAGCTTCTTCTCCTCCAATGCTAACTTCCTCTCCTCGTTGGCGGCGAGCCTCTCCTCCAAAGCGGCTCTCCGAGCCTCCATAGCCTCTTTCTCCAAGCTTCTTGCCACATTCTTATCTTCATTTGCTTGTAACCTTGCTTTTGCAATCCTATCCATAACAATCGCTATATCATCATCTCCGGCCTTCTTTCCCTTCATCTCTTTGGCGGCCTTCCTATCAAGCACATCCCTCCTTGTGTTGGTGTAGCATCCCATCTGTCTAACACCTATAATGCTACATGGTCTAATAATAAAATGCTACTTCCTACATATAATTGTTGCATCATAATTATATCAGGCTCATGTCATCATGCCACCTTGCATTTGAGCATCATATAAAACCCTTTTCCTTTAGTTCTTATCTCATATGCATTATTAATTGTATTTGGCTCTTGATATATTGTTTTTGGTTCTTGGTAAATGCTTGATGCCCAAGTTGAGTTGGGGGCATATCTTTTATTCAACTCCACCACCTTTTCTTGTCACCACCCCCATAATTCCACCATTCAACTATATGTGAGCTTTGCATTTTATTGGGTTTACCTCTAGCTCATGTGGGTTGGGATGGATCCACTTCTATTTACACATGCTTCCATATATGCCTCATGTGGTTTTTGACATTGTTGATATGTGGAGAGCCACATGGCCACTTTTGCATGCATGTGGTTAGTTTCACTTGCCCTATCTTCCATATGGTTGTTTTAGGAATAAGTGAGCATTGTTTAAATATAATTGTGGTCAAACGATCTTCTAGTGGAACATACACACTAGCATGGCCTATTATATTCATTATTGCTTAATCCACCCTTGCCATATTTTATCAAGCTTGTAGCTTATGTGGTGGCCTTTATTCAAGTATGGATGTGCATGGGGGTAATAGATGCCCATATGTATATGTAGTTGTTTTCACAACTAATGAATGTGGCAAGTATTCTTCATGCATGGCCCATGCAAGGCCCTCACTTGTTCTTCTATTTTGGGTTCTTTTGGAATATTTTTGGGTTGAGTTTTTTTGAACTCAATTGAACAAATGAACCAATTAAATACTTCTTTTCCACTTGTATTCCACCTTGCCCCTCTTTAGTGGTTTCCTCTTTGTCAAGTATACATGGGATATATTTTGTTTTCACAAAATATTATCATGTGCATGAGGCATGCAAGATCATTTTTTTTCTTTCTTCCACCTCTCTCTCTTTTGGTCCTATTGTTTTCTTCCTTGTCATAGGTTAAACCTTTTGGTTTTCTTAGCTACTCTAAAACCTAGCTCATCCATCTAGTTGTTTTTTTCCCTCTCTCTTTTCTAGCTAAACTGAGCCCTCTCTCTCTCTACACCTAGCAAAAGCCCTAGCTACCCTCACCTCCCTTTTCCCTTCCACTCTAGGCCGAGCCTCCCTGTACCACCACCTGGTTCGGCCCCCATCCGAGCCACCCCCCTTGCTCAACACCCTCTCTAGGCCAAGCCACCCTCACCTAAACGCTAGACGAGCCCCTCCCCTCTCTGTCTTATCTCTCGCTGCCAGGAAACCCCCACCCGAGCCACACCTATCGTGCCCCTCTGGCCCCATCTGCAGTCCCCCAGGCCCCTCCCTCGCCGTGCCAGCATGTGAGGAGGTGGAGAAAAGGTGCACCTCCACCTTTTCCACCCTAGCCACCGAGCCCATGTGCTCTCCCTCTCCCTGCCCTTATCTACCCCCCTCTGCCTTGCGTTGCCTCCCCAGATCCACCTAGGGCCCTGCCCATCTACCCTTCCTTCCCCACCTGCCGCTGCTTTCTCCCCTCCTCCATCTACCCCATCGTCGGCATCGCTCCACCACCACCCTAGCTGAAGGCGGGCGTGGCGTTGAGGCGTTGGGGAAGACCGAGGAGAACCTCTAGACCGTCCCCGTACATAGGAGCGAGGAGGAGGCGGTCGGTACCTGCTGCACGTCGCCGAGCCCGACGCAAATCCTAGCTCGCTGTCCGCCAGCATCGCCGTCGCTCTCCTGCGTACCAAGCCGATCCAATGCCATCGAGAGCCTCGCGGTGAGCCACTGACCCCCCTAGACATGCCCCTGTTCCTCTTGGCTCCCTGGTCGCGTCAATCTCTCTGTCGAATGCCCTCTGTGCACGGCAGCCGCAGTTACTTCTCCGCCGTTGCAACGCAGTAGGGCCTTCTAGTCGCGTAGCTGGTACACAACACCAACCCCTGCTAGCCCCAGCGGTAGCCGCCGCCGCACTCTGTCCGTCAGGTTCGTCAGGAAACTGACGAGAAGAAAAACAGTGCGCGGTGGCTTTTTCTCATGTACCCCCCTTCGCTTTTTCCGGCTCAACCCGCGCTCCACTTGGGCCTGCCTGTCAGCCGCTGCTGTGCTTTTTCCAAAAAGGTACGCCGGCTTTTGTTTTCCTCAACCTGTCGTCCCCGTCTGCGCCACGTGGCTGCGCCCCGTTCACGCGCCCGTGTGTGGCCCCGCGCACAGCCGGACCCACCTGTCAATCGCGTAGGCTAAATAAACCCGCGGTGAGAAAAGCCCCGCGTAAAGCCGCGCCGACCCACCTGTGCTGAGTTAGCACCTGGCCCACTCGTCAGCGGCTGTGGCTAATTCTCTCTGGGTATAAAAAGTCTGTGTCCTCTTCTGTTTAATAAAAATGATTTCAGAAATGTTTATTATAATTTTAAATCCAGAAATTAATGATTTTTTAGTGATAAATCGAAATAATACAAATGATATATGTTTTTGAATCAGCAAAATATGAGGGTTTCAAATATGCCATCCAAAATAATGTTTGACTAATTTAAAATTTCGAAATTATTTAAATGCTAACAAATGCCTTTTTCTCAATTAATTAATAACTTTAATTCTATAACTCCAAATTTGACAAATAATATGTCTAAATCGATCAGCGCGACGAGCCCGCTCTAACTATGCATTCCTTGATATGAATTGAAGCATGCATCAAGTCATTATTAAAAATCAGAACTGTTTATGGCAATAAAACTTGACCAAATAATTAATAAAATGATTTATTCTTGTCCCCACACCTCACCCTTGCCATGCTACATTATTGCCATGTAATTGGTGCATCATTCATCATGGCATGCTTGTTTGCTTGTCGCATCTTATTTATATGCTTGTGCATTTTATTTATGTTGGCCCTTGTTTGTTTGGTTCTTCTTTCGAATAGACGCCAAGCAGGGGAAATATCAGGAATCCCAGGAGTACTACCCAGATCCACCTCTCGCTTCAACTGAGCTGCCAGGCAAGCACTACCACATGCTTGCATACATATAGTACCTATTTCTTCTATCTTATTCTTGCATCATGGAGTCGTGATTGCATTAAACTGAATCCCAAGTATTGCATAGCCTTTACTTTTAAACCCCACCAAAGCTTGTTCCTCCATCCTATGAGCTATTACTACAGGAGTTGTTTGAGCCATGCGAGTCGTAGAACATCATGTGTAGGGTATGTGAGTGTCTGATGGATAACGAGGTACCTAAACAACTTAACCTGAGTAGTATTGGGATAACTAATGAAAGCGGCACCGGTGGGCAATATCTGTTATTTGGTTTTTCCTGCCCACTTGTGTCCAGTAGGATCTGAGTACTTGATTCATGTTCCTTGACTATTCGCACTATCCACATCCGGGAGGCCTTATGAACCCCCCTGAGCCAGAGCTTGATTCATTTCTATTTCTTGGGGCCACAAGTAGTTTGGGGCTTTATTACTACCATGTACTTATGCCATGCTTTACTGCTTTATTTACGATTGTGCGTGGAGCACCTGTACTGTTTTGGATCGTGACACGTTTTCGCTGTATCGACAAGCCCAGTCACACTTTTGGGTTCCCAGTCATTTACCGCCATCCACACAAACCCTGGGTCCGTTCCGGAGCCGGTCAACTTCGTTGCGGCTAGCTTAGTGGGGTGGCCCCCTGAAATATTTTATGAATCCTGCGATCGCTTTGTCGTGAATGCCTCGTTGGTTTTTGAGTTGGTTTTTCTGAGGTTGATCGAGTGTGTTGCTATTTGTGCACCCCTGCAGGGTAAATCTTTCGGAAAGCCGTGTCCGCGGTTATGGACGACTTGGAGCACTGTTTCTCGATCATAGACAAGCATAATTAAAGCACCGCTTTTAATTTGACTAAATAACTGACTAGTAATTAGTGCAATACTCATGGAATGGTAAATAAAACTGTGAACGGATGGGTTGTTCGTCCGCTTTTTCGTTGGTAAGCGAGAAGGAGGATGGATCTGTTACTTTACACTGTTATAACTGTTGTTTCTAATTAACGGACATCGTCTATCATTGGTTAGGCGGATGGTTAGCGAGTATCTATAGACTTGTAGTTATTATCGTTTGCTGCAATTGCGTCACCCCAGGTTATGTCCCCTTTAGAGGCATAAAGACTTGCTGAGTACCCGTAGGGTCTCACACGATAAATTGTTTGATTCAGATGAACAGGTGTATTCGCAAGATGGATACTGGGTGGAGGAGACAGATGATGTTGGCAACGATCACTCGGTGTAGAGCTTTCGGGGATGGGGATCCGTGAGATCTGTGGGCGGGATGTGTTTATTTATGTGGCATCTTATGCCGATTTGCTTCTTATCCGTACTCGGATCTTGATTTCCGCTTCCGCCTGATACTCTGATGATTGATGTATGAGGAACTATCCTACACTATTATCTATAATTTAGGATATTTAGATCTTGCTGTATGGCGTTGCAATATTTCTATTTCTTCTAGATGGAATGGCTCTGAGGACTGTTGTAAGGTAGCTTGCATACATACTCACTTGTGTATGTAGTTGATCTCTTCGCCTGTTGCCTACGCCGCTCGCTCTTGTCCCGATGTTCTTGAAAGTGGTTAGGACGGCCGACGGGTCTACACGTGGGTGGCCCTTGGGCCCCCGCTGTACTATTTTAACCACTTTTTGTCCATCCAGGCTTGAACTTAGAGCGTAGGGTCTGAGGTTGTTACAATTGGTATCAGAGCCATCCCGCCCTTCAGGGTCTCAACCAAATGGTCGTTGTCAGCCTAGCAAATATTTTTGGTAGCTATGTATACTAGGGAAAAACAAAACGTGAGAGTAGGAATGCTTCCATTTTTCTTCTTACCCACCCACCCACCCTTTTTCTGGTAAGGAAGTGTAACGTTTTCAATCCTCTTCTAAAAATTAAAACTAGGATTCACGTGTTCTGGGTTCCGTAGTACCATAGGTTGTGTGAGTGTGTGTGTGTGTGTGTGTCTAATTTTTTGTCTATCTGTTGCATCCAACTTGTTGTCGCTATCTGCCTTTTGGTTATCAACTGTTGGTCCATTCCATACCGACAGACTTTTGTAAACCGACGCGATCTATCTGATTCGTTGTAAACCGGCGCGATCTGTCTTACTCTTTGTTATCCGACGCTATCTTGTTTGGGGTGTTTGTTTTCCCATAGTTGCCAATCTTTAGGTTCATCTTAAGAAGAAGGAGTTGGGATATGTGTTTTACTTATTCATGTGCGGAGTAATGATTTGAGTGCAGGATGGAGTCGCGACCACACCACTACTTTTATCATTCGCTCTTGTATATTGAATTGGTAGAGTTACTAATCTTGATTCGTTAAGTGGTTTTGCGCATATAGCGGAATTTTAATGCCGAAATTTGCGGAAATTTTTTCTTTGATAGCTTTGTGTACCACACTCCTTGTTCAGTCGTGTGTGATATGCTTAATATCTTCTAGGTGCTTTGAACTTTGTTGATATTTTAATATCATCTTAGTAATTTATATCCTTTAATCTTGGTTAATTCCATTTTGGTACTATTTTGGATTATTATTATTCTCCATTATGGTACTGACTTGAGTTTTATATCAATCACAGGATGGCACCACCACGCCGTTTTGAGGAGTACATACCACCTGAACTGGGGGCTGCGTTGGCAAGTATTGCTAATGCCTTGGGAACAATGCAACAGAACCAGCAACGCTTTGAAGAAAGTGTCAGGAGGAATGAGTTTGTTCCGCTACCTCCACCTCCCAAGTGAGGAGACATCAAAAGTTTTCTGAAGTTTAACCCACGCCACTTTGAGGTGTCTGATCAGCCTCTGGATGCTGATGATTGGCTTCGTGAGATGTCAAGGTTGCTAATGACTGCTGATGTTCCTCAGCAAGAATGGGTAAAATGTGCCACTCACCTTCTGAAGGAAGACGCAACTCTGTGGTGGGAGAATTACCTGAAGGCAAACCACTCTGGTTTTCAGCCTACTTGGGAGCAGTTCACTGGGGCTTTCAAAGAGCAATATCTGTCAGAAATTGTCATGGAAAGGATGAAGGAAGTGTTTCTCAACCTTAAGCAGGGCAATGACAATGTCAATACCTATATCAGAAACTTCATGAATCTTTCTCGGTATGGTGGCGATGAGATCTCTGATGACAAGAAGAAGCAAAAGAGGTTCAGGCAAGGGCTCAATGCATCTATCAAATATGCAATCACTCATGCAAGGCCGGGGTCTTTTCTAGAACTCCAACATACAGCTCTACAGGAGGAAGCAAGTAGGCAAGTGTTTGAGGAGTCCAAGAAACACAGCCGTGATGCAGCAAGCTCTTCAGCTATGACAGCTCCTTCTAAGCGCCGCGTGTGGGTTCCTAATACCGCACCGCTGCTCCCGGCTCCACCAAGACCTTCAAGCTACGCGGCTAGGCCACCAAACTCCTTCACCGCGGCTCCTAGGGGCTACAACCACAACTACCCTGGATCGCCTGGCGGAGTCCCTGGCTACGCTGCTCCACATCCACCTGGTGCTTGTTACACTTGTGGGAACACTGGGCATCAACACTGGAGTTGTCCCATGAACAACAAAGATCTTCCTCCACCACCTCCAAGACCTGCAGCAAGTTCTTCTATGGTTCGTGCACCTCCACCTCGGGCTCTCAACATCAACACCAAGCCCGGGTCCACTATTGCTCGTGCCAACTATGTCAACGTCGCTCAAGCTGAACATGCACCTGGAGTTGTGATGGGTACGCTTCCCGTTAACTCAGTCCCTGCACGAGTTTTGTTTGATTCTGGTGCTTCGCATTCTTTTGTTTCTCACAAGTTTGCACATGAGCATGATCTGGTTATGGGTCCTCTATTGCATCGTCTCGTGGTACAATCTCATGGGTCAAACATGAGGGCTGCTCATATCAGCCATGGCAATCAAATTGAGATTGGTGGCTCTTCGTTCCCGGCTTCCTTAATTATTCTGGGCAATTCTAACATTGATGTTATCTTGGGTATGGATTGGTTAACAGCAAATGCAGCTGTGATTGATTGTGCTGAACGCTCGGTTTATCTGAAAATTCCTGAAGGCCATATAGTCTATTCTCCAAGTCTGACTCCTGCAATTTAGCTTTTCTCTTTGGCGGCTCCGAATGATGGTGCTATGGATGCTATTCAGAGTGTTCTGGTGGTCCGTGAGTTTCCAGATGTTTTTCCTGAAGAGTTACCAGGTATGCCTCCTGACCGAGAGGTGGAGTTTGTGATTGAGCTTGAACCTGGAACCGCTCCTATCTCCAAGCAGCCTTATAAAATGGGTCTTGCTGAGTTGGCTGAACTTAAACGTCAGCTTGATGAACAAAAGAAGTTGGGTTTCATTCAGCACAGTACTTCTTCTTGGGGTATCCCAACCATCTTTGTGAAGAAGCGAGATCGGACTGATAGACTTTGTGTTGACTATCGGGCTCTCAATGCTAAAACCATCAAGAATAAATATCCCCTTCCACGGATCAACGATCTCTTCGATCAGCTTGCAGGAGCTGTGGTATTCTCCAAGCTGGACTTGAGAAGTGGATATCATCAAATCAAGATTCGCAAGGAATATGTTCCCAAAACAGCTTTCACCACCCGCTATGGCCTGTATGAGTACACGGTCATGTCCTCCGGTCTCACCAATGCACTTGCCACCTTCTCGAGGCTTATGAACTCGGTTTTCATGGAGTATCTTGATAAGTTCGTCGTGGTCTATCTGGATGACATTCTAGTCTATTCTAAGTCAAAAGAAGAACATGAAGAACACCTTCGGTGTGTCCTAAACAAGCTTCGTGAGAATCGCCTGTATGCAAAGTTCTCCAAGTGCGAGTTCTGGTTGCCTGAAGTCACCTATCTAGGGCACGTCATCTCTGCTAAGGGCATTGTCGTTAACCCAGAATCTGTTCGGACAATTGTTGAGTGGCTTCCACCCAAAAATGTCAAAGAAGTCCGGAGTTTCCTTGGTTTGGCTAGTTACTGTCGTCGCTTCGTTCAGAAATTCTCGAAGATTGCGAAGCCTCTTACCGATCTCCTCAAGAAAGGCAAGAAATACCTTTGGTCTCCTGCATGTCAAGCCAGCTTTGAAACACTCAAAGAGAAGCTCACTTCCACTCCAGTCTTGATTCCTCCAAATACATCCAAGCCTTTCCAGATATTCTGTGACGCCTCCTTGCAAGGATTGGGTGCGGTCCTTATGCAAGAAAAACAAGTTGTTGCTTATGCCTCTCGACAGTTGAAGACTCATGAGATCAACTATCCTACACATGACCTCAAACTCGCAGCAGTTGTCTTTGCTTTGAAAGTATGGAGGCACTACTTGCTTGGCAACCGTTGTGAGATCTTTTCTGATCACAAGAGTCTGAAGTATATCTTCACACAACCTGATCTCAACCTTCGTCAGAGGAGGTGGATTGAAGCAATTAATGATTTCGATCTGACCATCAACTACACTCCGGGCAAAGCTAATGTGATGGCCGATGCTCTCAACCGAAAAGCTTATGTCAACAACCTCATGGTGGAAGAACAACAGCCTCTCTTGTGCGAGGAATTCCGCCAGCTCAACCTTGAAATTGTGGATCAAGGGTATCTTCTAAACCTTCTGGCAACCCCTCTCTTGGAAGAAAAGTTTTGCTCCATTCAACTTGGTGATCCTTAAACTAAAAAGATCATCTCCAACATTCAGCTTCCGAAGTATGAGTCCTTCCACATCGACGACCAAGGCGCTCTATTCTTTGAACACCGAATATTTGTCCCGAACTACCCGGGTTTGAGAGAGAAAGTTCTGAAGGAGGCGCATGATTATGTTCTTTCTATCCACCCTGGCAGCACTAAGATGTACATGGACTTGAAAACACAATATTGGTGGCCTGGTTTGAAACGATATTGTGCCAAGTATGTCTCCGAGTGTGATGTCTGCCGCAGAGTTAAAGCGGTCCACCAGAAACCTTCTGGTCTTCTACAGCCATTGAAGCCTCCGGAATGGAAATGGGAGAAAGTTGAGATTGACTTCATAACTAGGTTTCCAAGGTCACAGAAAGGCAACAATGCAATCTTTGTTATCATCGACAGGCTTTCTAAAGTGGCTCACTTCTTTCTCGTCAAGGAAACAATTTCTGCAATTCAGTTGGCTGAGCTCTATATCAACAGAATTGTCTCTCTGTATGGGGTTCCTCTTGAGATCAACTCAGACCGTGGAAGCATCTTCACTTCCAAGTTCTAGGGAAGTTTCCAAAATGCTTAAGAACAAAGTTGAACTTCAGCACAACTTACCACCCTCAGTCGTAAGGACAAGTTGAAAGGATCAATCAGATTCTGGAAGATATGCTCCGTGCTTGCGTCATCTCTTTTGGCATGAAGTGGGCAGAATGCCTTCCTTATGCTGAATTCTCTTACAACAACAACTTCCAGAAGAGTCTAAAGATGGCACCATTTGAGGTTCTCTATGGCCGCAAATGCAGAACTCCGATTGGTTGGTCGGGCGCAGGTGAAAGAACATTGTTTGGCCCCGACATTGTAACTCAAGCGGAGGAGAAGGTTCACATCATTCTCGAAAACCTGAAGGTTGCTCAAAGTCGCCATAAGAGCAACTATGACAGAAAGCACACGGACATGGAGTATGTCCCTGGTGATCTCGTTTACCTTCGTGTCACTCCCATGAGAGGCACGCACCGGTTTGGTATCAAAGGGAAGCTGGCTCCTAGATACATCAGTCCCTTCAAAGTTCGTGGAAGAAGAGGAGAAGTCACTTATGCTCTTGAGCTCCCTGAAAAACTCAAGGTCCATGATGTTTTCCATATCTCTCAACTCAAGAAGTGCTTCAAGGATCCCGGCAGAACCGTGGACCATGAACTTATCAATCTCCAAGAAGATCTGTCTTATCAAGAACACCCCACAAAAATCCTAGAAGTTGCAGAAAGAAGGACTCGCAACAAGTCCATCAAGTTCTGCAAGGTGCAGTGGTCACACCATTCCGTTGATGAAGCCACTTGGGAACGCGAGGATGAGCTCCGTGCCAAGTATCCTACCCTCTTCGTGTATTCTTCTTCTTCCTAGAATCTCGGGGCGAGATTCCTGTTTAGTGGGGGAGAGTTGTAGCATCCCATCTGTCTAACACCTATAATGCTACATGGTCTAATAATAAAATGCTACTTCCTACATATAATTGTTGCATCATAATTATATCAGGCTCATGTCATCATGCCACCTTGCATTTGAGCATCATATAAAACCCTTTTCCTTTAGTTCTTATCTCATATGCATTATTAATTGTATTTGGCTCTTGATATATTGTTTTTGGTTCTTGGTAAATGCTTGATGCCCAAGTTGAGTTGGGGGCACCGTACTATTACGCAAGTTGATATATCTGAGTTGGGGGCACCGTACTATGCCCAAGTTGATATATAAAACCCTGCCAATTACGCCGCTCGTTCTTGTCTCGATGATCTGAAAGTGGTTAGGATGGCCGAAAGGTCTACCGTGAGTGGCCCCGGGCCCCACCGTACTATTTTAACCACTTTCGCTCATCCAGGCATGTAACTAAGAGCGTAATTCACTGAGGTAGTTACACCATGCCTCCTCCAAACATGGCCATGCCTCCTCCAAACATTCCTCCTCCAAACATGCCGATCGTGGGTGTGCTCATGTTGGCCACCAACATTCTTTTTTTGCCAACGCTTCATCGCGAGCAAGGTTGATGTACTCGTTTTGCCTCTCATCCAAGTTGGAAGTGTCCATCAAGAAGAGCTTCCTCTCATCCTCCACTAGGTGTAGGTGTTCCTCATTGGCGAGCTTCTTCTCCTCCAATGCTAACTTCCTCTCCTCGTTGGCGGCGAGCCTCTCCTCCAAAGCGGCTCTCCGAGCCTCCATAGCCTCTTTCTCCAAGCTTCTTGCCACATTCTTATCTTCATTTGCTTGTAACCTTGCTTTTGCAATCCTATCCATAACAATCGCTATATCATCATCTCCGGCCTTCTTTCCCTTCATCTCTTTGGCGGCCTTCCTATCAAGCACATCCCTCCTTGTGTTGGTGTAGCATCCCATCTGTCTAACACCTATAATGCTACATGGTCTAATAATAAAATGCTACTTCCTACATATAATTGTTGCATCATAATTATATCAGGCTCATGTCATCATGCCACCTTGCATTTGAGCATCATATAAAACCCTTTTCCTTTAGTTCTTATCTCATATGCATTATTAATTGTATTTGGCTCTTGATATATTGTTTTTGGTTCTTGGTAAATGCTTGATGCCCAAGTTGAGTTGGGGGCATATCTTTTATTCAACTCCACCACCTTTTCTTGTCACCACCCCATAATTCCACCATTCAACTATATGTGAGCTTTGCATTTTATTGGGTTTACCTCTAGCTCATGTGGGTTGGGATGGATCCACTTCTATTTACACATGCTTCCATATATGCCTCATGTGGTTTTTGACATTGTTGATATGTGGAGAGCCACATGGCCACTTTTGCATGCATGTGGTTAGTTTCACTTGCCCTATCTTCCATATGGTTGTTTTAGGAATAAGTGAGCATTGTTTAAATATAATTGTGGTCAAACGATCTTCTAGTGGAACATACACACTAGCATGGCCTATTATATTCATTATTGCTTAATCCACCCTTGCCATATTTTATCAAGCTTGTAGCTTATGTGGTGGCCTTTATTCAAGTATGGATGTGCATGGGGGTAATAGATGCCCATATGTAAATGTAGTTGTTTTCACAACTAATGAATGTGGCAAGTATTCTTCATGCATGGCCCATGCAAGGCCCTCACTTGTTCTTCTATTTTGGGTTCTTTTGGAATATTTTTGGGTTGAGTTTGTTTGAACTCAATTGAACAAATGAACCAATTAAATAC
Organism: Avena eriantha; assembly: GCA_910589775.1. Classification (NCBI taxonomy): domain Eukaryota; kingdom Viridiplantae; phylum Streptophyta; class Magnoliopsida; order Poales; family Poaceae; genus Avena; species Avena eriantha. The sequence goes on from OU342743.1 coordinate 326,328,922, forward strand.
TTCTTTTCCACTTGTATTCCACCTTGCCCCTCTTTAGTGGTTTCCTCTTTGTCAAGTATACATGGGATATATTTTGTTTTCACAAAATATTATCATGTGCATGAGGCATGCAAGATCATTTTTTTTCTTTCTTCCACCTCTCTCTCTTTTGGTCCTATTGTTTTCTTCCTTGTCATAGGTTAAACCTTTTGGTTTTCTTAGCTACTCTAAAACCTAGCTCATCCATCTAGTTGTTTTTTCCCTCTCTCTTTTCTAGCTAAACTGAGCCCTCTCTCTCTCTACACCTAGCAAAAGCCCTAGCTACCCTCACCTCCCTTTTCCCTTCCACTCTAGGCCGAGCCTCCCTGTACCACCACCTGGTTCGGCCCCCATCCGAGCCACCCCCCTTGCTCAACACCCTCTCTAGGCCAAGCCACCCTCACCTAAACGCTAGACGAGCCCCTCCCCTCTCTGTCTTATCTCTCGCTGCTAGGAAACCCCCACCCGAGCCACACCTACCGTGCCCCTCTGGCCCCATCTGCAGTCCCCCAGGCCCCTCCCTCGCCGTGCCAGCATGTGAGGAGGTGGAGAAAAGGTGCACCTCCACCTTTTCCACCCTAGCCACCGAGCCCATGTGTTCTCCCTCTCCCTGCCCTTATCTACCCCCCTCTGCCTTGCGTTGCCTCCCCAGATCCACCCAGGGCCCTGCCCATCTACCCTTCCTTCCCCACCTGCCGCTGCTTTCTCCCCTCCTCCATCTACCCCAACGTCGACATGGCTCCACCACCACCCTAGCTGAAGGCGGGCGTGGCGTTGAGGCGTTGGGGAAGACCGAGGAGAACCTCTGGACCGTCCCCGTACACAGGAGCGTGGAGGAGGCGGCCGGTACCTGCTGCACGTCGCCGAGCCCGACGCAAATCCTAGCTCGCTGTCCGCCAGCATCGCCGTCGCTCTCCTGCAGACCAAGCCGATCCAATGCCACCGAGAGCCTCGCGGTGAGCCACTGGCCCCCCTAGACATGCCCCTGTTCCTCTTGGCTCCTTGGTCGCGTCAATCTCTCTGTCGAATGCCCTCTGTGCACGGCGGCCGCAGTTACTTCTCCGCCGTTGCAACGCAGTAGGGCCTTCTAGTCGCGTAGCTAGTACACAACACCAACCCCTGCTAGCCCCAGCGGTAGCCGCCACCGCGCTCTGTCCGTCAGGTTCATCAGGAAACCGACGAGAAGAAAAACAGTGCGTGGTGGCTTTTTCTCATGTACCCCCTTCGCTTTTTGCGGCTCAACCCGCGTTCCACTTGGGCCTGCCTGTCAGCCGCTGCTGTGCTTTTTCCAAAAAGGTACGCCGGCTTTTGTTTTCCTCAACCCGTCGTCCCCGTCTGCGCCACGTGGCTGCGCCCCGTTCACGCGCCCGTGCGTGGCCCCGCGCACAGCCGGACCCACCTGTCCATCGCTCAGGCTAAATAAACCCGCGGTGAGAAAAGCCCCGCGTAAAGCCGCACCGATCCACCTGTCCTGAGTCAGCACCTGGCCCACTCGTCAGCGGCTGTGGCTAATTCTCTCTGGGTATAAAAAGTCGGTGTCCTCTTCTGTTTAATGAAAATGATTTCAGAAATGTTTATTATAATTTTAAATCTAGAAATTAATGACTTTTTAGTGATAAATCCAAATAATACAAATGATATATGTTTTTGAATCAGAAAAATATGAGGGTTCCAAATATGCCATCCAAAATAATGTTTGACTAATTTAAAATTTCGAAATTATTTAAATGCTAATAAATGCCTTTTTCTCAATTAATTAATAACTTTAATTCTATAATTCTAAATTTGACAAATAATATGTCTAAATCGATCAGCGCGACGAGCCCGCTCTAACTATGCATTCCATGATATGAATTGAAGCATGCATCATGTCATTAGTAAAAATCGGAACTGTTTATGGCAATAAAACTTGACCAAATAATTAATAAAATGATTTATTCTTGTCCCCACACCTCACACTTGCCATGCTACATTATTGCCATGTAATTGGTGCATCATTCATCATGGCATGCTTGTTTGTTTGTCACATATTATTTATATGCTTGTGCATTTTATTTATGTTGGCCCTTGTTTGTTTGGTTCTTCTTTCGAATAGACGCCGAGCAGGGGAAATATCAGGAATCCTAGGAGTACTACCCAGATTCACCTCTCGCTTCAACTGAGCTGCCAGGCAAGCACTACCACATGCTTGCATACATATAGTACCTATTGCTTCTATCTTATTCTTGCATCATGGAGTCGCGATTGCATTAAACTGAATCCCAAGTATTGCATAGCCTTTACTTTTAAACCCCACCGAAGCTTGTTGCTCCATCCTATGAGCCATTACTACAGGAGTTGTTTGAGCCATGCGAGTCGTAGAACAGCATGTGTAGGGTATGTGAGTGTCTGATGGATAACGAGGTATCTAAACAACTTAACCTGAGTAGTAATAGGATAACTAATGAAAGCGGCACTGGTGGGCAATATCTGTTATTTGGTTTTTCCTGCCCACTTGTGTCCCATAGGATCCGAGTACTTGATTCCTGTTCCTTGACTATTCGCACTATCCACATCAGGGAGGCCTTATGAACCCCCTGAGCCAGAGCTTGATTCATTTCTATTTCTTGGGGCCACAAGTAGTTTGGGGCTTTATTACTATCATGTACTTATGCCATGCTTTACTGCTTTATTTACGATTGTGCGTGGAGCACCTGTACTATTTTGGATCGTGACACGTTTTCGCTGTATTGACAAGCCTAGGCACACTTTCGGGTTCCCAGTCGTTTACCGCCGTCCACACAAACCCTGGGTCCGTTCCGGAGCCGGCCAACTTCGTTGCGGGTAGCTTAGTGGGGTGGCCCCCTGAAATATTTTATGAATCCTGCGATCGCTTTTTCGTGAATGCCTCGTTGGGTTTTGAGTTGGGTTTTGAGTTGGTTTTTCCGAGGTTGATCGAGTGTGTGTTGCTATTTGTGCACCCCTGCAGGGTAAATCTTTCTGAAAGCCGAGTCCGTGGTTATGGACGACTTGGATGTAACACCCTCAAATCGGCCCTATGCAAGTTTTAGCGCTTCCCGCCAAACCCGCATAGAAACGATTCAAGGACGCCCACCAGGCACTTTCGTGCGGGTGGAAAATGAAGTAATACCATTACACATCAGTCCTCGATGGGACCCACAGATCATATATATACAACAACGACTCCATGAGTCAAGAATACAGATATAATATACAAAGATCCCAATCACCTTGAAACCGATAGAGCGTCCGACTACGGGCAAGATGCAAATGGGGCTAAGAGCCCTGAAGAATAACCAATGGCGTCCATAACCCTGCCCAGGCCAAGCCGGAAGGGTAACCCTGCTAACGACGTCGATCTCAAACCTGCTAAATCAAAAGGGGTGCCGACAAAGGGCAAAGGAAAAAGAGGAGCGTCAGTACTGAGGCCAGTACACGGCGAGGCTAGAATTCGGCGGCTCTCGCCTACATAGGTATGGTGGGCTGAAGCGGCAGCGCAGCGGCGCTAAACAACCTATAGAGACTCGGAATCACTGGAGGCTATTAGAGAGGGTAAGAAAGACCTATTCGGATCCAACCTGAAGCTAACACCAAACATACCCATCCTGGTATTTTCCCCCTCGAGACCAAACGAGGAAGTCGGACCAAGGAACTCACACAGTTCGCAGTTTTATTCTTTCCATTATAACTGAAGCACTTACTAGTCAGATATAGATAGCATGGGTCGTCCTGATAGCATAAGTAGTGGGCAGTTTTAAGCACCATTCCATTGTAGTTGGGACATTTACTAGTCAGATATAATTGTCCTGAGGAATCCCAAAACCCAGCAGTTGTTGGCACTTTTATCACATCCCATTGGAGTTGTAATACTTACTAGGCAGGTATAACAAAATAATCTAGGCCCACCAGTGGTTGGCATTTTTAATATCCATTCCGTTATAGTTGAATCTGATTACTAGTCATGTATTAAGTCAAGTTTATAACACTACTTTAGTTATGCTTGTCTATGATCGAGATACTATGCTCCAAGTCGTCCATAACCGTGGACACGGCTTTCAGAAAGTTTTACCCTGTAGGGGTGCACAAATAGCAACACACACTCGATCAACCTCGGAAAAACCAACTCAAAACCCAACGAGGCTTTCACGATAAAGCAATCACAGGATTCATAAATATTTCAGGGGGCCACCCCCCTAAGCTACCCGCAACGAAGTTGGCTGGCTCCGGAACGGACCCAGGGTTTGCGTCAATGGCTGTAAACGAATGGGAACCCGAAAGTGTGAATGGGCTTGTCGATACCGCGAAAACACTTCGCGATCCTAAACAGTACAGGTGCTCCACGCACAATCTTAAATAAAGCAGTAAAGCATGGCATAAGTACAGGATAGTAATAAAGCCCCAAACTACTTGTGGCCCCAAGAAATAGAAATGAATCAAGCTCTGGCTCAGGGGGGTCCATAAGGCCTCCCGGATGTGGATAGTGCGAAAAATCAAGGAACAGGTATCAAGTACTCGGGGTCCTACGGGACACAAGTGAGCGTGGAAGAACCAAATAACATCTATTGCCCACCGATGCCTCTGCATTAGTTATATCTAGCATTTTAATAGTTGTATTTAAAGTCATGATCATCTCCACCATTAAACATCTCCACCATAATCATCTGCCAGCATACCAACAACTGTGGTACTTGACAACACGAGATCACACCTGAGCAAGCGACTACGACTCGCAAGGCCAGCTATCTACCAAACACAAGTAATAGGAGGTGTCCAAGGCAATATATAGGCTGCATGGGATCTAACTGGTGCACGGAAACTAAAGCATCGCGACATGGATAGCAATAGATCAACAGGAGGAAATAAAGACTATAAATACAAAATAGGTAGAAGGGGGAGAGATGCTCGCCTGCGAGACACTGCCGGAGGTTCATATCCGGAGAACTTGTCGATACTCGCAACATCTCATCGGCCTAATCCGCGAAGAAGCAAACACTAGAAGAAACACCGGATGCAATATTTAATACTACGGCAGAAGATCCGGCATGATTATGATCTGATGCAAATGCGGTGCAATTAGGCAATATTAAGCGGAACCGGGGTCCCGACATTTAGTTAATAGGTTCCAGTTATTTATCTACCCTGCAAATTAAATGTTGGCTTAACAGGACAAAACATGGCATCGGTTCGCTGCACAAATTTAAATGGAGCCGATGTAAGACTAGAATAGCCCGCATATAGACTCCATATTTAATTATGATGTGATTCGACTATACAACCCGGGCCCACGAAGATATGTATGCAAGCATGTATAATTGATATGCAACAATTATATAGATGTCAATTTATAAAATAGGGCTCGGAAAAGGGGTCACACATGTCAAATCGAAGATCTTGGGGTTCACCAAGGGGTTCGACGGGATCGGTCTTCAGGGTCTCAGCCATCGGATCCGTGAAGGAGAACTTGGCGTTCCATGTAGGCGATGTTCGGTCCATGTCGTCGACACCTCTTGGTTCTTCGGTTTCGGGCTTCGACGACCACACGAACATAGTCGGGGTAGCCGAGCCGCGTCTTCATCTCATCTATCTTAGCCATCTCGAGGTCTCGAACAAACGCTCCTAACACCAGTTTGACATCCACACAGACAACACCGAGTAGCCCAACTTGTAGCACTTGAGGTTGTAGTGGGAGGCTGATTAATATCAAGCATCGGCAACACAACAGCAGGGCACACCTGGTGTTGGGCATCAACACTATACGGGAGCAGCAGCAGTGCTTCACGCGGACAGCCAAAGAAAATCTTGACGACAGCGAGCATCATGGCATCACTTGGCCAGCTGTAGGTGGCGAGGCCGGCGCTGGAGACGGGACCACCTCGAGGCAGCGGGGCCATGCACTGCGTAGATGGAAGCGACGCTCGCTGACAGCCACGGAGTGAGGACGGACGAGGCGGGGCAGACCGGTCAGGAGCTCGCCCGGTTGACGCGGGGCACGGCGAGGCGCAGACGCGCGGCGAGGAGAGGGCTTGGCCGTGGTTGCGCCCGGGCCAAAGCAGAGGTAGGCGGGGAGACCTGCGGTGCAACCTCGGCATGGGAGGACGACCAACGGCGGCAACTGCGCGAACTGGGGAGACGACGCGGAGGGGAACCTGCTCGGGACGGCGGCCAGAGCGCCAGGCGCTGGCGGCGGGGAACAGGGAGAGGATGGCGGGGGTTGGTGGGGCGAGCGAGAGGAGGCGTGGGGTTGGTGGGAAGAGATAGGAGGGGCGCGGACGGTGGGGGCGCGCGGCCCGCTGGGTCGAGCCAGGCAGACGGGGGGCGCGACGGCGAGGTCGGCCGACGACGGCAGAGTCCGCTGGCAGAGAAGCGGGGGGCCGCGGGGCGAGGGAGAAGGGCGGCCGGGAGGCGCTGGAGGAGAGGGACGCGGGGCTCGGGGAGACCCGGGTCGCGGCCGAGCGGGGCGGTGAGGAGGAGGCTGGCCACCGGCGAGCGGGGGAGGTAGCGGAGAGGGGCGGCGGCGGTGGAGATCGATGGGGTGCGGGGTTGGTAGGGAATCGTGGAGGGAGGCGGTAGGTGGCGACAGGGCCTGGGGATGCGTGCGTGCGGTTCTTGGGAGGAGGGGCCAGGTGGTGTGGGCAACGTGCAGGTGGAGGCGGAAAGGGGTGAGGCCGAGAACCGGGCGTGGCAGGCGGGTTGGCACACGCGTCTGGGCAGGAAAAGAGGTGGCCAGGTGGATGGGGAGTGGTGTAGGTGGGCTGAGGTGGCGGGATGGGGTTGGCTGGGGTGATGTGGAGGGCTGGAGAAAAGTGGCTGGGTAGACTAGGCTTGGGTAGAAAAGGGTTTGGGTAGTCCTGGTTTTTGTACTAGGGGTGGCCGACTGGGTCGGATCAGCCCGGTATGGCTGCCCCCTAAAAATAAAATAAATATTTTATTATGTTAAACGGGGCTTTTGAAAACCGTTGGTAGACGAAACAAAATATTCTGGAGACCCCGGGTTTTAATTTGAAATCAAGACGGGGTGTTTAGAAAACAAAAACAAACTTTTCGAAAATAGTTTTATGCAAACAAATGCAAGATGACATGGCGATGCTCAAATGCAAGGTGGCATGATGACATGAGCATGCGGTCATGATGATGCAATGCACAAAAACACCACGATTTTCTAGTAGTGGTTTTTGCGGGGCGCCACAATTCAACACCACTAACAATAGATCTCGCCCTCGAGATCCGCCTCATGGTACCGGGAAGAAGGTCAGCGACCTAAACCTTCTCGCTTCGTGTAGAACCTCGCGACACCACTAACAAGAGGTCGTTGTCAGTGATGGCCGAGAGAACACTCCGGGAACAAAGGGCGAAGGTAGAGGTATCAACAAATAAAGCCACCTCTAACTTCCGTGGACGGAGTAAAATTGCTGGAACCACCGATTCAATGTACAAAGCAAATGATAAGAGTAGTGGTATGGTAGCTACTCCATCCCGCACTCAAAGCATTACTTTGCACATGAATAGGAGAATTATGCAACCAACTCTCGGAATTCAGACTGAAGATCTCAACAAGCGAGGTTCAGAAACAAAGGAGTGATGCAGACTCTGCATCGGATCTGGCGTAGATGATGTCGTCGCGTCGGGAAACACCAGAAGGCAAAAACAAGGAACAAAGAATGGTACCACAGAGAAAGGACTACTCAGATAGCACGAAGACCGGATGTAGAAACACCGTTACCAAAGGAGGAAGCTAAACCCTGAAGGTACGACGGGAACCCAACCTCGAGAAATCCTGGACTAGAAGAAGGTAAGAGAGCAGATCCAAAACACGCAGAGGTAAGAGGAGAACAGCAGAGGGGTAAGGAGTAAAAACAGACCTAATCAGATCTATCCAACCGATTTTGCAAAATAGTTTTGACACTCTATTTCGGCCGTTAGCTAGGTTATCCTACATGCTGGACTTGTGGGGTATCGCAACTGCTGAGCTCTGATACCACTCTGTAACACCCTCAAATCGGCCCTATGCAAGTTTTAGCGCTTCCCGCCAAACCCGCATAGAAACGATTCAAGGACGCCCACCAGGCACTTTCGTGCGGGTGGAAAATGAAGTAATACCATTACACATCAGTCCTCGATGGGACCCACAGATCATATATATACAACAACGACTCCATGAGTCAAGAATACAGATATAATATACAAATATCCAAATCACCTTGAAACCGATAGAGCGTCCGACTACGGGCAAGATGCAAATGGGGCTAAGAGCCCTGAAGAATAACCAATGGCGTCCATAACCCTGCCCAGGCCAAGCCGGAAGGGTAACCCTGCTAACGACGTCGATCTCAAACCTGCTAAAACAAAAAGGGTGCCGACAAAGGGCAAAGGAAAAAGAGGAGCGTCAGTACTGAGGCCAGTACACGGCGAGGCTAGAATTCGGCGGCTCTCGCCTACATAGGTATGGTGGGCTGAAGCGGCAGCGCAGCGGCGCTAAACAACCTATAGAGACTCGGAATCACTGGAGGCTATTAGAGAGGGTAAGAAAGACCTATTCGGATCCAACCTGAAGCTAACACCAAACAAACCCATCCTGGTATTTTCCCCCTCGAGACCAAACGAGGAAGTCGGACCAAGGAACTCACATAGTTGGCAGTTTTATTCTTTCCATTATAATTGAAGCACTTACTAGTCAGATATAGATAGCATGGGCCGTCCTGATAGCATAAGTAGTGGGCAGTTTTAAGCACCATTCCATTGTAGTTGGGACATTTACTAGTCAGATATAATTGTCCTGAGGAATCCCAAAACCCAGCAGTTGTTGGCACTTTTATCACATTCCATTGGAGTTGTAATACTTACTAGGCAGGTATAACAAAATAATCTAGGCCCACCAGTGGTTGGCATTTTTAATATCCATTCCGTTATAGTTGAATCTGATTACTAGTCATGTATTAAGTCAAGTTTATAACACTACTTTAGTTATGCTTGTCTATGATCGAGATACTGTGCTCCAAGTCATCCATAACCGCGCACACGGCTTTCAGAAAGTTTTACCCTGCAGGGGTGCACAAATAGCAACACACACTCGATCAACCTCGGAAAAACCAACTCAAAACCCAACGAGGCTTTCACGATAAAGCAATCACAGGATTCATAAATATTTCAGGGGGCCACCCCCCTAAGCTACCCGCAACGAAGTTGGCTGGCTCCGGAACGGACCCAGGGTTTGCGTCAATGGCTGTAAACGAATGGGAACCCGAAAGTGTGAATGGGCTTGTCGATACCGCGAAAACACTTCGCGATCCTAAACAGTACAGGTGCTCCACGCACAATCTTAAATAAAGCAGTAAAGCATGGCATAAGTACAGGATAGTAATAAAGCCCCAAACTACTTGTGGCCCCAAGAAATAGAAATGAATCAAGCTCTGGCTCAGGGGGGTCCATAAGGCCTCCCGGATGTGGATAGTGCGAAAAATCAAGGAACAGGTATCAAGTACTCGGGGTCCTACGGGACACAAGTGAGCGTGGAAGAACCAAATAACATCTATTGCCCACCGATGCCTCTGCATTAGTTATATCTAGCATTTTAATAGTTGTATTTAAAGTCATGATCATCTCCACCATTAAACATCTCCACCATAATCATCTGCCAGCATACCAACAACTGTGGTACTTGACAACACGAGATCACACCTGAGCAAGCGACTACGACTCGCAAGGCCAGCTATCTACCAAACACAAGTAATAGGAGGTGTCCAAGGCAATATATAGGCTGCATGGGATCTAACTGGTGCACGGAAACTAAAGCATCGCGACATGGATATCAATAGATCAACAGGAGGAAATAAAGACTATAAATACAAAATAGGTAGAAGGGGGAGAGATGCTCGCCTGCGAGACACTGCCGGAGGTTCATATCCGGAGAACTTGTCGATACTCGCAACATCTCATCGGCCTAATCCGCGAAGAAGCAAACACTAGAAGAAACACCGGATGCAATATTTAATACTACGGCAGAAGATCCGGCATGATTATGATCTGATGCAAATGCGGTGCAATTAGGCAATATTAAGCGGAACCGGGGTCCCGACATTTAGTTAATAGGTTCCAGTTATTTATCTACCCTGCAAATTAAATGTTGGCTTAACAGGACAAAACATGGCATCGGTTCGCTGCACAAATTTAAATGGAGCCGATGTAAGACTAGAATAGCCCGCATATAGACTCCATATTTAATTATGATGTGATTCGACTATACAACCCGGGCCCACGAAGATATGTATGCAAGCATGTATAATTGATATGCAACAATTATATAGATGTCAATTTATAAAATAGGGCTCGGAAAAGGGGTCACACATGTCAAATCGAAGATCTTGGGGTTCACCAAGGGGTTCGACGAGATCGGTCTTCAGGGTCTCGGCCATCGTATCCGTGAAGGAGATCTTGGCGTTCCATGTAGGCGATGTTCGGTCCATGTCGTCGACACCTCTTGGTTCTTCGGTTTCGGGCTTCGACGACCACACGAACATAGTCGGGGTAGCCGAGCCGTGTCTTCATCTCATCTATCTTGGCCATCTCGAGGTCTCGAACAAACGCTCCTAACACCAGTTTGACATCCACACAGACAACACCGAGTAACCCAACTTGTAGCACTTGAGGTTGTAGTGGGAGGCTGATTAATCTCAAGCATCGGCAACACAACAGTAGGGCACACCTGGTGTTGGGCATCAACACTATACGGGAGCAGCAGCAGTGCTTCACGCGGACAGCCAAAGAAAATCTTGATGGCAGCGAGCATCATGGCGTCGCTTGGCTAGCTGCAGGTGGTGGGGCTAGCGCTGGAGACGGGACCACCTCGAGGCAGCGGGGCCACGCGCTGCGTAGATGGAAGCGACGCTCGCTGACAACCATGGAGTGAGGACGGACGAGGTGGGGTAGACCGGGCTCGTCCGATTGACGCGGGGCACGGCGAGGCGCAGACGCGCGGTGAGGAGAGGGCTTGGCCGTGGCGGCGCCCGGGCCGAAGCAGAGGTAGGCGGGGAGACCTGCGGTGCGGCCTCGGTGTGGGAGGACGACAAACGGCGGCAGCTGCGCGAACTAGGGAGACGACGCGGAGGGGAACCTGCCCGGGACGACGGCGGGCGCGCCAGGCGCTGGCGGCAGGGAACAGGAAGAGGATGGCGGCGGTTGGCGGGGCAAGCGAGAGGAGGCGTGGGGTTGGTGGGAAGAGATAGGAGGGGCGCGGACGGTGGGGGCATGCGGCCCACTAGGTCGAGCCGGGCAGACGGGGGGGCGCGACGGCGAGGTCGGCCGACGACGGCAGAGCCCGCTAGCAGAGAAGCGGAGGGCCGCAGGGCGAGGGAGAAGGGCGGCAGGGAGGCGCTGGAGGAGAGGGACGCAGGGCTTTGGGAGACCCGGGTCGCGGCCGAGCGGGGCGGTGAGGAGGAGGCGGGCCACCGGCGAGCGGGGGAGGTAGCGGAGAGGGGCGGCGGCGGTGGAGATCGATGGGGTGCGGGGTTGGTGGGGAATCGTGGAGGGAGGCGGTAGGTGCCGACAGGGCCTGGGGATGCGTGCGGGCGGTTGTCGGGAGGAGGGGCCAGGTGGTGTGGGCAACGTGCAGGTGGAGGCGGAAAGGGGTGGGGCCGGGAACCGGGCATGGCAGGCGGGGTGGCGCACGCGTCTGGGCGGGAAAAGAGGTGGCCAGGTGGATGGGGAGTGGTGCAGGTGGGCTGAGGTGGCGGGATGGGGTTGGCTGGGGTGATGTGGAGGGCTGGAGAAAAGTGGCTGGGTAGACTAGGCTTTGGTAGAAAAGGGTTTGGGTGGTCCTGGTTTTTGTACTGGGGGTGGCCGACTGGGTCGGATCGGCCCGGTACGGCTGCCCCCTAAAAATAAAATAAATATTTTATTATGTTAAACGGGCTTTTGAAAACCGTTGGTAGATGAAACAAAATATTCCGGAGACCCCGGGTTTTAATTTGAAATCAAGACGGGCGTTTAGAAAACAAAAACAGACTTTTCGAAAATAGTTTTATGCAAACAAATGCAAGATGACATGACGATGCTCAAATGCAAGGTGGCATGATGACATGAGCATGCGGTCATGATGATGCAATACACAAAAACACCGCGATTTTCTAGTAGTGGTTTTTGCGGGGCGCCACATTGGAGCACAGTTTCTCGATCATAGACAAGCATAACTAAAGCACCGCTTTTAATTTGACTAAATAACTGACTAGTAATTAGTGCAATACTCATTGAATGGTTAATAAAATTGCCAACGAATGGGTTGTTCGTCCGCTTTCTCGTTGGTAAGCGAGAAGGAGGATGGATCTGTTACTTTACACTGTTATAACTGTTGTTTCTAATTAACGGACATCCGTCTATCATTGGTTAGGCGGATGGTTAGCGAGTATCTATAGACTTGTAGTTATTATCTTTTGCTGCAATTGCGTCATCCCAGGTTATGTCCCCTTTAGAGGCATAAAGACTTGTTGAGTACCCCTAGGGTCTCACACGATAAATTGTTTGATTCAGATGAACATGTGTATTCGCAAGATGGATACTGGGTGGAGGAGACAAATGATGTTGGCAACGATCACTCGGTGTAGAGATTCCGGGGATGGGGATCCGTGAGATCTGTGGGCGGGATGTGTTTATTTATGTGGCATCTTATGCCGATTTGCTTCTTTCCGTACTCGGACCTTGTTTTCCGCTTTCGTCTGATACTCTGATGATTGATGTATGAGAAACTATCCTACACTATTATCTATAATTTAGGATATTTGGATTTTGCTGTATGGCGTTGCAATATTTCTATTTCTTCTAGATGGAATGACTTTGAGGACTGTTGTAAGGTAGCTTGCATACATACTCACTTGTGTATGTATTTGATCTCTTCGCATGTTGCCTACGCCGCTCGCTCTTGTCCCGATGTTCTTGAAAGTGGTTAGGACGGCCGACGGGTCTACACGTGGGTGGCCTCTGGGACCCCGCTGTACTATTTTAACCACTTTTGGTCCATCCAGGCTTGAACTTAGAGCGTAGGGTCTGAGGTTGTTACAGTTGGTAACCGAGTGAGGAGTAGAGCTTCTCTTCTTGCCTTCGTCACTTGAGCCATCATTATCGATGATTGTTGCATCACCGGTTATATTGGCGACCATGTTGCACGCGCCTAGCTACGGACGCCTTCGCCTTCTTCTGCGCCGGCTTGTCGGCACCCGCCGCGGTCGGCGGGCGCTTGTGGACGGGCGCCTTCCTCTTCGCCGTTGGCCGCGTCTTGCCGGCAGCCTGCGCGGTGGCCTCCTGCGCGGCGGCGACGCTAGTGTGCACCGTCGGGCGCGACGGGACAAAGAGGGCTCGGGCGGCGCCGCTGTCGGCGTCGACGACGTCGCTAGGGTTTGGGGCTACCATAGGGTTTGAGGCGGCGACGGTGGCGATATGTGGAATGGAGTAGGAAGGCGTCGAAGGGGTGCCGGAGGGCGCGTCCATCACCGGAATTCCGCCGGCGGCCGCGAGGAGGGGAGGATTTGGTGCTGGGAAGGGAGAAATTTTCAGCGCGGGTTTTCTTCGCGAGCGAGCGGAGCGATAGAGCGCGCTGCAGCCGGAGCCCAAAGTATAGCGCTCAGGATAGCGCAGAGCGACCCGTGCCGGAAAAAAATTACAGCGCCGCGCGATTTAGAGCGTCTGTTGGAGGGAGGTTTTTTGCTCCGTACACTGTATATCGATGTCTTTTTTGCGCGCGACCGATATAGCGCGCCTGTTAGAGATGCTGTAATTAGCCAAATCTCTCTCCTCCGCCTGATCTATTGCTCTGGTTCACGTTTTCTCGAAACCGAAATAAACTGTCAACCGAAGCACCGACGGACCCGATTCTCGGAGGAAAGGAACCGAACGCCCACCCCTAGCTGCGGGGCTCGGGACCAAAATTAGTCCAGTCCAGTCCAGTCCAGTGTGCCACTCCTCACGCCCACCCCTAGCTGCCCCGATCGAGCCTCGCTACCGCCGACTCCAATTCCCAGCTCCGACAGCCGCCGATTCCCCCTCTCCCGCACGAGCTCACGCGGCCTCCGTCCCCTCAACTCAAGCGCTTGTGGTTCAGCAATGGCTGGGCGGCGGAAGAAGGTTGGGGACAAGCGGATCGACGCCGCGATCGACCACTTCGTCCTCATGGGCTTCAACAAGGTCGATGTCCGCAACGTTGTCAACAGCCTCCTCAGGGTTCGTCCTATTCTCTCCCTCCCTTGCATTTCTGCTTCCCCGCCGAGACACATAGGAAGAACGACTGCTCACAGCGAGCGGCTCGGGCGGAAACCCTAGCGCCGCCGCCGCCGCCGCGGCCACTCCCTCCTCTGCTCCCCTCGCGCGCTGCTGCTTGCCCCCGCGAGGACTCGAGGTGGTGTGCGTGTTGTGGCCTGGCGCGGCGGGCTGCTACAACTCGGCTCTCCCCCGGCGGCGCTCTGAACGTGCGGCGACGGTGTGGGGTGCTGCGAGGCGTGGCTGGGCGACGGGGTGCTGCTGCGTGCGGTAGCAACTGCTTGCCAAGCTATCCGGGTGTAGACTCGGCTCTGTGACCCCCTTCGATTTCGCCTGTGGCATCGCTGTCTTGTCGTGGACTCGATTGCACGTTGCCCTTCGTTTGCGTTGATAGCATTGAGGTGCCATGGTTTGGTGTCGGTTGATCGGAGCTCTTCGTCTGCGGTGGTGGTGTTTCTCTCGCAACGTACCTCCTGTGGGTTTCTCTCGTCGGTGTTTGCGGTGGTTTTTCTTGTGGTACCGTGAGTTTTGTGCCTTTTATTCCGTCTGTGCCATGCTTGCCGTTCGATAGCTTTGTTCTATCTCGGTAATGCGGCGGGACAAACGTACTGCTCATCGGGGACTTGCTTGGAGTCATCTCTGAGTTTTCTTGTGTGTGCGTGTGTGTGTGTGCGCGTGCGTTTTGGGTGCATTTCTGGTTGTGTCTCTTCTCCCTTGTATCCCCCTGTTTTTCCGGTTCACTTGAACCCTATCTTGTAATAGGCTGCAAAGCCTTATAGGCAACAAATGAATACAATTCAGGTGGAGGGTCTTCTCCCTCCCACGGTGACCATTCAAAAAAAAAACATAGGAAGCACGGAATGCGAGGGTTTCTTTCCTCTTGGGTCCAATAACCCGCAGGATTCTATTTTTTAGTTAAAAGATCGATTTTTTGCTGGGGATGTCGGTTTTGCAGCTTGCGAGGACCTTTTTGCCGCGGTTTCACCGACCGATTTGGGAGTGTATGCTAATTCTTTGTTGTAATTATTTATTGTGGTGTCATCTGTGCAGAATGTGTATGGGAACGATGGGTGGCCGTTCCTGGAGGAAAACTGTTACCATGTAGTCCAGGAAGCACTCTTGGAGAAGCAGGAGCAGGAAGAGAAGCTCCAGCTGCAGCTGCTACAGAAGAAGCAGCAGGAAGAGGAGGAGGAGCAGCAGCAGCAGCAGGATGAGGAGGAAGCTCAGGTGAGCTCCCTCTCAGTGTATTTTTTTTTTGTGCTTAGCTTTGTCGATGCAATTGTTCAGTGTGTGAAATTGAATGACTGACTATATGCAATGCTGGGTTGCTTTAGTTGGCAAGAATCCTACTGCCATCCCCATCCAAAAAAGAAAAAGGAAAATCTTACTCAGTAATACTTGCTAGATGTATGGGGAGCAAAATCGTAAGGCATTTAGTTTGAGGAACAGGGTAGTTCTAGTACATCAATCATTATATTATGAGGTTATTTCATCTTCTGTAATTCCTCATCTTGTTTGGCTATGACGAATATAGCGAACTACTCTATCATTATCAAGGATTACGTGTCGATGTGTCGTAACTTGTCGCTGGGGTACCGACAAGCAGACAAGTCTCGACAAGTGCTAGACTTGTCGATGTGTAGTCAAGCTGTAACTACTAAAAAATACCAAGTAACTAGCCTATTAATTTTGGTATAATGTAATAAATATTAATGGCATAGGGAGTGAAGAGGAACCTGATACTGGTGGTACAGCCTTCGGAGGTGCTCACGACCCAGGTATGGAGTGGGAGAGCAGGGGAGAGGCGGAGGCGGCGCCAGGGGAGGGGCGCCAGAGGAGAGGTGGCTGGGGAGGGAGGTCACGATCTGTTTTTGGGGGCGTAGGTTTCATGCAAGACACCTTATATCCCATGCCTCAACTTGTCGCTCGACTCGTTGATAGAGACAAGTCGAGGTTTGTCGCCGACAAGTCAACTTGTCGATAGACAAGTTCAACTTGTCGTGTCACTCCAACTTGTCGCCAGTCGAGTTGCGACCTGTAGACTTGTCGAGCGACACTTAATCCATGATCATTATACCATTTCACATGACCCAAATATCAACAAAAAATGAGGAGTAAGATGGTGCTAGTAATCATTGGATGACATCATGACGGACCAGCCATCCTAGGACTGAGGCTCTCCCTTAGATTAAGCATGCCCATATTATATTATTCTTAACATGCTGTAGTTAGGTTGATGTGGACATAAAAGTAACCCGATTTATTTTTATTATTTATGAAGAATGTGCAGGAGCAGCAGCAGGAGGACTGGGAGGAGAACGATGAGGCTCAGGTAACCTTCCTCTCCATTTACTTTCTTGTATCAATCTTCCTGGACCTACATGTTCCTCAAACAAAGTACCTTCAAATTATGTCACCCTACTTCTATCAAGTGATTGCTTTATATTATCCATAGCATGCTTTAGTTTGCATTTGCAGAGGTTGGCGTGGATATAAAGTAACCTCTTTTCTTTTTGCTATTTAATATTATATGAAGCATGTGCAGGAGCAGCAGCAGGACGAGTGGGAGGAGGACGACGAGGCTCGGGTAATCTCCATCTCAATTTATGTTCGGATCCTATATCCTTTAACCAATAAGTTCCTCAAAAAAAGTACCTTCAAATTATGTCCTCCTACATCTATCAACTTATCAAGTGATTGCGTATTTGCTCAGTTAGTTAGTATGATGTAACAATCTTTTTGTTCTTGGCCATTGTTTGCAAGTGCCCTTGCTATAGTTCTATGTGATATATGAAGCACCTTTTGTGGTGCTAGAATAACATGGTTATATGTATATGGAAAGCTAAGTGGCTATTTAAGTCATATCATGGTTACTTGATTTTACAGATTTATGGTTGATATTTCTTCCTTTTTTTGAACTGTGCAGCAATTCTCTCTTAATTTCCTCGATCTTGGGGGAGTTACTTGCAACTTCTTATCTGCTTTTGGTCTTGTGTAAAATAAAATAAAATATTCATGTAAAAGCATGTCTATTCATAAAAATGACAATGACACCACCACTCCACCAGAAATAAGTGTATTGGTTGATGGCTTCTTTCTTCCCTTAAGGTGATATAACTGACTGACGAATTAATATCTTGCATTTTTAGCATTGCACTATGTAGTATTTCCTCAGTTGGTTTTGTAATACATCTGCAACATGGTGTCCATCAGTATTCTGTAAAACAATTTTGATTTTCGTCTAAACCAAGACCTTTGGTTATTAATGTTTAGTTTATGTTTCTTATTACCTCCAGCAACAAAGCTCATGCATACTGTCCAATTCTTACATGCAGCAACAAGAAGCAGCGATGATGGGGGCACCTTCAGAAATCAACATGCCAATCGTGAAGGTTGAGAATGAGGTGCCATCTGAGGCTGTGTTAGCAGTTGAGCAAAGCGAGGAAGTGGTCCCTATGATCATCGACCCACCTGCTCCCAGTGCAGCATTGTGGCGCCCGGCAGCTACAGGAACTGGTCGCACAAGGCGTCCCTGCTTTGGATGGATCAGTGAGTCTGAGAGTGACTCGGATCATGAAGAATTTCTCGCAAGTCGACAACAGCTGGTGCGTGTCCCAAACCCAGGAGGAGACCTTGCTAAAAGGAAGCGGCCTAATAGGTGGGATGTGAAGAGTGAAGCCACCTAACAGGTGATATTTTTGTTATCCGATCTTCCTTTGATATGTTTAAGCTGGTATTAGTAGCGACATTGCTATGAGGAATCAGTAAGTCAACTATACTTATTCTTATGCTTTTGACCCAGTGAAGATAACTGTTCTAGGATTTACGTTTTCTTGGTTAAGAACACAAAAATATTATATAGGTTGACATTAACATGAGTGGTCAAATAGAAACGAGTTTCAATTTGTATTCTGGGAAAGGTTTATGATGAAGTTTCGTAAGAATCCTTGGGAGACGAGGGAGGTAACTGAATGTACTCCCTCCGTTTCAAAATATAAGATGTTTTAGCTTTGTGAGTGGAGTGTATCTACACCTCTTTTAGTGTGTAGGTTCATCTAGGTATGGAGTGAACCTACACACTAAAAGAGGTCTATATACACTTCTTTCACAAAACTAAAACATCTTATATTTTGAAACGGAGGGAGTACAATATTTCTGTTGCATTGGATTGGACGATGAATGCGGTGCAGGGTGGAAACAGCGTGCGTATAACTTGGAAGGTAGGAGTATTCACTTGTGTAGCTAAAAAGAAGGTGGTATATTGTTCGAGATGTCTGTTGGTATGCATGATGAGATTGGTTGAGAACACAATCCATCTTAGTGCTAGTACTAATGGAGCTGAACAGTTTTCTGCTCCATTCAGTATATTCTGTCATATAGAAATAGAAGCTTAAGTGTATCAGATATCCGTACTTTAGTTGTTTTATTACTTATTATTATCGTGATGGTGGTCAACGTCCCTAGCTTTGTTAACCTGCATGCTACCAATGATGAAAAAAGCTGTCTCCAATGCTAACCATGGTTCTCTGGATGTGACAGACAGCAAGGCCACAGCAGGAGTCCTGGCACTGGCTGGGTGTTGACTTGGCGTGGACAAGTGACTTGATTTGCAGTATTAGTATGACACTAGTATCGATATTGTACCATGGAGAAGTGAACTTGCAATGTTAGTGAGGCACTAGTATATAAGTGCGGAGTAGTGGCAGTGGCTGTGTGTTGACGTGGCGTCAACAAGTGACTTAACTTGCAGTATTAGCATAACGCTAGTATTATATGGAGAAGTGAACTCGCAATGATAGTGCGAAACTAGTACGTACTTACTATATATAAGTAAAACATAATCTTGGAGCAGACACTTTGACAAGTGTTATTTCCATGGAAGGATGTAAGAAAAGCATGGGCACTGCTGATTAATTAGGTACCGTAATGTTCTAGCTTGGCTTTGCCATTGATGTTTGTATACTGGGTTAATTGGATAATTTCTGCCTTATTTGAGAAACGTAACTACAAATTTCAACTTTTGAGAAATGCCGCTCTAATTCTCTCTACATTTCATAGATACCATTATGCGCATTTTAACACACATACCACATAATATACATTCGTATTCTTTTTTTTTGCAAAATTCCACCAATCTATTGATAATCATCAACAACAGTACAAAAAGACTTACAAGTAATAGAAATTACAAATAGATCACTGGATCACCTAGCGACTACAGACACTAGCACGAGCCGAAGGCGCGCCGCCGTCCTCGCCCCTCCAACATCGGAGCCGGACAAAGCTTGTCGTAGTAGAGCTTGTTGTAGTAGGCAGACGGGAAGTCGTCGTGCTAAGGCCCCATAGGACCAGCGCAGTAGAGCAGTAACCATCGTCGAAGATGACAACCATAGATTGGAAGAGACTGACCTCAAACTACACCGACGAATACGGAAAACGACCGGATCCCAAGAGATCCGTCGGACACATGACTCCACGCGTCCTCCGCCGGCGTTAGATGCACCACCGGAGCGAGGATATGGCAGGGAGGACCTTATTCTGACTTCAGGACGTAGCCGCCGCCTCAACATCCCGAAGAAGATTACTGAAAAAAAGGCTAAACAGAAAACGAGAACCTCCCGCCAGCGAGAGGCCATGGTCCGCCACGCCTCCAAGGCCCTAAGGCCATCGGAGACGGAGCGGACCGGTGGCGTCGCCGGCGAGGGGACGAAACCCTAGATGAGTTTGGCTTTTCTCTTCGTGGTCGCCTGGGGGCTGCCAGGTACGTGTCTTCGCCACCTGTTAGAGGGAGACTATATACATCCGTATTCTTGCACGTATGCACGAGGGCACCACCAGAATCAGCTTGGACAAGGTCCAAAAGAAGGGATTCGTGACATTATTTGGGCTAAAATTGACGTGGTACTTATTATATAGATCTAGGTTCACTCCATCCTCCGCCAAGAAAAGAAAAGGATACGAGATGCCGTTAGTTATGGTTAATAGCCAACAACCAAATACACGCTAAGCTGATAAGGGTGGGCGCTACCATGTATACGTATGTACTACGGAAATACGAGTGTATACTACGTGATATACGCATAATGGTATTTATGAAATGTAGAGAGAATTGGAGTGGCGTTTCTCAAAAGTTGAAAGTTATAGTGACGTTTCTCAAATAGCCAAAAATTGCAGCGGCATTTGTCCAATTAACCCTTGTATAATCTGTGGTTTATGGTTTATCCGTGCTAGGCTTGGCTTGGCTGGATATGTTTTATGAATCTGTGGTCTATGGCTCCCTTCGTTCGGAAATATAAGACATTTTAACTTTGTGAATCGAATGTATTAGACGTTTTTAGTGTATATACATTCGTTTCATAAAGCTAGAATGTCTTATATTTCCGAACGGAGGGAGTAGTATGTTTCTATTATCATGTAACTTGCCTGCTGGTCTTTCCCAGGAGCATAACTCAGGGTGCAAGTGACCCAAGTGTTGGAAATATGCCATAGAGACAAATAAAAATAAGGACTATTATCATATTTCATATAGTTTATGATTAAGTTTTATATCATGCTATAACTGTATTGAGTGGAAACATCAATACATGTGTGATATACAAACAACCAGGGGTTCCCAGTGAAACTCTAGTCACTAGTTCATTGGTCAACAAATGATCATGTTTCCTGGTTATGTGGCATTTATGCCAGTTGGAAATGGAGTCATCTTATTCCGAGAATGAGATGATGAATCAATACCCAACCTAAACATCGTGACCCGATCATGTCACGAAGTTCAAGTTACGATGATTAGAAATGGATCCTCGTAGACTATTCCTTAGACCGTGAGGCTATATCAATCACTGTCTCCCGAGAGTGCTTTGATAGCATCAAGCGCCACTTGTTAATACAATGGTTAGAAAGGTGTGTTCAGGTACTTGGAGGAAACCGTTGAGGCAATATATGTCAAGAGCGGGATTTGTCCGTCCATGTGACGGGAAGATACTCGAAGGGCCACTCGGAGAAGTTATATCCAATAGCTGCGCAGCGTGTGATTTGATCACGGGGATATCACTTGTCGGAACGAGTCAAGTAGCATTGTTCAGTAACGAGATTGAACACGACATGGTGATGTCATTGATCAGATCTCGGGCAATGCAAGTATCGAGTGACAAAGGGAATAAGACACGACTGTCCTGGTTCAAACAACGAAAGATCTTCGTGGAACGCACAGGGGTCACATGGCCATCCAGGTCCCTTTGTTGATCATTGGTGCAAGAGTGTCCCAACCATGTCTGGAGTGTTCCCGAACCGTGGGGTATCACGCTTAAGGGCTTGATGATGCTTAGAGAGCATTTATAGGATCGATAGAATCACCGAAGAAAAGAAGAGAGAAAACCGGAAGGGTTTCGGTAAATCCGGAGGATGTCCGGAGTGGAGGTGGAAGGTGTTCCATGGCCACGGAGATTAAATAATATGTGAATGAATGTTAAAATATTGATTTAATCATTTATTCATAATTATTTAATAAAGAGAAAATCAATTAAAGGTCAAAAAGGCTTAATGGGCCAATTCCGGAGGGAGAGGGCCCATTAGGGGAAAGGAGAGAGGGAGAAGGGCAAGGGGGCTGGCCGGCTGGGCCTAGCCCCCCCCATGTGGGGCCCACTAGGGTGGCTGGCGGCCACCCCTCCCCCTCCTCTCCTTTAGTCCCACCCCGGGATTTTGAGGGAGGTAGTACCTCCCCTCCCCCTATATATAGTGGAGGTATTTGGCCAAATTAAATACACCAATAATCAAGGTCTTCTCACTTTTGGGAGGACCTCCAGTTGATATTTTCTCTCTCCCCCTCTCTCTCACGTGACCGTGGTCCCAAGTCTGGACTGCGCGAACGAGAGACATCTTCACCGCGGAGCGCCGTCGCGCTGCGGGATTCGGATCCGGGAGCTCTACTTCTGAAACTACTGCTGGACTGGGGAAGCGGGAGTCATCGTCACGCACCGGACATGTGTAACTCCTCGCGAGGTGTCGCACTTGAGGCACTCAAGTCGTTGGAGCCAAGGAGCGCAAGGACTTCATCACGACCTTGAGGTCGGCTTCGGCTCGTCTACATCAACCACGCTCTCTTGAGCGTTGACAACGCTTTTCGGTCTTCAAGGGTAAGTTCGCGAAAAGCCCCTCCCGTTACTGTATTACTAATAGATAGGTCCTGTCAGCTTCAGGGGCTCAGGGGTGTAGAGTAAAATTTATTGTTTTTATACGCGGAACCCCTACAGTGGTATCAGAGCTAGATCTATGCGTAGTAATACTAGTACGGGTAGAACTCACGAGATGTAGTGTGTGGGCGTTGATCTTTTAGTTGTTACCCTCCCATGTGTACTTGTGTATACCGCACTAATGCTTGATGAAGCGGCCTCCAACCGACTTTACGCGTTCATTCGCGAGACTGGTCCACACTTGACATACGACTTGTACCGTATAAAGTGGCTTAGGGGGGTGTCTGTCTCTCTCGCATTAGTTGGTATACCATTTGCAACGGAGGGCCCCGAAAGGGGTGTAGTAGAGACAACTACTTGATCAGCGTTGTGCTGAAAGTTCGTAGGTAAGAACGGTTCTTATGCAAAAGTCCATTCAGCCATGTAAAACATGCAAAGATAAAGTAGAGGCGTCTAACTTTGTTTTGTAGGGGGCGTTGCTTTGCGATATGGTTGTGGCAAAGGTAAAGTGATTACATTTTGTTACATAGTAGTATATAGTCACGGAGGTGACGGACTACCACACTGGAATGATACCGGTACCCTGGTGTCTATAGCGCCGGAACCCTGGCGTCGGAACCCGGTGACAGCGGCTGGAGATCACGACATGAAGGACCATATCACATAGCATTTACATTCAATGTTATTGTTTGTATATCTTATCGTGTGCTAGTTAGATACTCGACGGTAGCCTAATAAGATGATCCCTGTTAAAATTACCAATGATTGTGTTCCCCCTTAGTGTGCACCACCAAGAAGGTTCTTCGGTATGAGGCAAGCCGTGATGATCGGGTGTCAGACATATCTACGTTCGCATATAGTGCGTGTAAGCCATGTTGCATAGAGAATACACTAAGGTTGAGTTGGCGAGCCTAGCATGTACAGAAATGGTCGAAAGATCGAGCACGAGTCGCATGAATCATGTGACCGACATTTAGCGTCCACCCTTGAACCCACATTGATGGCCGTGATGATCGGGGGAGATGTGGCTTGTCGTTGGATTGATGACAAGTACGCCATGAGGGGGTCCTCGAGGCGTGCAGAAAAGAGGGGTGTGAGAAGTACGATGTTCCGGGACGGTGAGCACACAAGTTTACCCAGGTTCAAATCCACCGGCTTTGGACGGATCCTACTCCTGCTAGCAATCCAGTAATACGGCATAGCCAGAATATGGGTTACAAGGGTTCGCCTGTGCAAGTTGAGATTGTATACTATTGAGAGTTGCCCTAAAGGCTCTCCCTAGGACGGCTTATATAGATATCCGGCCTAGGGTTTACAGGAGAGATCTATCCGGCTACGACTAAGAGTCGGTTACAGAGTATATCTTGAACTATAAGTAACACTATGGGCCTAAGTTGGTAAGTCTTCTGGGCCTTCCCGTAGCCGGACTGGACTCCGTATTTTCTCCCTGACTAGGCCGCCCGTGAAGCAAAGCTCTAACCCGAAGTGGGCCACCCTAGTCAGTGAGGAACTATGAGGATACCCGGAAAGTATATCCCCAACAGCAGCCCCCAGAAGTCTCCAAGATCCAAAGTCGGATTCATCATCGTCTAGCCTGATCTTCGGCTTGCAGAATCTTGAAGGGTTCCTGAAACTTCACAACAAAAAATACGATCCGGGTCTTAAAAATAAGTTGGACCTATCAATATGTTACTCGGATTTCCTAGCTTGATTTTCAAACTAAGCCGGAACTTGGTCTCTGACGTCACCTGACACTGGTCATGGTCAAGTCACATCATCTGACAAACATCCTGTCAGCACGACCGTTGGTGGGTCCGCCGTTCGTGGAACCGAGGCGCCGTTTCAATGCGTACACGGATATCGAGGCGACATAATCATCGCGTGGGTCCTTCCCAGTTCCTTCCACGACGCGTGGCATTTATACAGTGCGATTTGCACGAATCTTGGTGCGGGTAGGTGGTTATAAGGGGTGAGGATCTTTCTTCTCCTCTCTTCACCTATTCCCTCTGTCATTTCTTCTCCTCCACATCTCCCCAGCGCACATAGCTCTCCCTCCTAGATTTCCTAGCGCCGCCCATCTAAGGTCACCGACGCACCGGAGAAATGGCTTCATGTTCCTCTTATGGCTTGGCGGCGGCGACGGCTGCGGCAGAGAAGGAGAGCAACCAGGGAGTTTGGATCCCGTGCCTCCTCGATGACGAGAAACTCCAAGTCGTGGAGAGTGAAGGTCTCCTCCGTGCCGGCGACTAGCGGAGCGGTTTCGGCGAAACCATCCCCCACCTGCGCGCCGGCGAGCGGGTCCACTTCGGCACCCACCTCGACAGAGGTTTGTCCTTTCCTCCCTCAGAATTATTTTCTGAGGTGATTGAACACTACGGTGTACAACTCCACCATCTTCCCCCGAACTCCATTTTAGAGATGAGTTCTTATGCAGCTTTGTGCGAGGGGTATCTCGGCATTAGGCCGAGTCTCACCTTGTTTCGTTTCTACTTCCATGTCCATAGAAACTCTAGCACTGCCGGTAATCCTTACATTACCGGTACTATTAGCCTTTCTCTTAGACGTGAGCGTAGATATCCTCGTATTTCTACCAGTGACTCGGTCAAACAATGGTCGGCCACTTTCTTCTACCATAAGGATATTCCTGCTCCCGACAAAGCTACTGCTTTGCCAACTTTCATCGATGGAGCCGCCACGGCCCAACCGTCTTGGGACGAGGCTCCTCCGGCTCTCAGTGACGATCTGATCCTTGATAAGAGGCGGATCGAATATTTGATAAAACACAAGGGCTTGAAAGGATGCGACCTAGTCCAATGCTGGGTCGCACGCCGGATTCAGCCTCTCCAACACCACGGCGACCGTCTGATGCACTCCATCACGGCGTTGAAAAATGATTCCCTCCGCATCAGTCCTACGGCTTTAAATCCATAGGATTACATAAGCCAGATTAAATGGCTGATCAAGGAGCGGATTGAAAGGAAGATTTCGGACTTGTCTCTGGATATGCATACAACAGAAAACCCTGTGGTTCCGGTAAGCTTCAATGATAAATCCCTTTATGTGTTTCACTCTTTAAGTTATTTCACAATACTGAGATGTTTTCTTTTTTTGAGCTTGCCGACCTCCCCGAGTCAGAATTTGCTCCACTCGAGGGATATCCTCTGGAGTTTTCTCAGGAGGCTGAACTGGTTCCACTGCCGGACATTGTGCCCAAGAAGCACAAGGCTCCGACAGTGGCCGTCGGCACAAAGGAGGTGCCAGTCGTGAAGAGGTAACTTTCAACACAACTTCCGCCTTTGTTCCTTACTCGAATTTTACTTCCGAGATGTAATACTTTCCATTCTTATTACATTCTCAGAGCTAAGAAGCTCATCAAGGGTAAGGGGAAGGGAACTTCTTCGAAGCCCTTGCGGCAGACGAAGCTGACCATGGCTTCTCTTGCCGTGGCTCCTCCGACTCCTGCCCCCCAATCCTCTGCAACACCGGTGATTACTCCATCACCGGTTGTCGCAGAAGATCCGGCTCCTTCAATAGGGCCAGTGATCCTCGAATCACAGACTGACGCCACCATAGTTGGCTCAGGTTTAGATAAGGGTGAACCCTCTTCGGGTAATGATCCCTCGGCATAGATCTTTGCCAAAAACCTCCTTAACAATCTGAGGCTTGCCAAGTTTGGCTTGTCTCGGAAATCTGCGGAAGAGATCCAACGGCTGGCCCGGCAATGCCTGGAGAAGAGAAATCTCTCTGCTGAAGAAGAAGCACAAGAGGCGGAAGACATCAAATACTCCGACCTTCTTGAACAAGTTCGCCTTCGCGACGAGGGACTTAGAGCTGGTGTACTTCCACCACCTCCGGTTATTCCACTCACCCTCGCCGAGAAGGTTACCACCGAGGTGAACATGTGTCTGAGCAAGCTCACACATGAACATCATGTAAGTCAGAATTCCAACTCACGATTTTCTTTATTGCATTTGATATCATATCCTCTAGCCCCCAAGCATGAAGTAGGATATACAATCCTTGTTTATGCTTCCTTAGGATGCCAAAGAATGAACTAGTGTAGCCCCCAAGGCTCGTGTTGATATTAGTAACAATATTAGCTCGAGTCTTTAGTAGACTTATGACTCTGGGTATTCTGACTTACAGAAAGTTAATTCATATAACCAGGATTTGTTGAAGAACATCTGCAACAAGCGGAGAGAGATCCGAGCTCTCCGACTTGAAAATGCTGAGCTGAAGGTCTCCAAGGATGAGGCCAAAGGTAAACATTCTGAGACTCAAGCCTTTTGTGTTTTCATAATCAAATATTTTCGTTGAACTATTGTTATTTTTGACTTACAGCACTAGTAAAACAATCCTGCGCTATGATTGAAGAGGCCGAGAACCTCAAAACCTTGGTGGTGGAGAACAAAGAACTTCGCCAAGAGCTGGATAAGCTCAAGCCGGATCATGAGAAGAGCATCACTCAAGTTCTTGAATCCTCCTCCATGGCTACTGATGAGCGTGATCGTAAGATTGCAGCTCAAGATCAGAGAATCTCGGATCTCAATAATGAACTTTGCAGAGAGAAGGATCTTTCTGAGGCGCTCCGGACTGAACTCCGGAGTCTTCGAGAAGAGAAGACCAAAGTTGACGATGTCATCTTCGGTAAGTTTCCATCTTTCTGACTTGTCTATATTCTTCGACTCTTTCGATGTCGGATTTTTCTTAACTGTTTTGCGTTATGTGTATAGGTCCTCTGAACTTGACGGACTCAACCTCCACTGAGCCTCGCACCCACCGGCTTACCCAAGTTGGTGATCTGCTTCACGACTTCCGCCAATCCCTTGAGGATATTGGCGAAGCTCTCAAGGTTCTGGACATGCATAGCATGTTGGACTTTCATGTGCGAGACAAGGCGAAGGAGATGCCGTAACTTGTCCAGGATTGGAACATGTCCTACGCGCGATCCGTAGCGCAGAACGCTCTCACCATGGTCATGAGCCACCATGGAAGCATGGAGATATGGCAAGTGACCAGAGGTATTCTACAGTGGATGAAGACGGACATGAGCAAGACATCAAGGCCATTATGGACTCCTGCGCTGGATATGGATGTCACGTAGCTAACTTAACTAGCTACGACACTCCCTTCTTCACCCGCGTGGACACACCGCCTCCACCTTCGGAAGAAGCAGCTGAAGTTTCTGATGATGAACATACCATATCGGATCTGAACATCTCGGAACGTTATCAAACCGAGGCCGATGCATCCAGCGAGCCGGCAGCTCCTGCATCCTCTCCTGCATCATAAATTATCAGAAGCAAATGTATTATTCCAAGAAACATTTATGGGTCTCTAAATATGCAGTACTTATAATTTTGCTAGTGCTAAGCTTTTGATCTATTCAGCACTTTTGGCTTTTAATTTTGTGTGCCTGAAATATTTACATAAGCACTTATACTTTTTCGTCTATACTTATCGTTTATCTGGCTTTCCGCCTCGTCCCTTTCGTGAGCCGGCTAAACCTTCTGCACAGAAACTTTGCCGAGCAACGGAGCTCAATTGCTAAACCAGTTTAAACTCGGAAACAAAGCCGGCTTCCAATACCAACAATTCGCTACTCGGAAAATACCCGCATCTGGCAATCAGAGAAATAACCAAACTATAGACTAGAAACTTTAGAGCTATACCCGAAGGTAGCATTTTTAAAATCGGAAATCTCAATCAGAACAAACATGAGCATAAAGTACTTTCAAGTATTCTAGGATTTTCGACTATGACATGATCATTCGGAAATAAGATGGTAAAATCTTCTCAGAAAAAACTTGAGGCAACCAAGACTTTTATTTCTCACAAAACATGTACACATATATGATTACAAAGAAGGATAAACTAAGAATAAAAGGGACGTAGCTGAGCAATATTCCATGGTCCCTCTTAGTAGCAGGTCTTTCTTTGACTGGCCTCATGTCAGTTAAGTAGTACGAACCATTGTGCAATACTCGACTAACTAAAAAGAGCCCTTCCCATACTGGGGAAAGTTTGTGCTTTCTTTGTTGCACAAGCCGGAGAACCAAATCGCCTTTATTGAAAGATCTGTTTCAGACTCTCTAGCTATGATACTTGCGTAACTTCTGCTGATAGGCTGTTGATCTCATTTCAGCAACAACGCGAACTTCTTTGACTAAGTCGATATCATTTTGTCAAGAAATCTCGGCATCCTCTTTGATATACACGGCCACTCTAGGAGAAGTGTGAATCAAATCACTGGGAAGAACTGCTTATGTGCCATAGACCAAGAATAAAGGTGTGTATCCGGTTGACCTATTCGGAGTCGTTCGTAAACTCCATACTACGGAGGGTAATTCCTCCTCCCAAGCCCCCGTAGCACGTCGTAGTGGCGCTTCGAGTCTCGGTTTTAGGCCTTGTAGAATTAAACCATTTGCCCTTTCAACTTGTCCGTTAGCCTGTGGATGTGCGACTGACATAATGTCAAGCCGGATATTTTGTTCGTTGCAGAATTCGGCCAATTCTCACATAGAGAAGTTACTCCTATTGTCCGTGATAATGCTATGCGGATAACCATACCGGATTATAACATCCTCGAAAAATCTTTTGGCTGTTGCTCCATCACAACTAGTGACTGGTTTAGCCTCAATCCATTTGGTGAATTTATCCACCATCACTAAGAGGTGAGTAAATCCACTTAGAGCTCGTCTAAACGGTCCTACCATGTCAAGCCCCCAGACCGCAAAAGGCCATGTTATAGGTATTGTTCGTAGCTAATCAGCCAGAACATGAGTTTGCTTGGCGTACTTTTGGCAGCCCTTGCACGTCTTGACCAGCCGTTCGGCATCTGCCTTGGCTATAAGCCAGAAAAAACCGTGTCTGAAGGCTTTTGCCACTAAAGATTTGGCTGCAGCGTGGTGACCACACTCGCCTTCGTGGATTTCTCTTAGGATTTCCACTCCTTCCGGAGATACACAACGCTGAAAACCCCCAGAAACACTCCACTTATAGAGCTCACCTTTAACTATAGTATAGGCTTTCGCTCGTCGGATGATCTGCCGGCTCAGAACCTCGTCTTCGGGTAATTTGCCATCTACCAGATAATCAAGGTAGGGTTGGGTCCAGCTGGGAATTACAGCCAGAACTGCTATTAGAGGTGAGTCAGATTTGGTCGGATATTCCTCATCCACTCCCTTTATTGAGGGAACTTTGAGGTGCTCTAAAAAAGCGCCATACGGGACCACTTTCCGTGCAGAGCCTATCCGAGATAGTGCATCTGCTTCCTTGTTTTCTGCTCGAGGGATGTGTTGAACCTCAAACCCTTCGAACAATTTAGATAAATCATCCACAACAGCTTCATTTGCTGCCATGTGTTTATTTGCATTACAAATATCCGACACTTGCTGAGCAACAAGATCCGAATCTCCATAACACATCAAACGTCGGATGCCGATATCCTTAGCAATCCGGATTCCATGCAGCAGTGCTTCATACTCGGCAATATTATTTGTCGATGTGAAGTGGATCTGCAATACGTATAGAAGTTTATCTCCTTGGGGTGATTTGAGCACCACGCCAGCCCCCAAGCCCCCTCGAGCCTTAGACCCATCAAAGTATAGGGTCCAATATTCCGACTCCGGGAGGGTCATATTCTCCTTCATCTCTATCCAATCAGCAACAAAGTCGGCAAGGATTTGGGATTTGATTGCTGTCCGGGGTTTATACTCAATATCAAAAGCTGAAAGCTCTATACCCCATTTGGCGACGTGTCCTGTGGCGTCACTGTTGTTAATTATGTCTCTCATGGGAGCTATGCTCACCATGGTAATTGGATGCTCCTGGAAATAGTGTCATAGCTTACGAGATGCTAGAAAAACACCGTAAGCCAACTTTTGATAGTGCGGATACCGCTGTTTTGATTCTGTCAGGACCTCGCTGATAAAGTAAGTCGGACGCTGCACCAGGTGTTCCTGATTTTCCTCCGGTCTCTCCACCACCATGACGATACTAACGACTTTATCGCAGCAAGATAAAGCAACATCGGTTCCTGTGGTTCTAGTGCAGCAAGGATAGGAGCAGATGAGAGTACTTTCTTAAGGTCCTGTAATGCAGCTTCAGCTTCGTCGGTCCATACAAAATCCTTGGTATTTTTAGGAGTTTGTATAATGGTGCGTCTCTTTCACCAAGTCGGCTTACAAATCGACTAACTGCAGCAATGCAACCAGTTAGTCTTTGTACGTCCTTCAGGCGAGTTGGCCTGGAAATATTGAGTATAGCCTTGATTTTGTCTCGGTTCACCTCTATGCCTCTTTGAGACACGATGAAACCTAAAAATTTTCCGACTAGAATTCCAAAGAAGCATTTCGTCGAATTAAGCATGATGTTGTATTTTCGTAGATTGGCGAACGTTTCCTCCAAGTCGGAAATCAGCGTTTCCTTCTTTTTGGACATCACCGCAATATCATCCACGTATGCATGTACATTGCGTCCGAGTTGGTCGTGGAGGCAACACTGCATCGTGTGCTAGTAGGTAGCTCCTGCGTTCTTCAGCCCAAAAGGCATCGTAACAAAACAGAAGGTTCCAAAAGGGGTTATGAATGAGGTTTTGACTTTGTCAGATTCCTTCATCCGGATTTGGTGATAACCAGAATATGCGTCGAGAAAACATAGGAGTTTCGAGCCTGCCGTACAATCGATAACTTGATCAATCCTAGGCAGAGCGAACGGATCTTTTGGACAAGCCTTGTTCAAGGCAGTATAATCAACACACATCCTTAAATCAGTGGTGTCCTTTTTAGGGACCATTACAGGATTGGCCGACCACTCAGTGTGGATGACCTCTTCTATGAATCCGGCTAACTCGAGCTGTGCTAGTTCCTTAGCTATTGCCTTACGCTTTTCATCGCTGAAACGTCGTATGGATTGTCTGACGGGTTTAGCGTTCGGGTTTACATTTAAAGAGTGCTCGGCAAGTTCGCTAGGTACTCTGGTCATGTCAGATGGCTGCCATGCGAAGATATCTTGATTTGCTTTGAGGAACTTGACGAGCGCGCTTTCCTATGCGCTATCTAGGCCTACCTATCTGGGTCACCTTGGAGGGGTCATCATCCTTCAACAGCGTTTTCTTCGTCTCTTCTGATGCATTGAACTCCGGATCAGGCTTTGTCACCTTCTTCTTCATTGCGGGCATCTCATACGGATCTATGCTCTTCTTGATCTCCTGGTACTCCTGGGCGTGCATCACGACTTCAGCAAAGGCGGCATTTCCATCCTCGCACTCTCGCGCTTTCTTCGGGTCTCCCCTGATGGTGATTACGCCGTTGGGACCTGGAATTTTCATCATATTGTAAATGTAACATGGACGAGCCATAAAATCCCAGTAAGCCGGACATCCGAATATAGCGTGGTACGCGCTCTTGAACGGGACCACTTCGAAGGAAAGTGCCTCTGTCCGATAGTTTTTTGGAGTTCTGAAGGTAACATCCAAAGTGATTTCCCCCAGGGAATTGGCTTGTCTTCCTGGGACAACTCCGTGAAAGATCATATAGCTATGGTTTAGCTCGGTCTCCGAGATCTTCATCCGGCATAGCGTCTCAACATACAGAATATTGATACTGTTGTCGCCGTCCATGAGGGTCTTGGAGAAACCATAAATGTCGATAAGTGGATTGACGATTAAGGCGTATTTTCCTCGCCTGTGCAACTTAGGCGGATGATCAGCGCGGTCAAATGTAATTGCCAGTTCCGACCAGTCCAAAAATTGGGGGACAGCCGAAACTATTGCGTTGAGCTCATGTAGAACTGCTTTCTTGACCTTTGCTAGGTGAGATATGAGGAAGGTGACATAAGTGTCTTTCTTGGTCGGAAAATTTTTCTTCCCTTCCGGCTTGGGATTTGATGCATCGGCTTCCTCCATGTCGGAATCTTCCTTGGTCTCTTTATATTTTTCGGGATTCTTCTTTGCCTTCTTCCGCTTTGCTTTGTAGCTAGCGGTGTCATCTCTTTTGATGTCGTCATTGAAACGACACTCGGCGTTGGTGTGGGACGAGCCCCCATTGGCATCTAAGTGATGCACACATGGGTTATTGGCAATGTCGGCCCAAGAGTAGGTTTTGCCTGGTAGCTGGTTTCCTCTACCTTGAACTCTCGAAGTCCCACTGCCACGCCCGCAGCCTCCGCCACGTCCTCCTCGCCCTCCAGACCCGAAAGTAGCAGTGACCACTGCCGTTTCGGCGTTGGGTTTTTCTTTCGAGGTATTCTTGCGCTTCTGAGCTTGTTGTTTTGGTTGTTTTGCCGAATGTGGCACAGCCAGGGCGTTGAGTAATCCCTCTTCATCATCGTCAGCATCTGCATACTTGCGCACTATTTCTATCATCTATCCCAAATCAGTGACCTTGTCACACTTCCAGCGATGACGCAGTAGACCAATTGGGAGACCTGCAATGAAAGCTTCAATCGTAGTTTGATCATTTACTCCTTCATAGGAGTTCTTATTGTCGATCCATCGTCCGAGGTAATCCTGGCAAGTTTCTCCAGCCTTCTAGGTGCAACGCTGTAGGTCTCCGACCGTACAGGGCCTCCGGTATGTGCCTTGGAAATTCCGAAAGAACGCGCTTTGCATGTCATACCAGTTGTGGATGGTGTTCTCTGGAAGTTGATTAAGCCATGATCGTGCCATCTTCCGCAACATGAGTGGGAGATATTGGGTTGTGACAAGGCTATTTCCGCCTTTGGTGATGCAGCAAGCTTGGAACAAATCCTGTAGCTAGGTATCTGGCCGAGCAATGCGGTCGTAGGCTTGGATATGTCGTGAGATAGCAAATCCTTTCGGGAATCTTGTAGCTCTGATGCATGGTCCGAAGCACTTTGGGCCCACGTAGATATCATCATTTTCATAGTGCCGCACCTCTATATTGGAGTTGATGATGTGTCTTGCGTCATTCGGGGATAGAGATCGTCCCGAGTGTCAGCTGTGGCTGCAGTGCCTTGGAGCCGGACTTAGGCTTCTGCCACCACCTCCTCCACCGCGACGCCCTCCCTGGCCTCCTTGAGAGCCGTTGTGATGGCTACTTGGTGGAGAAGGTGGAGAAGTTGGGTTTTTTTCCGGCTGATCGTCGGCCTCCGTCCGGAGCGTCATTATTCTGATTCCGGGGAGGGTCTTCATCGTGACGAGCCCCCTGCCGGCTTGTCCCAGCACGGTGTCCGTCGTTCCTTCATCCTTCATTCGAACGGCTTTCATGTCTAGGAGGTGGCATTCTTTGTCGGTCCTCCTCCCGGCGTTTCTCCTTATCATCGTCCCTGCGGTCCTTCGACTCTCGCTGGGATGGGTTCCTCGGATTCAGTGCAGCAATTGCCTCTTGCTCCGCAGCTGGGTTAACGTTACGCCAGTCACGGGAAGCTTTGTGGTGTTGTCCCGAAGATCCGGTTCTCGAGTAATTGTCTTCCCGGCGATCGGGGCGATGGTGCTGCTCCGGAACGCGCTGGAGTCTTACATCGGCCCATGCCGGATCTGTGCGACATTGGTCGGAATGAGAGACCAGTTTTTGACTTCCGGACATGGCGACCTTTTGCTATTCCAGTCCCTTGTTGAGTAGTTTAATTCCGAACCGGATCTCCTCCGGGCCTGGATTAGCCGATAAAATTTCTCGGGCCGCCACGGTATTCTGTACAGGGGTTGGATACACCCAATCCCCTTTGCTATCTTTCCGAGGCTTCCCCATTTCTTCTCCGAAAAGGACGACGTGAATCTGCGAGAATTGGTTGTCATTTGTATGATGCTTCCTGGTCTTCTGGTTTTGCCTGGAGTTGTACTTCTCCACAGATGCTATGCATTTCTTTTCCTCCTCAATGTTTTTGGCTTCATTAAGGAGTAATTGATGACGCGCTTCTAGGGCCCACGCCCTCTCGTCCAGTTCTTCAGTAGTAAGTTCTGCGGCTGTAGGAATAGGTGTGGTTAATGCAGCATCAATGAGTTTACGCACACCTTAAGTGATCACGTGTCCATCCACCGATTCTTCTTTTTTGGGCTCTTCTAGGATAAGTGCTCCATCCGAGTCTTCCTCGTATTCCTCGCCAATCACCTCCTTTTCTAGAGTGTCTTTTGTCGGGGTCTTGTTCTTCTTCTTTGCCTTCTTGGCAGCGCCGGTAGCAAAGACGAATTTGCGTCCGTTTCCCGGAGTCAAGCTCTGATCGGTACTTTCGGACATCTGGACTTCGGGATTATCTCCGACTTCCATGTCATCCTGCGCTTTGGGAGAGTGTTCCCCGGATCCTTCATCCATGGCTGCTCCTTCTTCTACAGTTTTGGAGTTGTACTCCTCTTCATATTCCACAGAGAACTTTCGGAAATCTGCAGACGTCATCGATTCATCCGAGGATGCGGGTACGTTAGCGTTTGTTCCAATTGCCTCCAGCACAGAGTGTTGTCTCCAGCATCGGCAGAGCCGGATCCGGATCCCACATACCCGACGAAGTGCGATGCATGCTTCCTGAGGTACCTGCGGCTCTTGCGATCAGCTTCATCAAAACTTTTGATGGTCTCGAGAATTGCATCTACGCCTGAGTTTTGCATTATCATACGTCACAATGTGTACCTTAGGAAAGGCATGTCTGTCCCGGCGTCATCAGAGCCGGAATCAGTGTCGTTGCTATGCTCCTCCTGGATTTTGACTTCAGCAGGTGGGTCGATCTGGGATTCGGTATCTCCAAGGAGATCCACTCTAGATCGACTTGGACCGCTAGGTCTGCTTTAGACTCGGATTTCTCCACTATCTCCGCAACTGGTGCGGGCTGGGTGGGATTAGGGTTTTCTGAGATCCAGAACTCTGCCCCCTCCACGGACAAAGGGGACCCAGAAGATTCTTCTGCCTCTATCATCACCGCTAGGGTGGGTGGGACAGGTTCGGCAAAAACGATGTAAACATCGATCTCGCCAAAAGACATGATGGTGTAGGCAGTTACAGCCTCCATAGCCGGAATCCAGGTCTCGTCGAGAACGATGAGAGGGACGTCGCTGGTGTAGAGGATGCGACCGATGGCGATAGTCTTGCCGATTCCGATTCTTGCAGATTCCGCTCGTAACGCAGATTCGAAGCTCACTTACCCCACGGTGGGTGCCAACTGTCGTCGGATTGATGACAAGTACGCCATGAGGGGGTCCTCGAGGCGTGCGAAAGAGAGGGGTGTGAGACGTACGGTGTTCCGGGACGGTGAGCACACAAGTTTACCCAGGTTCTAATCCGCCGGCTTTGGACGGATCCTACTCCTGCTAGCAATCTAGTAATACGATAGAGCCGGAATATGGGTTACAAGGGTTCGCTTGTGCGAGTTGAGATTTTAGACTATTGAGAGTTTCCCTAAAGGCTCTCCCTAGGACGGTTTATATAGATATCCGGCCTAGAGTTTATAGGAGAGATCTATCCAGCTACGACTAAGAGTCGGTTACAGAGTACATCTTGAACTACAAGTAACACTATGGGCCTAAGTCGGTAAGTCTTCTGGGCCTTCCTGTAGCCAGACTAGACTCCGTCTTTTCTCCCTGACTGGGCCGCCCGTGAAGCAAAGCTCTAACCCGAAGTGGGCCACCCTGGTCAGTGAGGAACTGTGAGGATACCCGGAAAGTATATCCCCAACATGGCTGATAGGGGTCGTGTTATCACTAGGAACCCTTCTGGGATAGGTGTTTGTGAGTGGAGTTATTATTAACTCATTTAATTATAAACTTAGTCTAAATTCCTTTTGCAATTATAAATGTAGATGGCACCTTTCGTGTTGATGATTGATTGGTTAGAAGGAGAGAAGCTCAAATTGGATGGATCAAACTTCTCCATATGGGTTGCGCATCTCCACGTTCTCCTTAGCGAGAACGACGTGGTCGACTA
Organism: Avena eriantha; assembly: GCA_910589775.1. NCBI lineage: Eukaryota > Viridiplantae > Streptophyta > Magnoliopsida > Poales > Poaceae > Avena > Avena eriantha. The sequence goes on from OU342743.1 coordinate 326,365,238, forward strand.
CATACTCGACGGGATGGATTTGTATCGGCCCACTGACCTAGAGACGCCAGAGCAGCGGAAAGACCGCTATCTCCGTCGTGAGATGGCCTCCTTCATTTTAGTTACGATGCGCCTCGGAATGGAGGATGGGCTATGGCCAATGGTGGGAAGTCTTAAACCCTGAGTGGTCATGGCACATCTGAGATCGCATTTCGTGGAACAAGCGCGTATGTGTGAGTATGAGCTGATGGGGGACTTCCTCTCCATAAAGATGGAGTAGAGCTCCTCACTAGACGAGCACTTATTGAGAATCTATGATGCATACATGAGTCTGGCATACTACCTAGACAACTGGTTCTCAAGCTCATTTGTGATGGGAGTTGTGTTGCGGTTGCTTCCACCAAGCTTCCAAGCACAGGTCAGGATCTGCATTATGAGAGGCGACACAGAAACACTGGATTTCCTCGATTTCATATCACATTTTAGAAATGTGGTGGATGAACCCAACGTCACTAGAGTCATCAATGACAAAGGTATATATTTGATATACGGTTTTATAAATGTTATAATCTTGCAAACCCATTTGCAGTGTTAAGTATATCTGATACTTGTTCTGTTTTGCTAAAAACATGTCCTTCTGGATGAGAGGTGCTTGCTGGAGAGGAGGTGACGTTGTGTGTTGATGGCGAGCATGATGATGACGGCCGACGACACTTGATACATTGCAAATGTATCTATAATTTTTGATGCTCCATGCTTGGTTTTATCTACTTTCTTGTGATTTGTCCACACTTTGGAGTACTTTTCATATGATTTCTTGGACTAACCTATTAACAAGAGCCACAGTGCCAGCTGCCTGTTTTCTGCTATTTTTGGTTCCAGGAAAGTACGAAAATGAATATTCTCAGAATTGGACGGGACAAAAGCCAAAGTGCCTATTTTTTCGGAAGACATCTGGATCCAGAATACGAGACGAAGAAGGGCTGGGGGCCGGCCACACAACCTGGCCGCGCGGCCAGGCCTGGCCCGCGCCAGGGGGTGGTCTGGCCGACCCCAGCACCCCCTCGACCTCTCCTTCCGCCTATATATTGCCCTCGGGACCAAAACCCTAAGCACCCGATCAAAAATCCACGAAAGAGTCTGTAGACACCATCATCTCCATCCCTAGATCGGGAGGGATCTGAAGCTCTTTTCGGCACCCTGCCGGAGAGGGGAATTCACCCTGGAGGCCTTCTTCATCACCATGCAAGCCTCCAATGTGATGCGTGAGTAGTTCATCTCTAGACTACGGGTCCACGTAGTAGCTAGATGGTTGGTTCTCCTCCTTTGTGCTTTCATGTCTAGATCTTGTGAGCTCTGTTCATGATCAAGATCATCTATTTGTAAACCATACATGTTGTGTTTGCGGGGATCCGATGCATATTGAGATGCTATTTTAGATTGATTATTGATTCTATCATGTCTTTGTTATTTGTGATCTTGCATGCTTTCCGTTGTTAGTAGCTATCTTGGCCAAGTAGATGCTAGCAACTCCAAGAGTTAGAATTTATGCTCGATAGTGGGTTCATGCCTCTGGTAATCCGGGGAAGTGACAGAAATCTCTAAGGTACTAGATGTATTGTTGCTACTAGGGAGAAAACAACAATCCTTTGTTCATAGAACAATCGTATTGTTTACATTACACGCAATTTGTAAAGCAATAATCTGTTGCTTGCAACTTAATACTGAAGGGGGTTCGGATGATAACCTGAAGGTGGATTATTAGTCATAGATGCAGTTGGATGGCGGACTATGTATAATGTTGTAATGCCCAATCAAGTTCCAAAGGGGTCAAGATGATTAGTATATGCATGTATTGCTTTCTCGATGTTTGTCAATTGCCCCGCTGTAATTCGTTCACCCAGCATGTTATCTATCTTAAGGAGAGCCACCTCTAGTAAACTATGGACCCCGGTCCTTTCTTTTACGTACAATCTACAAATTGTTTACTGTTTTGTGTTTACTTTCTGCAAACTATTACTTCCTTCCATTCGATATGTTTAATCTTTTGTTTTCAGCGAAACCGGTGAGATTGACAACCTCATCGCAAGTTGGGGCAAAGTTATGTGGTTGTGTTGTGCAGGTCTCCACGTTGCTACTAGCACCGGTAGTGCGCCATGCCAAGGCTCAGCTAGCAACACCATTGGGGTGTTTCCTTGCTCCTACTGGTTCGATTAAACCTTGGTTTCATAACTGAGGGAAACTTACTGGTGTGCTCATCATACCTTCCTCTTGGGGTTCCCCAACGAGCTCCACATCAACACCGAGCCATCAAGTATTTTTCTGGCGCCGTTGCCAGGGAGTCAAGGACATCTTCACAAGGGGAGTCCCTCATAACCAATCTCTTTACTTTGTTATTTTTGTTTTGCTTAGTTTAATTTTTCTTTGTTTGCTTGTTTCTTTATCAAAAAACACAAAAAAATTAGTTCCTACTATAGTTATTATTTTCATTGGTCTGTTATTGTCTTGCTTTATCATGGTTTCGATCAATAGTTGGTTTCTTTGAAACTGAATCTTATTGGCAAGGTGGGTTCACGGAAGAACAAAAATATTATTATAAGGAACACCGCTTGTCACAAAAAGGGAAACACTTATGGGAATAAATTGATAAATTGTATACCATTACTATAAACGTGTGCTCTACTTATAATGTTACTTATTGCTTCGATAAATCTTGTTGCTGTAGGAGGTATAAACACCTCCCTTTTCAATGTGAGTATAATGATAATGTTACCATATCTTCTTATGTTAAAGGGAATTATGACTTTTATGATGTGGAACAAATTGAAGAATTTATTGCTTGGAAGGGTGCATTTGAACTTGCTAGTTTGCTTGAAAATACTGATGATTCACCTTATAAATATGAGGTTTATGATATACTTAAATTTTTCTTTGATAATTACAAGGTAGAAAATGGCTATATTCTTGAATATCTTAATAGATTCTCTCCACCAATGGAAGAGACTAATGCCTTGCAGGAGCCTATGGAAGAAGAAATTGCTGAAACTGAAAGCTCATTGGATAAAAAAGAGGAGGAGAGTTATGATCAAGAGGAGTAAGAATGGATCTACCCATTCCTACCTTCTAATGAGAGTAACTCTTTACCCCTTACATTATTTGATTGTCCCCCATGCTTACCAAAGAAGGACGAATGTCATGTTCCTGAGGATTCTTTTGAAAATGTTTATAATAAAGCTCTAGTGCTTGTAGATCATGAAAAGCATGCTTTATGTGATAGTTATATTGTTGAGTTTATTCATGAGGCTACTGAAAATTATTACGAGAGAGGAAAATATGGTTGTAAAAGTTGTCATGGTACTGAAACACCTCTCTATTTGCTGAAAGTTTTGAAGTTACTCTTGTTTTATCATCTTATGCATGTCGCTTTGTTCATTGTGAATTTATTTGCATACGAGATTTCTATGTATAGGAAGTGGGTTAGACTTAAATGTGTTTTAAATTTGCTTCTTGATGCTCTCTTTTACTTCAATTCATATTTCTTATGTGAGCATCTTCTCAAACTATCATGCCTAACTTAAAGGCGTTAAAGAAAAGTACTTATTGAGAGATAATCCAAAAGTTTTAGATGAGTCTTGGAAGTTATTAATTAAGTAATAACCGCTCCTTATCCTTTTTATTTTCTTTTTGTGGCAAGAGTAACCTCTAATGAGAGAGAAGTAATGATTGGGAAAGTTGCTGTCCCGAAACAGATTTATGTGCTTCACCGTAAAAATTCGTGTAAAATCTCTGGATGTCTTTTTGAGGCGTGAATTTTTGTGCTTCTGACCCAGGTTGTTATCTAACTTTCGTTAGTTCAACACTTTTTGATTTGAGCAACAGAGGGTCTTCGAAAAATTTTGTCTTTACCTGCTGGTCTGTTTTGACAGATTTCTGCCATTTTCTGCATTTGCTTCTTGTTGGTTCCTTTTTCTGTTCTTTTAGGGAATTGAGATTTTTGAGGGAAGTGCTTCGGTAGATAGTGTTCTAATGGAAGTTTATTGGTGTTAGAACTGAACCTTAAGACCTATTATCTTGAGTGCACTAATGTTGCTAATAAAGATTGTGTGAAGTTTTGTATGAAGGAAAATTTTCAGGTGTATGGAAGGAATGAGTAATGAGATGAAGGATGGACTAAAGCTCAAGCTTGGGGATGACACGCGTGTCATCCCAAGAAATATCCAAGAAGTACAAGCATCAAAGCTTGGGGATGCCCAAGGCATCCCCCTCTTCAGCAATAAAAATCCCAGGTTTTTTCCAAACGCTTCATTTTTATTGTTTCATGCATAGTTGTGTTGTTCTTGGAGCGTCTTCCTTTTCGTTTTCGTTTTGGTTTTTCATTTGCTTGGTTTTATTAGTATGCTGAATAAATTTGTTGGACCCCCTCTTTCATACATTGGTTTTCAAATAGTTTGATTTGGTTTGAAAAAGAGTAGGAAAGTTCATACTTAAGTGTTAAAGAGAGCTTGTTTTTGACTGTGGCCTATGCTTTGTCATGCCATGCTTGATATTGTTTTGGATTTATGCTTAGTATTATTTGCTGCAGCATGAATTTTTATAAACAATTGAGATTTCTTAATGTGCATTGGATGAATCATGCGTTGTTTTAGCATATTAAAGCATAGTATAGTGGTATTCTCCTTTGATGCTTTATTTGGGTTGCCTTGGAACATGCTCACACCATGTTATGACTATCTCAAGTCACCATAGCCTTTATGATCCTTTAGTTTTCAACTTGTAGTATCACTTTATGCTTTGATCAATGATGTTTTGTCGCTCTACATGATTATGGCCTTTATTGCTCTCTTAGTTTGTCGCTCCCAGTCTTTTGCTAGCCTCCACAACCAAGTATGAGTTCCACTCATGCATCCAACTCCCTAAACCAAGTTATTCCAAAGAGTCCACCATACCTACCTATTAGCATATGCTATTCCAAGTATATTCATGCTTTTGTTTACCTTCCAAATTAAACTTGTTATGAGAAAACTAGTGATTAAAGCTCTCACGAACTTGATGGAACACTTTACTTTTTTTGCATCTAATAAACTTGAACCATTGGGTCCTTCTTTGTTGCGTATATGCTTGCGCTTTATAAGTTGAAGTTAGCAGAACCATGTATCATGGGGAATGCTTCACTTGTACTTTGTACCCCGTTGATATCATGTTCTTTTGCTTATGGATCCTAGCGGTGTGAAATAAAAGTGGAACTTGTAAGATCATGGAGTTTGTATGTGTGTTAGAGAAACGCATGGGCCGCTAGCCTAAGCCATGCCTAATCATGGTGGAAACTTGCAGCATCACCATAATGAGCACTCTATGAAGCATCCTCAATAAAAACCTATGCAAATAGCAAATAAAAAGACCGCTGAGATGCTCATTGTCTGCTTGCCTTGTCATTTTGATTATGGGATAGCTCCTGTATCATGTGCAAGGGGTACCCCGTTGGTGGTTCTTTATGATACATATGTACTTACAACGACAAGAGCTTACTTGTGACTAAAGTTGAGTAGCATGAGGATCGATCTTCATAAGTAAGGGGCATGAGAGTTCGGTTTATAACTTGTCAAGCGTATCCTCTTAGTTGTGTCACTTTAACCTTAATCACCTTCAAGATGGTTATGATAGGGGCAATGAGAGCTGAAAGCTATAAGTACCATAATTTTTGGAAGCTCTTTATGAGACTTGAATCCCTACTTCCTTCTATGAAGGCCTTTCTTCCACCGTTATATTGAGTCTCCACCTTCTATCTTTATGCACTTACTTTGAGAGCATAGTGGCCATTCTTAGTTCTATGTGCATTGTCCCAAGACTAGTTGATTGATGCATAACTTGATATTGCTTGTTTTAAACTATTTGTATCTAGTCACTCTTATGAACTTTGTGTTGGGTCCGCAGCATAGAAAACAAAAAAATTCCTACGATGAGAACTACACGCCAAGATCTATCTGCTAGGTACAGAGCAACGGGTGGACATACATCCATCGAGAACTTACCCTCGAAGACAACGGGTTTTGTTAACGAGTAGGAACTCGTGGTTGATGTAGTCATACACTTGCCGATCTCAAGATCGAGTGGAAGTCCGAGCGCCACAACTTAACAGTGCATCCGTAAGCCACCAGACAACCTCCACCTCCTCGCTCTAGCGATCCAGCAGAAGCAGCAACTCCTTCCAGACGAAATGCCACCGGGAACATATATCTCGCTAATTCGAGACCATGGGGAATAATTCTAGAGGGGGAGAGAGATCCTTCACGAGGAGGTGTGAGGAAGAAGGGGAGTGAGGGGGGCCTTTTATAGGAGGAGGGGGTACCCCTCCCCCATGGCCGGCACCCATGGGAGGGTGACTCCTCACCTCCCCCATTCATGTGGTGGTAACCCCTCCACATTAAAATGCCCCTTCACATTCTCTTTTAAAGTCTCCACTTTAAATGCATTAAATTTCTCCAAATTTAATGCTCTCTCATTTAATAAAACTCCTTTATTATTTTTATTCAGAATTTTTTTAATTACTTTAATTAACAAACATTCTCATAAAACCCCCTGCAACATTTCAATATTACATGCAGAACCAATTTCAGCAATTTCACCCGAAACAGTTTTGGTGTCTATTGAAATAATTCCAGCGCTTTGCAATTCTTTCGTCTGAAACATATGTGCTCCAAAATGGTGTCCAGTAACTCTTAAGTGTGTCACCCTACGGTTCGCGAATAATGCAGGCATGATTGAGACTCCTCTCAGATCAATAATCAGAAGCGGGACCTGGAGATCCATACTGATTCCTACACATTCAACGATGACTTCTGTGATCGTGAGAACCTTTAACGCTAGTAACTAAATCCCTTTGTCTCGTGATATATTACATTTCCGAGATTCGATCATCGGTATCCAAATACCTAGTTTGATCTCGTTCCTGACATGCACTCTTTTCTCGTTCCCGTGATATAACACTCTAGTGATCACATCACTAGCTTGGAAGCTATTTCAATGTGATATCACCGAGAGGGCCCATAGTATATCTATCCGTCATCGAGATGGAAAAATCCCACTCTTGATCCATGAGCCTCAACATAACACCTTCGTAGCACTGAAGCCACCTTTATAGTCACCCTGTTATGGTGTGACGTTTGATGTTATCAAGATACTCTTACGGTGTTAGCAATTAACATGATCTCATGGTCTAAGGACTAAGATTACTTCGTATGATGTTATAGCAATATAAACATAATGACTTTGATCGTAATGCTATACTTCGGATGAATGTTCATCACATCATTCCACCAATGTCGTGACCTCGTTATTAACAACATCCAATATCCATGATCAGGAAACCTTGATGTAACATCCCAAAACTTCAATCCAAGCTTATCAAGATCAAATCAACCAAAAATGGGGTTGACAAAAACTTTTCCAAATTTAAAATGAAAGCATTCATATATGTGTGCATTTAAAATAGAAGTTGTTTGAATTGCCATGATTGAGTGAACCACTGCTTGTAAAATGTTTCTTAGGTGATTTAAACACCATCTACATCATTCCCAAACTTTTCCTAAAAAAATCAAATAAAAAAGAATTAAAAAGGAGGAATGGTCATTTTGGCCATTTTAATCCACTACACTACTTTGAGTGTTCCTAGCACTCATTTCTTAACAGAAACAATTCTTGATCTTTGTACCCCTTGCTAGTACACATAATGAGGTACCAAGGCCCACCTTTTGATCTGCTAAAAATGTGCTTTAACTTATTTAAATGACAATTGAAAATTGAATCTAATGCATATGCATAAGTCACCCTATTTCAAAACCCCTCCATTTGAGCTCCACTTTCAAAACCCTTGTAACCAGACACTACCTAGCACTAGTGGAGATCACTCAAACATTTTGAAACCAAAATTCAAAACTTTTTCTCTTTCGGCCATTTTGTCAAATACCTTGCTAGCAAGATGATTTTTGCCTAAGTAATACTGTTTTGGGCTGATTTTGTCTAGCAATTCTATAGTGCTTTGATCATCTCTGTCCCCCTCAAGCCTAACCAGACCAACCCCAACCTCTCCCCTACCTCCTAGCTGCACTGCACAGCCATGCCGAGCCATCTCTCGCCGGCCGACTGTGCACTCACTGCAGCAGCCCTCTCCCGCCTCTCTCTCCATGTCTAGGAGGTAGCCCACACCTCACCGCCCCTCTCTGTCCCCTGCCCGAACCAAGCCCTGCCGTAGACTACCGAGGAAAGCCCACGCCCAGTGCCACCGCACCATGCCGGTGCCACCCCTAGAGCATGCTCTGTCCCCGCTCGCACAGACCGCCCCTTGGCCGCAGCCCGCGCCCGCCACTCCGCCACGACCTGGAGAACACCCCAGACACCCTCGCTGGCTGCCCAACGCCTCACAGCCACCGCTCGCCATGGACACCGCCGCCTCTGCCGCTCAGAGCGCCACCTCGCCCAGACCGCATGCCACCGCCCCTACGACCGCATTCAATGCCTAGAGCACCGCCGGGGAACCGCACGTCGATCGCCACCCTCAGCCATGCCTCTACCCCGCCGTAGCCATGTCGCCACCGTCGCCTGCCCATCCCGCTCGGTCTCACCGTCGGGCCTATAAAAGGAGCCCTCCCCAGCCTCTTCTCTCCACACCATTCCACTCCCCTCACCTCTCTGAGCCTCACCCACCTCTAGCTGGAGCAAGGCGAGCTCTGCCTCGCCGGAATTGGAGCCGGAGCCGCCGCCTCTGGAGGAGAAGGGCGTCGCTGATTGCGACCACCCCAAGCTCCGTCGCAACCGCGCCTTGCCTCGCTGTTGTCTTCCACTTCGTTTGCCCGCCTCGCCGACCCCGCTGGAGCCCTGGTACGTCCATAGCAGACCCCCACCGAGCCTCTAGGGTTCCAGCTCGCCGGCGACCTGTTCGTCGTCGATGACGACCCTCAGCCGTAGATCTCCCTTCTAATCCTACGGCCCACTGCGTGCATACCGTTTTGCATGTTAAGTGCCGCTGACAAGCGGGAGCCCCCGTCAGCTGAGCCCCGCGCCGCGGAGCGCCACTGAGCCGGCCCAAGTCTTTTCCCATGCTAGCCCACCCGTTCAAATCTGGATTTTCTTTTTAGTTAAATCTAGTTTCTGTCCCCTATTTTAAAATTCAATTCTGGGAGTTTGACAAATCCAAATTTCATGAAACAACTTTTTCCTGAAAGGTATTAAGATGATCTATCCAGGCCCGATGGATTTAATTCAATTAGAGTTATAGATTTCTCCTAATAAAAAGAAGAAGACAAAAGCATTTGCAACTTGCAACATTTTCATAAATTCAACCAAGTTAGCTTTTGAGTTGATTCCAACTCCCAAAAATCACATTTCATCATATATATCTAAATATGTAATAATATTAAGGTTTACATGAAGTGACTTTGGACTAGTACCCAAATAATGCTATATAGGCATTTCTAGTCACTTTAAATCATTAAATAATGAACTTAAACCAAAGTAATATTGATCCAACCCTTAATTCTCATTCCCACATGTTAGGATATCTGGTGATGACATGTGTCAACATGATCCCATATTTTCAGTGGTGAATATTAAATCTTATTTAATTTTTTTTGATGAGTAGAAATTACTTTTCTAAAATAAAAAGGAGGAAACTATTGAATTAAACTTGTGATGTTTGTGATGATAATAGATCATCAAATATGTGTCTTAGAATGCTATTTAGCCTAGTTAAGTATTGTTTGGTGATTGTGCACTCCCTATGTATTTATAGACGATAGTACCAACCAAGCTTTCGAGGAGGAGGAGTTCTACCAAGAAGAAGAAGAAGAAGAAGAAAACTTCAACCACTGCACCAACCAAGGCAAGCTACTATTAGCAAGCTAGCACTATCCAAGTTTAGCCCTTGCAAGTTGTACTTGCAAGCCACCATTAACAGTGCAAGCTAACACTTGCAAGTTGAGTGCTTAGCAAACTAGAATCAAACTAGATGGTTTAGCAAAGATGCCTTAAGCATGCCTTGATCACACTCCCTTTTGACTATTAGTACCCCAAATCTTAGTTGCAAGTTTTACTCCCTTAGTTTACACCAAGTTCTTTACTTAGTTTGAAGGTAGCATAAAAAGTATAAAACTTGACCTAATTAGAACCCTTTAGATGTCATTCTATGGCATGAGATTGAACCTATCTTTTCCACCTTAGTGAACACTCTTAACTTAGTAGTTAGAGTAGATCAAAAACTTGAGTCACTTTAGATGGGCATACTTGGTGAAAATGAATTATGAAAACCTTGGAATGATGAGTCATTCTATTGAGATGTTTTGACATGTGTTGAGAAAACACAAATGGTTGATGATGATGAAAATGTTGATGCATGAGCCTTAACCCTTTTTATAAAACTGATGGTTGGATTTGGATGCGATACCATTACAAATTTACCGTACAACCACACTACCTGAATTGGGTAAGGCTTAGCTGGAAATTTATATGCATTAGTATTAGTTCCCTCACGGGAGAGGTCTGAGCTGAGGCTACCTCTCATGATGTCCACCTATGCAGTGCCCAAGATGACTGATGGTCATGGTTGGGAGGCCATGCTCATAGGAGAGATGCTTATACTAGGGTGTGTAAAGGGAAGGTTATGTTTGATTATCTGCATACTAAGTATGATGATTCAGGGTTACCCCTGACATATGTATCGAATATTATGGTGAAAGTGTACCACCTCTGCAGAGTGTCAAACTATTCGAATAGCCGCATCCGCGGTTATGGACAATTGGAATGGCCATACTGTTTCGTTGTTAGATGTTTTCTAAATACTTTGAAAAGAATGATGAATCTTGACTTGACCACAACAGGGTTGTGTTTATAACAATAGCTTCCCCATTTAATTGATTCTAGGACTTTACTTTATCTTTCTTTGCTTCTGAACTCAGATTAGGTTTCAAACTTAACTTTATAGTTAAACTTAGAGTTAGCACTTTAACTTTGAACTATAGTACTTGTTAGTGGTAGTTTGCAAGTACTTAAAGAGTACTCGCGGCTTTTGTCCATGGCTATTATCATGGCCAGACTATGAAGGAGACTATCAAGATGATGGCCAACAGGACGAATATGATAACTAGGACCATCTGCCTTCGTCAGCATTGCCTATGCCCCTGAAGATGGACCCCACCGCTACGCTTATCATTTATTTCCGCTGCTTGTTGTATTAAGACTGGATCATGAGATCCTTATTTGTGTAAGACCTTATGTATGGTTTGTAATGGATGATGTACTGTGATATCCAATCCGTTATGTCTCGCAAAAATGGTAATCCTGGGATTGCGAGGTATGGCATAACGGGCATCTAGGATTAAAAATCTGGGTGTTGACAAGTTGGTATCAGAGCCATCCTGACCATAGGAGACCCTAGTTAGAATGGACGTCAAACCAAAAACTTAGTTTCAAAACCAAAGTGAGTATTTATGAAAAACTATCTCCTCTCTTAGCCTTGTGGATTCTTTCTCAAAAATTCATGATACTCAAAATTCTTACACTACTACTTAAAATTTGATACACTTGATCACTTCACTAACTTCCTCGTCCTTAATTCTTGTAGATGGAGACTCAGTTCAGCAAGTTTTACCAGTTGGGAAACGGAGGTCAACTGATCTTTGAGAGGGATCTAGATTCACTGTCGGAGTTACTGGGACGCCCACACCCGGAGTTTCTTGGAGCTCAACTTCTAGGACCCCCAGGAGGAGACCTACAGTGGCTCATCACCGCAGATCTTAGAGGAAGCATTGAAGCACCAACTTCTGGAAGAATTCAGTTATCCGTGAGAGAGAACAACTGGCTAGATGGATTAGCCAGGGCAATGCATGAAGCTCTCGCATGTCTATGTGCCCTCAGCGTCAACAAGACCCAAGGAACCCGTTTTGCCCACTATGCAAGACGTGATTTCATGGGAATGCCAATGGAGATGCCGGGCCACCCCGAGTTGAGGTGTCAAGTGGAGAACCTTGACTTCTTGCTTCACGACAGACAGGAGGAACTGGACAATGCCAGAGAGTTAGCCAACCAGAACCGTGCCATTGCCGACCAGAAGGCCTAGACTTTCGGACTGCTTGTCCAAGACCATCAGTCTCTTCGCCGCCAGCATGCCAAGAAGGATCGCACCATCGCCCGTCTTCACAAGAAGGTGGCCGACCTCGAGAAGACCGTCAAGGAGTAGGAAGAGCTTGCAGCAAAGGAAGAAGAAGATGAGGGTGAAGACATCCAGGGAGACATGGATTCTTACCTCAGCAACGATGATGACTTTCTGGCGGAGGATGCCGTGGACTTCTACACTGATGATGAGGACTCCGACTTCATCGACGATGAGTAGATGCACTAGAGCACTGTCGTAGCATGAGATGTATCGATCTCATTGTATCTTAGCTTGCAGAATGGTTCTTCAAACCATCTGTTTTCCCTTTGATTGTTGTGGTGTATGTTGTATCGTGTGCTTGCTTGCATGAATAAAAATTAAGTTAGTTGAAAAACCTGAGTCTAACTCAAAGTTTATGATTTGAAAACCCCAAAACCATGAACCTTAGCAATTTCCCTCTTACCCCTATATCTCAATCTTCAGATGACTCGTGGGAACCAAGGAGGGAGCAGCTCGTCGCAAGACCCAATGCTGCAGATCTTGCAGAATCTCATAGCAAACCGGGAAGCAAGCAGGGCAGAGTACCAAGCCAACTTAGCAACACTTCAACAGATCGCCCAAATGGCTCTCAACAACCAAGGGCATGGAAATCAGGATCACCAGGGATCCAAACTCAAAAACTTTCAGAACACTAATCCCCCAATCTTCAATCAATCTAAAAACCCGTTAGATGCTGATGACTGGTTACAGACCATGGAGAACAACTTAGAAGTTGCCCGAGTTGATGAAAATGAGAAAGTTCTCTTTGCCACCCATTATCTGGCAGGAGATGCAAGAGCTTGGTGGAATAGCATCCGCAATATGAACCATGGTCAAGTGATGACATGGGAAGCATTCAAGGTCAAGTTCAGTCGCACCCACGTGCCGCAAGGTCTAGTCAACAGAACGAGAGATGAGTTCCGCGAATTGAAGAAAGGAAGAATGACTGTGGTGGAGTACCGTGATAGATTCCTGTCACTTGCCAGATATGCACCTGATGAGATCAACACGGAGGCCAAGAAGAAGGAGAGATTCTTGAACGGAATGCATGATGAGATGCAGACTGTCCTCGTCAATATCCGTTTCCAGGATCTCGAAGAGCTAGTCGACTCTGCCATTTAGATGGAAGGGAAGATTAACCAGTCAAACGACAACCACAAGCGTCGTATGATGCAGTAGTATGGATCTAACAGTCACCAGAAGTACCGTCCCAACCGTTCACCAGGATATGCCCCAAGGAACAACCGACCCCCAAATTCTCGCCCAAGCTACCCCAACCGTAGCGGAGGCAATGTGAAGTCCGGAGGAAACAATCACAACTCCGGTAATGCCAACAATTTCAACCGTGCACCTCCCAAGAACCACAACAACAACAGCAACACTGCACCCAGAACTGGCAGCAATGCTGTACCTGTCGCAGTCAAGGACAAGTCCCCGATCACTTGTTTCGAGTGTGGAGTAAAGGGTCACTACTCCAATGAGTGTCCCAAGAAGACTGCAGCCAATACCAATGTGAATGCCCCAGCTCAGCAGCAGCGTCGTGTTCAACCAGGAAGGAGATTTTCCCCAAGGAACCCTCACAACCGCAATGGCCGTCTCTTCCACATGAATGCAGAAGAAGCCCAGGAAGCGCCAGATGTAGTGTTGGGTATGTTTTCTGTCAACTCAGTTTTAGCAAGAGTATTGTTTGATTCGGGAGCATCGCATTTATTTGTCACCGAAGAATTTGCATGCACTAGTAAGATTTGTCCAACCAACCTGAAGCATGTCATGATAGTTCAAATCCCCGGTTCAACAACCAAAGCTAGAAAAATTTGCAAAGCTGTACCTATCAGAATACAAGGGATAGATTTTTATGCCAACGTAATTGTACTTGGAACCAAAGGTTTGGAAGTAGTACTAGGTATGGACTGGATGTCAAGGCATAAAGGATTGATAGACTGTGCTAAGAAAGCCATCACCATGACCAGTAGTTCTGGAGTCACAGTAGAGCATATCTCTGAAACCTTACCCCGACAATTCAAGTGCAACCAGAGTGTAGCCTTTCCCACCATAAACCAAGTCAGAGTAGTCTGTGAATACCCCGACGTATTCCCAGATGAATTGCCAGGTATGCCCCCGGATAGGGATATTGAGTTCATTATCGAACTAATCCCCGGAACCAGACCCATAGCCCAGAGACCCTATAGCATGAAGCCCTCAGAACTAGTGGAACTGAAGAAGCAGTTGGATGTTATGCTAGCCAAAGGTTTAATTCAACCAAGTGCATCACCATGGAGATCACCAGTGTTATTCGTCGACAAGAAAGATTGAGGCAACCGTCTGTGCATAGATTACAGAAAGTTGAATGGTGTCACCATCAAGAACAAGTACCCCTTGCCAAAGATAGAGGATCTATTTGATCAGTTGACTGGAGCTCAGGTATTCTCAAAGATTGATCTTAGGACTGGTTATTACTAACTTAGATTCGTGCAACAGATATTCCAAAGACCGCCTTTACTACTCGCTATGGTTTATATGAGTATATGGTTATGTCTTTTGGATTAACCAATGCCCCTGCTTACTTCATGAATCTCATGAATAAGATCTTTATGAATTTCCTAGATAAGTTTGTAGTTATGTTTATCGACGACATCCTTATCTACTCCAAGTCCGAAGAAGAGCATGAGAAACACCTGATAGTTATCCTAGAAACCTTGAGAGAGCATCAGTTATATGCCAAGTTCAGAAAATGTGAGTTTTGGATGAAAGAAGTAGGATTCCTAGGACATATTGTGTCTGCCGGAGGAGTCTCTGTTGATCCCACCAAGATCAAAGATGTCGAAGAATGGGAAGCCCCAACCACTCAAACCCAAGTCCGTGCATTTCTCGGATTAGCGAGATATTACCGCAAGTTTGTAGAAGGATTCTCGAGCATAGCCCGACCAATGACCCAATTGTTGAAGAAGGACAAGAAGTTTGAATGGACAGACAAATGTGAAGCCAGTTTCCAGGAGCTGAAGAAGAGGTTATATCCGCCCCAATTTTGGTCATGCCTGACATCAAGAAGCCGTTTGATGTGTATTGTGACGCATCCAAGATTGGTCTAGGATGTGTATTGATGCAAGAAGGCAAAGTCATCGCGTATCTGTCTCGACAACTGAAGCAGCATGAGCAGAACTATCCGACCCATGATCTTGAGCTAGCAGCTGTGGTTCTAGCACTGAAGACATGGCGTCATTATTTGATGGGTAATCGTTGTGACATTTACTCAGATCATAAGAGCTTGAAGTATATCTTCACTCAGAAAGAGCTGAATATGAGGCAAAGAAGATGGATAGAGTTAATCAAGGATTATGACCTTGACATTCACTATCACCCCAGCAAAGCCAATGTGGTAGCGGATGCTCTTAGCAGATTGCCGTGTAGGCTTAACACCATGATCAAGGAGAAGCAACCTAGTTTGTATGAAGAATTAGAGCAGTTCAGAACTGAATTAGTTAGCAAAGGATTCTTAGCCAGCATTGAACTTCAACCCACTTTGATTAGCCAAATCAAGGAAGCCAAGAAGGGAAATGAAAGTATCAACGGAATCAAACGTCGTATTGGTACAGGAAAGGTACCTGGATTCACTGAAGACGAAGAAGGTGTATTGTGGTACAAAGGCCGTATCTGTGTTCCAGCAGATTCGGAGCTGAAGGAGGTTATCATGAAGGAAGCTCATGATACTCTTTATTCTATCCACCCCGGAGGAACAAAGATGTATCAGGATTTGAAAGAGCAATTTTGGTGGCACAAGATGAAGAGAGAGATCGGAAGCTACATCGCCAAATGTGACATCTGCCAAAGAGTCAAAGCAGAGCATCAGAGACCTGCAGGACTGTTGCAACCATTACAGATTCCGGAATGGAAATGGGATTCCGTCGGAATGGACTTTATCACCGGTTTACCTACTTCTAGTAGGGGAAATGACTCAATCTAGGCCATAGTTGATAGACTGTCCAAGGTAGCCCACTTTATACCTGTCAAGACCACTTACCAGAGTGCAAAGTTAGCAGAGGTGTACATTGCTAGGATTGTTAGTCTGCATGGAACCCCCAAGACCATCGTATCAGATCGAGGAACCCAATTTACCTCAAGATTTTGGCAGAAAGTCCAAGAAGGACTAGGAACCAAGTTGAACTTCAGCACAGCATATCATCCGCAAACAGATGGATAGACTGAGAGAGTCAACCAAATCCTAGAGGATATGCTTATAGCTTGTGTATTGGAATATGGATCAAAATGGGAAGATTGCCTACCTTTCACAGAATTCTCCTATAACAATAGTTATCAAGCTAGTTTGCAAATGGCACCATTGGAATTCCTATATAGAAGAAAGTGTCGAGCCCCTTTGAATTGGTCGAAAGTAGGAGAGAGTCAGATCTTCGGACCCGACATCCTTCGAGAAGCAGAAGAGAAAGTTCACAAAGTCCGTGAGCACCTCAAGACCGCCCAATCCAGACAGAAGAGTTATGCTGACAAGAGAAGGAGAGACCTGACTTTCAATGTCGGAGACTTTGTATATCTCAAGGTTTCACCATTGAAGGGAACTCAACGCTTTAGTCTGAAGGGAAAGATAGCCCCCAGATATATTGGACCCTTCAAAATTCTGAACCGTCGAGGAGAAGTATCATATCAGCTGGAACTGCCTGAAGATATGTCATCCATCCACAATGTGTTCCATATCTCGTTACTTCGCAAATGTCTAGAAGTGCCCGAGAAGACTGAAGTTTTCAAGAACATCGATCACAGAGCTATGGAAATCAACAATGACCTGACCTATCGAGAAGTACCCATCTGTATCTTAGAAGAAGCCTACAGAACCACCAGGACCAGGAGTATCAAGTTTCTCAAGATTCAGTGGAGCAACCATACTGAGGAGGAAGCTACTTGGGAGCGAGAAGATCACATTAGGACAGAGTTCCTAGATCTCTTTAGTTCCTAGTTTTCTTTGTAAATCTCGGGACGAGATTTTGTTTAATGGGGGAAGGTTTGTAACATCCCAAAACTTCAATCCAAGCTTATCAAGATCAAATCAACCAAAATGGGGTTAACAAAAACTTTTCCAAATTTAAAATGAAAGCATTCATATATGTGCGCATTTAAAATAGGAGTTGTTTGAATTGCCATGATTGAGCGAACCAATATTTGTAAAATGTTTCTTAGGTGATTTAAACATCATCTACATCATTCCCAAACTTTTCCTAAAGAAAATCAAATAAAAAAGAATTAAAAAGGAGGAATGGTCATTTTGGCCATTTTAATCCACTACACTACTTTGAGTGTTCCTAGCACTCATTTCTTAACAGAAACAATTCTTGATCTTTGTACCCCTTGCTAGTACACATAATGAGGTACCAAGGCCCACCTTTTGATCTGCTAAAAACATGCTTTAACTTATTTTAAATGACAATTGAAAATTGAATCTAATGCATATGCATAGATCACCCCTATTTCAAAACCCCTCCATTTGAGCTCCACTTTCAAAACCCTTGTAACCAGACACTACCTAGCACTAGTGGAGATCACTCAAAAAATTTGAAACCAAAATTCAAAACCTTTTCTCTTTCGGCCATTTTGTCAAAGACCTTGCTAGCAAGATGATTTTGGCCTAACTAATACTGTTTTGGGCTGATTTTGTCTAGCAATTCTGTAGTGCTTTGATCATCTCTGTCCCCCTCAAGCCTAACCAGACCAACCCCAACCTCTCCCCTACCTCCTAGCTGCACTGCACAGCCATGCCGAGCCATCTCTCGCCGGCCGACCGTGCACTCATGGCAGCAGCCCTCTCCCGCCTCTCTCTCTCCATGTCTAGGAGGTAACCCACACCTCACCGCCCCTCTCTGTCCCCTGCCCGAACAAAGCCCTGCCGTGGACCACCGAGGAAAGCCCGCGCCCAGTGCCACCGCACCATGCCGGTGCCGCCCCTAGAGCACGCTCTGTCCCCACTCGCACAGACCGCCCCTTGGCCGCAGCCCGCGCCCGCCGCTCCGCCACGACCTGGAGAACACCCCAGACACCCCCGCTGTCCGCCCAATGCCTCACAGCCACCGCTCTCCATGGACACCGCCGCCTCTGTCGCTCAGAGCGCCACCTCGCCCAGATCACATGCCACCGCCCCTACAGCCGCATTCAATGCCTAGAGCACCGCCAGGGAACCGCACGTCGATCGCCACCCGCAGCCATGCCTCTACCCCACCGTAGCCATGTCGCCACCGTCGCCTGCCCATCCCGCTCGGTCTCACCGTCGGGCCTATAAAAGGAGCCCTCCCCAGCCTCTTCTCTCCACACTATTCCACTCCCCTCACCTCTCTGAGCCTCACCCACCTCTAGCTGGAGCAAGGCGAGCTCTGCCTTGCCGGAATTGGAGCCAGAGCTGCCACCTCTAGAGGAGAAGGGCGTCGCTGGTTGCGACCACCCCAAGCTCCACCGCAACCGCGCCTCGCCTCGCCATCGTCTTCCACTTCGTTTGCCCGCCTCGCCGACCCCGCTGGAGCCCTGGTACATCCCCAGCAGACCCCCACCGAGCCGCTAGGGTTCGAGCTCGCCGACGACCTGTTCGTCGTCGACGACGACCCTCAGCCGTAGATCTCCCTTCTAATCCTACAGCCCACAGCGCGCGTACCGTTTCGCGTGTTAAGTGCCGCTGACAAGCGGGACCCCCTGTCAGCTGAGCCCCGCGCCGCGGAGCGCCACTGAGCCGGCCCAAGTCTTTTACCGCGCTAGCCCACCCGTTCAAATCTGGATTTTCTTTTTAGTTAAATCTAGTTTCTGTCCCCTATTTTAAAATTCAATTCTGGGAGTTTGACAAATCCAAATTTCATGAAACAACTTTTTCCTGAAAGGTATTAAGATGATCTATCCAGGCCCGATGGATTTAATTCAATTAGAGTTATAGATTTCTCCTAATAAAAAGAAGAAGACAAAAGCATTTGCAACTTGCAACATTTTCATAAATTCAACCAAGTTAGCTTTTGAGTTGATTCCAACTCCCAAAAATCACATTTCATCATATATATCTAAATATGTAATAATATTAAGGTTTACATGAAGTGACTTTGGACTAGTACCCAAATAATGCTATATAGGCATTTCTAGTCACTTTAAATCATTAAATAATGAACTTAAACCAAAGTAATATTGATCCAACCCTTAATTCTCATTCCCACATGTTAGGATATCTGGTGATGACATGTGTCAACATGATCCCATATTTTAAGTGGTGAATATTAAATCTTATTTAATTTTTTTTGATGAGTAGAAATTACTTTTCTAAAATAAAAAGGAGGAAACTATTGAATTAAACTTGTGATGTTTGTGATGATAATAGATCATCAAATATGTGTCTTAGAATGCTATTTAGCCTAGTTAAGTATTGTTTGGTGATTGTGCACTCCCTATGTATTTATAGACGATAGTACCGACCAAGCTTTCGAGGAGGAGGAGTTCTACCAAGAAGAAGAAGAAGAAGAAGAAAACTTCAACCACTGCACCAACCAAGGCAAGCTACTATTAGCAAGCTAGCACTATCCAAGTTTAACCCTTGCAAGTTGTACTTGCAAGCCACCATTAACAGTGCAAGCTAACACTTGCAAGTTGAGTGCTTAGCAAACTAGAATCAAACTAGATGGTTTAGCAAAGATGCCTTAAGCATGCCTTGATCACACTCCCTTTTGACTATTAGTACCCCAAGTCTTAGTTGCAAGTTTTACTCCCTTAGTTTACACCAAGTTCTTTACTTAGTTTGAAGGTAGCATAAAAATTATAAAACTTGACCTAATTAGAACCCTTTAGATGTCATTCTATGGCATGAGATTGAACCTATCTTTTCCACCTTAGTGAACACTCTTAACTTAGTAGTTAGAGTAGATCAAAAACTTGAGTCACTTTAGATGGGAACACTTGGTGAAAATGAATTATGAAAACCTTGGAATGATGAGTCATTCTATTGAGATGTTTTTACATGTGTTGAGAAAACACAAATGGTTGATGATGATGAAAATGTTGATGCATGAGCCTTAACCCTTTTTATAAAACTGATGGTTGGATTCGGATGCGATACCATTCCAAATTTACCGTACAACCACACTACCTGAATTGGGTAAGGCTTAGCTGGAAATTTATATGCATTAGTATTAGTTCCCTCACGGGAGAGGTCTGAGATGAGGCTACCTCTCATGATGTCCACCTATGCAGTGCCCAAGATGACTGATGGTCATGGTTGGGAGGCCATGCTCATAGGAGAGATGCTTATACTAGGGTGTGTAAAGGGAAGGTTATGTTTGATTATCTGCACACTAAGTATGATGATTCAGGGTTACCCCTAACAGATGTATCGAATCTTGTGGTGAAAGTGTACCACCTCTGCAGAGTGTCAAACTATTCGAATAGCCGCGTCCGCGGTTATGGATAGTTGGAATGGCCATACTATTTCGTTGTCAGATGTTTTCTAAATACTTTGAAAAGAATGATGAATCTTGACTTGACCACAACAGGGTTGTGTTTATAACAATAGATTCCCCATTTAAGTGATTCTAGGACTTTACTTTATCTTTATTTGCTTCTGAACTCAGCTTAGGTTTCAAACTTAACTTTATAGTTAAACTTAGAGTTAGCACTTTAACTTTGAACTATAGTACTTGTTAGTGGTAGTTTGCGAGTACTTAAAGAGTACTCATGGCTTTTGTCCCTGGCTATTATCATGGCCAGACTATGAAGGAGACTATCAATATGATGGACAATAAGACGGCTATAATAACTAGGACCATCTGCCTTCGTCAGCATTGCATGTGCCCCTGAAGATGGACCCCACCGCTACGCTTATCTTTTATTTCCGTTGCTTGTTGTATTAAGACTGGATCATGAGATCCTTATTTGTGTAAGACCTTATGTATGGTTTGTAATGGATGATGTACTGTGATATCCAATCCGTTATGTCTCGCAAAAATGGTAATCCTGGGATTGCGAGGTATGGCATAACGGGCATCTGGGATTAAAAATCCGGGTGTTGACACTTGATCATCTTATTAATCAACGAGCTAGTTTATATGAGAGGCATTACTAGGAACTTTTTATTTTGTTTATTAAACACACATGTATTAACGTTTCCAATTAATACAATTATAGCATGAAAAATAAGCATTTATCATAAACGTGGAATAAGATAATAACCACTTTATTATTGCCTCTCGGGCATATTCCCTTCAGTCTCCCACTTGCACTAGAGTCAGTAATCTAGTTTGTAAACTTGTATATACAACACCTAGGTGTTGAATATACGCATTTGCTAGGGATTAACATAATCTCCGGATCTGGCACTTTCAGGTCCGTGTGTATTTGCATGTCTTTGTGTCTCTACACATCACGCATTCTCAAATGAGATGGCATTGTATAAATTTGGTCCTTTGGTGAGACCTTTAGTTCGTTCGGGTTAAAATATGTTGATATTATTGTCATACAATATATCTTCATAGTATTATCCCACTTTGAACCACACCTAGTTTGATAACAAACTACTTAACACAAATGCCCTCCTTTGCCGCTACTATAGCAGTCATATACTTAGCCTTTCGTTGTAGTATCCGTCACAATGTCTCAACTTTGGAACTCATCCAAATCCATCATGGAACATCCTTTCCATTACATTGTGCCACCCATAGTCTAAATTAAGATAAATTTTAATTTGTATCTTGTGACAAAACTAGTATCAATGTAACACTTTATAATGAACTACCTTTAACTATTTGTCACATATACATGATATATTCTTAGTTCTTCCAAAGCTCATAAGAATATCTTACTATCGTCCAATGATCATCTTATGAATCATTCTGGTATGTGCTCATAACATTTAGAGCATAGGACATTCTGGATATATACATATCACGGTATAATCGATCAAAATCTTCATGTGATTTTACTCACCAAGTGTTGAAACACTTGAATCTTGATACAATCCTTTCCATGCAGCAAGAACTTTTCTTGTTGTTTCCATATTGAACCCATATATGTATGTCTGGCACAACCATATTAGCGCCTCAATCTATCCATATAGATATTGATGCCAAATATTCCAATTTTGCCCAAGTCTTTCATCGAAATCTTATTTTAATGAAATTCTTAACTTGTGTCAATACAAGATACATCATTTCCAATCAACAATATGTCATCTACATAATGTATTAGAAATATGTCTCAGCGCTCCCACTTAATTTCTTGCAAATGCAAGCATCTTCATCATGTCCGATGAATTTAAACTCTTTTAACAGTTTCATCATGGTGAAGATTCCAACTCCGCTATGCTTACTTCAACTATTGAAGTTTGCATGCCCTTTTAGCACCCTTTGAATTAAAAAAACCCTTCGGACCATGTCATGTACATGTCCTAGGTAATTGTTCTATTTGAAGAACCTTGTTTTGTTTATTCAACTACCATATACCAAATTATATGTAGTGGTTGCTACATTAATCCGTCAAGACTATATATCGCTACGAAAGATCAAATCTTGTCATAGTCAACTCCTTGAACATTGACGTAAACTTCTTTCCAGCATGTCGACTATTTCATAGATGTTAAACATCCATGTCTATTTCTTTATAGATCCAAACATGACCGATAGGCTTTACGCCTTTTCAGAGGGTCTTCCAAGTTCAGAAACTTGATTCTCGTGTATGGACACTATCAGGGGTTCTATGACTTCTAGTCATTTTATGGAGTCAGGGCCCATCATCACTTCTTTGCATGCAGTCGGTTCATCATTGTCAAAACAATAACGACTTGTTTATCAAATATCACTATTTGATTCTTAATGACCCACATGGTTCAATATGAACTCTAATCTCCGAGATTACAACCTTTGTAATCACGGGAGCCATGAGCATTGTGGCTTCCACCGGGACACTTTCCGGCGCTGCACTACTTAGCACATATAGCTGAGGTTCAACAACCTTATCAAAGTTCTATTGTCCTCCCACTTAACTTTTCACGAAAAAATCCTTCTCAAGAAACTTGACGTTCCAAGTAACAAACTCTTTTGTCCTCGATGTTATGGAGAAATTCCCAACAAATTCTTTGGGATAACCTACAAAGAGGTGCTTATCCGACTTTGGTTGTAAACATTTTACTTATGCATAGCATACCAAAATTTAAGAAAAGACAATTCGGGTTTTATCCCAAACCATAACTTATATGGTGTCATTTCAATGGATCACGATGGTGCTCTTTTCAATGTAAAAGCGCTAGTCTCTAAAGCTTCAATCCTTAAAATATAATGGCAGTTTTATAAATGACACCTTTGATCTTACCATGTCAAACATGATTTGATTTCATCTCTCGAATATGTCATACTCCTATGGTTTACCGGGAAACACAAATCATGGAACAATTCCTCAAATCTTAAGTGTTTTGCTAAACAGTAACTCAAATATCTTCCTTTATGATCAAATCATAAACTCTTTGATTTTCTTGTTACAATGATTTTTCACTTCATCTTGAAAGTCTTTGAACAATTTTCAAATGTTTCATACTTCTTCCTTATTAAGTAAATATATAGATATATTCACTCAAATTTCTGGAGAAAGCATATGAAGCAAAAAGATCCATCGCATATGGCTACATATAATGGATTGTATACATCAATATGTATAATATCCGATAAGTTAGTCACTCGTTCCTCTTTGGCCTATGGATGGAGTTTCAATTATCTCAAGAAAAGTCTCATCAGCGTCAGTTGATCAAAATCAAAGACTCCAAAAATCCATCAACATGGAGTTTCTTCATGTTTTCTTTCAAATATAATTTAAACAGCGATGTCACTTCATAATTGATTTTTCAATCATTTGTCTTGCGACATTTTAGCAATAGTGTTTATGGATGTGATTTCTCCCACTAGACTTGTAAAAGTTCATCCATCCTTTATGGAATACGGTAATTATTTGAACAACCATTGTTCTCATAATACCGGAACAAAATAACGATTATCAAAACAAATCTTGAAGGCTAGGTTTGACGACAACGAAAAACACAATAACACTTTATTTTTTTTCGATGAGCATCATCACTTATTCTCTTGCTAGTTACTTAGGCCATTGCAGTTCATGAATTGCGTTGTCCTGTATGACACTTCATACCAACCAATTCGGTATCCAATACCGGTATCCAATACCTAAGAACCACATTGTTTAACAAGCAAGGAATACAACCATAACATGTATATCTTCTATATACCTAAGCTGGACATTTCCAACTTTTTCTTTTCTGCCAAATATTTTATAGATTCTCTTTCAGCAATTCCTTTTCCTTTTAAAAGAATCTATCAACATCAATAGTGGTGTCATTCACATGACACATAGTACAAAGTGTGTATAGTCAAATACTAGTACCTTTGCACTTGCACTTTGAAGTGGATCACCATCATCAAATGTTTGGTGTTCTTTCAAAAATCCATTCTTTAGTAATCTATTAGTGTAGTAAACATTTTACTTACATCTTCTATTCATCCTTATCATGACAACTTTCATGATCAAGCTACTATACCCTATAAGGAAGAATCACGAGTATAATGTTAATTCCCAAATCCTTTTTGGGAGATCCGGATGCCTAGAATCTCCATCCTTCACAAATTCTCATACAATATGAGAACATGTATTTTGCTAGATTATACTCTATCATAATGCAACCAAAAACATTGTTTCAGATATCACAATATCATCCACACATGATGGTTTCTAAAACATTTTTTCAGCTCCTAGATAATCTTGATATTAAAACAACTTTTGAATATCAATAATCATGGAGGCAAACATGATACTTTAGATATTAACATTGGAATTCTTACTCTGGATTTAATACTACTTATTAAACTTCCTGGAGTAAATAGAGTTTGCTGAAAGTTTGCAATAGGACTTCTAAAATTTAAATTGACATTTAAAAACAATACGATACTAGTTTGTAAAGTAAATATCCAGAATTCTATAGTTCTATTATCTCAATTAAAACTAAGCATAAGGTAGTGAACAGATACCAATGACTTCAAGAAATTATGCAAATTCACTTCGATTTAGTTTATGAAAAATTGAGTTCGACTAATCCAAATTAGAAATGAACTCCCACTCAAAAACAACATCCCTCGTGCCTTTTTGGTGATTACATGAACCAAATCCACTACACCAAGTCCGATCATCATGTGAGTCGGTGTAGCTTCAAAGGCGAGCATCAATATGGGCATCATATCAACTATATGACTCATGCTTAACCTTTCGGTCCGTGTTCCGAGGCCATGTCTGTACATGCTAGGCTCGCCAAGTAAGAATCTTAGTATTCGCGTGTGTAAAACTATCTTACACCCGTTATATGAAAGCGTAGAGTCGAGTACACCCGATCATCACGTGATGTCTCGAAACACGATCCACAAGACGGTGCATACATAAGGAAGAACACATTTTTTATCTTGATATCTAAATGAGGGATCATCTTACAATGCTACAGAAAACGCCAAACTAGCAGTATAAGATGCTAACATCTAATGTGTAAAGTGAGATGATATGGTCCATGCATTTGATCTCTATCATTTGTATCACGGTATGATCTCTATCATTCCTTTGTGTGTAAGGCCAAGGTCTATGGAACTTACACATTGAGTGTGTTGTAAGAGTATCTATCATACATCTACTTACAATAATACCATATCAAGACACTATCCCAGCAACGATCTAAACTAGACGCCTCTAATTTATCAATTGCAAGTTTTATGTGGCTTAGGGATTTCGGAGATAGAACCGTTCTTACCTACAAACATGAACCACAATGAGGATAACCAAGTTATTAGCAACTCGTTGTAAATCAGATATTGACTATAGTAGGAGAGATAGGCACCCGCCAGCCACTTATGCAAAACAAGTTACATGTCAGTCGTGGAACCGGTCTCATGTACGATGACATGTAAGGTTGGTCCGGGCCGCTTCATCCACTATGCCACCAATATCCAAAATACATAGAAGATGCAATAACATGATCATCATCGCCCACATATAAACATATGTGTACTACCCGTGCAAAGCACCTACGCATAGATTAGGCTCTGATACCACTGCTGGGTCCGCAGCATAGAAAACAAAAAAAAATCCTACGATGAGAACTACACGCCAAGATCTATCTACTAGGTACAGAGCAACGGGTGGACATAGATCCATCGAGAACTTACCCTCGAAGACGACGAGTTTTGTTAACGAGTAGGAACTAGTGGTTGATGTAGTTGTACACTTGCCGATCTCACGATCGAGTGGAAGTCCGAGCGCCGCAACTCAGCAGCGCATCCGTACTTGCGCACATGTTCAAGCCACTGGACAACCTACACCTCCTCGCTCCAGCAATCCAGCGGAAGCAACAACTCCTTCCAGACGAAATGCCACCAGGAACATGTATCTCGCTAATCCGAGACCATGGGGAATAATTCTAGAGGGGGAGAGAGATCCTTCACGAGGAGGTGTGAGGAAGAAGGGGAGTGAGGGGGGCCTTTTATAGGTGGAGGGTGGGTACCCCTCCCCCATGGCCGGCGCCCATGGGAGGGTGACTCCTCACCTCCCCCATTCATGTGGTGGTAACCCCTCCACATTAAAATGCTCCTTCACATTCTCTTTTAAAGTCTCCACTTTAAATGCATTAAATTTCTCTAAATTTAATGCTCTCTCATTTAATAAAGCTCTTTTATTATTTTTATTAAGAATTTTGTTAATTACTTTAATTAACAAAGATTCACATAAAACCCCCTGCAACATTTCAATATTACACGTAGAACTAATTTCAGCAATTTCACCCGAAACAGTTTCGCTGTCTATTGAAATAATTCCAGCGCTTTGCAATTCTTTCGTCTGAAACATATGTGCTCCAAAGTGGTCTCCGGTAACTCTTAAGTGTGTCACCCTACAGTTCACGAATAATGCAGACATGATTGAGACTCCTCTCAGATCAATAATCAGAAGCGGGACTTGGAGATCCATACTGATTCCTACACATTCAACGATGACTTCTGTGATCGTGAGAACCTTTAACGCTAGTAACTAAACTCCTTTGTCTCGTGATATATTACATGTCTGAGATTCAATCATCGGTATCCAAATACCTAGTTTGATCTCGTTACCAACATGCACTCTTTTCTCGCTCCCGTGATATAACACTCTAGTGATCATATCACTTGCTTGCGAGCTATTTCAATGTGATATCACCGAGAGGGCCCAGAGTATATATATCCGTCATCGGGATGGACAAATCCCACTCTTGATCCATGAGCCTCAACATAACACCTTCGTAGTACTGAACCCACCTTTATAGTCACCCTGTTACGGTGTGACGTTTGATGTTATCAAGATACTCTTCCGGTGTTAGCAATTAACATGATCTCATGGTCTAAGGACTAAGATTACTTCGTATAATGTTATAGCAATATAAACATAATGAATTTGATCGTAATGCTATACTTCGGATGAATGTTCATCACATCATTCCACCAATGTTGTGACCTCGTTATTAACAACATCCAATATTCATGATCAGGAAACCTTGATCATCTTGTTAATCAACGAGCTAGTTTATATGAGAGGCATTACTAGGAACTTTGTATTTTGTTTATCAAACACACATGTATTAACGTTTCCAATTAATACAATTATAGCATGAAAAATAAACATTTATCATAAACATGGAATAAGATAATAACCACTTTATTATTGCCTCTCGGGCATATTCCCTTCACTTTGAAGATGTCCTATGCATTTATATTTTCTACTCTATGAGGGACAAGCTGAATGCTATTATGCTATGTTTTCTTTATGTGAAACAAACAAATGTCTTGCAAAGCATTGTTATTCATGATCTTTTGTTTGTGCCTTTTCATGTTGCATCATAGTTTCTTTGTCTTATTGCTAGAGCCTTGTCTTTCATGTTATGATTCAAGTAATATGATCCCAGCTCTGAAAGTTTTACAAGTACTTTGATCAAGTTTATGATGGTGCATGTCACCTCAAAAATTATTCTTTCTTTTTATCACTTATCTACTCGAGGACGAGCAGGAGTTAAGCTTGGGGATGTTGATACATTGCAAATGTATCTATAATTTTTGATGCTCCATGCTTGGTTTTATCTACTTTCTTGTGTTTTGTCCACACTTTAGAGTACTTTTCATATGATTTCTTGGAATAACCTATTAACAAGAGCCCTAGTGCCAGCTGCCTGTTTTCTGCTGTTTTTGGTTCCAGGAAAGTCAGAAAATGAATATTCTCGGAATTGGACGGCACAAAAGCCAAAGTGCCTATTTTTCCGGAAGACATCTGGAGCCAGATACGAGACGAAGAAGGGCTGGGGGGCGGCCACACCACCTGGCCGCACGGCCAGGCCTGGCCTACACCAGGGGGTGGTCTGGCCGACCCTAGCACCCCCTCGACCTCTCCTTCCGCCTATATATTGCCCTTGGGACCAAAACCCTAAGCACCCGATCAAAAATCCACGAAAGAGTCTGTAGCCGCCGTCATCTCCATCCCTAGATCGGGAGGGATCTGAAGCTCTTCCCGGCACCCTGCCGGAGAGGGGAATTCACCCTGGAGGCCTTTTTCATCACCATGCAAGCCTCCGGTGTGATGCGTGAGTAGTTCATCTCTAGACTACGGGTCCACGTAGTAGCTAGATGGCTGGTTCTCCTCCTTTGTGCTTTCATGTCTAGATCTTGTGAGCTACGTTCATGATTAAGATCATCTATTTGTAAACCATACATGTTGTGTTTGCGGGGATCCGATGGATATTGAGATGCTATTTCAGATTGATTATTGATTCTATCATGTCTTTGTTATTTGTGATCTTGCATGCTTTCTGTTGTTAGTAGCTATCTTGGCCAAGTAGATGCTAGCAACTCCAAGAGTTAGTATTTATGCTCGATAGTGGGCTCATGCCTCTGGTAATCCGGGGAAGTGACAAAAATCTCTAAGGTACTAGATGTGCTGTTGCTACTAGGGACAAAACAACAATCCTTTGTTCATAGAACAATCGTATTGTTTACATTACATGCAATTCGTAAAGCAATAATATGTTGCTTGTAACTTAATACTAGAGGGGGTTCGGATGATAACCTGAAGGTGGATTATTAGTCATAGATGGAGTTGGATGGCGGACTATGTATAATGTTGTAATGCCCAATCAAGTTCCAAAGGAGTCAATATGATTAGTATATGCATGTATTGCTTTCTTGATGTTTGTCAATTTCCCCGTTGTAATTCATTCAACCAGCAGGTTATCTATCTTAAGGAGAGCCACCTCTAGTGAACTATGGACCCCGGTCCTTTCTTTTACATACAATCTATAAACGGTTTACTATTTTGTGTTTACTTTCTGCAAACTATTACTTCCTTCCATTCGATACGTTTAATTCTTTATTTTCAGCGAAACCGGTGAGATTGACAACCTCATCGCAAGTTGGGGGCAAAGTTTTGTGGTTGTGTTGTGCAGGTCTCCATGTTGCTACTAGCACCGGTAGTGCGCCCTGCCAAGGCTCAGCTAGCAACACCTTTGGGGTGTTTCCTTGCTCCTACTGGTTCAATTAAACCTTGGTTTCATAACTGAGGGAAACTTACTACTGTGCTCATCATACCTTCCTCTTGGGGTTCCCCAACGAGCTCCACATCAACATCGAGCCATCAACACTCTCCCTTGATATTTATCACTTAGTTTATGTTTAGGATGATTATTGTAATCAAAAGATTGTGAACTTCTTTAGTGTGTCTCACACTTCGTGAGACGGTTATTCATATGAGCTTGTAACAAACGATTGTTCCACTTTTATGAATGATTTCTATTCGTGTTCATATCTTGTTTGATTATATGTAAATTATCCTTGTTATTTGAAACTGATTCATAATGCATGAACATTTGTAAAACATTAAAATGCCTTGTTTAAAATACCCAACTTTAATGATATATTCATTAATGAATGAAACCATTGTTTAAATTCAAAGTTATAATGACAATATGTGAAAGTCATTCGATTCCTTATCACATATAAATCATGCCTAAGTTCAGCAAAATAACTTGAACACCGTGTATTACGTGAATACAAAGTGTTTAATGAATTGTTAAAAAGTAAATACATATTCGATGTATTGTGTTTAACGAAAATGGTAATTATCATTAAATGATTATTTAAATGTGTAAAGAAGTTTACCAAAGGAAACATGATTATGAAACTATTTGGTTTGATTAAAGAGTTTCATCAACAAAGGGTATAAATATAAATAATAATCTAATTACTATGATTTGATCAATAGTAATGAAATTCGACTTTATAAGAATGGCATAAAAGAAATTGTGGAATGCAAAGCGTTTTGAAACGTCAAAATGCAAGGCATCACAATGTGATATTAGAAATCAAAGTGGGTGAATAGAAGGCACCAAATAAATTTTTGTAGTGTAGATGTAGAGACCATTAGTTAGAAATAGTTAGCACTCAATTAGAATGTAGTGAACTGATGCGCTCGACTTTCGACGTAGAGCTCGTTGGAAAACCCAAGAGGAAGGTATGATGAGCACAGCAGTAAGTTTTCCCTCAGTTATGAAACCAAGGTTTAATCGAACCAGTAGGAGCAAGGAAACACCCCAAAGGTGTTACTAGCTGAGCTTTGGCAGGCGCACTACCGGTGCTAGTAGCAACGTGGAGACAAGCACAACACAACCATAGAACTTTGTCCCCAACTTGCGATGAGGTTGTCAATCTCACCATGTTTTGCGGAAAACAAAGGATTAAACATATTGAATGGAAGGAAGTAAAAGTTTGCAGAAAGTAAACACAAAGCAGAAATAGTTTATAGATTGTATGTAAAGAAAAAGGACCGGGATCCATAGTTCACTAGAGGTGGCTCTCCTTAGATAGATAACATGCTGGGTGAACAAATTACAGTGGGGCAATTGACAAAAACCGATAAAGCAATACATGCATATACTAATCATCTTGACTCCTCTGAGACTTGATTGGGCATTACAACATAATACATAGACCGCCATCCACCTGCATCTATGACTAATAATCCGCCTTCAGGTTATCATCCGAACCCCCTCCAGTATTAAGTTGCAAGCAACAGATTATTGCTTTACGAACTGCGTGTAAAGTAAACAATACGATTTTTCTATGAACAAAGGATTGTTGTTTTCTCCCTAGTAGCAACAGCACATCTAGTACCTTAGAGATTTCTGTCACTTCCCCAGATTACCAGAGGCATCTCAATATCCATCGGATCCCCGCAAACACAACATGTATGAATTACAAATAGATGATCTTGATCATGAACAGAGATCACAAGATCTAAACATGAAAGCACAAAGGAGGAGAACCAGCCATCTAGCTACTACATGGATCCGTAGTCCAAGGATGAACTACTCACGCATCACACCGGAGGCTTGAATGGTGATGAAGAAGGCCTCCAGGGTGAATTCCCCTGTCCGACAGGGTGACGGGAAGAGCTTCAGATCCCTCCCGATCTAGCGATGGAGATGACGGCAGCTACAGACTCTTTCGTGGATTTTTGATCGGGTACTTAGGGTTTTCGTCCCGAGGGCAATATATAGGCGGAAGGAGAGGCCGAGGGGGTGTCAGGGCTGGCCTCACCACCCCCTGGCTCGGGCCAGGCTGGGCCGCGTGGCCAGGTGGTGTGGTGGCCCCCTGGTCCCTCTCCGTCTCGTATTCTGGCACTTGATCACTTCCGAAAAAATAGGCACTTTGGCTTTTGTCCCGTCCTATTCCGAGAATATTCATTTTCTGACTTTCCTGGAACCAAAAATAGCAGAAAATAGGCAGCTGGCACTGTGGCTCTTGTTAATAGGTTAGTCCAAGAAATCATATGAAAAGTACTCCAAAGTTGGAACAAAACACAAGAAAGTGGATAAAACCAAGCATGGAACATCAAAAATTACAGATACATTTGCAATGTATTATGAACCATTTGAATTCGTGATAGTTTTGGGGTTATTCGATATAACCAAAACAATAGCGAATAAGTCCTAGTAAAGTATTCATTGGAAACTTTGAATACGAAATCCATAGCTGAAACCAAAAGGAAAGAAAAACTTGTATTGCTTGGATTTTGGTACATTCTTGAGAAAGCTCACTTTTAGTGATGTTTCTCGATTATGGAGCAAATGGAAGATAGTGAAAAACAAGATGAGGATTCATATCCCAGCATCAGAGTGTTGAGAAGCGCAACGGACAACGTTCCTGAACGATTCTCTTCACATAAGGGAAGAATCAATGATATTGATCATTGTGTTTTCCCCACTAGTGTTTTCACTACATGAAATATGATTCAAAATGTAATCCATATCTTGTATGGAGACATTTATGAGTCATTTGTCATGATTCTTGGAATATGACATACCTACGAACTACTAAGTAAATAATGGTAAACTAAATTATGAGAAATCCTAGAAACAAAATTCACTTGAGATTAGAAAGCAATTCGTTGCTGAATCTCACAAGTAAAAGGGGTTACTTGATTTTTCCCAAATGACTTCAAAGCCATAGTGGAAAAAGGGGTGAATGACAAAAGCACAATTTGTCAAGTATTAGACAAATTCAAATGAATTTGATTCATGTGTGTTAAATGTCTAATTGATTTAAAACTAGTAATAATACTAGTATCTCATAGTAAATCTCTAAGTTTGATATTTGATCAAAGGATTGTGAAGTCATTCAAAATAGAGATTGGATATGCAATTTGCATAAAATTGAGTGGGGGCTATGAAAGTCTTCCTAAAACAATATGTGAATGACATATTTTTGAGTGGGAGCTTGTAGGAGTGATTCTTAAGTATGTTAAGAATGAAAGCGCAAATACTTATAAATAATGATTTATAAGATGTAGAAGTTGATAATAGGCGTATTATGATATTATGTAGTATTCCTTAAGGGATTCTAAAAGGGGTTTCGGGATAGAAGTTAATTAAGGAACTGGTCCTTAATAACTCAAATTAGGAATAGTATTAACTTTAACATTAATGGTTGAAAGAAAGAAAAGGATGATCGTCATCCACTATGTTGAGACATAGGTTCTGTCCTAGTAAACTATGATGATACTTAGCATAATATGTGATCCAAAATTAGGAATGTTTAAAAGTGATCGAGTTCGAATCACAAAACGTTGAGCTAAGTTTGTTCGTAGTGTCTAATAGAGAACTGTAGACATGTTTTCCAAATCCATAAAGGATGACATATCTTAAAGCATAAAGAGTTATGTTATAAGGGAATATGTTGGAATCTCCTGAAAATACCGATTAAAGTCAAGTAGGAAGTGAGGTGAACAAAAACATCAAAAGTTGCATAGAGTGCACTAGTGTTTCGATGGTTACATTTATAATAATAGATAAGGGTACCATCTAAAGTGTTGTATAATGTTATGGCGGGGCTAGTTCGCTTTTAACGTAGAATGATGTGTCCCAGGGCACAGTGCCCATGAGAAAGCCCTTGAGGTTGATCTAAAGTCACTATAGGCTCCTGGAATCAGGCCTCATTCTGCTACCATAACGACGATGCATACACACAGATGCTATCATGTGATGATAAAGTATTAATGTCAACCAATGTGACATTATTAAGTTGCAAAGGATTTGGGACTGTGAAGTACAGACCCAAGACTCAACCTCTTCCATGAGCAAGGATGTTCAGGGTACCGGGTATATGGTGCCAAAGAATGAGAACAAATGCATCTAGTGTATTTGTACTCTAGTGCAAGTGGGAGACTGTTGGAAATATGCCCTGGAGACAAATAGTAGTAAGGACTATTATCATATTTCATATAGTTTATGATTAAGTTTTATATCATGCTATAACTGTATTGAGAGGAAACATCAATAAACATGTGATATACAAACAACCAGGGGTTCCAAGTGAAACTCTAGTCACTGGTTCATTGTTCAACAGATGATCATGTTTCCTGATCATGTGGCATTTATGCCAGTTGGAAATGGAGTCATCTCATTCCGATAATGAGATGATGAACCAATACCCAACCTAAACATCGTGACCCGATCATGTCACGAAGTTCAAGTTATGATGATTAGAAATGGATCCTCGTAGACTATTCCTTAGACCGTGAGGCTATATCAATCACTGTCTCTCGAGAGTCCTTTGATAACATCAAGCGCCACTTGGTAATAGAGTGGTTAGAAAGGTGTGTTTAGGTAATTGGAGGAAACCGTTGAGGCAATATATGTCAAGAGCGGGATTTGTCCGTCCATGTGATGGGAAGATACTCGAAGGGCCCACTCGGAGAAGTTATATCCAATAGCTGCGCAACGTGTGATTTGATCACGGGGATATCACTTGTCGGAACGAGTCAAGTAGCATTGTTCAGTAACGAGATTGAACACGACATGGTGATGTCATTGATCAGATCTCGGGCAATGCAAGTATCGAGTGACAAAGGGAATAAGACACGACTGTCCCGGTTCAAATGATAAAAGATCTTCGTGGAACGCACATGGGTCACATGGCCATCCAGGTCCCTCTATCGATCATTGGTACGGGAGTGTCCCGACCATTTCTTGAGTGTTCCCGAACCGTGGGGTATCACGCTTAAGGGCTTGATGATGCTTAGAGAGTGTTTATAGGATCGGTGGAATCGCCGAAGAATAGTAGAGAGAAATACCGGAAGGGTTTCGGTAAGTCCGGAGGATGTCCGGAGTGGAGGTGGAAGGTGTTCCATGGCCATGGAGATTGAATAATGTGTGAATGAATGTTAAATATTGATTTAATCATTTATTTATAATTATTTAATAAAAGAGAAAATCAATTAAAATGGTCAAAGGCTTAATGGGCCAATTTCCGGAGGGAGAGGGCCCATTAGGGGAAAGGAGAGAGGGAGAAGGGGCAAGGGGGTTGGCTGGCTGGGCCTAGCCCCCCGCACGGGGCCCACTAGGGTGGCCAGTGGCCACCCCTCCCCCCTCCACTCCTTTAGTCCCACCCCGGGACTTTGAGGGAGGTAGTACCTCCCCTCCCCCTATATTTAGTGGGGGTATTTGGCCAAATTAAATACACCAATAATCAATAAAGGTCTTCTCAAATTTTGGAGGACCTCCAGTTGATATTTTCTCTCTCCCCCTCTCTCTCACGTGACTGTGGTCCCAAGTCTGGACTGCGTGAATGAGAGACATCTTCATCGTGGAGCGCCGTCGCGCTGCGGGATTCGGATCCGGGAGCTCTACTTCCGCAACTAGTTCTGGATCAGGGAATTGGGAGTCATTGTCACGCACCAGACGTGTGTAACCCCCCGCGAGGTGTCATACTTGAGGCACTCAAATCGTTGGAGCCAAGGAGCGCAAAGACTTCATCATGACCTTGAGGTCGGCTTCGGCTCGTCTACATCAACCACGCTCTCCTGAGCGTTGACAACGCTTTTCGGTCTTAAAGGGTAAGTTCACGAAAATCCCCTCCCGTTACTGTATTACTAATAGATAGGTCCTGTCAGCTTCAGGGGTTCAGGGATGTAGAATAAAATTTATTGTTTTTATACGCGGAACCCTACACCAAGCCCACAAGAAAGGCTATGCGGGACACCCACGGGTAAACAAGATAAAATTGTGGGTTTCGGTGGGAAGTCCACGGTCGAGCGAACATAAAAAATCTACTTCGATCCAAATTAATGTTTCCACATTTGTCTAGATTCGAATATATCTAGTCATATTTTAGTGCTATATACATCCGAATCTAGTCAAATATGAGAACATTAATTTGAATCGGAAGGAGTAGGAATTTTCCAATCAAGCAAATATTATGTCTAGTAGAAAGAATGGTGAGTCACTCAAAAAGTGGAAAAAACAATTGATACATTGAAGTGCTAAATGTCGATCTATTATGTACTAAAATATTTTTTATGAACATTATACAAGCAACAATTACAGTAATGTATTTATGGGTATACGTAGACATACGTGGGACAGTGGATACCCGCATAAGTTTCGCCGGCTCCCGTGGAACACCCACTTAAATTATATTGAACTATGCAGGCGTATGCGGGCCTTCCCACCTGCACCCTGAAGCATAACTGCAGGAGATTTGTACGGAGATATCGTCCTATATTGTATACGTATATATCAAGTTCAGAAAACCACGCTATGAGCTTACTGAAAGTTGCTGGTGCTGCCTGTTTGGCTGCTATCCTGGTCGCTTTGTGGCTAGCCTGGATGTTCCCTACCATCTATAGTAGTCGAGTTTTGTTTGGTTTGTGGGCTGAGAAGCAGACTAGACGCCTAGCCTGGAACACAAGCAACCGCCTCTTTTTTTCTTTTGAAAGCGAGGCAAAACTTTTGCCATTTCATTAATTAAGGAGAAGTTTTAAGAAAGTCTTACACACCACATCTTGGTCCAATATGGACCAAGAAACAAACAAAAGAAAGCACTCTCGCGGTATAATGTTACAAACCGCTTTGGCACCATCTAGACCTAAGGCTGCTTCATCCTTGATTTTTGCCAGTATCATGATGGATGTAGAGGCTTGATTGCGGAAGACGCGTGCATGCCTACATGAAGCCTAGATAGGCCCGGTGGAGCAAAAAATGGGCTGATTGGTTGCCTGCACGGCTGGTTGGGTTGCGCTAGTGCGAACCTTAAAGCAGCCCGTAGCAGCCAGGCCCAACGACTACAATCGATTCGGCCGTTTCCAACAAGCCACCCTCATTGTGCGCCCCGCAGATGCAAAACCTGAGCTCCCCCGCACGAGCGCAATCGAGGACGGCAATGGTGCGAGCTTTTTGGCTGCATCCAGAAGCTGGCGCGAGAGGTGAGCTCATCTCTCCCGCTGAAACCCGCCTATTTCTACCGCCCCCGCCCAACTTGGAAAAAGCACCCGCCGTTTCCCCCCAGATCGAGCTCCTTCTCCCACTCTATCTGCGCCAAGTAAGTAGCTTCTTCTTCTCCGGTGAGCAACGGCAGCGACGACGGTGTGAAGGGAACCTCCTCCTCATCTGCGGCTGAGTTACGTCGGCCACCTCCTGCGATGACGGTAAGCATCTCCACTTCCACCTAGGGTTAGCTTAGATCTGCAGAGCTGCTAGGGTTAGTAACTGTAGTTCGTATCTTCATTCGGGTACATGGTATATTGTTGTACAAATAGCATGTGTAGGTTTCAGCCAGATTTGTAGAATTTTCTCCATAGGATCTAAAAGTTCGGTTGTGTTTGGCTCGATCTTGTAGATGAACTATTGATGTTGATAGATTGATATGAAATTGATGCATATGCTAGTTTCCTACATTAGAACCCCATCTTCTTCACACCTCAATTCATTTTTGTCTTTATTTCGTCATCATTGTAGGACTCATTCTACGAACAGTTTAGCCAGGCTTTGATCCCTATTGGAGAGTCCCATATCTCCTCTTATAGGGATGAAAGTCAACCTCTCACACCGAACCAAGTAGTGTCGTCGATGTCACTCACTCTAGGGAGT
Organism: Avena eriantha; assembly: GCA_910589775.1. Classification (NCBI taxonomy): domain Eukaryota; kingdom Viridiplantae; phylum Streptophyta; class Magnoliopsida; order Poales; family Poaceae; genus Avena; species Avena eriantha. The sequence continues at coordinate 326,402,887 of OU342743.1, forward strand.
GGCACCGTGTCTACTGACACTTCTGTCCAAGCCTATGTCACCTCCATCGAGGCTAAGGTCGTAGCTAAGCTCAAGAAGGCGCAGATGAAGGGGACCATGGAATGGCTCCCTTACATGTCCACCTTCGTGCTCAACAAGATATGCGAGATAGTGAAGAGCAGTGTTCGTACTGAGAAGGGGTTCAAGGAGATACATTTCAATGCGTGTGTAAAAGCTTAATTCGAGTATTGTGGTGCTGAGGTCTCAGGCACTCAGGTGTACAACCACCTGAGAAAGTGGAGGGTGCGTTGGATCCAAATCAGCAAGCTGAGAGACCTTAGAGGCACGCAATGGGATGAGGACACCTTCACCATTCTTCTTGCCACTGAGCACTTCCAAGGACATGTTCAGGTTTGCAGCAATGATAACTGCAGCCCTCTCATTGTACACAACATTGTCACTACTAACACACTCTTTTTACAACTCGTAGGCGCACCCAAGGGATGTAGAGTACCTCAACAAGCCCATCCAGCTATGTCCAGATGCGGACCATCTTCTCCTACAGCCTTGCCACCACGAGGTATGCCATGGGGTCAGGCGAGCCCCTTGGCATTCCTCAAGACCCTGACACCCAAGAGTCTAACACCATGAACCCTGATGCCTCAGAGAAGTCAATCGATGCTCGAGACGCAGCGTTAGTAGAAGTAGCATCTTCAAGAGCTACTACTAATGTCGTTAACGACAAGAGGAAGAGGGAAGTTCTTGGTGACGACAAGATCCACGCCTTCAGTAGCATGACTGACGCCATGAAGGACGTTGTGTAGGCCATCAGGGACAACAAGCCCACTGACATGCACCCTGACCTCTACTCCGCAATGATGGACATTGATGGCTTTGCGGACTACCATCTCCTAGCGGCTCTCAGCCACCTCATCGACAACAAGGCACAGGGCACCAACTTCGTTGGCATGCATGAGGGGCACATAATCATGTGGATCAGGACATTCCTGTCCAAGTACTTTGACTAGAGCTTCGGCCATACGGTCATGGAGGTGGTGTGCATAATGGTGGCATTGGTGCTGGTGGTGATGATGAACTTATGACCTTTCTGATGTACATTTTGGTAGTAGCTAGGACCCAAAAACTTCTATGTCTTGCATGAATCGATTAGGTGGTGTATACTAAAAGCACCTCCACTTGTTGGGTGTTCCCAGGCCAAAAATCTAGCGCTAGTTAGCGCTGGATGGATGTAACTTTCGGCCTGGAGTTTTCCACTCGTGTTTCCAGGTCGAGTTCTCATGTTTGGCCAAACTTTGATCAAACTCAGTGAAAATTTGATGAATATTGGCAGTTTTAATTAAACAGAGGACAGTTCGTACATAGTAAGCCAAATTCGGACATATACCCGGATTTTGGATGCATTAGGCTAAAAGAAAAATGAAAAAACATAAAAGTAACTACTAGGCGAGGAGATGCCAATGCTGATGCCGATGCAGACGCTGCTCACATGCCGAAGTTACGGTAGAACACCGTGTAGTCAGGGTCCGCCTTGCCATCATCGTCGTCATCACTTGGCGGCTGCGGGGGGAGCGAGTTGCCCTGGCCGGCGTCGCCGCACCGCCATGGCTGGGACGAGGGGCCGGCATCGTCATCGTCGTCGAGGACGATGAGCAGCGAGCCCTAGTAGGCATGCTGGCAGCAAGACCTACGAGCGGTCGCGCGCTCGGCCTTTTCTTGGTGGTGCCGAATTTGGGCGGTCTCCTCCTGCTCCTAGTCGGCCCGGGACCAGGCCAGGGCGTCTGGCTCCAGCATCGGCGGCACGTCCCAGGAGATTGCTACATTGCCGTCCTCATGGCAAAGGAGTCCTCGTCGACGGGGACCGCCCATTCCGACGGCTCCGGCTTTGGCTAGCACAGGCGAAGACGATCGGTTGGCGGCGATGGAGCGTGGGGTTTGTTGATGAAAATGCCCCATAACCTCGTCCTCGGTGTCGAGCGCATCGGCGGTGATGCCTCCCGCTTCACAGAGCGTAGTGCCTCGCCTGACGAGCACGAGGCCGATGTGGACGAGCGTGAGGCCGAGGCGGCGGTGGCCGAGCCAGACGAACCGCGGTTGTCCATCCTCCTGGGCAACCAGTTCGCCGGAGGGGCACGCCTCGCCCTCGCCATGGGGACCGGAGAGCGGGGGAAGCCTAGCCTCGGGTGGTTGCCGGCGTGGATGTGCTCCAGGACGGTGTTGAGCGTCCTTCCCGGCGTAGTCCACCAACAACGGCGCCCCGCTGCGTTGTTGCGCTTCGACGGCGTGCTGGGCGGGCCTTCGTGGGCGGCGAGCTCCCGGTTCCTTTGCTCGGCGAAGAAATGCTCCCAGTAAATGAGGTTACCCGGGTCTTCGGCGAGCTCCGGATCCGGCATCACCACGATGGAAGCATGGATCTCCTCGACCATCTCATCATCCTCAGGCACTAGCGGCACTGGCACGCCACCGACGCTAAGCTTCCAGCCGGGCGAGCACCGGAAGTCGGGCGGCGCCATGTAGCCGGTGTCGTGCAGCATCCAGGCCTCCTACGGGTGGAGGGTGCGCCGGCCGAAGCCGTTTGCCACCAAGGGATCGCCTGGGTACCTTTCCTCCATTGCTTTCGCTGAAGATTCTTCTTCTCTCCGGAGGTGGAGTTCGTGGGGGGAGGAATGGGGAGGTTGTGTGTGTGTGCTGTGAGCTGGCGAGGGCACCGACTTTTATAGCCAAAATGGGCGGCGGGAGGAGTGTAGCAGCGTGGGCGGGAAAAGGGAAGTAGAGGGAAGGCGAGCCGGCGGCGGCGCGTCATTATGGTGACGCGTGGCCGACGAGACAGGAAGTTATTGCCCGCCGGTCCATCACGGGAGCCGAGGCGGGAGGATGAGGATGACTCTCCTTCACTTGCTGACATGGCGGGGCCACAGGCAGGCGCATTTTTTGGTGTTTCCTCTACGTCCGGCATTCCCAGGTGGTTCCCAGCTCCCTGGGTTCGGCCTGGGATCGCTAGATGAAAGTTGGGCCAAATCCAGACCAAATCGGCGTCTTGGGAAAGCGACTGGGCCGTTTTTCACCGTCCAAATGAAAATTTTGCCATGGGAACTGCCTTCTAGGAACCTAAGTGGAGATGCTCTAACCCCTCATGTGATTCTGAACCTAACTGTGGTGGTAGGATGACACCCTATTTTTATGTGGTGGTAGGTTAACACCATATAGTGTAGGATGAATCTGTGATCCCCTTTTGGAAATGATCATGCACGCACCTATTAGTATGTACTTGTCTTATGAACTTGTGATGCTAGTTATGGATGGTACATGCATATGATGATCTTGTGCAGTTACACATTGACATGTTACTCTTTTGCCTTGTAGAGAAACTTCTATGCGGTGTTCAGAGGCAGGAAACCAGGGATATACTCCAAATGGAGACACTACTAGGATCAAGTTTTAGGTTACTCCAACAATAACTATGAAGGGATTGACACTGCCGAGGAGGCATTTGAGGCATACCACGGGTACATAGCTGAGCACAACAACAACCTTGTTCATGGCAACTACATCAACCAAGGAGAACGTCAGCTGGACAATGTAGCCCATGAAGAACAATAGCATGTGCAACTTGCTGTTGGGGAAGAAGAACAACACTTGCACATTGCTGGTTCTGAAGAACAATAGCATGCCCAACATGATAGCCTCAAGGACTTCATCATCATCATTCTTCTTATGGTGATCGTCAAGTTGATCTTCTTCTAGGGTGGTGCATATGATTAGATGTGTTTGTAGTGGTGGTAAGAACACCAGAATTTGAATAGGGTGACCATAAGGGCCAGCCTGTGTGCAACCAAACACCTATATTTTGCATGCAATGGGACAAAAGTCACAGATGCAGGCAACCAAACACAAGGGGCAAAAAGGCCAAAACAATACCCAGGTAGCCCATGCAGGCTACCAAATGGGCTACAAAACCAGGCCCGATGCCTGGCTCAGGCGAGCAGTGCTGCCTATGGCACTGCCGGGCTGGGCCAAGAATCTGATGCAGGCTACCAAACAGGCCCTCCATATCTCCCACGATACCAACATTGCAAGAGAGGCCATCATTTTCTTGGATTGCCCTTGCTTATGGACCTTCTCTTTCCACCATTCTTTGACACTTTGCATATCATTCCACTCCATTGGGTCAACATTGTGTAAGGGAAGCTAAATTTTGATCAAAGACCAAACACGGATCGTGAAGCGACATTTGAAGAGTAGATGGGCACACAACTCTTGAACTTGGTTGCATATCTTTCATAATCCACAATTTTGCCACCCTCTTCTCTATAATCTATCGGCCATCCAAACTCTATTTTGTAGCACCAAGCATGTAAAAAAATTGCATTTTGGTGGAGACCAAGGTGTCCAAACCAAGGTAGGAATGACTGAGCTTGTATGTCCGAGAAATTGCATCTTATATGCCATCTTTGAGGAGTAGCATTCATTGTTGGTGAACTTCCATAGGATTTTATCTAGGGTGTGTTGATCAATGAAAATATGGTGTAGATTTTCACAAAGCTTGTAGAATTGGGCAATGTGCTCGATGGTTAAACCCCTTTCAGTATTAATTTGTGCCACCCAAAAGTAATTCTTCATGGCCTTGCTAACCAAACACTTTTTTGAGATGTCAAAGATAAGGGGGGCAATGTATTTCGATATCATTCCTTGTAGCCAAGATGATTCCCCAAAAGGGGTTTTCTTCCCATTTCCAATGGTCACTTTGGTGGCCTTCGCAAATAGGTCGCGATGTGCATGGATTTCCCAAACCGACCCAAGGTTTACCCTGATCATCCCATTCGTGCCAAAGCCATCTCACGCGTAGAGCGGAAGCAAACTTCTTGAGGTTTAGGATTCTAAGTCCACCCTTATATTTAGGATTGCAAAACATCTCCCAATCAACCTTGCATTTTCCTCCGGTAACCTTCTCACAAGCCACCCAAAGGAAGGCCCTTCTTAACCCATCGATTTTCGTGAGAACCTCCATAGGAACGTCCAACACAGTGATGAGGTAAATGATGATGCTAGTGAGAACCGCTTTGACAAGGGTTGTTTGACCGACCATGGTTACATGCTTCCCAAGCCATGGGACGAGCTTTGCGGTGACCTTATCTTCTAAAGGTTAGAAGTGGATTCTCTTAAGTCTAGTGACCGAAAGAGGCAACCCAAGGTATTTCGTGGGAAAAGAAGTGTGCTTGGCCGGGAAAGCTTCATGAATATTATCAAGGTATAAGCCTTCACAAGAATGGGGAACACTTGACTCTTGGATGTATTGATGACCAAACCGGTAACTTCTCCAAACTTTTATAAGGTGGCGGCAAGGAAGTTAATATCATCTTTAATAGGTGTAACAAAAATGGCGGCATCGTCGGAGTATAGGGATGTACAAATTGTGGGCACTCTTCCTACGATCTGGTGAAGCTTCTTTTGCTCGGTGGATTTGCAAAGGATATGATGGAGTGGTTCAATAGCCATCACAAAGATAAGTGGTGATAACGGGTCTCCTTGTCTAAGTCCCCTTCCATGACGAATGGGGTCACCAGATATGCCATTTAGAAGCACCCTCGAAGTGGAAGTAGCAAGAATGGCGGACACCCAATCTCTAAATTTGCTTGGGAACCCCAAATGTTGTAGCATGTCCATGAGATAGTCCCAACAAACCGAATCAAAGTGTTGATTTCCTTAATTTGTGGAGCTTTCTTGCGAGGTTTTTTACATATAGGAAGTTGTCACAGATACTTCTTTTCTTTATGAATGCACTTTGGGCAGACGAGACAAGCTTGTTTATATGAGGAGCTAGGAGTGTAGCCATCATTTTAGTAACAAGCTTGGCAATCACATGGATGAGGCTAATGGGCCTAAAGTCCGAGATCTCTTTGGCTCCTTCTTTCTTTAGGATAAGAGCAATGTTGGCGGAGTTGAACTTTGGGAGATGAGGCTAATGAGGCTAATGTTGTCAATCACATGCAACCGTCATCATTAGCTAGTTCTAAATACGTGTAGGCTTCTATAATCCCAATTAAAAGCCGCTGACTGATGGAAGATTGTTCTGAAATGCCAAGACTGGGTAGCACGTAATGCCAACGGTCCATTGTACACATGGACATGGCTTTTATGGGATGGAGCATGTCAGCCATTTTAGTAGTGTGGCTCACCTCGTGGACCCAAGCACATGGAGTACAAGTTGTGTACTATCTATGCAAGTGTGTTCACATTGTGCCAGCAGAAGAGTCAGTCATAAACTGGTTAGCGTCACCATCAGTAGAGATGAAAGAGAGCTGAGTTATGAAGCTAGCAGAGGAATGTGCACGCATGCGTTAATTGTGTGGAGTAGTAGTACTACTAGAAGCACTTTGCATATTTGAACCCCTTTGTATCTCTCACTAGTACTACCTCGCTTCCACAATATAAGACTTTTAGCATTTAAACAACTTTCTAAAGTAGATCTCATATCCTTTGCTCTTCATCATGCCCCGATCGAGCAAGACAAAGCCCTAGCCTAGTGATACCTTTGATCCGGATTCACGGATGTAGTACAATAGCTTTTTTCCTAAAATACCTAGGTTTAACCAAACCTCAGAAAGCAATGCTAAAAGGAAATAAAAAGGACACGTCTACAAGACTTTGTTTCTTTATTTTACCTTAGTTTACCGGACCAATCTAGTTTACTTTTATAGTGGGTTGAATCATTGGATGGAGATAAGCTAGGGTTGAAGATCCACCTGCAGCTGCACATCATATAGGATAAAAGATAATAATAAGCACAGTCATGCGTAATATTTTAATAGGGATAATCTCTTGTGAGCAACACATCCTAATATACTAGAGCCCCCGTGATGCAGCGGGCATAGAAAAAGTCTTTTAATCCAACCGAGTGCACCACAAAGCAACGTACTACAAACGAGTATTAAGTGTAAAACACAGATCAAAGCACCTCAAGCCTTTATCAATCGATGGGATCTTGGATACCTACAAGTTCACAGGTCGAGACAAGAGACAAAGAAACAAAAGATATAAATTGCTAATTCAAACAGTATACGATGCTCCCATGAATTAGATGCACATAATCGCTGCGAGGTTTCTCCCCAACCCACAGCCCGTGAGGACTACTCACTCATAACAATAAGATTAAGGATAGAAAACATTGTGCAAAATACTTAGATTGAAATCAAATATTATTACAATGGTCGCCGAATCACAAGGAGATCTAAAGTACAAAGCAATGGCTATGGATAATAGAGGGGATGGATGATGGATGGACAATGGCGTGGATCTCCTTTGGTGGTGGTGTGATGCAATCTAGAAATGGCGGCCTTCTGCGCGGCGGCTGAGACCTCAAAATATATAGGTGTCTTCACGAAAGTTGTAGGTTTGACAAGATGGAGTCGTCTCAACATGGTACGGGTGGATGGTACAGGCGGCCCCTACCCGTACCAGTGGTTGTTATGGCCGCTGACACCTAGAATGGACTCCACAATTACTTGGTCGTGTGGACTTCCTCAAAAACCTTCATTATGACTCCTGATTTCGCATTGAAAAGCGTGATTTCCTGCACAACACAATTCAAAGCAAGGTTTTGCATATCTTTGCAATTATTAGTCATTAGTGGCAAGGATTGAGAGTTTCTTATCAACTGCTTGACTAAAAACAATGTTTAAACATGGTGGAAGATGGCTATTTTTGGAGCCATCGCCTAGCTTGCTACAGGTGTTTGTCCCCTCAACCTCAAGGGAGGTTCACCAATGGTCGGAGGGCGGCACAAGATTGGGGATTGGCGGATCGATACCGCGATCAACCACTTCGTCCCAACGGTCTTCAACAAGATAGGTGTCCGCAACATCATCAATAGCCTCCTCAAGGTTCGCCTCTTCTCTTCTCTTCCTCATCAAGATTTCCATGTTCATGCTAATTAATTACTTTTTTATTTTAATTCTTTATTGTGGTGTCACTCACTCTCATGATTTCTCCTCATCTCTTCAGAATGTGTATGTGAACAATGGGTGGCTGTTCGTGGAGGAAAGTGGTTACCATGTAGTGCTGGAAGCGCTTTTAGAGAAGCAGCTGTTCGTGGAGGAAAGTGGTTACCATGTAGTGCTGGAAGCGCTTTTAGAGAAGCAGCAACATGACATGAAGCTGCTACGGAACAAGGAGAAGGAGGAGCGCCAGGCGGGAGGAGGAGGATGATGACGAGGAAGTTCAGGTGATATCCTTATCCATGTATGCAGTGCATGGCTATCTTAGGATTGAGGCTCTCCCTTAGATCAAGCATGCCATAGTATATTATTCTTCACATGCTTCAGTTTGAGGTTGATGTGGATATTCTGTAACATGTATTCTTTGTGTTATTTATGAAGCATGTGCAGGACCAGGAGCAGGAGGAGTCAGAGGACGCCGATGAAGATTAGATAATCTCTATCTTGATTTACTTTCTTGTATCAGTCTCTCGGCTTTTATGCCAAATGTGTTAGTGTGTGTCTTTTGCCACCATTTTACAAGTCCATTTTCCACTATGTTCCTCAAAAATGAGTAAAACGCTTGGGAGGTCATAAAGTTGCCACGAACAAGCAGGTTGGTCACCAACCGGGAAAATGCAAAGTATCTGTCACCAAATTGTATGCTTGTGACATGCTGGTCACTCCATCATGGCGGGTGTTAAGTTGCTAATGCAGCATTTTTTATTTCACTTTTTGCAAAATACACCATATATTGAGGTGATGTGGCAGTTTGTTTTTTCACGAAATGTGGACCATCCAATCCCACATATGTTAACATACCCACATATGTTAACACACGCTTAAGTTATAGAATGGTTACTTGTTTTAATAGATTTGCAGTTAATGTTTCATACTCCTTTTTTTCAACTAGATCTTGTGCAGAACACTTGTTGCTGCTCATCTGCTTTGTTGATCTTGTGTAAAAATATATACTATGTGTTTTTCACGCAAAAGTGTGTCTATTCATAAATACTTACTTCCGCGAGCATAAATAAGTGTATTGGTTCATGTCTTCTCTGTTCCCTTAAAGTGACATAGTTGACTGACGAACTAGGATTTTTTCCTTTTAGCATTGCACTATATCGTATTCTCACTTAGCGTTGTAATACAAACTGCAACATTGTGTCCGTCAGTGCTTCTGTAAAACAAGTTAGCGTACAAAAACTGATGTTACATGTGATAAATTTAATTTTTCTCTGAACCAAGACATTGGGTTATTTATGAAACATCATACAGGTTAAACAGTAAATCAAAACCTTGGCTGTTATGACATGCAGGCGGCTGATACAAGGCCACATCAGGAATCTGTCAGTGCCTGGGTGTTGTCGTGGCGTGGACAAGTGATGTAATTCGCAGTAATAGTATGATGCTAGTATTTGTATTATATTATGGAGAACTGAATTTGTAATGCTAGTAAGGTGTAAGTATTTAGTAAGTGTGAAGTTGTGGCGTGGCCAAGTGACTTAATTGGCAGTAATAATATTTTGCTAGTATTTATTAGAGTATGATCCGTGCACGATTATTGTGGTTGTTTAGGATAGTTAGGATTCGTCTTGTACTCTAAATTGATCCCTGTACGCCTATATATACTCGTCCATGTGGCTAAATAATATATCCAACATATTACGCCAATCTCATACTCTTACATGGTATCAGCCTAAACCGATCTCAAACCCTAGCTTCCACCGCGCTGCCCCTGGGGAGGTCGATCTCCATGATCTCCGCTGGGGGATGCGCAACCCGTATGAAGGGTTCGTCCGTCGATCCGTGATCGGTTGTCCTGTAAGTCTTTTTCTCCGATCTCTTGATCGGCTTTCTTTTTGGTTTACCGATCTTAGATCGGATTGAGTCGCCCACCGCCGTCGTCATCGCCGCGCCTCTACTCTGACCATCGGCATCGAGGATCTACATCGCGTCCGTGTGCCTGCCCCCTCCGCTGATGCGCCTGCCTCGGCAGGCTGCCCCGCACCGCGGACGGCTGCTACGCCTTCCTCGGAAGGCTACCACGGCCGCCCCCTCGGATCCTCTTCGCCTTCATCGCCACGGGACTTCACCGACAATGTCACCGTCGAATCCGATCTACGCGTCGTCCCTTAGCCGCTCTGGAGGCTTTCTCTGCTAGTCTTTTTGACATGGCGACAAGTTCATGATGGTCACTGCCCCCGCACGCCTGGTACTGGCAACACCGGGAGTTCCTTTGTCCTTGACGCGTTCCCGAGTCTGGCAAACTCGGATCGGCGCCTCGTCTTCATCGGCTTCGATAACGTCTTCTTTGGCATTGACCCATCTACGACTGCCTCGACCGCGTCACAGACGAGTTCTTCTTTGCATACTCGGTTCTGGCAAAATAGGAGTGTGCGTTTGTCCCCGACGTGCGCCTAGTTCTGGCAAAACTATGGCCGTACCTCGTCCTCGACGGCTCGGACTGTATCGACACCCTCAACGACTGCCTCGACGCGCTCCGTCATCCTCCTCGCGCACTATGCGCATGCGGCTTCACGTGCGGCTACCTTGACGTGGGCATCCCGACCACGACATCGACCACGGCGACCCATCGCACGGCTACCTCGATCATGGCACCGCCTCACGCTCTCGGCTCCCTCGACATCGGCACAACCACGCTTGAGCATCACCAGCTTACTCTACAGTTCAAGCTACCGTGACACGACACCGTCCAAGACGTTTCCGCTATGACTGCGGGAGGATGTCAGCCTACTGGATGCTACTTCGGTTTATATCTAGTCTGACCGTCCGCGACGTTTCGGTTGTTCACGACGCTACCGCTACGACTGCAGGGGATGTTAGAGTATGATACGTACACGGTTATTGTGGTAGTTTAGAATAGTTAGGATTCTAGTCTAACTCGTCTTGTACTCCAAGTTGGTCCTTGTACGCCTATATATACTCGTCCATGGGGCTCAATAATATATCCAACATATTACGCTAATTTCATACTCTTACAGTATTAATATTGTAATTTATGCTGAACTGAATTTGCAATGGTAGTGTGGCACTAGTATATACTAAGTAGAGTAGAACATAAGCTTGGAGCAGACACTTCCGCAAGTGCTGTTACCATGAAGAACGGAAGAACAACATGACCTGCTTCTGTTATCAACGTGGCTTCGGCATTGATGTTTGAGTAATCATGACCTGCTTGGCCTGGCTGAATATGCTTTGTATAAAGGTTTATGGTTTATCTGTTGCTAGTCAGAGCTATTTATATTGTGTAAGAGTTGATCTGGCTTTGGCTCTATATATGTTTCTGTTATCATGCTTGGCTGCAGTTTTTTCCAGAGGCATATCTGTTGTTCATTTTTTGGTGTTCTTTTGTAAGGAACTATCATGCTATATTGTTTAAGGAAAGTAAGTTATATATCACTTTTAAAAAATGGGGAATCTTTTCCTTGCTGAAGTTGCTATGTGTCATAGTCTCCCCGCCCTGGATTGAATAGATCGGCAAGCGTCACTCTCATCAATGAAAAATCAACAAGGCCACAATAGAATCCTCTGTTTACATGATACCGTCCCCCTCACCGGCAATGCTCCGGCTCCGCTGGCCTTAGAATCTCGGATGTGTGACAGACCACGGCCCCTCGACGATGGAAGGATTTCTGTTTTTTGTTTAGGTTATTTTTCAGTGTCTTCTCTAGAATGGTGTGGCGGCGAGTACATCTGATATCAGAATAGGGTTCTCACTGCCTCTAGTGCCGGCGGAGTGAGCATGGAGTCGTGTGTCGGGCAGATCACCTAGAATCTGACCGTTTGTTATATTCGTTTGTGTGGTTTCAGATCAGTCTTTTATGATCTATGGTTGTCATCATTGGCGATTGTTGTTGTTCTACTGCACTGGTCCTTTGGTAACTTAGTATGACGACTTCCCGTCTCTCTACTACAACACTTTATTACGACAAGCTTTCCCCGGCTCCGGCAATGGAGGGGCAATGATGACGACGTGCTTTATGGTCACGCTAGTGTCTATAGTCGCCGCTAGGTGGTCTAAATACCTATTTGTAAATTTTTTTAAGACTTTTTATAAGTTGTTGTTGATTGCCAAAAAAATGTAATCATATATTCTAAGTTTTAGGAAACAATATGAGACTATTCAGTTGTAGGAAACAATATGGTGTGGTTGATTTTTGACCGAAGATTGCCCTACCAAAATTTTGGCTAGCCAAAATTTGGGTTGTCCTTGCCTACAAGTTAGTTGGTCAACATTGGCTAAGAAAATGAACCAAGTAATGGAACATCATCATGCCTAAAAATTGGCAACTATCAAAACAAGAGCCAACCTTTTGTCATGACCAAAATATTGGTAGTGGATACTTTTGTCACAATCCAAACATACCATATAATCCCCGTCCAATGTTCTCCCTATATCAGCGTGTTTTTCATCAAATGGAGGCATGGGAGAAAATCATAATGTATGGTTGATTGAGACTTGAGAGGCGGGGATAGAAGAGGTGGGACACATTATGCTTTTTTGGATTATCTCCAATGGGTTCCTCCAACCCTCCACATCGGTATATTTCTGTCCATGCAGTCATGCCATGACAAAATACTGCACACCAACGCTTCCCCCAAATCATTTCCGCTGGTCCGTGGATAGCCCATTTCCCCAAACTGGCTCCAAAATTGGGGTGCTTTGGGGGCGAGGGGATGTTGTCCGCCCTTGTCTGTGTCTAGCCCACCTATCAGCCACACCGACCAACCCCCTCTCTACCTCGATGCCCCAACCTCCTCCCCTACTCTGCCATCTGTCTGCCACCACAACTCATTGGTTGTGTCCCTCCCACACCCCACCTTCCCGTCCTCCCAATTTCCCGGCCGCGAAGGAGCACTTGGAGCCGCCAAATCAACTATAGCAGTGCCGATAGTAGGTGGTACCTATTGGGCTTCCGCATGCTCCACTGCAACGACATCGACCGCTTGAGCTTGAGGTCGCACCTTCCTAAAGCCATCCGTCTCCATCACCACCTCAAGCTCAAGCGGTCGGAGCTGCGCCCACAAGGTGTTCGGTGATTTGCGTGGCCGGCGCTATGAGGCACAAAATTTCACAAACAACATTTGCTATATGTGTTCTTTACAGTTGGTGATTGTAGTTGCTTTGGGTTTTCTGGAAAATGATGCTCGATGATGTCACAATGTTTTTCTTCACGGAGTTCATTCATACGTCGTGAGACAACTCATCCAATGATGAATCAGAAGTATTTCTCGCAACTTCTCTTGTGCTCCACGATAATGAGCAGCATGCCATTCCAAGGTCCAGGGGTAGATCCTTCAACATGACATGCTGAACAGTGACAACTTTGCAGCTCACAATCAACTTTTCAATGACTACTTCAACCTAGAGGGCACCCTCTGCACTCCTGCTCATTTTTGGAAATGCTTCCGCATGCTAAGACATGTGTTCAATGCGCATATTAAACTGTTTATAAGCCTATGATGACTACTTCAAGATGAAGAAATATGTCGTCGATAAAATAGGGGTTTCTTCCATTTAGATATGCATCGCAAGAAGCTTGTTTTCCATATGGAATTTATCATGGATGGTCAACATTTATAAAGACAATTTGTAGCTCTACAAACCAAATGGAAGCATGCTTTGCAAGGGAGCAAGAAGCTTGAGGATGTGGAGAGGCCATTTGGTGTCTTTCAAGCTCGTTGGGCTATTATTCATCACCCTACAAGAACATGGAGTTTTAACACAATATGGAAAGTGATGACTTCTTGTGTTCTTATGCGCAGTATGATAATGGAGAATGATCACGAGAATGTAGGTCAACTAGGAGGGTGGGATTATCAGGAGCTAGTGGTATGCACCACAAGAGTTTGAAGCATATCTCCAAGTTCATCATGAAATTCAAGTCGATTTGGTTGAGCACATGTGGATGCACAAAGAAAACCAATAGGCCTCATTTCATGTGTTGTGTATTTTAAATTTCGAATTTTCAGTAATTATAGTTTCAAATTTATTGTGGACTATGCATTGTAAATAATTATTAAACTTTCAATGCATGTTTTATATGAAGTATGTGCATCATTTGGTTCAAATGACCAAAAAAGAAAAGGAGGGAAACCTGGCCAAATGACAACGTTTGGGAGACGATGTTGGGTGCAAGGGCGGTCACATGTCCTCATTTCTCCCAAATCTGACAAAAAAACTGGAAAAGAGGACAACACCTAGGGAGCTCATTGTAGATTTGGGGAAGCCCAATAAAAATGTTGTTAGCACTTGTGGCTTTGATCCTATTTGACGGCATGACTCCATCTAGTGAGCCAACATTGTTCCCTGAATAAAAATCCTAATTGTTGCCCCCAGCTTTGCGGCACCATTCTGTGGTGCTTAAAAATAAGTTGCTTCCTCTACGACTTCTCCAATAAGTCGTCCATTGGCTGGGCTTCCAGACTAGCAATCTCATGACTGATTTAAAAGCCTCGAGTAATATGCCATGTGGCCTACAAGATAAACTGGGGAGGGGTGATTTGCCTAAAGAAGTGTCTTAAATCCGTGTTAGATTTTCTCGGAAACTTGTATAGATGAATCCTTAAATAGAAATAAATTTGTACTGCCTCCGTTCAATAATGTAAAATCTTTTAGATATTTTAAAGTATACTAGATAAAATCCAAATATAACACATGTGTTTTAAAAATATTAAAATGTTTTACATGAGTGAACATTAGTGAATGAAGGTAGTAACATTTCTGAAAATTTATACCGCTGCTACTCCGCAAAAGAAGGCAGGGTACCTACTACTCTGTTCGACCGTACCTTTATTGAGGAGTTAAATACTACAATGGTATGTACTTGTCCGGGTTGCTCGATTTAGTCATGATACTCAGCGGGCGTGTTTGGTTGCTTGGGCCGGATTTTCACGTTTTTCTAGTTGGCCCAGCGGATGCTGCATGTGGGGAGATTGGCCTCGGGCCTGGATGAGCGGTTTATTTGGTTCCCCGTATTTTTGTTTCCCCACTAGGAGAGCCCATATGGCCACTTTATTTGGTTGTCCAGAATAGGCTCGGCTGGTGCAAAAGTGCACGTTTGGGAGCCCGCATCCGGCCCGATGTGGTTACCTCGTATGCAAATGGTGAGCTTATCAACTAGTCATCATGGTTTAAGATTTTACATGATCGATCACATGAATCAGAATAACTGGTAGTACACAATCCACATTATCAGGCCGTCGATGATGATGTCTTTGATCATACTTTCACCCCGTATATGTAGAAACTGTTCATGTGAATGAACTTGATGAGCTGTAGGTAGTGGAGTGAAATTGATGCTCATATCTTGTGACGGTTGTGCCTTTTGTGGATGCCCTGTTAAGAACTCGGAGTAGGCTATTTGTGCCTGCTCTAGAGTCTTAAACCCATTATGGACGTTGTGCTAGTAACCCATCACTTGTTGGCTGCACTCCTCCCATGTCTTCTAGATTCTTGGCTTCTTGCCGTAGTACACCACGTACCAATTGTATTTCTATGAGACATAATACATATGCAACATAAGGATCATACTAAAGTAGGCAAATCAAGTTCACAAACACAAGGTAATCAACATAAGAAATTTAAGCATGCATGATCATATGAGCAAACGCCTAAGAAGTTCATCTAGAAGCTAGTGTGATCCTACCGATCGCCACCAACTTTTATGGTGTCATCCTACCACCACATCAAAAGGGTGCAATCCTACCACTTCAAGTTCTCCATAATGTGAGGGGTTAGTGAAATTGGGTATACCTTGCAGGTACTCATGGTTAGCCTATACAATCCAGCTCAAGAGGAGTCCATGGTGAAAATGAAGCCCAATAAGGATTCAGGTGCCCAAAGAAATGCGACTCCTTGAAGAACATGGTAAAGAATAGATAGAAACTTAAAGGGAAAACCCTAATCTGTAACCGACTCGGCCTTCTATCCCGAGACCTAGCCTCCCTATATAAAGGCTAAGAGGGGGCGGCGAGGAGTACAATCCACAACCCTAGCATACACCTCGCCAGATTGCATCTGCCCACCCCTTGTAACTTTCAACTCCTTGATAATCAAGAGCAGACAAGCCGGAGTAGGGTCCTCTTCGTGGCCTGAACCTGTGTAAACCTTGTGTCTCCCTATGTGCTTGTTTGTTAGTCGATCGATAATTCCAGCGTTCCCTAATCCCTCGAACCTAAGTCCTTCAATGATGGGCACTGATGAGTTAACCCCTCGTCAATTGGGGCCGTTTATGGGAAACGGGAGTGATGATGTTGTGGCTTACTTGGCCCCATCAACTGCGATCTACAACTCTGCTGCAGTGGAGACTCGCCTCCTCTTCAGCGCTCTCGACTTCACCCTCCACTCGCCGATGACTCGCCCGAGTTTCGAGTCTGTGGGCGATGGGATCGGCCTGGCGATCAGAAGCCTACACTTTTAGGTTGGCCAGATCGGCACACTTCGTCTCCCTGATCACCCACGGGCTCCTTCGATTGTCCCTGCATCGTGGTTCCCACCATGATCGGTACCCTGAGCGAGTTCAACGCCTCGTCATTAGTCGAGGACACGGATAGCAACAACAATTGCGAGTCTGATCTGTGCGATCTGACATCAGAAGACGGAGTCTATGGCTCCAGATCTAAGAGCTATGGGAGAAACGGTTTCCCCGGCCATTACATGTGTGCCGTCATCAACACCGGCGGTGGCGGCGGCACCCAAGGGACCACCGGCCACGTCAACAACAATGGCGCCCCAGTTGACAATGGTGCCCCCGTCAACAGTGCCCCCGTCCCTCCCAACCCAGACAATAACGGCAAACACGCCAACAATGGGACAGAGCGCCAACAAATTCACCTCAACCAGGCAGAATGGGAGAGGTGCAAGGAGGCCTTGCACGGCAATCCCCTGCCACCAAACGCGCCATAGCAGATGCTAATGGGGTACCATTGGCTACTTATTCTGGAGTGCAATAGCCAGCAGGCGATAAACGCACAACTCGAGGCCCGCAAGAAAGTCACGGACAAGTCGAGTGCCTGACAGGAAGCGCTCTCCTCGATCGGTGGATCCTCCTCCAAGGACAACGGGCCTGCGGTCGCCAGAAGGCGCTCTCGCCTAGAACACCTCACCGACAAGGAGCGAGAAGATGCCACTTGAGTCCTCGACTTCTCCCTCCTGTCGATGGACTCACGGGGTAACATGACCCCGAAGACGCCACAAGTAGCGGTGACAGCAGCCACCATGTACCTGCTCAACAACCAACCACCAGCCGGAGATCCACGATCTTCTATGCACCAATCTATGATCGTCGGCCTTGGATTGGTCGAAGCTGCGCTCGCCAAAGATCCAATGCTAGAGCCGAAGAAAATCAAGGCTCCACTCAAGTACAACTCACTCTCCTCTAGCGATGACAAGAACGATTTTTCGTGGCGACACCGCTCACGTCGACACGACCGAGATTACAACGCGCGTCATGACATCACGCAGCGCAAAGTCGACAAGATGCGCGTCAAACGCGCCTACCCAGAGTCAGAGGATGAAGGAACAGAGCTCTACGGCGCCAGCTGCTTCAGCAGAGCCTACGACAGACGCGAATGTCAAAAGGGTTCAAACTTCCTTCGGAGAACTCGAAGTTCGACGGCCTCCAGGACCTAAAGATTTGGCTGGAGGACCACATCTCTTCTGTCAAGCTATGCGGCAGAAATGAAAGCACATCCATGCAATGCCTCCAGTTGCAGCTGGAAGGCACTGCTCGTGCATGGCTCAACAATCTGCCTCGCGGATCGATCTACAGCTGGGAGGAGCTGGTCTACATCTTCGTGCGAAACTTTAAGGGAACCTACAAATGGCCCACGTCAATCGAAGAGCTAAAGGCCTGCTATCAGAAGCCAGGAGAATCACTTCGCTCCTACATTAAGAGGTGGTCCATCATTAAAACTCGGTGGAGGACATCTCCGATGATTGTGCAATCGACGTATTCAATGGCGGCATACGTCGCATAGAGCTCGGGAAGGAGCTGGGCCACATGAAACCCAAAACGATCGACCGCCTGATGGAAATCGCAAATAGGTGGGAAGACGGAGAAGACTTGGTGAAAAATAACCGCGTCCACTCAGATAATGAGGACGACCTCGGCCACAGACGCGACCGTCAAGGGAAACGTCAGATGCATGGTTATGAAGACCATGATGAAGTCGACATGGTTGTGGCTGGCTACACTCACAAACGCGATGAAGGAAACCGCATCAGTGGGTACCGTAGCGGTAGCTACCACGACAGTGGGAAAACCACGCAAGTGTGGCAACGCCGCACCACGATGAAGCACCTGGAACGTCCATCCAGTAAAAGTTGTCTGGGTCCTGCAACATTCACTACTACATCGACAAGCACAATGGCAAGAAGAAGTCCAGCCATCTACTCAAGGACTACCACGAGTTCTTGAATCTCCACGAAGGCCTCGTCTAGATGAATCGCGGCGCGATAAATTTGGGGTACGGAGCTTCCCTAGGCGCCATAGCTCATGGGGCGCCACCACCGCCACCTGGAGGACCCACGCAACCTGCGACTGCGCCGACGCAAAACAATGGAGGCGAGCAGTACCCACGCCCCCTCGGGAATATGGGTATGATCTAGAAGAGACGTCCCTCCAATAGGAAGCAAAAGTCAATCACTTGCCAAATCAATTTGGCCATCAAGTCCCCACCCTCGACCCCTGAGTACCCCAATGGGTGCGAGTCCGACATCACTTCGATAAGAGTGGCCACCCACGCCAAGTTCCTCGCCCAGGCCATGCTCCCCTGGTGCTCGAGGCACAGATCAGTGGCTACGAGATGAGTGGTGTCTTCATGGACGGCAGCAACATCAATCTCATGTTCGCCAGCACCCTGCGCGCCATGCGGATCCCCCTCTCCTACCTAGAAGCATCTGAAACAACGTTTCACGGCATCGTCCCTGGGAAAAGAGTATACCCCTTGGGCAAAATCAACCTGGAAGTCATCTTTGGCACGCCTAAAAAATTTCGGCCGGAGCGCCTCGAATTCGAGGTGGTCGACTGGCCCTCGCAATACCATGCAATCCTCGGACGTGTCGCGTTCGCGAGGTTCATGGCGGTCCCACACTACGCATACTTGCAGATGAAGATGCCAGGGCCCAACAGAATTATCATCGTTAACGGGAGCTTCACCAAATCAGATAGCTATGATAGGGAATTTAACAGAATTTTCCAGACCTCTGGCATGCATGAAGAGCTCTCCGGGCTCAAGGAGTCGACAGACAACAGTCTTCCTCCTGTGAGCAAGCCAAACGCACCTGACCAGTCCTTCGACTCGTCGGTGAACACCAAGGCGGTCCAGGTCCACCCAATGGACCCGACCAAGATGACCCTTATCGCCAACAACTTGAGTTTCGCATAGAAACTTGCGCTCATCGAATTCCTCCATGAGCGCAGGGAGATTTTTGCCCGGTGTCATGTGGACATGCCAGGAGTCCCTAGGGAATTCATCGAGCACGCACTCAATATGAACCTAGAAGCAAGACCTATCAAGCAGTCGATGCGTCGACTGTCCAAACCAAGGACAAAGGCGGTTGGTATGGGGGTCAATAGACTCCTCAACGCCGATTTTATACGCGAAATCAAGGAAAGCACCTGGGTGGGTAACTCCATGCTTGTTCCAAAGAAGGACATGGATATCCTGTGGATGTGCGTGGACTTCACTTCCCTCAACAAGCACTGCCCAAAGGACCAATGCCCATTCCCGTGGATCGACCAGATAATCGACTCCACTTCGGGATGCGAATGCCTCTGCTTCCTCGACGCCTACTCAGGCTACCATCAGATTCGAATGAAGGAGGAGGACTAGGAGAAGACGTCCTTCATCACGCCCTTTGGCGTCTCCTGCTACAAAACAATGCCCTTCGGGCTGAAGAATGCATGAGCCACCTATCAACGGTGTATGCTGGCTTCTACTGGTCAACCGCGATGCGTGATGCCAAGGACATCGTCCAGAAGTGCAATGCTTTCCAATGATTCCCGGATAAGCCGCACGCACCAGGCGCGGAACTCATGCTAATACCTCTGGCTTGGCCCTTCGTGCAATGGGGACTCAACATGGTCGGCAAGCTGCAGAGATCATCACCTGGAGGATACGTCTACCTCCTCATCGCAGTCGACAAGTTCACCAAATGGACCGAGGCCATGCCGGTGACTAACCAGATAGGTGCTACCGCTGTCAAGTTCTTCGAGTCCATCATCTTTAGGTTTGGGGTGCCACAGAACATCATCACCGACAACAGGGATGAACATCACCTCGAACGAGTTCCAGGAATTCTACGAGAACCTAGGAATCAACATCAGCTATGCCTTCGCGGCACACCCCAAACCAACGGTCAAGTCGAGAAGGCCAATGGCCTAGTGTGCAATGGCATCAAGAAGAGACTCCTTCGACCACTCGAACGGGCAGCTGGTTGCTAGGCTCAGGAACTGCCCTCCGTACTATGGAGCCTGCGCACGACTCCAAATAGCGCCACGGGCTACACGTCGTTCTTCATGGTGCATGGTGCTAAGGCGGTGCTACCCGCATAAGTGCGCTACAAGGCCCCAAGGGTTGTCGCTTACAGCGAGGCCGAATCTACAACCGCACTTGAGGATTCCGTCAACCTCCTCGATTAAGCACACGAAATCGCGGTGGAACAATCAACAATCTACGAGCAGAGTCTCCACAACTACCACAACCGATGGCTGCATCCAAGGTCCTTTGTCGAAGGAGACCTCGTCCTGCGTCTGAAGCAGAAAGGGCACATCAAGTTCGAGTCCCCCTTGAAAGGACCATACGTAATCACTAAAGTAATCCCAGATGGCTCTTATCGCCTAAAGGACGTAGAAAGTGGAGTCGCATACTCCAAACCATGGAACATTGCGTAGCTACGATGCTTCTACCCCTAGATGTCTTTAATTTACAATAAGGCTACTCAGCCATGCTACTTAGTCGAACAATGTATCTCCTGCTATTCTTCAAATAAACAAAGCTAAGTGCCTCAACCATGTGTCTCGTTACATTTGCTTTTATTACTTTTTTTTGCACTCAGGGGGCTACGCCTCCTTGATGACCTCGTCACATACCCAATCACACAAACGCAATGACCCGAGTAGCTGACCATGCTGTCAATCAAACCCTTGATAACTCCAAACTAGTTGCAATGCAATTGACAGGCTGGCAATGCGCTGATATCCACAAGCGCCGGGCTAACAAAAAGTCATTGCATAAAAACCATACTCGCAAAAACATAGGCTAACAAGCTTTACACATAGCACGGGTATCAAAACGCCCACTCAAAAAATTATACAAGATTTACAAGACCGGTACATTTTGTGCAGGACAGAACTATTCTACTAACACTGAAGGAGCACATTGGTGCGTTTGTTGAACAAATTTACAATCCTCTCTGCTGGCTCGACGACCGCCTGGTAATGAGGAATCATATTCCACGTCATCCCCTCTGGAGGTGTTGGAGGCCCTTCCGCGACTGCTTCCAAATCAATAT
Source organism: Avena eriantha (assembly GCA_910589775.1). Taxonomy (NCBI): domain Eukaryota; kingdom Viridiplantae; phylum Streptophyta; class Magnoliopsida; order Poales; family Poaceae; genus Avena; species Avena eriantha. Next base: position 326,424,400 of record OU342743.1, read on the forward strand.
CTGGACGCTGGATGCACACAAGTGCTAGTGCAGCCTTGGCACCCGTGACAAGTTGCTGATGCACGCACTCGGGTACGGCACCAGCGTTCTGAAATCTACGAAGCAAAGCCAACAGGCTCGTCGGGATAGCGTCCAATGTGTACATCGCCACAAATATATGCCTCAAGCATGACCGTGATTTCTTCAAGAAATGCAGCACCTGTGACACGTGATCCTGCAACGTTGCAAGAAGTACTGCACGATCTCGGTCGGTCCAGAAGAACCCACCGGCTTCCAGCTGCTCCTGAGTCAAGTAGTTCAGTCGAATGCTAATGCGATCTTTCTCTTCTTGTGAAATGAGATTGACAACTGCACAAATAGCAACATCAGAAATATCAGTCAACACATTGGTAGCGCAGAAGAACATGAACAAGGGAGTCAAAAAACACCCACTTGCAACTTCTCATTGATCTGAGCCACCTCGCCAAGAAGATAAGCTTCTCGCTCTGCAGCTTTTTATGCCTTCGACTTCCAGACATTGGCATTGCCATGAATCACCAATGTGTCTCGCTCCAAGTGCTTCACGTGATCACGCAAGCGAGACAAAAGCGACAGCTCCTCCACTTTTGAATGTGGTTGCGCCACAGGCACATCGGAAGAAGGCACATCCTGCAAGCCACTCGAAGACCCCTAACCAAGCAAAAGATTCAAGTAATAAGAGACATTTCACATGGAATTTGAGTGAAAGAAGCACGAAGCAGATTTATACATCAATGCTAACAACAAGTTTCAATAGGGGCACCCACACAAAAGTAAGATCACAACAAGCCTAGGGTCCTAGCATCACTATAAACAAAACAAGAATGACATCTACACCTATGCACCGGCACTCGGGGGCTTCGAAGACTCCGCGGCAACATCCGACATCACGACCTTAGCAGCAGCAGCTCAAGATGCGGTGGCCTTCACCGCGCTTCGCCTTTTCTGCTCCGTGGAGAACTTTGCGAGCATCTCTATGAGACGGGGCCCGTATTTATGGCAACGAGAAGCAAAAGGGCCAAAGTCTACCACTTCGCCCTCTGCAGTCGTCGACATCCTTGAAGTGATCCTGCTCACATCCAAGCCAGCACCGTAGGCCTGCGCCATCGCCAGTCCCAGAGAAGCACGGACGCCCTTCTATGCGTTTTTGAAGTCCGCAGGCATGCCCCCAGCGAAGGTTTCGACCATGCCATCAATGTCTTCAATAGGCTTGGCCTTGGGGAGCATCTCCTCTCGAAGACACCCATGCACGGCCTTGGTCTTCTTGAGTGAGTCATGGGTGAAGACGCTGCAATCCTTGATTGCCGCAATAGCACCTGCCAGGACATCCTCACGGGCAAGTGCCTGGTGGTCAAATTCCATTTCGGCTGCATCTACGATTAACTCGCACAAATCAGCAAAGGATCATAGAAAAGAAGAAGATTCACATTGAATAAAACTACAACCGAGCATACCAAAAAGTGCTTGGGTGATAGAGAGAAGTTGTTCTGCGGACCCTTTCTCTCTATCGGCTATAGTGGCCAACAGGTCTTCCTCGCGCTTCTTTGATTCCTACTTGAGGACCTCGAGGGTTGATGGCTCAATGCACGGCGCCCAGAAAAATGCTTGATGGTGGTGTTGATGTAGAGCTTGTTGGGAACCCCAAGAGGAAGGTATGATGAGCATAGCAGCAAGTTTCCCTCAGTTATGAAACCAAGGTTTAATCAAACCAGTAGGAGCAAGGAAACACCCCAAAGGTGTTACTAGCTGAGCTTTGGCAGGGCGCACTACCGGTGCTAGTAGCAACGTGGAGACCTGCACAACACAACCACAGAACTTTGTCCCCAACTTGCGATGAGGTTGTCAATCTCACCGTGTTTTGCGGAAAACAAAGGATTAAACATATCGAATGGAAAGAAGTGAAAGTTTGCAGAAAGTAAACACAAAGCAGTAAAAGATTGTAGATTGTATGTAAAGAAAAAGGAACGGGATCCATAGTTCACTAGAGGTGGCTCTCCTTAAGATAGATAACATGCTGGGTGAACAAATTACAGCGGGGCAATTGACAAACACCGAGAAAGCAATACATGCATATACTAATCATCTTGACTCCTTTGAGACTTGATTGGGCATTACAACATTATACATAGACCGCCATCCAACTGCATCTATGACTAATAATCCACCTTCAGGTTATCATCCGAACCCCCTCCAGTATTAAGTTGCAAGGAACAGATTATTGTTGTACGAACTGCGTGTAAAGTAAACAAAACGATTGTTCTATGAACAAAGGATTGTTGTTTTCTCCCTAGTAGCAACATCACATCTAGTACCTTAGAGATTTCTGTCACTTCCCCAGATTACCAGAGGCATGAACCCACTATTGAGCATAAATACTAACTCTTGGAGTTGCTAGCATCTACTTGGCCAAGATAGCTACTAACAATGGAAAGCATGCAAGATCACAAATGACAAAGACATGATAGAATCAATAATCAATCTGAAATAGCATCTCAATATCCATCAGATCCCCACAAACACAACATGCAGAATTACAAATAGATGATCTTGATCATGAATGGAGCTCACAAGATCTAGACATGAAAGCACAAAGGAGGAGAACCAGCCATCTAGCTACTACATGGATCCGTAGTCCAAGGATGAACTACTCACGCATCACACCGGAGGCTTGCATGGTGATGAAGAAGGCCTCCAGGGTGAATTCCCCTCTCCGGAAGGGTGCCGGGAAGAGCTTCAGATCCCTCCCGATCTAGGGATGGAGATGACGACGGCTACAGACTCTTTCGTGGATTTTTGATCGGGCACTTAGGGTGTTCGTCCCGAGGGCATTATATAGGCGGACGGGGAGACCGAGGGGGTGCCAGGGCTGGCATCACCACCCCCTGGCGCGGGCCAGGCTGGGCCACGCGGCTAGGTGGTGTGGTGGCCCCCTGGCCCCTCTCCGTCTCATATTCTGGCACTTGATGACTTCTGGAAAAATAGGCACTTTGGCTTTTGTCCCGTCCAATTCCGAGAATATTCATTTTTTGACTTTCCTGGAACCAAAAACAGCAGAAAACAGGCAGCTGGCACTTTGGCTCTTGTTAATAGGTTAGTCCAAGAAATCATATAAAAAGTACTCCAAAGTTGGAACAAAACACAAGAAAGTGGATAAAACCAAGCATGGAACATCATAAATTATAGATACATTAGCAATGTATCAAGGGCTACGAGTGCCTCATCTTTCTTCTTCTCCGTCGCGTTGCGCCCCTTTTCAAGGGAGCTTAAACGACGAAGAAGTTCATTATTTTCATCTATGAAGGCAAGCATGTCAGCCACAATTGAAAAATGTGCCTATCAAAGCAAGGCAAGGATAAAACACTTACTCTAAAGCTGGTGATGCTCATTATCCAGACGAGCATGCTGACGACCAAGGTTCACAACTTGCTTGCTAAGATGAACCGCGTCTTGGAGGATAGGCTGCATAAGAAAATATGTCAAGGACAAGGGTGACACTAAGAAATTTTCGAGCAATATACCTACATACACTTACATGGTCACCCGAAGACTCCGAAGGTTCTTTATGGGTAGATGTCCGAGCAAGAACCCTGTGCTTCTCCACATTGGGAGAACTCGGGGAACTAGCACCAGAGGTGGCTGCTATCTTCGGCGAGGGCTCGAAGAACTCCTCAATATCCTGGCCCTTCGAGTCTATGACTCCAACGTCCACCAAGACACAGTCAGTACCAGACGACGACGATGCAGTCACACTGTCATGTGAATAAGGAGGCATTCAGCATAGAACACCACAGCCAAAACTAATATTCATATGCATTAAGTAGCAAAGACTCACTCGTCAAATCTGTCGAGGTCGAAGTCATCATCCAGTTTCTTCTTCAGCCTCCTCGGCCTCTTCAGCGGCAGCGAAGCCATGCTACGGATAGGCACCGCTAGAATTGGATTGGCAGTGCCCACCTCAGCCGAAGGACCCCTCAACATCCCCATCATGGATGCATCCTAGTCTTCGCTCCCGAGAGTTCTTGCGAGTGTCATCTTCGCTAGAATCAGGGATTTCCTGTGTGTCAATGACGGGCACAGTCAACCCTGATTCATCTTCCTCTTTAGCCTCAGGTGGAAGTATCCCCTCCGGTTGAGGTGGCAGCACACTCGCAACTTTCCAATCCTGGTGCAAACATCAAATACAATCACAAGACAATCCTATGGACATGAAAGAGTAAGAGGAGTCGATGGGTACCTTACCTCAGGAGGAGATTTACTCGCACGGAAGGGCAGCGTGGGTGAATCTGTAGGAAGGACATCCTTGGCGGTGAATTTCGTCAGCGCTCGGACTTTCCTATCCACCTCCCCTGAAGACAGATTCTTAGAATAGATGCGAGTTGGGTCATCCACACTGGTCTAGCACGACATTGGGTGTGCCCTGTCCTACAGCGGCTGCACCCGAGGCCGCAACCATGTGCGGATGAGGTCAACGCCAGTGACTTCTTGGCCTCAGACAAGCTATAGGTCACAAACACGCTTGTACAAGATTTTTACTTCCTCTGCTTTGCCAGGCATCACCACATTTTTCCAGGACCTCCTTCTCCTCAGCTCAGCCTTCAGGTCAAAAGGAGCAAGTCCAAATCTTTCACCGTCAACATGTTGGTCCCGGATATAAAACCATTTTCCCTCCATCCTTGGACGGACTCGACAATATTGAGGCTAAAGTACTAGCCATTGGGATCCACGTAGATGCCACCGCCGCCAATGTCATATAGTACAAAGCCGGACCCTGACTGCCTCTTCAGTTTGAACAATTTTTTTAAAAATACCAAAGTGTGGCTCAATTCCGAGCCAACACTCGTAGAGGGTGATATAGCACGCGATGTGCAAAATTGAGTTGGGGTCAGCTGATGTAGCTGAAGCCCATAAAAGAAAAGCAACCCTCACACAAACTTGTGGAGGGGGGAGAGAGACCTCAGAGGATAAACGCCAGAAACATCACCCGAAATCCAGCGGGGGATCGGGAATTACCTCTGGCCTAGGCATCTTGCAGTCAGCTTCATTGTCTGGAAGCAGACTGTCTTGGCAGTGCATCTAGAGCTCATGCTCCTTCAAGGAGGAGCACTGCCATGACCTGTTGGTCACGTGGGTTCCCGCGCCTTTCTTCTTCGTGGTTACGACAGCGGTAGGGGTAGATCCAGCGGCAGCAACGCCTTTCTTCTTCTTCTCCATCTTTCGTCGATGAAGGGATCGGAGGAAGTAGCTTGGAAAGGCTTTGAGAACGTCCAGCACAACGGAGGAAATAGGCGCAGTGGAGCAGAGGAGAATGACAATGGAAGTAGTACGCAAAGGAGGAAGAAGATCGATGCGACAATTACCGCACAAGATCCCTACTTAAGCATCGACGAATTCCTTCCAACGGCCATAGAGCTTCATTTAGACGTGTGGCGCATAGCGACGAAGACATGTGGCAGTGCATATACTGAACCATCACTACACGATCCCCACTACGTGTGAAAATCAAGGAGGCAAAGTTAAAACTGAAAATTACGCGTGGCTGGTCAAATCCCAGTCAGACTTGGGGCCCCACTTCTGTCACGTCCCATCAGCACCGCTTATGCGGGCAACTGGCCTCATCAGATCGTCAGCACTGATGTCATCAAGATATGTACTCCAGCAGGAGTTCCCTTTGACTAGTCTAGTCTTTGATCGACTCTACGACTCGACCAAACACTCGGGGGCTACTCCTAATAGGAGCGCTGCCCGCGCACCCGATTTTTTATAAAAAGGGGACATAATTGCCTTTATAAACATACAAAGATATTTATATCTAAACCCCCTCTTTCGAATCAACGATTCGATTGCGGACTCGGGGCTCCTCCCCTAGGGAGCGATAGAAGCATAATCGAAAAAACTAAAAATAACGACAGCAATCGACAAATGTTCAAAGTCCCCACTTGAGTCTTCGACTCGAGTAGGCACTCGGGGGCTACTCTCATTGGGAGCGCTGGTCACGCACCCTATGAAAAGAAAAGATATTCGTACATGGAAAAAAGCATTGACCACATCCGCACCATGAGCATTCAAAGCATTCGGCGACTCCGCCTCATAATCGCTGAACATGCCCTACAAAGAGACAAGTCAAGGGGATATGCCCTAGAGGCAAATAATAAAAGGGTATTATTGTCATATCTCATTAGTTCATAATAGTTTTATATCATGTTATAACTATATCAAGCGGAAACATTGATACAAGTTTGGTATACAAACAAACCCAGGTCCCTAGTAGCCTCTATTCAACTAGTTCATTGGGCAGACGATGATCAAGGTTTCCTGGTCATGGGCTAAACAAAAGTCACTAGCAATGAAGTCTTATCATCTGGTATGATGTGATGGACACTTCCTACCAATTATTGTTGCAACACAATCATGTCACGTAGTTCATGTTGCAATTGTCAAAAACAGATTGTCTTAATCCTTAGACGGTGAGATCATATCAATCACTATTACCGGAGGATGCTTTGACTGTATCAACCGTCATCTCATGACAGGGTGACCATAAAGGTACACATTGGGTATCCAAAGGAGCATGTAGAGGCAATATGCTTCAAGATCAGGAATTATTCTCTTGTGTGACAGGAAGATACAACTGGGCCCACTCACTGAATTACATCCACGTTGCACAACACATGACTAGGTCATGGGGATGGTATTTCACGGGAACGAGTCAAACATTACTTGTTGGAAACGAGATTGAACAAGGTATCATGATACCGATGATCAAATCTTGGACCAGTCTTGTATCGAGAACAAGGGATTTGCATATATCGTTTCAGGTTCGACACGATGGATATTCGTGGAGTGCATAGGGGTCACATGGGGATCCCGGTCCCTCTGTTGATCAATGATATGGATCATGTCTATAGCATTCCCGAGCCATAGGGAAACACACTTAAGGGTGATACGATGCTTGGAGATACTCCTGCTAGATGGAATCATAAAAGAGAGAGAAATCTGAATTGTTCCGGAGAGATCCAAAGTTGTTCAGAGAAAGAATGAAAGGAAAAGGACTGAAAGGAGTTTTAGATAAATGGGAATTTGAATATGTATTTATTATATGTTGATTATAAATTAATATATTCTAAATAATATTTAAATTAAGATTTATAAAAGTAACTTTCTTATTAGGCGTAATTCCCGGGGGGAATTATGCTAAAAAGAAATTATAGCAAAAAGGGAAAAGGACAACAAAAAAATAGTTTCTGCTGGGCTGATTTTGAACCAGCCCAGGCGGCTGCGCGGGCGGTGAGTAATGGCTACCTCTTAGGGCATCGTAGTGCTAGGCGACATGCGGATCGCGGGCGGGTTGCGGAAGTCCGGTCGGCCCATGCCGGGGCCGCCTCTCTCCTGCCGCCTGCCCTGGTTGCTGGGTCACCGGGGGGCACATCGGCCCACACCGGGGGCACCAGCTGCTACTATTGCTTTGATGGGCCTGCAGGTGGCGCCTAGGCCCACCCTGTTGTGTTGGTTTGGGTAAAATCAGCCCATCCGGCTGGAATTTTTCCTACCCTCTTTTTCATTTACCTTTAGTCTCATATGGGGCACCTAAGAGGAAGGACACCCCTCCCTTAGCCTATATAAGGAGGTGCCCACGGGTGGAACTAAAACACACAATAAATTGAGATATTCCATTTGGTTGGAATACTCCCTCTCCCTCTCTATAGTTTCCTTTGCTAGTGTGCGGCCCCAAGTCTGGACTGTACATGCAAGGCGTTCTCTTTTGCGGCACGCTGTTGTGCTGCCGGGATTCTAGCCAAGAGGTCTAATTCTGCAACCTCGGCGGGATCCGAGCCTGGGAGTCGTCGTATCGCACCGTATGCATGTGATAACTCGGTGGGGGCTATTGAAGCTTCTGGACCATCGTACAAGGTCCTGGACAAGGGGTGACGTGCGAGTAGCTTCGCGACCTTGAGGTCGGATGGATACGACTACATCATTCATGCTCCTGCATGAGCATAACGCTCTCTCGGTCTTCAAGGGTACGTTACCGCTGTCTTCTGCCATTACTACTTACTTCTAGATAGATCCTTGGACATTTAGGGTGTTCCGCGTAGTTAATTTTTTTGTTATCTGCTTCGGAAATCCTATAGTGGTATCAGAGCCAGTTTTATGGTTAGTATGCTAGTACGGATAGACACATGCAAAGTGTGGGCATCGATACCCTAGTTGTTACCTTCCCACGTGTATTTGTTCATATCGCGGTACTGTGAGATGAAGCGGCCTAGACCGACCTTACGTGTAACCCTACGCGAGACTGGTTCCACGCTCGACATACGGCTTGTACTGTATAAGTGGCTAGCGGGTGTCTGTCTCTCTCACAGTAGTTGATATGGCATCTACAATGGAAATCCCTGAAAGGGGTGTAGTAGTGACACCTATTGTATCCATGTTATGGTTGGAAGTTCATAGGTAGAAACGGTTCTATCGTGAAATCCTTAACAACCACGTAAAATCTGCAAAAGATAGAGTAGAGGCATCTAACTCTATGTTGCAGGGAAGGCTCTATGATGTGATATGGTTGCATGTCATGAAAAGGTAAGGTAGTTTACTTTTCCTATTGCTAAGTCGTGTAGTAGTAATCGTTGCGATGAAGAACAACAAGATTGATGGTGTTATGGACTTGGCGCCAAGCCGGAGCACCCGATGGAGATCATGGAGCAGGAAGACAACCATGTCATGTCACATTTTGATTAGATATAATTTAATATTTTGTGTGCATCTTGTTTGAGTGCTGGTATTAGATACACAACGGTAGAATTTTAAATAGGATGATCCCTTATTAAATACCAACGAAAGTGTTCTCCCTTAGTGTGCACCACCAAGAAAGTTCTCCGTATGAGGCAGGTCGTTGAAAGAACATTTCATGGTTCCCTGTGTTTTGTGTGTTAGATAACAATACCGCGAAGTTTTCTCATGTGTGCTAAGTGTGCAGGGAAGTGTTTTGGTCTTTGGGGGCGGATTATCCGCCCCCATCAAAGGCCGGATAATCCGGCGTGTCCATCTTGGCAAAGGGTGGCCACGCGTGAGCTTCTGTCTGGGGGCGGATTTTCCCCGGGCCAGTCCAGCGCTGGGGCGGATTTTCCCTAGGACCGGATAATCCAGCCTTCCTCTAGGGCCGGATAATTCTGCCCCAGGGAAATTTCCCAAGGGAGCGTTGGCGTGAGCTTTTGTCTGGGGGCGGATTTTCCCCCGGACAATCCATGGTTGGGGCGGATTTTTCCCTTGGCCGGATAATCCGGCCCTCGGGGCAAGTTGCCAAGGACCGCCCTGCGTGAGCTTCTGTTCGAGGGCGGATTATCTGCCGGATAATCCGAGTTTGGGGCGGAGTATTCTCCAGGACGGATAATCCGTCCCTCACTTGGGCCAGATAATCCAGCCCCAAATGGCTCCAATGGCTCCGTTTGGACATGGGGTATAAAAGCCCCTTCATCCCCTCCGGTCAGATCTCTTGGTTCATACAAAAAATATCAGACCTGGTGCAGAAGCTCTCTCCCTAGATCTCCTACTTCAACCACCCGAAGGCTTCGATCTTTGGGGGATTGAAGGAGGAGACATCATTCATCGTCATCACGAATTATGTGTCTCCGTGTGCTCCACTACGGTTTACTCGTTCCTCTATCTCACTCGCCTTTACTCGCTAGTAGTTAGGTTTGCATATAGGGAAATTCTACATCATAGTATATCTAGATAATTTACCTTTTGTGTCAAGCCTAAAATTGAAAAGTCATTAAAATTTGAAGTAGCACCTATTCACCCCTCCCCCTCTAGGTCCCCATACGATCCATTTCAATTGGTATCAGAGCCCCGACTCTTTATTCGGGCTTAACCACCTAAGAGAAGTATGGGTACTAAGGAAAATGGGAATGAGGCTATGGACACGGTCACAATGGATGACCGCAAGAGGTTGGAAACAACCTTGTTGAAATCCTTTGAGACCAAGATGGAGGAGATGCAGCAAATGATTGCTCGCCTCACATCATCTATAACCCCATCTCCATCTTCCTTTGAGGCCACCACTCCTCTATCCAAGGATAAGGCTCACGTCGGATCTAAGGAAGATGAAGTGGTAGGTGAAAAACATAATGGTTCCTCCTCCAAGAAGGGAAGTGGTAAGGAGGACTATAGTGAGGTTCCTCATCTATATTCTCCCGACCCACCTATCCCTCATCCTCATATAAACAATAGGGGTGATCCACCCAAGCTTACTGCATCTACTTTTAATCAATGGCAATTCTTAATGTAGTATCATGTATGCAGTTCGTCAATTGAGCTTTGGAGGATTATGTAAGATGGTCTTCATATTGTAGACCCCACCAACTTGACTAGGAGAGAAGTTGTGGATAGTCAACTGAATGCAATGGCTCTCCACATGATTCAGCTCGAAGTGGGTCCCAAGGACATGCCCCACATTGAGCACTTCAACACCGCCAAAGAAGCTTGGGATGCACTCACCGACCTATTTATTGGAAATGAAAGCATGAGAAGAAATAGGTATGATGCCCTTAGCAATGAAGCTGAAGGATTTTACATGTTGGATGGTGAAGACCATAAAGATATGTATAGAAGGCTCAAGGGCATTACAACAACATTTAGAAAGCATGGAGCCACTCACATTGATGATGCTTGGATAAAAAGGAAATATGTGAGTGCTCTAATGCCATTTGAGCCAATGGACTTGAAGAGTTTGCAAGATAGACACAACTACCATCAAATTACTTCCAATGAAGTCATGCAAGAAATGGCATCATTCAAGGTTACTGCTAAGAATGCTGAAGATGCCCGCGCCCGGGATATTGGAATGCAAAAGGGAGTCAATGTTGCTCTAAAGGCAAATGTTGTTGAACAAGATGAGGATGAAAGAGGATACGAGGGTATCTCCATCGGCTGTACCGAGGAAGTCAAGCATGCTCATGGTGAGTACATGGCTTTCTATGAAAGAATTTTTGGAAGGATCCAGCCAAGGCCAACTCAGAACTCGAGCGCAAGAATGGGTCAAGTGGAAGAAGAGAGAATGGCCCAAAACTGAGAACATGCTACAATTGTGGAGATAGGTTACACTTTGTAGCTAAATGTCCATATCAAAGTAGAGAATACAATGGTAGCAGGCTCATCCGTAAAGAAAAGTCCAAGGCACCTCGAAAGGAAGTAACCCAATATTGTCTTGGTGGCACAAGAAGAATATTCCTCTACTAGTGAAGACGAAGAGGATGAAGATAGTTCTTGTGAGGTGGCTGCTATAGCCACCACATCTACCCCGTCATCACTCTTCGACTCTCCAAACGAAAACGTCATCAACAACAATGTCACTTGCCTTATGGCAAGAGGGTCCGAGGGCTATGCTTCCGGAGGGTCCAAATGGGTGCTCGATAGCGGGTGCACTAGTCATATGACCAGAAGCAAGGAGATCATCACGGAGATGCGGCCAAATCATGATCACATAACCGTCTCCTATGGTGACAAGTCAAAATCTGAGGTATTGGGTCTCGGCAAAGTTGTGGTTGCTCACGATATCTCTCTCATGGACGTCATGCTTGTTGAGACCCTCGGTTACAATTTACTTTCAGTTCATGTCCTTGGTAAGATGGGCTTTGCAGTTTTCATTGATGCTGATTTGGTGGTACTCTTCTGGAGCAAGTCTCTAAAGGTCGCTTTCGTGGGATATGTTGAAAATTACCTGTACGTGGTGGACTTCTCGAGGAAAAGCACTACAGGCCCGATGTGTCTTTTTGGAAAGGCTGACGCGGGTTGGTTATGGCATAGCCGACTATCCCACGTCAATATGAGAACTTTGCAAAGTCTCCACAAGGGTGGAAACATCCTTGGACTAAAAGAAAATGTTTCATTTGCCAAAGATCGTGTTTGCAGGGCTTGTATTGAAGGGAAAATGCATGACTCTCCCCATCGAAGGAAGACCATTATTTCATCAAAGAGGATTTTGGAGCTCCTTCATGTGGATCTCTTTGGTCCTCCATCACATGCAAGCCTCGGTGGGAAGAAGTATTGCCTCGTGATTGTTGATGATTACTCAAGATACACTTGGATCTATTTCTTCAAGTTGAAGAGCGAGACTCAACAAACCATCATCGGCTTCGCCAACGAGGTTCAACGTTAACACAATGTTCCTATATTGGCAATTAGAAGTGATAATGGCTCTGAGTTCAAGAACTACACCTTAAATGAATTTCTAAGTGGAGAGGGGATAATACACCAATATTCCACTGCGTACACCCCTCAACAAAATGGTGTTGCCGAGAGGAAGAACCGGACCTTAATGGATATGGCCAGATCTATGCTAGCTGAATTTAAGTCTCCTTATAACTTTTGGGCTGAAGCAATCTCTACCGCTTGCCATTCATCCAAGCGGATCTACCTCCGCAAAATCTTAGACAAGACTCCATATGAAATACTTATTGGTAACAAGCCAAACATCTCCTACTTCCGGGTACTTGGTTGTAAGTGTTTCTTTCTCATTAAAGGAGTTCGTTTATCTAAATTTGAGTCTAAGGCTTTAAAAGGCATTTTTGTTGGTTATGGTGTCGAACCCCACATTTATAGAGTCTACAATAATCTCTTCGGAACTGTTGTAGAATTTTGTAATGTGGTGTTCGATGAAAATGATGGCTCCCGTGCAGGGCAAGTTGATGTTTGAGATGCAGATGTTGAAATACCCCAAGATGCCATAAGAAGAATGGGCGTGGGATTTTTCTGCCCCCTTGAGGAACCCCTTGTGGCGGATCGGGAAGGACAATGCTCTACTCAAGTAGAGCCCTCATCGACACAAGCACAACATGCTCCAACCATTGGAGAAACCTCTACACCAATCCCACAATCTGTTGAAGATCATCAAGCAAATGTTCTAGACTGTTCCAAGCCGGATTATATGGTGGACACCGGATTATCCGGCCAACCCTCTTCATCTGGCAGAAATGATCAACACGTCGAAGAATCTACTGCAAGTCCCAGGCCAGATTTTCCAGCTGTCCCCGGATTATTCGGCCCCTCTCCAGTTCGTGCCAGGACCTCTCAAAACTATGAAGGCGCATCAAGTTCTCTCAGGCCGGATTATCCGGCCCTAAAATTTCTAAAGAGCAACAGCCTCATGTTATGGTTGTTGATAAACATCAAGGGCAAGATTCATCATCTCCTACTCCTGCTAATCAATCTGCAGATCAAGGCCAAGCCAATGATTCTAACGAAGACTCAAATGATGAAGTTATTCCCCCAAGATACAACAAGCTAATTGAACTTCATCGCAAAGCTCGTGCAGATAGAAATCTTGAATTAAGGGGTCACACTCTTGACAAAGTTGTAGGTGATCTCCGTCGAAGGGTGTCCACAAGAAGGGAGCTGGCAAGTTTCGGTGAGCATCAAGCTTGCATCTCAATGGTGGAATCCAATAAGGTCTTTGAAGCTCTTGAAGATCTGGACTGGGTTGTTGCTATGCATGAAATCAACCCCTAGGATTTGAGGATCCTAACTTCCTGAACCATGTCTACAAACTCGATAAGGCACTCTATGGCCTTAAACAAGCCCCACGTGCGTGGTATGATCACCTTAAAGAGCTTTTGCTAGACCGTGGATTCGAAGTTGGGCAAATCGATCCCACTCTTTTTACTAAGAAGGTTAAGGGGGAGCTCTTCATATGCCAACTATATGTAGATGACATTATCTTTGGATCTACTGATAAAACTTTTAGTGATGAATTTTCAAAGCTTATGACTGACAGGTTTGAGATGTCTATGATGGGGGAGTTACGGTTCTTTCTTGGATTTGAGATCAAAAAACTTAGAGAAGGAACCTTCATAAATAAAGCAAAATACATCCAAGACATGCTCAAGATATCAAGATGACGGATCTTAATGGCGTCGCCACTCTGATGCAAAAAAATGTCACCTTGAACTTAATCTCCATGGTAAATATGTGGACCAAAAGGTATACTGATCCATCACTGGTTCTCTTCTTTACCTCTTCGCATCTAGACCTGATATTGTGTTGAGTGTAGGTGTGTGTGCAAGGTATCAAGCAGCTCCTAAAGAAAGCCACTTAGTGGCGGTCAAGAGGATCTTCTGATATTTGGTTCATTCCCCTAACTTTGGTCTATGCTATCCCAAGGGCTCCAATTACTCTCTTTGTGGCTATATTGATTTAGATTGGGCTGGTGATAAGGATGATCGGAAATCCACTTCTGGAGCTTGTCAATTCTTGGGAAGGTCTTTAGTATGTTGGTCTTCTAAAAAGCAGAATTGTATATCTCTCTCCACCGCCGAAGCTGAATATTTGGCTGTTGCTAGTGCATGTACTCAATTATTATGGATGAGGCAAACTTTAAAGGAATACGGTGTCAATTGTGACAAAGTGCCTCTTTTCTGCGATAATGAGAGTGCAATCAAAATTGCGTACAATCTGGTGCATCACACAAGGACGAAGCATATTGAGATTTAGAATCATTTCATTCGGGACCATGTTGCTCGAGGCGATATTGATCTATCTTTTGTGAGCACAAAGAACCAACTTGCTGATATTTTCACGAAGCCACTTGATGAAGCAAGGTTTTGTTATTTGAGGAATGAGCTAAATATCGTTGATTCAAGGAGCTTGTCTTGATTACCCATGCACTCATTCTTACATATCATACTTATTTGGTCTAGGTGTGGGCATGGATATAGGGGGAGTGTGGTCCTAATTGATTAGGCTAACCCTCCCCTCATAATGCCGAAAGCAAGTCAAATCATTCTCTTAATATCATTTTGTGATATGTGAGCTTATTGATGAGTATTGGTCATGAACCCAAGATATATCTTTGCGGTGTCATACCATGCACTCCCACAAGGTGGCCTTGGCCACCGCCCTCTTCCATGAGAAGAGTTGGATTTATGTGGATCTTTTTGGTTGTTTTTGCTCATCTCATGTTCTTATGGGAATCACATTCAATTTGGACCTTTAGTTGATTTGATTCTTGCAATTTTGAGTGTGTAGTACCATCTCAGTTTGGTTCTCTTAATCCCAAGCCTTTCCCTACCCCTAAGCCATCTCTTCTTGCACACAAGTCCTTTGTTCACCTTGTGGGGGTTTTGTTTGGGGACGCACGGGCTTGCATCTGTGTATAACAGAATTTCAGATTTTAGGCCGGATAATCTGGCCCTGGCGGCTGCAGTCTTTAAGGTCTGGGATCAGGGGAAGGGCTCATAACGAGAAGCACTTCACCCCCAACCCTCTCCATCTCCCCAACCGCCGCCTGCCGCCCCAACCCTCCCCAGAGCCTCTCTGGCCGTTGGATTCTCCGCCCCCCAGATCTTCTTCTCCAAGCCTCCGGGTACCTTATCCTCCGCGTTTTTCCTCCAATGAGTGAGGGTAACTCCCTCTCTCCCCATATTTGACTTGATGTGTATCTTGTTGGGTGGAACATGGTCTAGAAGGTTGTTTCTTCGTGTAGATATTGTAGTCTTGCAGTACCTAGGTACGATCTACGTTTTTGCATCCAATCTAGGCGAATTTGAGATTTTCTGCAAGGGCCGGATTATCCTTCCCTGGCTAGGCCGGATAATCCGGCCTGACAGAGTCAAAACTGCTTTAGTTTCGTGTGGATTTTGTGCATTGTGTATGATTGGACTATGGACTATTTGCCTACTATTTCTACGTTCTCTCTTGGGCTTGCGTGTGTGCTTATCCCCATGCTATCCATCTTTTTCATTTCACAGGTGGTTCCAGTGTCCCCCAGACCTACAAGCGTTGTCCCCGTGGCCACTATTTCAGGGAAGACAGTGAGGGTCGTACTGCGGATGAGGTTGAACTGAGGAGAAGGAAGAGAGAGGTTGATCGCATGGCTGAGCAGGCAAAGAGGGATAGGACCCGGAAGGGCATGTCCAAGAGGAAGGGCAAAGAGCCCAAGATTAACTATAAGCAGATGGATCCTGTTACGTACTCCTCCATTCGTCACCGTGATCTGTTCGTTGAGTCAGCACACGACACTGAGCTGGGTGACTCTCGTTTTTGGTGTGCTGAACAAAAGGGTATCTATGAAGACGTTTATGCTCGGCAGAAGATTCGGCCTATGCATCCTCTAATTCTTGCTGAGGCCATGGAGAAGCCTCAACTTGTTGATGCCATGTATGTAACTGAGAGGATGGGGCTGCACCATCTCATGGCTCTTCAATGCTCCTATGATTCTGAGATTATGAAGCAGTTCTTCTCCACCTTGATTATTTGTGGTGATGAGCACCGCACCATGAAATGGATGACTCGTGACAGGCCTATGCAAGCTGATTTTAGTGTTTTTGCTAGGGTGCTTAGATATTCTTTTCGCAACAGGGATCATGCGAGTGGCCACCGTATCATCACCCAGCTCAAGCCCAATAAAGATGCAATTCTCTCTCCGTGCACAGTTGACAATGGTATTGTGGGCACCTTTGCTGGTCTTTATCCTTTGTATGCCAGCTTGGTGGGACTCTTCCGTGATTCTATCACCCCGAGTGGAGGAAACAATGACAGCATTTGTGGTCACCTAGTTTAGCTTCTTGCCTTCTCTCATGAGGTTGCATCTTGTGCGGATGAGTCCAATAATTACAAGCTGGATGTGATGGACATTATTTACCATGAGTTGATTGATGCCATGTTCAATAGGCTATCCATCCCTTATGCACCATACATTATGATGCTGATCACGCACCTGCTCCCCACTGAAGAGTTTAACATCGATGTGGTACACAAGGCAAAGAAGATTTACAACAAGGTTAGGAAGACCTCTCACCCTTCTTCTGCTCCTAAGGGTTGATGTCTATGCACTTCTATTCTTGTAGACAGTTGTTGGGCCTCCAAGTGCAGAGGTTTGTAGAACAACAGCAAGTTTTCCCTTAAGTGGATCACCCAAGGTTTATCGAACTCAGGGAGGAAGTGGTCAAATGTATTCCCTCTCAAGCAATCCTGCAATCAAGATACAAGAAGTCTCTCGTGTCCCCAACACACCCAATACACTTGTCAGGTGTATAGGTGCACTAGTTTGGCGAAGAGATAGTGAAATACAAGTGGTATGGATAATTATAAGTGGTAACGGTGATAGAAGATAGCTTGATGGCGTGGAAGATACTAAAAGCAAACTACAATAAAGATGGAAGCAAGCAAACATGTAACAGATCTAATTGCAAACGGTGTATCAATGCTTAGAAACAAGGCCTAGGGATCATACTTTCACTAGTGAACACTCTCATATAAATATCTTCTCTTTATGATACTACTCTTAACTACTCTCCGGTTGGATACTCTAATCGATGGTAGGGCTATAACAGCACACCTCAAAGTAAGCCTTTCCCATCTAGAAAACCCCACACTGTCACCTTGAGCACTAGATAGGTCCAACAAACACCACAATTTCATAAAGACATCCAACTCCAAATATAACTCATAACAAGTATTTGTAATCTCTAGCCTAAGTGCCACCACGGTGAGCACGCTATCACTTTCACACACATGGGGAGAGCAGAGATCTATTAAAGAACTTGAGTAGCAAGGTAGATCTAATTGATTACAAAGCTCATGATCACAATATGATCATGCATAGAGAGAGATGAACACATAGCTACCGGTAGAACCCTTAGCCTCGAGAGAGAACTACCCCCTCCTCATCATGGGAATCAGCAACGGTGATGGAGATGGTGGTGGAGATCGATGGAGATGGCTCCGGGGGCACTTCCCCGTCCCGGCAGGGTGCCGGAACAAAGACTTTCTGTCCCCCGAATCTCCCCTTCGGTGGCAGCGGCGCAGTGGAACTTTTCGTGGATTTATGATTGACTATTTAGCGTTTATGCCTCAGGAGGCTTCTTATAGGCGAAGAGGCAAGGTCGGTGGGCGGCCAGGGGGCCCACACCACCTGGTGGCGCGGCCAGGGGGCCCGCACCACTCTGTGGCCCCTCTCCGTCTCGTCTTCTGGCTCTGTGAGTCTTTCGGTAAAATATCAACTTTGGCTTTTGTCCCGTCCAATTCCGAGAATATTCATTTTCTGACTTTCTGGAACCAAAAACAGCAGAAAACAGGCAACTGGCACTGTGGCATCTTGTTAATAGGTTAGTCCAAGAAATCATATGAAAAGTACTCCAAAGTGTGGACAAAACATAAGAAAGTAGATAAAACCAAGCATGGAACATCAAAAATTATGGATACATTTGCAATGTATCAACATCCCCAAGCTTAACTCCTGCTCGTCCTCGAGTAGGTAAGTGATAAAACGAAAGAATAATTTTTGAGGTGACATGCACCATCATAAACTTGATCAAAGTATTTGTAAAACATTCAAAGCTGGGATCATAGTACTTCAATCATAACATGAAAGACAAAGTTCTAGCAATAAGACAAAGAAACTATGTTGCAATATGAAAAGGCTCAAACAAAAGATTCATGAATAACAATGCTTTGCAAGACATTTGTTTGTTTCACATAAAGAAAACATAGCATAGTGGCATTCAGCTTGTCCCTCATAGAGTAGCAAATATAAATGCATAGCACACCTTCAAAGTTCATAAGAGTGACTAGATACAATAGTTTAAAACAAGCAATATCAAGTTATGCATCAATCAACTAGTCTTGGGACAATGCACATAGAACTAAGAATGGCCACTATGCTCTCAAAGTAGGTGCATAAAGTTAGAAGGTGGAGACTCAATATAATGGTGGAAGAAAGGCCTTTGTAAAAGGAAGTAGGGATTCAAGTCTCATAAAGAGCTTCCAAAAATTATGGTACTTATAGCTTTCAGCTCTCATTGCCCCTATCATAAGCATCTTGAAGGTGATTAAGGTTAAAGTGACACAACTAAGAGGATATGCTTGACAAGTTATAAACCGAAATCTCATGCCCCTTACTTACGAAGACCGATCCTCATGCTACTCAACTTCAGTCACGAGTAAGCTCTTGTCATTGTAAGTACATGTGTATCATAAAGAACCGCCAACAGGGTACCCCTTGCCCATGATACGGGAGCTTTCCCATAATCAAAATGACAAGACAAGCAGACAATGAGCATCTCAGCAATCTTTTTATTTACTATTTACATAGGTTTTTATTGAGGATGCTTCATAGAGTGCTCATTATGGTGATGCTGCAAGTTTCCACCATGATTAGGCATGGCTTAGGCTAGCGGCCCAGGCGTTTCTCTAACACACATACAAACTCCATGATCTTACAAGTTCCAATTTTATTTCACACCGCCGGGATCCGTAAGCAAAAGAACATGATATCAACGGGGTACAAAGTACAAGTGTAATGTTGAAAGCGTTCCCCATGAAACATGGTTCTGCTAATTTCAACTTATAATGTGCAAGCATATATGCAACAAAGAAGGACCCAATGGTTCAAGTTTATTAGAGGCAATAAATTAAAGTGTGCCATCAAGTTCGTGAGAGCTTTAATCACTAGTTTTCTCATAACAAGTTTAATTTGGAAGCTAAACAAAAGCATGAATATACTTGGAATAGCATAAACTAGTAGGTTGGTATGGTGGACTCTTTGGAATAACTTGGTTTAGGGAGTTGGATGCATGAGTGGAACTCATACTTGGTTGTGGAGGCTAGCAAAAGACTGGGAGCGACAAACTAAGAGAGCAATAATGGCCATAATCATGCAGAGCGACAAAACATCATTAATAAAAGCATAAAGTGACACTACAAGTTGAAAACTAAAGGATAATAAAGGCTATGGTGACTTGGATAGTCATAACATGGTGTGAGCATGCGCCAAGTCAACCGAAATAAAGCATCAAAGGAGAATACCACAATAATATGCTTTAATATGCTAAAACAACGCATGATTCATCAAAGGCACATTAAGCAATCTCAATTGTTTATAACAAGTCATGCTACAACAAAGAATAATAAGCATAAAGCCAAAACAATATCAATCATGGCATGATAAAGCATAGGCCACAGCCAAAAACAAGCTCTTTTTACCACATAAGCATAAACTTTCCTACTCTTTTCCAAACCAAACCAAACCAAACTATTTGCAAACCAATGTATGAAAGAGGGGGTCCAACCAATTTATTCAGAAAATTAAGCAAACCAAGCAAACTAAAAACCAAAATGAAAACGAAAAAGAAGACGCTCCAAGAACAACACAACTGTGCATGAAACAATAAAAATGAAGCGTTTGGAAGAAACCTAGAATTTTTATTGATGAAGAAGGGGATGCCTTGGGCATACCCAAGCTTTGACGCTTATACTTCTTGGATATTTCTTGTGGTGACACGCGTGGCATCCCCAAGCTTGAGCTTTAGTCCATCCTTCATCTCATTACACATTCCTTCCATACACCTGAAATTTTTCCTTCATACAAAACTTCACACAATTCTTATTAGCAACATTAGTGCACTCAAGATAATAAGTCTTTAGGTTCAGTTCCAACACCAATAAAACTTCCATTATAACACTAGCTACTATAGAACTTCCCTCAAAAAGCTTATTTCACCAAAGAGAACTCAAAAAGGAATCAACAAGAAGCAAATGCAGAAAATGGCAGAAATCTGTCAAAACAGACCAGCAGGTAAAGACGAATTTTTTTGAAGACCTTCTGTTGCTCAAATCAAAAAGTATTGAACTAACGAAATTTAGAAAACAACCTGGGGCAGAAGCAAAAAATTCACGCCTCAAAAAGACGTCCAGAGATTTTACACGAATTTTTACGGTGAAGCACAGAAATCTGTTTAGGGACAACAACTTTCCCAATCATTACTTCTCTCTCATTAGAGGTTACTCTTGGCACAGAAAGCAAAAAAATGATAAGGAGCGGTTATTACTGAGGTAATAACTTCCAAGACTCATCTAAAACTTTTGGGTTATCTCCCAATAAGTACTTTTCTTTAACGCCTTTAAGTTAGGCATAATAGTTTGAGAAGATCCTCACATAAGAAATATGAATTGAAGTAAAAGAGAGCATCAAGAAGAAAATTCAAAGCACATTTAAGTCTAACCCACTTCCTATGCATAGGAATCTTGTAAAGAAACAAGTCATGAAAACACAAAACAACAAGCATAGTAAAGCAAAACAAGTGCAACTTCAAGACTTTCAACATAAAGAGGAGAAACTTAATATTGTTGAGATACATAAAACCATGTTTCCCTCTCTCACAATAACTTTCAGTAGCATAATGAATAAAATTAACAATATAACTATCACATAAAACATTATTATCATGAGCCACATGCATAAAAGAATTAATAGTCTCCACATAAACATAGTCATTCTTATTAATTGTAGTGGGAGCAAACTCAACAAAATAGCTATCATTATTATTCTCATCACCACAATCATCAAATATAGGAGGCATATTGTAATCATAATTAATGTTCTCCTCAATAGTAGGTGGACTGAAAATATCATATTCATCATTGTAATCATCATATGTTGGAGGTTTGGTATCATCATAAGCAATAGAATAGCTATCTTCCAAAGCTGGGGAACTAAAAAGATCATTTTCATAAAAACTAGCTTCCCCAAGCTTAGACTTTTCCATAGCATTAGCAATAATGGTGTCCAAGGAATTCATACTAACAACATTGCTATTAGCATGCAAATAAAGTTCCATAGGTTTTTTAATTTTCTCTTCAAACACTTCATGTCCTAACTCAAGGTAAATACAATAAAGCTCTCTAATTTTTTTGTTGTTTTCCATTAAGCCTAACGAGTGAAAACAACAAACAAAAAGACAAAATTGCAGAATCTAAAGGAAATAACTTCGAGCACTCACACTGGAGGATGTAAGTACCTTTTACCTTACCTCCCCGGCAATAGCGCCAGAAAATAGGCGTTTGCCGTGGGAGGTTCTTCTTCTTTAATCCTTCGGTGTGAATACCTTTTACCTTACCTCACCGGCAACGGCGCCAGAAAATAGCTTGATGTCTACGCACTTCTATTCTTGTAGACAGTTGTTGGGCCTCCAAGTGCAGAGGTTTGTAGAACAGCAGCAAGTTTTCCCTTAAGTGGATCACCCAAGGTTTATCGAACTCAGGGAGGAAGTGGTCAAAGGTATTCCCTCTCAAGCAATCCTGCAATCAAGATACAAGAAGTCTCTTGTGTCCCCAACACACCCAATACACTTGTCAGGTGTATAGGTGCACTAGTTTGGCGAAGAGATAGTGAAATACAAGTGGTATGGATAATTATAAGTGGTAACGGTGATAGAAGATAGCTTGATGGCGTGGAAGATACTAAAAGCAAACTAAAATAAAGATGGAAGCAAGCAAACATGTAACAGATCTAATTGCAAACGGTGTATCAATGCTTAGAAACAAGGCCTAGGGATCATACTTTCACTAGTGAACACTCTCATATAAATATCTTCTCTTTATGATACTACTCTTAACTACTCTCCCGTTGGATACTCTAATCGATGGTAGGGCTATAACAGCACACCTCAAAGTAAGCCTTTCCCATCTAGAAAACCCCACACTGTCACCTTGAGCACTAGATAGGTCCAACAAACACCACAATTTCATAAAGACATCCAACTCCAAATATAACTCATAACAAGTATTTGTAATCTCTAGCCTAAGTGCCACCACGGTGAGCACACTGTCACTTTCACACACATGGGGAGAGCAGAGATCTATTAAAGAACTTGAGTAGCAAGGTAGATCTACTTGATTACAAAGCTCATGATCACAATATGATCATGCATAGAGAGAGAGATGAACACATAGCTACCGGTAGAACCCTTAGCCTCGAGAGAGAACTACTCCCTCCTCATCATGGGAATCAGCAACAGTGATGGAGATGGTGGTGGAGATCGATGGAGATGGCTCCGGGGGCACTTCCCCGTCCCGGCAGGGTGTCGGAACAGAGACTTTTTGTCCCCCGAATCTCGCCTTCGGTGGCGGCGGCGCAGCGGAACTTTTCATGGATTTCTGATTGACTATTTAGGGTTTATGCGTCGGGAGGCTTCTTATAGGCGAAGAGGCAAGGTTGGTGGGCGGCCAGGGGGCCCACACCACCTGGTGGCGTGGCCAGGGCTAGCCCACGCCACCACATGGTGTGGCCGCCCTGTGGCCCCTCTCCGTCTCCTCTTCTGGCTCCGTGAGTCTTCCGGTAAAATATCAACTTTGGCTTTTGTCCCGTCCAATTCCGAGAATATTCATTTTCTGACTTTCTAGAACCCAAAACAGTAGAAAACAGGCAACTGGCACTGTGGCATCTTGTTAATAGGTTAATCCGAGAAATCATATGAAAAGTACTCCAAAGTGTGGACAAAACATAAGAAAGTAGATAAAACCAAGCATGGAACACCAAAAATTATGGATACATTTGCAATGTATCAAGGGTCTCATGAGGGATGCTCGTGCCAGTGCCCATAGGCCCACAGTGCCTCCTATTGCCTATGAGATCAAGCAGCTGAATTGGTTCCAGCGGAACATTCTTTGCATGGGGGTGGACACTCGCAAGGGTCGGTATGAGGCGTACAAGCAGCGCCACGAGATGGCTCACACTCAGAAGCTCATTCTTCACCATGTGTCCGGAGCATCAGGCAACCCGCAACTCCCACTACTCCTACACCATATGCTCGGTGGAACTCTTCCTCTGGGCTCAACTATGGAGAGCTTGAGCGTCACTTGTTTCCTTCCGTTGCCACTGCTATTGATGATGAGGATGACACCGAGGAGTTTGAGGATAACACCGAGGATCTTGAGGATGGGGACAAGGACAGGGACGAGGATGACGATGATGACTGATACATTGCAAATGTATCTATAATTTTTGATGTTCCATGCTTGGTTTTATCTACTTTCTTATGTTTTGTCCACACTTTGGAGTACTTTTCATATGATTTCTTGTACTAACCTATTAACAAGAGTCACAGTGCCAGCTGCCTGTTTTCTGCTGTTTTTAGTTTTAGGAAGTCAGAAAATGAATATTCTTGGAATTGGACGAGATAAAAGCCAAAGTTATTATTTTACCGGGGGACACTTGGAGCTAGAATACAAGACGGAGAAGGGCCAGAGGGCGGCCACACCACTTGGCCGCGCGGCTAGACTTGGCCCGCGCCAGGGGGTGGTGTGGCCAGCCCAGGCACCCCCTCGGCCTCTCCTTTCGCCTATATATTGCCTCTAATACGGAAACCCTAAGTACCCGATCAAAATTCCACGAAAGAGTCTGTAGCTGCCGTCATCTCCATCCCTACATCAGGAGGGATCTGAAGCTCTTCCAGTGTAACTACCTCGGTGAATTACGCTCTTAGTTGCATGCTTGGATGAACGAAAGTGGTTAAAATAGTACGGTGGGGCCCAGGGGCCACTCACAGGTAGACCTGGCGGCCGTCCTAACCACTTCTAGAACATCGGGACAAGAACGAGCGGCGTAATCGGCAGGCGAAGGGATCAACTACATACACAAGTGAGTATGTATGCAAGCCACCATACAACTGTTCACATAGCCATTCCATCTAAAAGAAATAGAAATATTGCAACGCCATACGGCAAGATCCAAATATCCTAGATAGAGATAATAGTTTAGGATAGTTCCTCATACATCAAACATCAGAGTATCAGGCGGAAGCGGAAAACAAGATCCGAGTACGGATAAGAAGCAAATTGGCATAAGATGCCACATAAATAAACACATCCCGCCCACAGATCTCACGGATCCCCATCCCCGGAATCTCTACACCGAGTGATCGTTGCCAACATCATCTGTCTCCTCCACCCAGTATCCATCTTGTGAGTACACATGTGCATCCGAATCAAACAATTTATCGTGTGAGACCCTAGGGGTACTCAGCAAGTCTTTATGCCTCTAAAGGGGACATATACCTGGGGTGACGCAATTGTAGCAAAAGATAATAACTAACAAGTCTATAGATACTCGCTAACCATCCGCCTAACCAAAGATAGACGGATGTCCGTTAATTAGTAACAACAGTTATAACAGTATTATTAGCAGATCCATCCTCCTTCTCGCTTACCAACGAGAAAGCGGACGAACAACCCATCCGTTGGCAGTTTTATTAACCATTCCATGAGTATTACACTATTTACTAGTCAGGCACTTAGTCAAATTAAAAGCGGTACTTTAGTTCTACTTGTCTATGATCGAGAAACTGTGCTCCAAGTCGTCCATAACCGCGGACACGGCTTTCAGAAAGATTTACCCTGCAGGGGTGCACAAATAGCAACACACACCCGATCAACCTCGGAAAAACCAAATCAAAACCCAACGAGGCATTCACGACAAAGCGATCACAGGATTCAGAAATATTTCAGGGAGCCACCCCATTAAGCTACCCGCAATGAAGCTAGCTGACTCCGAGACGGACTCAAGGTTTGCGTCAATGGCTGTAAACGACTGGGAACCCGAAAGTGTGACTGGTCTTGTCGATACCGCGAAAACACTCTGCATCCAAAACAGTACTGGTGCTCCACGCACAATCTTAAATAAAACAGTAAAGCATGGCATAAGTACAGGATAGTAACAAAACCCAAACTACTTTGTGGCCCCAAGAAATATAAATGAATCAAGCTATGGCTCAGGGAGGGTCCATAAGGCCTCCCGGATGTGGATAGTGTGAATAGTCAAGAAACAGGAATCAAGTACTCGGGGTCCTACGGGACACAAGTGAGCATGAAAAACCAAATAGCAGATATTGCTCACCGGTGCCTCTTTCATTAGTTATCCCATTACTACTCAGGTTAAGTTGTTTAGGTACCTCGTTATCCATCAGACACTCACATACCCTACACATGCTTTTCTACGACTCGCATGGCTCCAACAACTCCTGTAGTAATGGCTCATGGGATGGAGGGACAAGCTTCGGTGGGGTTTAAAAGTAAAGGCTATGTAGTACTTGGGATTCAATTTAATACAATCGCGACTCAATGATGCAAGAATAAGATAGAGGCAATGGGTACTATATGTATGTAAGCATGTGGTAGTGCTTTCCTGTCAGCTCAGTTGAAGCGAGAGACGGATCTGGGTAGAACTCCTATGATTCCTGATAATTCTCCTGCTGGGCGTCTATTCGAGGAAGAACCAAACAAACAAGGGCCAACATAAATAAAGTGCACAAGCATATGAATTAAAATGCGAAAAGAAAACAAGCATGCCATGATGAATGATGCATAATTTACCTGACAATGATGTAGCATGGCATGGTGAGGTGTGGGATACAAGAATAAAGCATTTTATTATTTATGTGGTCAAGTTTTATTGCCATTAACAGTTCTGATTTTTAATAATGACATGATGCATGCTTCAATTCAGAACATGGAATGCATAGTTAGAACGGGCTCGTCGCGCTGATCGATTTAGACATATTATTTATCGAATTTGGAGTTGTAGATTTAAAGTTATTAATTATTTAAGAAAAGGCATTTTTATTGCATTTAAACAATTTCGAAAATTTTATTTGCCCAAAAGATATTTTGAATGGCATATTTGAATTCCTCACATTTTTCTGATTCTAAAACATATATCATTTGTATTATTTGGAATTACAAATTAAAAGTTATTACATGAGTATTACACTATTTACTAGTCAGGCACTTAGTCAAATTAAAAGCGGTACTTTAGTTCTACTTGTCTATGATCGAGAAACTGTGCTCCAAGTCGTCCATAACCGCGGACACGGCTTTCAGAAAGATTTACCCTGCAGGGGTGCACAAATAGCAACACACACCCGATCAACCTCGGAAAAACCAAATCAAAACCCAACGAGGCATTCACGACAAAGCGATCACAGGATTCAGAAATATTTCAGGGAGCCACCCCATTAAGCTACCCGCAATGAAGCTAGCTGACTCCGAGACGGACTCAAGGTTTGCGTCAATGGCTGTAAACGACTGGGAACCCGAAAGTGTGACTGGTCTTGTCGATACCGCGAAAACACTCTGCATCCAAAACAATACTGGTGCTCCACGCACAATCTTAAATAAAACAGTAAAGCATGGCATAAGTACAGGATAGTAACAAAACCCCAAACTACTTTGTGGCCCCAAGAAATATAAATGAATCAAGCTATGGCTCAGGGAGGGTCCATAAGGCCTCCCGGATGTGGATAGTGTGAATAGTCAAGAAACAGGAATCAAGTACTCGGGGTCCTACGGGACACAAGTGAGCATGAAAAACCAAATAGCAGATATTGCTCACCGGTGCCTCTTTCATTAGTTATCCCATTACTACTCAGGTTAAGTTGTTTAGGTACCTCGTTATCCATCAGACACTCACATACCCTACACATGCTTTTCTACGACTCGCATGGCTCCAACAACTCCTGTAGTAATGGCTCATGGGATGGAGGGACAAGCTTCGGTGGGGTTTAAAAGTAAAGGCTATGTAGTACTTGGGATTCAATTTAATACAATCGCGACTCAATGATGCAAGAATAAGATAGAGGCAATGGGTACTATATGTATGTAAGCATGTGGTAGTGCTTTCCTGTCAGCTCAGTTGAAGCGAGAGACGGATCTGGGTAGAACTCCTATGATTCCTGATAATTCTCCTGCTGGGCGTCTATTCGAGGAAGAACCAAACAAACAAGGGCCAACATAAATAAAGTGCACAAGCATATGAATTAAAATGCGAAAAGAAAACAAGCATGCCATGATGAATGATGCATAATTTACCTGACAATGATGTAGCATGGCATGGTGAGGTGTGGGATACAAGAATAAAGCATTTTATTATTTATGTGGTCAAGTTTTATTGCCATTAACAGTTCTGATTTTTAATAATGACATGATGCATGCTTCAATTCAGAACATGGAATGCATAGTTAGAACGGGCTCGTCGCGCTGATCGATTTAGACATATTATTTATCGAATTTGGAGTTGTAGATTTAAAGTTATTAATTATTTAAGAAAAGGCATTTTTATTGCATTTAAACAATTTCGAAAATTTTATTTGCCCAAAAGATATTTTGAATGGCATATTTGAATTCCTCACATTTTTCTGATTCTAAAACATATATCATTTGTATTATTTGGAATTACAAATTAAAAGTTATTAAAAACAGATTTAAATTCATTTAAACAAATTTAGAATTATATTTTGTTAACAAAAAAGTTCACAGACATTTTATACCGAGGAAACCTAGCTACACCCACTGACTTGTGGGACAGGGAGACGTTGACTGGAAAGGCACAGATGAGGTGGTAGGAATGAGGCTGACTGGTGGGGCCGTGGTGTCAGCGCGAGAGAAAAGGAAAAAAACAGGGGGGGGGGGGGCCGGGGTTCGAACCTGCGACCTCTCCTCTGGGAGGAGAACAGCACGCGGTGTTACCACTGGGCCGGACTGGGTTTGGTGATGGGAAAGGGATCTTCGCCAAGATAACCTACAGCGGCTGTACGATATACTAACGAACGGACGAACTGCACTGCCAGCGATTCGCTGCGAGCAGGTTGAATCTTGCGGGCAAGGTTTCTCCACGCTCGCTAAACGGAAAAAAGAGTATGAGTACTCGAAAAGACCGGGACAAAACGATCTACACGCTGGTATGATCGGTTCGTGCTGGGGTGGACTGTGCTGCACGCAGTTCCGCGATGAACACAAAACAGATCTGGTTGACAAGCAACCTAGCGAGCGAGATTCTCGGAGATTTACTGGACGGTTTTTAACGTTCTATAGCTAGTTTTGAAGAGGAAGTCTGGATCTACAACTTTGGTTCAGGCTCCAAGCACAGAAGAGCACCACAAGGAGAGCTAGAACGTGATGAACACAAGCAGCAGCAAGATGGCTGGCACATCTTCGACGGCGAGCGCGCCCCGCGGCGAGGCCGGCGGCGATGCAAGGTGAGATGGGGCGGGAGATGATGTCAGAGAGGTTGGTAGGCTCACCTACGACCCTCAGGTGCAGCTAGTGGGCGCGGGGGGGGGCGTAGATCGACGAGGAGGCAGCGAGAACGTGGCGCTTTCGGTCTCCTCGTTTCATGGCGGCGGCGAGGCTCCTCCGGCGAGCTCCAGCGTCGGTCGCTGGTACAGGTCGAAGAAGAGGAAGTAAGGGAGTCGCCTGGCGCCTTGCACAGGCCCGGTGGCCATCATCTCGAACCGGCACAGGGGAAGGCCGAGCTAGGGTTGGGGAAGCCATGAAAGCCATGGGAGGTGGCAGGGAGAGGAAGAAGAAGGGAGGGAGAGAGGGACCTGTCGCCTCCTGGACAGGGTCGGAGGTGGTTGAGGTGGTGGGGTAGATGAGGGAGGATAGGAGGGCACATGGGGGTGGTGGTGGCCAGCTTTTGGCTAATCAAGGGAGAGACCGATGGGGGCTTAGGGTTTTCTCTCTTCTCTCCTCTCTCTCTCTCTCTCTCTCTACTTAGCTAGGAGGAGGGTATGTCAACCAGGTTGGGGGTTGGTGGCCGAGCTGGTTGAGCTTCTTACAAGGCAAGGCAAGAGGTGGCACGGCCTAGGGTTGAAAGGGTGGTGTTTGTAGCTAGGGTTAGCGCAAGGAGGGTGAGGTTTAGGGCTAGGGTTATTGCATACCCACATGATCAAACAAGGTGGAGGGTGTGGTGATGGATAAGGAGAGTGAGATGAGAGAACAGGTGGTGAGAGGGTTTTTGAGATGAGCTAACAAGATCACGCAAGAGATGAAAGGAGATGGTGGTGAGGGTTTAGAGAGAGGAGAGCTCAAAAGTGAAGATCCACTCAAAAACCAAGTAAAACCCAAAAGAATAGAATGGTGGTGATTGTTGCATGGCCCATGCATGAGCATTAAATTCCATATCTAATCTTGTGAAAACAAAATAATAATCATGGTATTTATACACATGCATTCCAAAATGTGGAGTAAGGCCAAGCTAAAAGAATTAGAAAGATGTTCCAAGTGGAGTAGATGGAGATGCTCCAATTTGAATATAATTTGGGACATGCTAGTGTGTGTGTTCCACTAGGTGCATAATATCCCCAATAATATTCCAACATGAGCAAATATTCCAATACAATCCATATGGAAGCTAGAAAGAGGGGTGCCACTCACATAGCATACAAAGGTGGCTCCACATATCAATAATGTGAAACAACATGATGCTAGTGTGAGAGCATGTGGAAAATAGAAGTGGATCCATCTCAACCCACATGAGCTAGAGGCAAACCAAATAAGATGCAAAGCTCACATATAGTTGGATGGTGGAATTATGGGGTGGTGACAAAGAAAGGTGGTGGAGTTAATAAAAGATATGCCCCCAACTCAACTTCGGCATCAAGCGTTTATCAAGAACCAAATACAATATATCAAGAGGCAAATACAATTAATAATGCATATGGGATAAGAACCAAATGAAAGGGGTTTTATATGATGCTCAAATGCAAGGTGGCATGATGACATGAGCATGATATAATTATGATGCAACAATTATATGTAGGAAGTAGCATTTATATAGACTAGGCTAGTAGCATTGCAATTGTTAGACAATTGGGATGCTACATCCAGGCACCCTGTCGGAGAGGGGAATTCACCCTGGAGGCCTTCTTCATCATCATGCAAGCCTCCAGTGTGATGCGTGAGTAGTTCATCTCTGGACTACGGGTCCATGTAGTAGCTAGATGGCTGGTTCTCCTCCTTTGTGCTTTCATGTCTAGATCTTGTGAGCTCCGTTCATGATCAAGATCATCTATTTGTAATTTTGCATGTTGTGTTTGCGGGGATCTGATGGATATTGAGATGCTATTTCAGATTGATTATTGATTCTATCATGTATTTGTTATTTGTGATCTTGCATGCTTTCCGTTGTTAGTAGCTATCTTGGCCAAGTAGATGCTAGCAACTCCAAGAGTTAGTATTTATGCTCGATAGTGGGTTCATGCCTCTGGTAATCTGGGGAAGTGACAGAAATCTCTAAGGTACTAGATGTGTTGTTGCTACTAGGGAGAAAACAACAATCCTTTGTTCATAGAACGATCGTATTGTTTACTTTACACGCAATTCGTAATGCAATAATATGTTGCTTGCAACTTAATACTGGAGGGGGTTCAGATGATAACCTGAAGGTGGATTATTAGTCATAGATGCAGTTGGATGGGGGTCTATGTATAATGTTGTAATGCCCAATCGAATCTCGAAGGAGTCAAGATGATTAGTATATGCTTTCTTGATGTTTGTCAATTGCCCCGCTGTAATTTATTCACCCAACATGTTATCTATCTTAAGGAGAGCCACCTCTAGTGAACTATGGACCCCAGTCCTTTATTTTACTTTCAATATACTATCAAACTGTTTACTATTTTGTGTTCACTTTCTGCAAACTATTACTTCCTTCCATTCGATACGTTTAATCCTTTGTTTTCAGCAAAACCGGTGAGATTGACAACCTCGTCGCAAGTTGGGGGCAAAGTTCCGCGGTTGTGTTGTGCAGGTCTCCACGTTGCTACTAGCACCGGTTGTGCGCCCTGCCAAGGCACAGGTAGCAACACCTTTGGGGTGTTTCCTTGCTCCTACTGGATTCATAACCTTGGTTTCGTACCGAGGGAAAACTTGCTGCTGTGCTCATCATACCTTCCTCTTGGGGTTCCCCAACGAGCTCGATATATTTTGGGCCATCAATGACTACGAGTGATCCCTTGGGGCGCTAGCATCGCTCTTCT
This sequence comes from Avena eriantha, assembly GCA_910589775.1. Classification (NCBI taxonomy): domain Eukaryota; kingdom Viridiplantae; phylum Streptophyta; class Magnoliopsida; order Poales; family Poaceae; genus Avena; species Avena eriantha. Next base: position 326,455,998 of record OU342743.1, read on the forward strand.
TCCTTTTTGGCGTTTTGATGCCAAAGGGGGAGAAGTAGTTCTATTAGGTCTTCATGGATTTGCATGGGTCGGGCGCAAGCTTTCGCATTTTATATTTTCGGTCTTCCGCTCGCTTGTGCCCATTTAGTGTTGAACTTCTATTTGTGATTTGCTCTGTATAAGACTATGTGTTTGTGTGGCTCTGGATTTTTCTTGTGGATTATGCTATGGATTGATCTATCATATTCTATCATATTGGCCATATTGGATATCCCTATCGAGGAAGGCGCTCATTATGGCTATCATTGGACATTCTTATAAATATATTGAGGACGTCTTTATCTCTACCACAGTGGTATGAATATTCTTACCTATGTTCCAATGAAATAGACTTGTACCTTCTTGTGTGTATTTGTAATCAAATGCAAATTTTATTATGCACACATTGAGGGGGAGTCCTTTTCATTGGTTAAATTTTGTTATTTTGAGAAGCTATCTTGCAAATCCTGGTATTGTCATCTAACACCAAAAAGAGGGAGATTAAAAGAACATTTCATGGTCCGCTATGTTTTGTGTGTTAGATAACAATACCGTGAAGTTTTCTCATGTGTGCTAAGTGTGCAGGGAAGTGTTTTGGTCTTTGGGGGCGGATTATCCGTCCCCATCAAGAGCCTGATAATCCGGCATGTCCATCTTGGCAAAGGCTGGTCGCGCGTGAGCTTCTGTCTGGGGGCGGATTTTCCCCCGGACAGTCCCACGCTGGGGCGGATTTTCCCCAGGACCAGATAATCCGGCCTTCCTCTAGGGCCGGATAATCCGGCCAAAGGGAAATTGCCCAAGGGAGCGTCACTGTGAGCTTCTATCTGGGGGCGGATTTTCCCCCAGAAAATCCGTGGCTGGGGCGGATTTTCCCCCCAGCTGGATAATCATGCCCGTCTCTAGGGCCGGATAATCCGGCCCCCAGGGGAAGTTGCCAAGGACCGCCCTGCGTGAGCTTCTGTTTGAGGGCGGATTATCTGCCAGATAATCCGAGTCTGGGGCGGAGTATTCCCCAGGCCGGATAATCTGGCCCTCACTTGGGCTGGATAATCCGGCCCCAAATGGCTCCAACGGCTCCGTTTGGACAGGGGGTATAAAAGCCCCTTCATCCCCTCCGGTCAGATCTGTTGGTTCATACGAAAAATATCAAACCTGGTGCAGAAGCTCTCTCCCTAGATCTCCAACTTCAACCACCCGAAGGCTTCGATCTTTGGGGGATTGAAGGAGGAGACATCATTCATCGTCATCATGAATCAAGCGCTTCAACTCCTCTCCATTCACTTGGAGAATCCTCGATCTAGTATTCTCGTTGATATCTAGATCTTATTCTTTATTTTTGATAACAATTGTTCTTGTGGCATCTTGTTGTCATTACGGGAGCCCCCAATTCGGTTGTGGAGTTGTGCCCCGCTAGTTGTGTAAAGGTGTCGGTTCCCGCCTCCAAGGGTTCCTATAGTGGAAAGGTGGATTAGGCCTTTGGTGGCGGGATCCATCAGAGAACAGGGTGAGGCCTATTTTGGCGTGGTGGTCTTAGTACCGCCCACCCCTCCAACGCAGATGTACTTCCCTTAACAAGGAAGGAATTGCGGTAAAACAAATCCTGTGTCTCCGCGTGCTCCACTACGGTTTACTCGCTCCTCTATCTCACTCGCCTTTACTCGCTAGTAGTTAGGTTTGCATATAGGGAAATTCTACATCATAGTATATCTAGAGAATTTACCTTTTGTGTTAAGCCTAAAATTAAAAAAGAATTAAAATTTGAAGTAGCACCTATTCACCCCCCACCTCTAGGTGCCCATACGATCCATTTCAGCCGTGACGATCGGGTGTCAGACATATCTACGTTCACATATGGTGGGTGTAAGCCATGTTGCACAGCGAATACACTAAGGTTGAGTTGGCGAGCCTAGCATATGTAGATATGGCCTCGGAACACAACGATCGAAAGATCAAGCACGAGTCACATGGATGGTGTGATCGACCGATAAAGTCCACCCTAGCACCCACATCAAAGGCCATGATGATTGGGGATGATATGGATAAAAGGGGTCATGTAATCACTAAACCGTCTTTAGGAATGATAGTTTAAGTGGGAGTTCATCTAAACTCCATATTATGAACTTAGTCTAAGTCCTTTTTGCAAATATCTTGTATATTATGGCCGTTCCCTTAGTTCAGGACATCTTTAGTCCATTAATGAACGGAAATAAAATTAAAGTAAGATGGGTCAAATTTCATCGACTGATACCAATGCTTTAGTAGGATCCTCATAGAAAACCATCTCCTCTATGTCCTTTGTGAACCCCTAGAAGATTTCCCCGATGAATCCGATGGTAGAGAAGTACGACTCTTCGTGATACCTTCACCAAGGTCGAACCCAAAAGCTAGGATCATCGTCAATGGAAAGTGCATATGTGATATACAAGGAATGAACGTTTCCATGAAACGCTTATCCAGGTTTCAAGTATTGGATACTTAATCTCGTTTTATGGAAAACAGGACTCTCTGTGTGAGAGTTACAGGATGGAGCGAGGCACTGATGGCGTGATGACGGTAAGCAAGCTAGTTGATGGCCGACGACACTCCTTCCCTCGAAGTTTATCATTAAGATTAGTAGATTTGAATAAAGCCTTTGTAATAAAGTTTGTGAAACTTATGAGTGTGTCTTGCTTATTGCGAGATGGTCATTCATATTAATAAGAAACAATTCAGTTGTTCCATTGTTATGAATGATCTCTTTTATAATTCACATTGGGATTGTAAACAAGTTATTCTAGTCTTTATCAGTATGATAAAAGAACGTTTATGAAAGTTTCCAAAAGGTATTCAAGTCTAAATAATGAATAACACTATTATTTAAGTCATTGTGGTTACTGTATGTTTTTCATATTAATGAAGATCGGGATCTTAGATATTTGATCTAGAGACTTTGCAAAACCATGCCTCATTGGGCAGAATGACCAAAACTCCGCATTCTGGTAAAACGGTGATATGCGAAGAAGTGTTGAATTTTATGCATACAATGTATTACATTTTCAACAGATAGTGGAAATCATTATTTGGTGAGTTTAGGTAAATATGAGTATTTACTTGATGAAATACAAGGTTGAAACTATTTGAATTGTTCAAAGGATTTCATAATGAAATGGATATAAGATTAACCATAATTCCAAAGTCTTTGCGATTTGATCCAAGTGATTTTAAATTCAAGTTAATAGAAAATTGGCATATAAGGGACTTGTGAAAACAGTTTCACAAATTATGGTGATTGGACTAATCAAATAGTGTTGATATGTCTAAGACATCATAATAATAGTGTATAAAATACATATGGTCCAAATGATCTTCAAATGGTTTAACGTTAGGAATTAGAGTTAGAGATTGAATTAGTAAACACTCAAAAGTATTAGGAACATCTAATGATTTGCGCAAACAACACCATATGAGATATGGAAAGCTCGAGTTTCTAGAGACCTCGATAGTTCGAGATTGTTGTGAATAGTAAGTCTTTATGGTACGTTCTTAGTAAGACTATGAACACAAATTCCAAACTAATGCCCGAAGAAGACAAAGTTTGTATTGTCTCAGCGAGGTACTTCTTTTGAGAAAAGGTTCTCATAGAAGTGTTAGTGGAAAGGTAAAAGTGTAAGAAAAAGGTTTTGACCTTACCTCCGAATTGTCAAGAATGTAAAACAGAATATGTTCCGAAAACAAACTTTTACAAATAGAGGGAAACTAGAATGATATGATCATAAAGTGTTTCAGCTAATACTTTGTGAAAGTAGGATTCAAGGACTTGTTCTGCCAATTGCAGAATTCCATTCTTGATTCACTTGTCATGTTATTGGAATAAGACATACCTACGAACTACAAAGAAAGTTTGATGGACCCAAGTACAAGAAATGACTCAAAGTCATGAAATCCCAAATTAAGTAACATTTGAGATTATGAAGTAAAAGTTACTTGATCTCATTAAGTAATGAAATTTACTTAATCCTTCCCAATAAACTTCAAAGTTGAAAGGATGGAAATGAAACTTAAAAGGAAGACATAAAAGCTTATTTTGTCACAAAGTTATTTTGACAAATTCTTAATGTCTATTGGATTTAATCAGCAAATAAGTCCAATTTGGAAATTGGTAAAGGATTGTTCAAAACTGCAAAGTCTTGAAGAGTATGAATAGAAAGGTTGTAACTAGTACAATAGGCAGGTTTTGATCAATCAGGAATTGCTGAAGTCTTGTAACAGAAATTCTCGATTTGTCCAGTCATTAATAACTTGATTATTTTTTAGATAATAGTAGATAGAAAGAATGCTCGTAAGGAGTCCTATTGAAACCAAGAAATATAGGGCTACTTGCCATCCACACCAGAATAGATAGAGTGCAAGATCAAAGAATTTTGGATTTTCCAAGATTATCGAGAGAAGTCTACAAGTTGAGTGGGAGCTAAGAGGTTTCCTTAATAGAATATGTGGATGACATATTTAAGTGGGAGATTAGTGGCATCCTAGAACATCAAATATTGATGAAATATTTTCCTAGGAGCGTGACAATGTTCTTGAATATGTAATCGACATATTAGTGAATAATGTGTTTGGTATTAGAAATGATTAGATCATTAGATGGATGAAACTCATCATATATTAAATATAGTGGATCTGTGTGATTAGATCAGGATGTTTAATGGACATTAAAAGTTAAATACTTTGGGAATTCTGAAAGTGTTCAGAAGGACCTAGTTGAGATTCTGAAAAGAGTTTAGAATGGATTCAAGAAATAACTGGTTCTTACTTGAATGATTAGGAGAAGTATTGAGTAATCTCTCGGTGTTTACAACAATGGTTAAAACGGGGAAAAGGGATGCACTGCATCGACTATGCCTTGGCCATAGTTTTTCCAAGGTAAAACCCATGTTGTTTGTACTTGATATAATGTGACCCATGTTCTTAGTTATAAAGAAGAAAGATTCTAGAGTGATTTCTAAATCACTGAATCAGAGTTAAGTTTGAACGCAGCGAAAGCGTGGTTGGACATCAAAGTGAAAGTGTTGCACTTTGATTGAAATTTACATAGATATAGAAGTATTAGAATACTTCAGTATTAGCAAGTATAATTTTGGTCAAGAGAAAGTTCGACTTTCGACTAAGTGTGCTTTATAGTTATACATGATATCTTGAAAGTTCTATTGACTGATAGATCATCATTGTATAAGCTAGAAAACAGAAGTCTCACTTTATCACCAAAAAGCTAAAACACATTATATGATAATGGTGTAAATGTCAAACAGTTGACATTAATGATTTGCAAAATAGGACCTTATGAATCTGGTGAAACAGATTTAGGATAGGAAGTCCTCCATGAGCAAGCATGATCAATAACACATATGAGATATGGTTTATGATTAGTAGCAATGCAACTAGATTATTTGTACTCTAGTGCAAGTGGGAGACTGAAGGAGATATGCCCTAGAGGCAAATAATAAAAGGGTATTATTGTCATATCTCATTAGTTTATAATAGTTTTATATCATGCTATAACTGTATCAAGCGGAAACATTGATACATGTGTGGTATACAAACAAACCCAGGTCCCTAGTAGCATCTGTTTAACTAGTTCATTGGGCAGACGATGATCAAGTTTTCCTGATCATGGGCTAAACAAAAGTCACTGACAATGAAGTCATATCATCTGGTATGATGTGATGGATAGTTCCCACCAATGATTATTCCAACACGATCATGTCACTTAATTCATGTTGCAATTGTTAAAAATAGATTGTACTAATCCTTAGACCGTGAGATCATATCAATCACTGTTACCAGAGGATGCTTTGACTGTATAAACTGTCATCTCGTGATAGGATGACCATAAAGGTACACATTGGGTATCCAAAGGAGCACGTAGAGGAAATATGCTTCAAGATCGGGAATTGTTCTCCTATGTGACGGTAAGATACAACTGGGCCCACTCAATGAATTACATCCATGTTGCGCAAATCATGACTAGGTCATGGGGATGGTATTTCACGGGAACGGGTAAAATAGTACTTGTTGGAAATAAGATTGAAGCAGTGGTGATGTGTTGGCTCTTGAGAGTTAGATCGTGGCTGCCAGCCAATTCTTGTACGCGAAAAATGCTTGGGTAGCTAGCTCTTGTGATTGACTCTCTCCTACTCACATGAACGTGGCGACGAAAATTGACGGATCGGAAGATAGACTTTTTGATTGCTACATGCGCATATAGTGCATGTCTCGCTCTTTTCTATTTCTCTTGTGATTTTCGTTGATACAAGGTGTAGCCTATGGGGGCTTTCCACGTAGGGACTAAACAATTAGAGTAGGACTAGAACTCCTAGTTCTATTAGGACTCAAACTTGCCCCTAATCCTATAGCGAATTTAAACTTTCTTAAATCTAATTCATTTAGGACTCAGCTTGGATACTACGTATCCGAACCCAACAAGGTTAACATCTACATTAACCTCCTTAACCTTGTATCCTTGCTTCACTTCTTGGACTCTGACTTTCTTCCTTATCTCGATGAACTTTCGTTTCCCGAGGGACTTGGTAAGAATGTCGGCAAGCTGGTCATTGGTGTTCATGTGTTAAACCTCGATCATCCCCTCCTCAACACACTCCTGTATGTAGTGAAAACGGGTGTCTATGTGCTTGCTCCTCTCGTGATGAACCGGGTTTTTGCACAATGAGATTGTAGCTTGGTTGTCGATCTTTAGTGACACCTTCTACACCTCCTTCTTTGCAAGATCATCTAGGAGCCTTCTCAGCCACACACCTTGACAAGTCGCCGTGCTCGCCGCAATGTACTCTGCCTCACATGAAGACAGTGCCACCACCTTCTGTTTTTGAGAATTCTAGCTGATAGGATTCTGACCTAGGTAGAATACCATGCCCGATGTGCTCTTCCAATCATCAACATCACCTGCCATGTCGCTATCTGAATATCCGTGAAGGATTAATCCTTATTTTCCCTTTTTGTACATGCAGCCAAGATTGATAGTGCCTTTCACATAGCGCATGATTTGCTTGACGGTGCTCATGTGTTCGGTTGTGGGGTTCTCCATGAAACGACTCACGATCCCGACTGAATATGCTAAGTCCGGTCGGGTATGCACCAAATATCTTAGGCTGCCCACAATGCTTCCATACACTATGGTGTCCACCGGCGTATTTGAGCTGATCTTGCTCAACTTGTGATGTTGGTCCATTGGAACTTGTACGGCGTTGCAATCTGCCATGCCACACTTGTCCAACAACTTGACCATGTAAGCCGATTGACATAGGGAAATTTCTCCAGAGTTTTGCTTGACTTCAATGCCTAAGAAATAGCTTAGTAATCCCAAATCACTCATGCTAAACTTCTTCTTCATCTGCGCCTTGAAACTTTCAATTTCTTGCGCGCTATCTCCGGTTATAATCAGATCATCGACATAAACTCCAACTAGCAGGTTTGAGCCTTTAGAGTTTCTTGTATAGACTGCGTGCTCGAGGGGACATCTCTTGAATCCGAGAGAGACCATACATTAGTCCAACTTTGAGTTCCAAGCTCTTGGCGCTTGCTTCAACCCGTATAGTGCCTTTTTCTTGAGCTTGTAAACCTTCTCTTCTTCGCCTTTCTTCTCGTAGCCAAGGGGCTGTTTCACGTACACTTCTTCTATGAGATCACCGTTGAGGAAAGCCGATTTAACATCCATATGATAAACCTTCCACTCCTCCTGTGCTGCCAAAGCTAGGAGCATTCTCACGGTTTCAAGTTGAGCAACCGGTGCAAACACCTCCTCATAGTCAACTCCTTGACGTTGCACGTAGCCCTTTGCAACGAGTCTTGCCTTATACTTCACAACAACGCCCTTTGTGTCCTTTTTTAACTTGTATACCCACTTCAAACCAATAGGCTTATGGTTCGGAGGTCGGGTTACCAAAGTCCATGTGTTGTTGTTCTCAATCGCCTTCAACTCCTCATCCATGGCGTGCTTCCAACTTGGATCTTTGCTCGCCTCTACAAAATTTGCCGGCTCCTCAACTCCAAGAAAACATATTCTAGAGTACTCGAGCATAGACTTGGCGTTCTTGTAGACTTTCTTGAGGGTATTATTGCAATGTGGACTGGAGGGTTCCACTGTGCCTTCCAAAGGAGGGGACACAAATTGTGTCGGTGTCGATGCACTTGAGAAATATGGATACTTTCTTGCAAGCTTAATGTAGGGTCGTCAGCATCCGTGTCATCGGCATAGTCGTCGTGATCGTGATCATCATCTTGATTGTCGTTATCACTTTGCGCCTCTTGGTGATCTTCCTCACCGTGTGCCATGTCTTGTACATCATCATTGCTAAAATTTTCACCCGTGTCCTCATTGTCGTCATTGGTGTCTACATCGTGGTGATCATAATCACCTCGATCACCATCGTCGGGCTTATTCCTGGGTAGCTTTGGTGATACCTTCTTCTCGTGAAGTAGCACCTTCCAGTTTGGTTTCACAACCACCGTTTCCATGAGATTGCAAACTTTGGCCATTAGAAGAGCTGGTTCATCATCTTCCTGCGTTGCCAAATTTGCCTTCATCTCCCTTTTGTTAGGCTCCGGACATTGCTTTGCATAGTGACCCATAGTATTGCAGTTGTAGCACTTGACCTTGGACATATCCAAGTTCCGTGGCTTCTGCTCATCATATTGATCACCTTTTGTTGCGCCCTTGTGGCTTGCCTTTTCCTTTTCCCTTTTCTTCGTTCCCATTGTGCTTCTAGTTGCTTGATCCTTCGTCATCATGCTTTCCTTTGCTTCTTGGTGCTTCCCAGTCAGTGCGTAAGTAGAGAAATTGATCGCTGCCTCCTCCTTGGCCCTTCCGACAACCACGAGAATTCTCTTCCCACGTCCGCAAGTGCCCTATCGCCTCTGTTATGGCCATGTTCTCGATGTCGGTAAGTTGTTCAAGCGTGCCAATTATGTACGTGAATTTATCAGTCACCGAGCTGAAAAACTTTTCCACGACATCGACTTCCTCGAGCTTTACACCGAGAGCGCGGATCTCTCCCACCAAGGTGGTGAGACGCATGGCGTAGTTGTTCACCGATTCCGTTTCCTCCATCTGCAACTTGTGAAGTTGATGCTTCAGCACTTGTGCCCGAGCCTTCGTGACGAGATCTTCTCCAATCCTCATCTCCTTGAGTGCGTCCCATGCCTCTCTTGCCGTCTCGAACTCTGCCAATGTCATCAGCACGGAATCCGGTACAGACTGGGCTATGGCGGCCATGGCACCTTGGTCGCACTCATCGTCGACCTCGTCATCGGTGATTGTCTTCCACACTTGGAGCGTTCGGAGAATAATCTTCATCTTTACCGCCCAAACACCATAGTTGGTGTCGGTGAGCTGTGGGTACTGCATGGGGATGTTGCGCTGCACCATGACGTTGGCACCAGTCGCCCCACTCATTGCCGTCGTCACCTTCTTCTTCAACTTGTCGTCGCCCTTGTTCGCCTTGGAGCCATTACTCTTGCTAGACTTTGAGTCATTGACAGAGCTCTCTCCGTTGCTTCCACCCATCGTCACGACAAGAACCTAGGCTCTGATACGAAATGTTGGCTCTTGAGAGTTAGATCGTGGCTGCCAACAGCTGTACACGTGAAGCTCAATTCCTGTACGTGAAAAACGCTTGGGTAGCTAGCTCTTGTGATTGACTCTCTCCTACTCACATGAACGTGGCGACCGAAATCGACGGATCGGAAAATAGACTTTTTGATTTCTATAGGCGCATATAGTGCCTGTCTCGCTCTTTTCTATTTCTCTTGTGATTTTCGTTGATACAAGGTGTAGCCTATGGGGGCTTTTATACACGTCCACGCAGGGACTAAACAATTAGAGTAGGACTAAAACTCTTAGTTCTATTAGGACTCAAACTTGCCCCTAATCCTATAACGAATTTAAACTTTCCTAAATCTAATTCATTTAGGACTCATCTTGGATACTACGTATTCGAACCCAACAAGGTTAACATCTACATGATGGAGGTCGCCACCGCTTTCACGGTCTCGGTCATGTAAGTGATGGTGACGACGTCCTCCTCTCCCAGCAACGACCTCTTCCTCTTCTTGGAAGGATCGAAGCCACCAGGAACGTAGGCATTTGTGCTGCCGCCAGGACCAACGCCTGGAGCAGGAGAGCCAGAGGCAACATCGGTCTCGGCCTCGTCATTAATTACCACTGTCTCGGACTCCTGGGTTTGCATGTATTCAAGGCTGGGTGCGCCAAGAGGCTCACTAGAGCCCATGATAAACCTGCCAGTGGCAAGGCCGAACGAGAAGATGGTCTCCATCTGCCTATAGTTGGCGATTGGCTTATTCAGATACTCGGCATCCTTGGGATGATCCTAAGACAGGAAATTGTAGGGAGGTTAGTAGCAGTTAGCGAGGTTACAAAAGGGAATTGTGGGGATGTTACTAGAAGAACTAAAATTAGTTAGTACCTAGATGTGTCCCCTGTAGTAGGCGTCCTCCAAGATGATGGTGCAGGTCTTCTCATCCCATCTAGCTCCGCTAAGGTCTCTGAGCTTGGACACATGGACCCACCTGGTCCTCCACTTACGCAGGTGGTTGTACACCTGCTGTGAGGACACCTCGATGCCACAAAACTCAAACACCTTGCAGGCAACAGTGTTCAGGTGCACCTTCTCGAACCCCTTCTCCGTCCTCATGTCGCTCTTGATGATGTCACACATCTTGTTGAGCATGAACGAGGAGAGGAATGCTTCCCACTTCATGGTGCCCTTCGCCCCCTTGCCATGGCTTGTGCTATGGGCTTTGCCAGCCTTGACGGCCTTCTTCTTAGCAGCTTGCTCTACAATCTGCTCCACCGTGTACCCAGTCATCGAAGGCGGAGACAAGACCTCCGAGCGCTGAGGATAGGTGAGCCTCAAAGGCGGGAGCTAGGGTTGGGTATTAGAAACAAAGGTCTTATGAGAATCCACGATGGCTTGACTGAACTCATCAGGGGTCATGTCCTACAGATCTCACAGTCACATATATTAGGACCTAGACTAGACATGAACACAAGCATATATGACGTAGACAAAATTAACTACCTAAACATGCAATAAGGCCAGAAAACACCGATTCATGACTACACCGAGCAGTTCATTGAGCATACTAATATAGATCTACCGCAAGACTATAATCAGATCTAGGAGGTGCTAACATATCGAAGCTACTACACCTGGGGTTTGATGAAACTCACCAGCATCGGAGGAGAGGAGCACGTCGCCGTTGAAGATCTTGGAGAAGAACGCCTGCACCAGCCGATCTACAACCAACACCGTCGTTACCGCCGCTTACCTGCTGGCCGATGAAGATCTTCGCAGACTTGAGAGCTCGAAGAACGGGTCAAATGGTGGTGAGGCACTACATGGTGAGCCGGGTGGTGATATATACCACCACGCTTCCGCGTGCGGTGACGAAATTTCTCCCGCTAGCTTTTGGGGAAACCTGCGGCTCGCGCCATCGCCAAGCTCGCACGGGCGGCGCACTTTCCCCCCGCTTTTGCACCAGCGCGGTATGTCCCCGCGGAAACGCTCGATTTCGACGTTCCCAGCGGGACAAGTTTTGGACTGCTTTAAATCTCGTGTGGCAGGAAAACCGTGTGATACAGGAAAACAAACAAGCTTATTTCTTCCGACCCGGTGAGAAACGGGAAAACAACCAACCAAACACACCTATAATCTTCACAATTTAGTTTGTGTACTTGTCAATTTGAATCGGTTTAGCCCAAAATCATGTTTGCCATAGAATTTGAGCTAATGTGGACAACACGTAAACGCGGATCCCACTTGTAGGAGAGCAGCTGGCCTGGAAACTTGCAAAAACCCCTCCCATATCCAGAACAAACATTTTCGCTCCCAGATATTTGCACATACCCCTCCCCATCTAATCCATAGGCCCTCCACACTATTGTAATACCCTTTAGTTCCATATTGTTCTATTTGAGAGGGAGAGAAAAAGGAGGGAGGCGACGGTGTGGGTGATCACTGGATCAGAATGTGTAGCGTCTGATCATGGAGGGAACGACACTGGCAGCCGTGGAAAATGTACATTCTAAATGTGGAAGGAGGTTCGTGCAAGTTTCAAAACCTACTCTCCTACAAGTGAGAGCCGTAGTCCACATGTCGTTCACCTCAAATTCTGTCACAAACATAATTTTGAACTAAATCGAGTCTAATTGACAAATATACGTGTTAAATTGCGCAAAATTACGAGTATCGGTATAAATCGAGGCACACACGAAAAAAGGAGAGAGACACTGCTGGTGTATTTAACTTTTTTTTTACTTGTTCCAATTTCCAAAGTCAAAACTAGCGCATTCCAAAGCGCCTCATCTCCCGTGACCGCGATCCGGACGCGCAATTGAGTCCGCGCGTGGTGACTCAAACAACACCTCCCCTCTCCGGCCACCCGGAGATGGGCACCGCCGCAAAGCCCCCTCCCTTCGTCTGCTTCAAGTGGCCCTGGGGCCCCAGCCTTAACGCCAGCCCTACCCCTAGCCCTAGCGCCACCCCAAGCCCAAGCCCCTGCGGCGACCTCGAGCTCCCCTGGCTCTTCAAGTCCATCCGCACCGTCGCGCAGGGCCTCCTCATCGCCGGTGACCTCCCCTCCTCCTCCCCCTCCCCCTCCCCTGCAAGCGGAGGCCATGGGGCGAGGCTGTTGAGGCCTCACCCGCGACCCGCGGCGGTGGAAGCCGACGGCGGGGACGCGGAGCAGCGGGCGCTGGCGGCGGCGCTGGTGAGCGGGAGGGCGCCCACGGTGCTGGAGTTTTACTCGCCGCGCTGCCGCCTCTGCTCATCGCTGCAGGGCCTCGTGCGCGAGCTCGAGGACGGGCACGATGGCTGTGCGAGCTTCGTGCTCGCCGACGCCGAGGACGACCGGTGGCTCCCCGAGGTGAGACCCCTCCGCCTATTCGGGCAAGTTGCGTTGCTATGTGTATTCTGTAGATTTACGGTGTTGATAATTTGTCTATCGTGTTCTAAGCAGATAATGCCTTGGCAACTGTAGGTTAGTCAGGTCAGCCTCGTTGCTCTAATTATTTTTTGGTTCAGCTGGTGCAGTGCGTCGTGATTTGTACTACCAATTTAGTTGGTCATAAACGCTGATATTGGAAGAGAAGATTGGTTGCTATACTTTCCTTTAGCATATGCTGTGAACTTTGGTGGCATTGGAGAATCAAGTACTCCAATGCTGATATTGGAGTATGATATTGTCATTTAGACCATTTGCATTCGAGTTATGTGAATTGAGCGTTGAAAAATATGCTACTTTAGGTCCTATGCCAGACACATGTTAATTATTTATAGAACGCCGGATGACTGAGGAGGAGCTTCTTGACTTTGAATAGGCATATGGTTATAACTCCCCTGATCCATAACCCACAAACCAGCTGTGTGTTTGAGATCATAGAAATGTGGTGTTTACACTTTTCACTGATATATGGACTGCAATGGTAGCATCACTGGACATAGGTTCCAGATCATTTGTGTGTATTGATGATGACTTTGTTTTACACTGAAACTGTAAGGCATTCTGCCCTACAGTGTATTTTATATATTTATAAAAGAAGTTAAATAATAACAAATGTACAAAAAAGGAAAAGGAAATTGATGATTATAAGAATTTTTGTATCCAATCTTTGAGGACAAGAGATATCTTCTACTTTGCCCTGTGCATAACCAAGGTCAAGTCCTCTTTATGATTCCTCTTCCGATTTTGGATTGATGGTTGGGCAGTAACTTCTTCATTAGGAACGGCCACCCAGTAACCACTCCTTGTGATCCGCGTCGGCAACCCTTAACTGGCTAATGGTAACAAAACTTCCTTTGGTGGTATGGGAGACCTCAATGGCATGGTGACCGCCCGAGATCTCGTTTCTGAATATTTTCCATTTCTTTCCATCCATAATTTCGAGCAGCCTAGTGTTATGATATCCACATAAATGTATTTGTGATGCTTATCTTTGATAAATGAGATTTCATCATAAAAATAAATTCCCCTTTGCTTTCCTGGTAGTAGTGTTCCAACAATCTTGTGCGGAAGTGCAATCCCAGCAGAGATGCATTTGAGTTTCCAAAACCTCCTCTGCACACAAGATGCAGTTGTAACTAGGCAGAAGAAAGCTTTTCCTATGGAGCATACTTCTAGTACTAATTCTGTTGTGCAGCAGGAGCCACAGAAACACTTTATGTTTATGGCAAGCAATTCCCCGGATGAGATTGAAAAGGTCATTCAATTTTGGACCATCCACTAGTAGACTGTACATTTTCATTGAAGAATAGTTTTGTCCCCATGTGTAGTACCATTGGTCATGGTTATCACTTAGCTGAAGAGATGCTATATTCTGTTGGAGCTGATTATATTGATTAAAAGCTTGGACTGAGATAGGTCTGTGAAAATTCCAAGTTATCGATTTGCATTATCTGAGCTGTCCCAGACCCCACAATGGGAGGGATCACTGCTTGAGGTGGGATTTCCACCATGAAGAGTCCTCCAATTTCCCAGAAGGTGGTCCATTATGATAGTATGTTTCCCAGATGAGATTAAGCCATGGAAGGTCTGATGATGAAGACTTTTGTTACTGCTAAAATGGAGTCTTGGTAGAAGCAATTACTTGTGGAACTTGAACATGCCTCCTGGAGTGTCAGGTTGCAGCCAGTCGTCGAGCTTTGTTATCCTCTAATCATCTGAAGGTTCATGATGGGGCAAGTTCCGTGCAGATGAGTGCTAAGGATGGTGCGACTCCAGGAGCATTCAGGCATGCTAGACTAAGGAGAAATAGACCATAGGTGAGAGAGGACTTGTGATCAGGAAAGGAATAATTATTCTTAAACTCCTGTATTCCTGTAGATACAATGCCAACCCCCATATAGTGAGGCCTGGACCAATTACTATGTAGTCAACTAGGATACGTATTCTTGGTTCTAAGTTTCTAACCCAAATCTACCATCTGACTCGATCTCAGCCTACCAAAACATCTTGTATTTTGGAACGGAGTTAGTATTCATCATTAGATTCAAGTTCTTAATTCCCCTATATCCTGGTCTGTTGCTGCACGCTGCTGCTAGTGTTGGTTTTAGACTCCTGAACAACTGGCCGTCTTGCTGCTGGTGGATGAGCTGGTCATCGTTTTTGGAATGTATTGCTGCGACGATGCTCTTGTTGCCTAGCGCCTTAGTTCATAACATCCTCTTTCTGCACAGACATGCCAGTTCTTCATCTACTTGGCATCAATAAAGCGGTGTGATGTATATGCTATGTATTACTTTAGTAACTCTGTTACAGATTCTGCAACAATTCCAGTTGATGAAACAAAAATTATCTATCCCTGTGGCTCAACTGACCAAGCAGGCTGAAGTTGGTAACAGTACAATGGGAGGTCCATATTCACATATACTGCTGTATTTGCGCATGTTCCGATATACTAGTACATGTAGTTTGCACTCTGAAGAAAGATGATCCTTCCGGCTTCTAACAGCATCACTTATATGTATATTTGCAGCTTCTCCATTATGATGTCAGATATGTTCCTTGCTTTGTGCTCCTGGACAAGAATGGTAGAGCTCTAGCAAAGACAGGAGTTCCAACTAGCAGGCAGCACGTTATTGCTGGCCTTCACCATCTTCTTAACATGAAGCAACCATCTGGGCTGGAAGCAAAGAAGAGTCGATCATGATGATAGTTTCTTGAGCGTGATCTGTAATCATGAATAATGTCAGATAGCACATTTTGTTTGTTCACAAAGCATATCCGCGGATGATGTTAGAATTTTTTAACTCTGTAGCCAATTCGTATATGGTCAGTTTTGTAGTTATGTGTTTGATCTTTCTACAAGATCATTTTCCATTTTCTGAGGATATACAATGTTATGTGCTGTGAAAATTCAGAATATGATGAATTGTGGTGTACGTATGATGTATCTGGTGAACCGTGCTTCTGAAAATTAGAACCCCCCTTGAATTTTCGCTGTGTTCTTACCTTAGTTCACGTCTTTTAGGTGTGCTTGAATTAGATCTTGATAGTTAGTTACTGGTTTATGATGACTATCACTTCCTCTCCTTGTGATATTCTCAGAATTATTTGATACTTCAACACGTGGTTTTTCACGAAGAGGGTATCTGCATCAGGTATTCAGGTTTGATGCCTCGGAACTTCGGATGAAAATTGAAGAAACTAGCTGAATGCCCGTTTGTTGCCACGGCACAATAAAATTTGTTTGAAATATTTTTTAGTACATATATTCCACCATCGCACTCTTTCGACTCATGTTCTCATCTCCTTGTCCAATCTATCGGACCCCTCGATTTGTTGCCATCTTGTTCTCGCTACATCGCTCATAGCCGCAAAATCGTCCTTAGGACAGAGGACCAACCTCTCCACCACGTTGTCTCATACTTAGCGATTATCTTTTTCATGCCGTTCCGTCTACACTGATTTGGTCTCACCCACCTTGGCTCGTCCATGTTGCCACCATTACGAAGACCATACACTGATACTCACACGTATGATAATTTGCTGGGACCCACAAATTTTGATCTTTCTCTTATATTTTTCGTCTCGACGTGTCTCTCAGCGCATATTCTCCCTCTCCCGGCTCCACCTTCATACCATTCTTATTATAAACGGGTGTAAACCAGTTTTATATTTGCATAATGCAACAATACAAAGAGAAGTCTGTAAACAACCAACATACAGAAGAATGGGATAGTATAAAATAGACAATGCGATTGTTTATTATTTTCTGTAATACCAAGCAATAGGAATTTTAGGGAACCAATGCCAAGATTTACATAGCACGGTAATTGAACATTTTTTCTGTTAAAATTCACTCCTCAATATTTATTGTGGTACTTAAGTCGTTAAAATTCATCTGTACTACTTTTCTTACTGCGGTAAGTTCTAAACTAATTATAGAATTATTATCTGTAGAGACGTAATCTATACTACAGCCAGGGTGCAATTCTTGTTACTCTCTCGGTCCTGAAATGGATGTTGGAGATTTGTCTAAATTCAATGTATGTAGAAATATTTAGTGTATAAATACATTTAAATTTAGACAAACTTGCGGCATCCTTTTAAAAAAGGAGTACTATAAAAGACATTCACTGTCTAACATAAAAGGACCTTTTTTTACATAATAACAAAAAAGGACCTCTATCTACGGGGAGACCCGCTAAACCCCTCTGGTAGCAGCAGCACACCTAAAAGAGAGGCCATAACAGAAAAAACTGAATTTCATAACCGTATTAACTATTAAGTAATAACTTTGTATGAGGAATTCACTCCACATTTCTTGTATCAGCCACACTTCTCTATTAACCACAATCCGTGTTAGGCTGCTGTTGACCGGTGGAGGCTACACTAGTCTAGTCCCACCTCGCCTACGGAAGGAGGCCACACCCACCTTATAAGTGAGAGATTCCTTCCTCCTTTCAGTCCGGCCTTTTGGGATGGAGTGGGCTCTCTTCTTATAGTTGAGTCGTGAGCGCATGAACGTCCAGAACGTAGACTGGATGCTGGGCTGAGCCAAGTGGACGCTAACATCTGGTATCAGAGCTAGCGATCGTCATGCCTTCCTGAGGGGCTTCTCATGGGGATGGGATGTTAGGCTGCTGTTGACCGGTGGAGGCTACACTAGTTTAGTCCCACCTCGCCTACGGAAGGAGGCCACACCCACCTTATAAGGAAGAGATTTCTTTCTCCTTTCAGTCCAGGCTTTTGGGATGGAGTGGGCTCTCTTCTTATAGTTGGGTCGTGAGCGTATGAACGTCCAGAACGTAGGCTGAGTGCTGGGCTAAGCCAAGTGGACGCTAACAGTCTGCAAACCAAAAAGAGAAACCACCCATAGAACAGAACCTAAATATACCGCTGCAGGACTGTATAACACATTTTTAGCTACACAACTGCAATAATATGTAGCCGCAAAAAAAGACTGCAATTTTTTTTGTGATTGCGAAATTCTATTAATAATCATCAACAGCAGTACAATACTATAACATGGCTTATATGTAATCGTGTGTGTTTCCTTGTAGAATGGCGCACATGCACTACTCAGATTAAGCAGTAAAAATCACTACCGTTGCTAGGGGCTAGATAAGGAAAATTTGATTAGAAACTACACTGTTGTAAAGCGGCTTTGCTGAACTTTCTTTAATCGACCAGGTCGATTGCTTGCCAGATCCCTCCAATTAGTTGACGTAATCGGTGTCGTGACCACGAATATGATGCTCGCTGGAATCCTCATCGCTAGACAAAGAGGAGCCATCACTGCCCCTCTCCTCGTCAGCGGGTACTGTCACCCCGCCGCGCTGGCTATGGCGCATCCGGTACTCGACGGCGACACAAATCATGTGGACGATGCACTGCAGGGCGTATCCAATGACCCAGGTCCGGAGCGGCATGGGGGATTTTCATCGCGGCTGAGCACGAGCATGACGGCGGCGACGGTGATGAAGGAGAGGCCCAGTCCGCCTGCCTCTCCTCGAGGTGCTCGGCCGCCGGCTCCCGCATCATCCGCCGGGCGATGCGGTGCGGTCTCCGCGAAGTAAGTGGGGAGCGACGGGAGAGGGCGGGCGGCGCCTGTGAAGGGGTGGAGGAGGGACGCGACGAGACCAGCCCGGTCGGTTGCTAGGGTCCAGCCGTGCGGGGACACATAGAGACGGCGGCGTCGGCAGGCATCCGCGATTGGGACGTGCAGACGGAGGTTGGGCTTGATGCAAGGGACTGGAGGCGGCGCCGGCAGGCTCGAGGCAGGAGATTGGGGGCGGCGCCGGTGAGCTCGAGGCAAGGGCTTGGGGGCGGCGCATCGTGGAGGGGTGCTCGCGATGTGGGATTTCCACAGGTTGGTGATCGCTTGGCGGTGGCTGTGGCAGTAATATTACCAACTTTCAGGGGTAAAATCGTCCAAAATCGGCAAACGGAAATTTTTAAGCTGACGAACGACATGAATTGTTTTAATAGTACTGGTAAAATGCCCGTGCGTTGGCACGGGAAAACAAAATAATATACATATTAATTAGACTAATTGTTCTAATTTTATAAAAGTGTGGCAAACATGTTCTTTCCATTCATATAGTGATGAATACTAATTCTTTTCTACGTCATCCCTCCTTAGGAGTCATCTTATATCTTCATAAAATCTTTCCCGCTCCCCCTCCACTTCCATTTTCACCAGCCACCATTGTTCTAGCATAGTCGTTGTTTCAAAGTTTTGTGATCTCTCTTTACCAATTATCGCTTGTGCACCATTTTTAAAAATTAGCAAGCATATGAAATGGTCCTCAAGTGTCGCTAGAGATGATAGTGTATTGTAATTTGTATGTCACCCATTGCAAGAGATGATGGTATATAAAATGTCTAAAATATGACAATGTTTGTCCCTCTATATTCTTCTATGGCAACAAAATAACACATTTAAACCAAAGAAACTTAATAGAAAACTAATATAGTGTATAGATGAGAACAAAAAAATAAACCTTTTCTCAAACTTCAACAACTTCATTTGCACATTGTTGCATCATGAGCATGTGACGAACCCACGGTCACGAACTCGTGGCAGTACAAAATGAACTATAGCACATGGTTAGTATGAACCCATGGTCACATTCCTCACTTTTGTGTGAATCATGTTCCTTCACCACACACCTCACATGCTATTTCTATGCACAAGTCACGGCCACTCGGTGCTAGTGCAACTTTGGCCAATATGAGCTCAAACCTCGTTGCGGACCACCCCTTCACATACTACTATTGCTAGTGAGGCCTTCTATTACATGAAGATGATGGATACGCTAAACTCACACTTCCAAAGTCAGAGACTCTCCCTCCTTCCTTAGTCGCCCCTCGCCAATTCGGTCGGGTTGTGTCGTTGATCTGCAGACGATGAGCTGGTCCTTATTGTCCTGTTGTCCTCCTACTGGAAAGGAGTTCTGCTCTCCACCTTGCTTATCAACAACAGGTTGTTGCAGCTCTCTAGCTCGAAGGAATTTTTTAGCTGTCACAGTTTTCTAGTCCCCTTAACCCCCCGGCTCATTTTAATGAGTGCATGCTCAATTGATCCTATCTGAAATAAATGAATACAATTATTTAGCTTCTTTTTTATTCAAATATTACACAATAGGCAATTTCGAAAAGTAGTTTGATTTAGACATAAGCTACTCTAGTCACATGACTTGGGAAAATTAAATTTTTTGATCCGACCATGACATATGACCACTGGTCTTATTGATTGCACAATTCGCATATATTGAAAAACTTACATAATTCGCAGTATATCTTGTCTCTTATCTTAAAAAATCAAGAAAAGCATCTGCTACTTTAAAAATAATAACACGTAGAAAGGTTTTTTGCATGCAATTTCCTGCATAATATAAATGACCACTAACTCTGAAATATCATGCTTAATAAGTTATAAAAATGTTGTCCTCAATGATCCTCTTAACCCATAGTCATGTAACAAAGAGGTCATACTCATGTAACAAAGATTAATGGCGAGTTTTGAAAGGATTTGTTCATACTTTCAGACTTATTAACATACCCTATACACCGTGTCACCAATGATTCAAAAGTGCAGTAAAATGAATGCATGTCTGAATATGGTATTAGTATGAATAAGGACGTACCACCATCACGACAATGGCCAAAAGCTCCGAGAGAAATAATTTAGAATGTCCCGAAAAATATTGGAAGAGCGCATTTGTATCTAACAATATTTCTTACCTAGGAACCAAAATGCTAATAACCAAGACAACATTCACAAAAGTATATACATCAACAGTTGACTTTCTATCAAGAGATATCTTTGCTAAAATAATTTTAATTATTAGCTAGCTAAATACATGTGTGTTGATAGGCAACTATAAGCATATGGGCAAGCAACAAACATTGGCCAATAGAGTCACAAATTACATTGTCTGCTTGACCAATCTCATCTCTATGTATTTTAAGAGGACATGCCTATTGACGAAACATCATATGACCACTCTCGCTCTAATCTCGACAACCAACAATGCTTTTACCACTTCCTAGAAAACTGCTTTGACCTAAAAACAAACAGAATAATGTAGCTAAGTAGGCAACGGAGACATGAAAATTTGAAGTCCGACGCTATAGAATATTTGAAGAGCCCATGCTAAATTAATCAGTGTACAATGTCTCGCTAATAACGCGTTATAGCACGGTATGTCACACTAATAGCGTAATTTTAAGTCTGACACCATTTACATATCACATTATTTTGATAGTGGAAAGTAGCAAAGCCAGAGAGGAATGAAAGCGTACGTGATCTAGTTGATAGACCATGCCCGGATTGCATGGGTGATGTAGATGCGGGTGTCGTCCCACTGGACAACAACACGGGTGCGTGCATGCGGTCATGGATGGACTTGATACTGACGGTTTGGCTAGCGTGGGGCACACGCTTGAGACAATGTAGGCGATGAATAAGGTTCGCGCCTAGCTATCACCGGTGTTCTAGAGCAAGTAGAACCTCCACCGTCCATGTACCCCAGGAAATAGGACCTCCTCGCTTGCTCTGGGTCGCACGCCTGCCACACCACCTGGTATGACAACAACGAGTTTATACACCATCGTTGAGAACATGTAGATCGCTTACGCCATGTGCGTATACTCATCCCTGCACACAGGGTGCGTGGCGTGCATCCAATGGTCCCGTAAATTTCTCTCGCTTTCATGTCTTCCGTTAGAAATAAAAAAATATGGAGAATCCCTCGGAACCAACTGGTACAAAAGTCAAAGACTCGTAGCAATTCTCGTACTCCGGTGATGCGGCCACACCATCCGCCACCAGGCTCTCCAGATGACCTCCGGGTTGGACCTGACAGCCCTAAAAGAGTAGAACGCCCTCTACTTCCTTGCCCTTGGACGGCGTCGCTGCAGAGTGCCCATGTCGTCCTTTTCCTCCTCGATCATGACCATCCACATTGACTGGACTATGGAGAGAGTTTGCTATGCGAGATGGAGAATTTTTTAATATTTCTTCAAGATTTTTTTTTGAAAGGAGCAATCGCCTTGCCTTGGACCTGTTGTTTGAGGAATATTGATTAGTCTAATCGTCGAATACATGAACAGTTGCTAGCTGACGTAAGAACCATCAGCCAATTTGATTTTGCTTGGATCGGTCCTCAACATGGTGGACACCATGATGGCAGGCTGTACGATTGTCGTGGTGGGCAACAGCAACTTCTGCACCGTGTACCCTGCGGGTCTCTCCGGCAGCTCCCAGTCCGAGCTTGTTGCCGTCAAACTCCACCCGCAGCTGCAACAACCCCTCCGCGGCGGCTTCCAGTAGGAACTCGACGCGCTTCTCCGTGTCCGCTCTACGCACATCGTCCGACTCCTTCCCTTCTGCGACCAGCGGGACGATGCAGTGAGTTGTGGACAAAGATGTCGTCGCCTTGCAGCCCACCCCGCGCGCGTAGCTAGCTCCTGGAGGATGACGGGTCCAGCTTCATGGGGGCCGTCGGCAGCGGCGAACATAGTATATTTTCCTGAAGGGTGGGGATACAGAGTCGCGAGACTGAAACAATATGGAGTCACGAGTATATATTCTGTATTTCCTTTTTCTTTTTCAGGTAAAAGCAACGAAGCAGGGCACAACAAGGAATAGCCGCACGGATGGTCGAGGAACGTTTGGGCCGCACGGATGGTCGTACAACGATGTCGCAGGCAAGCCGCGTCAGATAGACAATGGCTATTATGGCATCGATTAATTCTACTCCCTTCGTCCAGAAATAACTGACTTCGATTTATCTAGCTTTGAATGTATCTAGATGCATTTTAGTGTATAGATATATTCGGATCTAGACAAACCTAAGTCAGTTATTTCTGGAGGGAGGGAGTATTTACTTATTAGTTGTGATTTTATTTTGCATAGAAATATGGACGTGGAGAGGGAAGCGTGGCGCACGGATCGGCCATACGCGCGCATACAGAGGCGAAGGCCGTGAATGCAGTTAATGCATTATTAATGGGTAGAGAATTTATATCCCGATTATGCGAGATTAATGGGTAGAGTAATTATGCCAGTTATTGCGGCTAGTAATTGCAGCTATTAATTGGTGGATGTGCAAATCAGGGACATCGCCAATGTCATTGGAAAGTCCTGGAGCGTTTGATCTGATAGATTTGAAGGCCGAGATTAATTGTTCCTGCCTAGTTGGAGGAAACAGAGAAAATTCGTTCTTTTTAGATAGTAGAGATAGAGATAGAGAGAATTTATATCCCGATTATGCGAGATTAATGGGTAGAGTAATTATGCCAGTAATTGCGGCTAGTAATTGCAGCTATTAATTGGTGGATGTGCAAATCAGAGACGTCGCCCAATGTCATTGGAAAGTCCTGGAGCGTTCGATCTGATAGATTTGAAGGCCGAGATTAGTTGTTCCTGCCTAGTTGGAGGAAACAGAGAAAATTCGTTCTTTTTAGATAGTAGAGATAGAGATAGAGAGAATTTATATCCCGATTATGCGAGATTAATGGGTAGAGTAATTATGCCAGTAATTGCGGCTAGTAATTGCAGCTATTAATTGGTGGATGTGCAAATCAGAGACGTCGCCCAATGTCATTGGAAAGTCCTGAAGCGTTCGATCTGATAGATTTGAAGGCCGAGATTAGTTGTTCCTGCCTAGTTGGAGGAAACAGAGGAAATTCGTCCTTTTTAGATAGTAGAGATAGAGATAGATAGAGGCGGAAGATGGATCTGAACAAGAAATTGATTAAATTATTTTGGACCACTGATCTTAAATCAGACGGCCAGTTTTGGCCCCAAGTTGTTATCCGGGCAGCCCCTGACACGCCGCCGCTCCTACCCGACTCCTCTCTGCTCACCTCTCCACCACTCCCCCGCCACCCAGACCGCGATGGCGGCGCCGCTCGCCCCCCTCACCGCCGCCCGCCTCGGGCGGAGCCTCGGCCATCGCCACCGCGTGCTCCTCCTAGCCTCCATGCGCCACTACGGCGCTCTCCCTACCCCGCTTTCCGTCCCCGCTCCGCGGCGCCGACTCCCGCCTCCGTCTCCTCGCCACCTCACCCGCTCCCTCACCGCCGCCACGGTCGTCTCTGAGCCCCAGGCAGAGTAAGTTAGTTCTTCTTGCACACCTGTCATTTCGCTCAGCTGGTGATGCTGCCGTTGTGTTAAACAATTAAAGCATCAGAAAACCTGTAAATTGTAGGAAAACTGCATCGGGTTATTGTTTGAAGTGAACTCTCGGTTTCATCTGTTAAAAAGTGTTTCTGTTTTGTGCACAAAGATAGAAGATTACCTTGCTTTAGACCATTCATGATCCAGTGCGAGCTAATAGGTGATGTATGGCTGCAATCTCACTATCTCTCCGGTCCATATTATTGTTCTCAACTTTATCTATCTCTCCGAATCTAGACAAAATTGAGAACATTAATATGGATCGGAGGGAGTATTTAGGTTGGCTCTTGCCTCTGTCAGTGTGCTGAAACATTTTGCTTTTAGTGTTTAATAACAAGCTCATACATGGACATCATACCAGAAGTATGCATTGTTTCTGTTTTTATTAGCTATTGAGTTTCATGTAAGTGATTGTTCTTTTTTAGCAATAACAGAGATATTGCCGTCCGAACTACGATCAGTTAATAGATCTCATAATGATTTCTGCTCGCATTGTGAAATATAACCGTGCTTTCTGCTTTTGGTTTGTCTAGTTTAGAGTCTGGTCCAGCGACAGTAAGCAAGGGGCGCATCTACCATGAGACATACGGGTGCCAGATGAATGTAAATGATATGGAGATTGTGCTATCAATCATGAAAAAAGAAGGGTACAATGACATTGTTCCTGACCCTGAGAGTGCAGAGATAATATTTATCAACACCTGTGCAATCCGTGAGAATGCAGAGCAGAAAGTTTGGCAGCGCCTCAACTACTTTTGGTTCCTCAAAAGGCAATGGAAAGCTAATGTTGCTGGAGGGAGATCGAAATCTCTGCGTCCTCCCAAGATTGCTGTTCTCGGGTGCATGGCAGAGCGGTTGAAGGAGAAAATACTTGATTCAGATAAGATGGTTGATGTTGTCTGTGGACCTGATGCGTATAGGGACCTTCCTAGGTTGCTCCAGGAAGTTGATTATGGGCAGAAGGGTATCAACACACTCCTCTCACTTGAAGAGACTTATGCTGACATCACTCCAGTTAGGATTTCCAGCAATTCGGTTACCGCATTCGTTTCAATTATGAGGGGTTGTAATAATATGTGCTCGTTTTGCATTGTTCCCTTTACTCGAGGCAGGGAGAGGTCGCGTCCAGTATCTTCTGTTGTCCGAGAAGTTGGTGAGCTCTGGGATGCAGGCGTGAAAGAAGTAATGCTTCTTGGTCAGAATGTAAACAGTTATAATGACACTTCTGAAGTTGAGGAGTTGGAGCCTGGTCAAAACTGGCAGCTCAGCGAAGGATTTTCCAGCAGGTGCAAGGTGAAGAATATGGGATTGCGTTTTGCTGATCTCCTGGACCAGTTGTCTCTGGAATACCCTGAGATGCGGTTCAGGTTTACCTCTCCACATCCAAAGGATTTCCCTGATGAGTTGCTATATTTGATGCGGGATAGGCACAACATTTGCAAACAAATTCACTTGCCAGCACAATCAGGCAGCACAGAGGTACTGGAACGAATGAAGCGGGGTTACACTCGAGAAGCATATTTGGAGCTTGTGCAGAAAATTCGTAATGTCATTCCAGATGTTGGGCTAAGCAGTGATTTCATAAGTGGTAAGACATACCTGTGATCTTATTTTTCATAATCACAATGCTCCCAGCGTGGATATCTATTTCCTGTTTGATTGAGTTCAAAACACTGCAATGTGGTTAGTGGCTAGGAAAGATCAACTTGGATTAGGAATCTATAGTAATTACTAATCACTACCTGAGCTTCTACGTAATAATTAGCATCATGTAGTGAGAGTATATCTTGGTCTTATGTTTGAGAAAGCTGTTTTCCATGTCCTCAAAATGTGTCAGTCATGTCTTACATATGTCTAATTGCAGCTTAGAATGGAGTACCTCGGTAGTCCAAATAGTGTCCGTTATTTCTATCTTGTTACAGTTTACAGTTAGTACCTCGGTAGTCTTAGCAATATATCCTATGTTAAAGATGGTATTCTCAGTAACATGCTGCAAAGTATCATGCAGTTCTACAAAGCGTTTAGGATACATGACAACGGGATTTTTCTTGAATTCCTACTGCTATAAATAGAATGTAACAAAACATTTTTTAGTTATAGCGGCAGCGCTGCCATGTGCTGTTAAGCCTGCAACTCATTGATCACATCTGCGCTGCAACATGCCTGGTTACTTGCATCATTTAAGGCGGCGTCTATTATCTTTTTAGAGATGCTTCTATGCTAACCTCTCAAAAGTTGCACAAAGTGAAAGCACAAATCACTGGTGAATTTCATCCTACCCTACATGATCCAACTTCTATTGAAGTGACTTTTGAACCTTTGGTTCATTCGTCATGCTATTTGTAGATGGTTTACTTACTGCACTTTTGTATGTATGGTTTTTCTCTTAATGTGACAAGTATGTTTCTGATGTACAACAGGATTTTGTGGAGAGACGGAAGATGACCATGCCGACACTCTTAGCCTTGTAAGGGCTGTTGGATATGATATGGCTTACATGTTTTCATATAGCATGAGAGAGAAGACCCATGCTCACCGGAATTATGAGGACGATGTCCCGGATGATGTTAAGCAGAGGAGACTTACAGAACTGATCAACACCTTCCGTGAAACCACAAGAAAGATCTATGACTCTCAGGTTGGCACAACACAACTAGTTCTAGTGGAGGGTCCGAATAAGCGAGCTCCTGAGACAGAGCTGTTTGGAAAAACCGATAGGGGGCACAGGGTCTCTTTTACCAGTTTCCCTGTACCGCATACATCGGAAGGTGACGGAGCTCGTAAGCCAGTGGTTGGTGACCTTGTTGAGGTAAAAATTCTCAGGTCGTCAACAGCATCGTTATCCGGAGAGCCAATTGCGCGCACAAGCTTGGGCATGTACTGCAAGAATCATGCATCTGCAGCATGCGCTGTTGCTTCCTAAGGAGTACTCGAGATGATGGCATTCCACATCTGAAGTTCTGAACTGAACCAGAGAACCCTGCACAATATTTCACTTGAAATGACTGCAATTGGGATAGTGCAATTTAACTTAGCGTGGACATCTTTTTGTGAGGAAATATTGGTTGTCTAGTTTTGGGTGGAAAGGTAGCATGGTGTTATGCTTCGAGCAGCTGAAATCCGAATAATCGTCCACCTTATATGCCTGCTACTGGTGTGCTGAAGTGTACTGGAGCAGCTGAAATCCGACGTAATCCGAAGTACTTGTTGTAAAGTTCACATTTTCATTAAAAAAATTTGCACGCTGCAGTGCTTAGAAATGTTTCTTGCTGAGCCAATGGTGAGCCCGCATTATAAATTATAGTACTCCCTCAGACCCATATTAGTTGACTTAGATTTATCTAGATTCGGATGTATCTAGTACTAAAACATGTCTAGATTGACACCTACTGCATCCATCCATGTCAAAGACACTGCTATTTCCTACAAGATCACGAATGTTTATGGGCCAACCAGAAGCAACTTGAAAGAGGCTTTTTTTCACCGAACTCTTAGACGCGAAGCCTACAAGTGGAACACAATGGCTCGTCACCGGAGATTTCAACCAAATTCATAGAGCCCAAGACAAGAACCGTGGCAAACTAAACCGAAGAAGATTAGTTAAATTCCAAAGCACTCTAAACTCTTGTAGTCTTAAGGCAATTCATCTCCAAAACCGCAAATACACTTGGAGCAATGAACAAATCAACCCTATTCTTTGCAAGCTTGATGGCTTCTTTTGCAATGAAGAGTGGGATGTCACCTTCTCAAAGCACCTCCTCCATGCTCTCTCCTCGTCTCTGTCGGACCATTGCCCCCTACTCCTTGCAAATGACAGTGGACCAAAAAAACCTAAATCCTTTCACTTCGAAAACTTTTGGGTAAAAATGCCAAAGTTCAAGGAGGAGGTTGACAAGGCATGGAGCGAGCATTCAACCCATGTTGAGCCTTGCCAACGGCTTTTCCACAAGCTTAAGAAAACCGGACAAAGATTGAGAAAGTGGAGTAGAACTCTATTCTCCAAAGCAAAAGTGGAGCTCCATATGGCCTTGAAAGTTATCCTTCGACTTGATATAGCGTAAGAAGGACGAAGTCTAAGTACGGAAGAGATAGATATTCGGACGCGACTTAAAATAAGAGTTACTGGGCTTGCGGTGCTCCAAAAAACTAGGAAGAGGCAAGCCTCCCGCGTGACTAATATAAGAGAGGGTGACGCCAATACAAGATACTTCCATCTCCGGATAAATGGAAGGAGGAAAATCACATCCATAGGCTAAAGCGCAATAACGGTTGGATCAC
This sequence comes from Avena eriantha, assembly GCA_910589775.1. Taxonomy (NCBI): domain Eukaryota; kingdom Viridiplantae; phylum Streptophyta; class Magnoliopsida; order Poales; family Poaceae; genus Avena; species Avena eriantha. The sequence goes on from OU342743.1 coordinate 326,484,499, forward strand.
GGAACATAACCAAAAGAAAGAAACCATCCACGCCCACTTCCAAAAGATTATTAAAAAGGGGCATTTGAGATCACAGAACTTCAATTGGAATGTCATCCCAACCCCTCAATGTGACCTCTCCAATATCGATGGACCCTTTGGAGGATGAAGTGAAGGCCGCGGTGGACAATACCGCTAGTGACAAGGCACCAGGACCGGATGGCTTCACCGGGGCTTTCTTCAAAGCTTGTTGGAGCACCATAAAAGATGACATATTGGCAGTGGTTAACCAATTCGCAAGCCTCCAATCAAACAATCTCCATTGGCTAAACTCCACAAATATTACCCTCATTCCCAAAAAAGAGGGGTCGAAGATGTCACTGATTTTAGGCCAATTAGCCTCATCCACGCCATCTCCAAGCTCATTTAAAAAATGATAGCGGCGCGTCTTGCCCCACACATGAAAAGCTAGTATCAAACGCCCAAAGTGCTTTTTATCAAGAAAAGAAGTATTCACGACAATTTTTTGTATGTAAGGAACCTTGCTAGGAAGCTCCACAAGTCAAAATCTCCAACACTACTCTTGAAGCTCGACATCAAGAAGGCTTCGATTCGGTCCGATGGGACTACTTAATGGATATGTTGCACCACTTGGACTTCCCTAGTAAATTTAGAGATTGGATCTCGGTGCTGCTTCGTACCGCTACTTTGAGAGTCCTTCTTAATGGTGTTGCTGGTGACCCTATCAAGCATGGAAGAGGATTAAGACAAGGAGACCCCCTATCTCCGCTTCTTTTCGTTTTGGCTATTGACCCGTTTCATCACATCCTTCGTAAAGCCACGGATCAAGGTCACCTACACAAGCTCCGCGGGCGTGCCCCCACTGTTAGGACCTCACTCTATGCTGACGATGCCGCCATCTTTTTGAAGCCTCTCAAACACGATATTGACTTCCTTGCTGCCACGCTTGACAATTTTGGAGAGGTTATCGGACTTGTGACGAATTGTGCAAAAAGCCAAGTGGCGCCTATTCAATGTGACAATATCAATCTTGATGACATTCTACAAGCCTTCCCGGCTACCCGCACTACCTTTCCAATGAAATACCTTGGGCTTCCCTTGTCAGTGACTAGACTTAGAAGAATCCATTTCCAACCACTCGAAGATAGGGTGGTGGCTAAACTCATTCCGTGGATTGGAAAGCATGTCACTATGGCGGGTCGGACACCACAAGTGAAAGCGGTCCTTACAAGCATTGTCATATATTTCATCACCGTTCTTGAGGTCCCTATTAAGGTCCTAACGAAGATTGATAGTTTGAGAAGAGCCTACTTCTGGGCGGCTAGTGATAAAGTTACCGGTGGGAAGTGCAAAGTCAATTGGGATTTTGTATGTAAGCCAAAAGAAAAAGGGGACTATGGATTTTGAATCTTAGAAAATTTGCCGGTGCTCTTAGGCTAAGATGGCTTTGGAAAGAATGGAAAAAACGAGGACAAACCGTGGGCGGGGCTTGGTAACCCTTGAAACCCCAAGGACCATAACCTCTTTGCGGCGGCAACCAAAGTAACCATTGGGAATGATAAGAAGGCACTTTTTTGGGAGGCAAGTTGGCTAGACGGAGAGAGACCTAAAGATGTGGCCCCTTTATTTTTGACATCTCAAAGAAGAAACGATGCTCGGTGCAACAAGCTCTTCTAAATAACTTTTGGGTCTCACAAATCAACACGCAAGATAGACTCACCGTGCAACATATTGAACAATTTTACAAGCTTTGGGAGAGGCTAGCCAACATCAATTTAGACCAACACACCCCGGATGATATCACTTGGAAACTAACAAGAGATGGATGTTACTCGGCTAAATCGGCATATAACATGCAATACTTGGGACAAGTCAACTCCTTGATGCCGAACATGGTTTGATAACCTTGGGCGACTCCCAAGTGCAAAATCTTCGCATGGTTGGTTTTACAAAACCGGGTTTGGACGGCGGATAGACTCGCTCGAAGAGGTTGGCCCAATTGTGACCGTTGCAAACTTTATAACCAAACACAAGAATCGGCCTCACACCTACTTTTCAAATGTCGCTACTCAATGAGAGTTTGGAACAAGATAAAAGTTGGCTCGGCCTACAAGACATTGACACCGCAAATTGGCACAACTATAGATCCGTGAAAGAATGGTGGAAAGAGGTGATACACAAAAGGGGAGCGTAAAGGAAGGCTATGTCCTCAATGGCAATGTTGGTCTCTTGATAAATTTGGAAGGAGCGAAATGCTAGGGTCTTCTAAAACCACGTCGTAACCGTGGAAATGGTTGTCAACAAAATTAAGAAGGAGGCTTCTATGTGGTGCCTTTGCCGGCGTCAAGGCCATTAACAGTATAATGCCGTGTGAGTAGTTGTTCCTGTGTGTTGACTTTGTGGCTGTCTTGGTGTTTTGCCAAGGCTTTGTTTTTTTAACACTCTAAGAACTTCTCCTTAATTAATAAAAATGGCAATTTTTTTACAGCGTTTCAAAAAGAAAGAAAGAATTCTTACATCTGGCGACAGACTTGCTTGGGAGCGGCTGTTGTTGCGTTTTGGTAGCTAGATCAGTTTGCCCAATACTGCAATTTTTTTTGGGAAAGCTTTGATTTGGAAGAACAAGAAAGCATAGGAAAAACAGGACAATATCTGCATGATTATGTTTGGAATCAATGGCGTAGTTACGAAATGCAGGGTGAAATTACAATGCTATATTAAAGCCCGTCAACTTCTCGCTTCACAGGGGGTCTACTGTATTGCCATTTTTAATTGGGCAGAAGCAGTGGGTGCAATTTCAAGAGGAGAGGGGCTACAGTTTGAACCTAATTCTCAGTACTTTTCTAATTCCGCTAGAAGCCCACTAAACAGGTACTCCCTCCGATTTAGAAATATAAAACATTTTAATTTTGTGAAATAAATGTATTTAAACGCTTTTTTAGTGTATAGGTTCACTCCAAACCTCTACGAATCATAAAGCTAAAACATCTTATATTTCTGAACGGAGGGAGTACTATGTAGATACATCCAAATTTAGGCAAATCAAAGTCACTTATTTTCGGACGGGGGAGTACATACAATCCATACTAGTACAAAGTCTAGATGTACATCCTCTCATCTGTTTTAACATATTTTAAAAAATATATCAGACTTCAATATTTAGTTCAAAGTTGGATTCTGGTTAGCTATATTCTAAACAGATTTGTTACTAATCCGTTATAATATATTATATTATCACTACCCATGCTGTTTTATCGAAGGACATATAACAGAGCATTAATGTTTCGACATCCATGTACTATGTGGTAATAGTATTGTTTTTTGAGGCCAACATTAATCTCTCTATATATCTACTACCTTAAAAGAGTCAACGGTTTACGTCGTCGCCTGATACGTCAATCCGTTAGTCGCTTCGTCTATTTGGTCCTCTTTTTATTCGGTTTTGCTAGTTTTCAGTCGCATGAGAACTTTTTAGGTCCCAGTCGTCTCTTTTACCGTTCGATTTACCTCGTGATTCGTGCAAAGTGAAAGTTACACATGAGTTAGAACTAGGGTGTAACTGAGAATTTAATGAGTTGCAAGTAGGTTGTAACTGAGAATTAGTACAAATCTTATGAGTTACAACTAGGTTGTAACCGAGAATTACCACAAATATTAGAATGACATCAGTGACTTAGACATAAGAAGTTCTTAGGCGCCTGAGAACTTCTTAGGTCTCAGTCGCCTCTTTCACCGTTCGATTTACCTCGTGATTCGTGCAAAGTGAAAATTACACATGAGTTGCAACTAGGGTATAACTGAGAATTTAATAAGTTGCAACTAGGTTGCAACTGAGAATTAGTACAAATCTTATGAGTTGCAACTGAGAATTAGTACAAATATTAGGATGATATCAACGGCTTAGACATAAGAAGTTCTCAGGTGCCTGAGATCTAGGCACTCCCTTTTTTAATTTACCTGGTCAGTAATTTGGTAATCAACCCATGGTCCATGACTTTATCCTTTCTTGGTCGTTCCTGGCGACAAGTTGCTCTATCGCCTTTGTGTGCCGCCCCAGGATTCCCGTCTCCATGCCCACCCCACCCACCCCATCGTCAGCTTTCCCACGCGGCCGCCGCGTCGGCTTACCCTGATCGGCTGGTTTTTCCTGCCTGAAGACCAGCTTGAGGGCCATATCAATGGTCACGGGGCCAACTCGATGGGTGACGAGTGGTCCTTGGGCGTGAGGAAGACAACACGGACATCAGCGACGACGGCCAGAGTAAGGAACACTACCGTTGGTGCTCGAGGACGAGCGGCTCCCACGCCACCACCATCAGAGGTGTCCGGCCGGTCGCATACAACCCGCGCTCACCGCCGTGAGTTTTTATAGATAATAGGCACCAAGGTGCCCTACTTTAAATTAATGAAGGAGAGAGTTCACAACCACAACCACCGACGCAAATAAAAGTGCTGAGGCCTATAGCTTAGCTACATAAACTACCCTCGCCCCAGACAAGCTGAGAGCTGAGCACTACTGCCGCACTGTGAATCACCGTTTCCTGGTGTCATCTTGAGGTATAGCAACCTTAGCTCATTTGCCATCCACTCGATGTCCTCTTTGTCCTTCGCCTTTGCATTTAGCCTCCAGAGCTGCAAGAAGATGATCATTTTGTATAGCAAGTCAGCTGGATGGCGGAGCACCGTAGACTAGATTGTAAGTTTGTTACGAGTAAGCCATAGCGACCAGGATTGCGCGACAAAGAGCGTCTAGAGAAGACGCCTAGGTTGCCCCGAGAACCCAGAAAGAATCGTATGGAAGTGAGCAAAGCTGGTGGAGTGCCAGTTGCAACCTAGGATTTGTCTAATCGTGTCCCAAGCAAACACCGCCGTGAGATTCATCTCCAGCAAGCGGAAGACCCAGGTTGGTTTGCATCTCTCCTCCTGGGTTGCAAGATCAGCAACAGTCCTGTCGAGATATATTGACGCAACATTCATTCAGGAGCTTGTTTTCTGTTCTAGTACTGTACAAGAAAAGGTGCACAAGAAGCAGCACATTGCCTTTCACGGACTGCAGGGTCTCTTGGCTATTCAAATCATGAAATCGATGCAGCAATTGTTATGACCGGCCTCACGTACAGCTGGCGGAAGCCTCCTAGTGGGCTGAATTAGAGGCCCCATTTATTTTATTATATAAAGAGTTGTAATCAGACCTTTCAGATTAAGCAATAATCAGAGTTATTATTGCCGACTCCTTGAGGAGTCGGCCTTGAACCCTAGCTGCCGCCTTCTCTTCCTCGCAACCACGGCGTGTCGTCGCCGTCGGCGACGCCCAGCTCTTCTCCATCCTCCCTTCCACCCATACAATCTACGACCTAGACCTGGTAGATTAGCTGGTTCTACCAATTTGGTATCAGCTAGCTCAGGCTCGATGTCTTCGGGATTGTCCACCGCCTCCGCCGTGATCGCCACCTCCGACGCGCCCACCTCCATGGAGTCGCCGCCGGCCACTTCGGGACCGGCCGCTGCGGGACAGACCGCGCCGCCCACCGAACCCGCCCCTCTCCTCTCGCAGCAGGAGGTCTCAACGGCCGTCCGCGACCTAACCTGGGCGGTCACAAACCATCGGACCTTCCTCCAGGAATTCACGGCGCCATCCTAGCCGGGGCAGGGGTTCTTTGCGCCGCAACCACCGCCGTTCGCCGCGCCCTTCACACCGTCCCCACCACCGCTGCCGACAGCCGTCACCTCGCAGCAGGGGATCCCGATCACGCAGATCAAGTTCCCACCATCGCCGTCGCAGCTGCCGGCCTGGCTCGACCAGTCTACGTACAAGACGGCGCCCGCCTAGCCGACCGCGCCGGCGCCGGCCGCCGCCTTCGGGGGATTCACCGGGTACGGCGAGCCGTATACATCTATGGCGCCGACCTACTCTCCCCCCGCGGCGCTGGGTTGTTCCGAAGGATCCTACGCCGCTGTTCCGCACGTCCAACAGCCACCCCGCTTCACCAAGCTCGAGTTTTTCACCTACGACGGCACCGTCGACCCCCTAAACTGGCTCAATCAATGTGAGCAATTCTTTCGGGGGCAGCGGACACTGGCATCGGACCGCACCTGGATCGCCTCCTACCACCTTCGTGGTGCCGCCCAGACATGGTACTACGCCCTCGAGCAGGACGAGGGCGGGATGCCGTCGTGGGAGCGTTTCCGCGACCTGTGCCTCCTGCGCTTTGGACCCCCGGTACGCGGCAGCCGGCTGGCTGAGCTTGGACGCCTTCCCTTCACAGGCTCAGTGCAGGACTTCGCCGACCGCTTCCAGACATTGGCGTGCCATGCGCCTGACGTCACGGCTCGCCAACGCGCCGAGCTCTTCATCGGGGGCCTATCCGACCACATCCGCGTCGACGTGGAGATGCGCGAACCACAAGACCTGCAGACGGCCATGTACTACGCACGCGCCTACGAGCAGCGCGCCATCGCCATGCAGCAGACTTTCCTGGGCCGTGGGGCGCGACCCCCACCTCACCCGGCCCCGGCGGCCCCTGCCCCGACGCGTCCCGCCCTGCCACCTGCCCCCGCGGCTGTGTCGGCGCCGACGCGCCCTTCCGTCGCCCGACCGTGGCCGAGCAGCTCGATCGGCGCCGCAAGGGGTTGTGCTTCAACTGCGACGAGACCTATGCGCCGGGTCACGTGTGCGCCCGCCTGTTTTACTTGGAGACTGTAACTACCTCGGTGAATTACGCTCTTAGTTAATGCCTGGATGAACGAAAGTGGTTAAAATAGTACGGTGGGGCCCAAGGCCACTCACGGTAGACCTTTCGGCCGTCCTAACCACTTTCGGTCAACGGGACAAGAACGAGCGGCGTAATCGGCAGGCGAAGGGATCAAATACATACACAAATGAGTATGTATGCAAGCCACATACAACAGTACATCAGAGCCATTCCATCTAAAAGAAATAGAAATATTGCAACGCCATACGGCAAGATCCAAATGTCCTAGATAGATATAATAATTTAGGATAGCTCCTCATACATCACCCATCAGAGTATCAGGCGGAAGCGGAAAACAAGATCCGAGTACGGATAAGAAGCAAATTGGCATAAGATGCCCCATAAATAAACGCATCCCGCCCACAGATCACACGGATCCCCGTTCCCGGAATCTCTACACCGAATGATCGTTGCCAACATCATCTGACTCTTCCACCCAGTATCCATCTTGCGGGTACACCTGTTCATCTGAATCAAACAATTTATCGTGTGAGACCCTAGGGGTACTCAGCAAGTCTTTATGCCACTAAAGGGGACACAACCTGGGGTGACGCAATTGCAGCAAAAGATAATACCTAACAATTCTATAGAGACTCGCTAACCTTCCGCCTAACCAAAGATAGACGGAAGTCCGTGAATTAAGAACAACAGTTATAACAGTATAATTATCAGATCCATCCTCCTCCTCGCTTACCAACGAGGAAGCGGACGAACAACCCCCATCATCCGTTGGCAGTTTTTATTAACCATTCCATGAGTATTGCACTTTTTACTAGTCAAGTACTTAGTCAATTTGAAAGCGGTACTTTAGTTATACTTGTCTATGATCGAGAAACTGTGCTCCAAGTCGTCCATAACCGCGGACACGGCTTTTAGAAAGATTTACCCTGCAGGGGTGCACGAATAGCAACACACACTCGATCAACCTCGGAAAAACCAAATCAAAACCCAACGAGGCATTCACGACAAAGCAATCACAGGATTCAGAAATATTTCAGGGGGCCACCCCATTAAGCTACCCGCAACGAAGTTGGCCGGCTCCGAGACGGACCCAAGGTTTGTGTGGACGGCGGTAAACGACTGGGAACCCGAAAATGTGACTGGGCTTGTCGATACAGCGAAAACGTGTCACGATCCAAAACAGTACAGGTGCTCCTCGCACAATCTTAAATAAAACAGTAACATGGCATAAGTACAAGATAGTAATAAAGCCCCAAACTAATTGTGGCCCCAAGAAATAAGAATGAATCAAGCTCTGGCTCAGGGGGGTCCATAGGCCTCCCGGATGTGGATAGTGCGAATAAACAAGGAACAGGAATCAAGTACTCGGGGTCCTATGGGACACAAGTGAGCATGAAAAACCAAATAGCAGATATTGCTCACCGGTGCCTCTTTCATTAGTTATCCCATTACTACTCCAGTTATGTTGTTTAGGTACCTCGTTATCCTTTAGACACTCACATACCCTACTCATGCTTTTCTACGACTCGCATGGCTCAAACAACTCCTGTAGTAATGGCTCATGGGACCGGAACAGGCTTAACGTGGTTTAAAAGTAAAGGCTATGCAGTACTTGGGATTCAATTTAATGCAATCGCGACTCAATGATGCAAGAATAAGATAGAGGCAATAGGTACTGTATGTATGCAAGCATGTGGTAGTGCTTGCCTGGCAGCTCAGTTGAAGCGAGAGATGGATCTGGGTAATACTCCTGTGATTCCTGATAATTCTCCTGCTGGGCGTCTATTCGAAGAAGAACCAAACAAACAAGGGCCAACATAAATAAAGTGCGCAAGCATATAAATTGAAATGCAACAAGCACCCAAGCATGCCATGATGAATGATGCACAATTTACATGGCATTGAAGTAGCATGGCAAAGGTGAGGTGTGGATACAAGAAGTAAAGCATTTTATCATTTATTTGCCCAAGTTTTATTGTCTTAAACGGTTCAGATTTTAGATGACAACATGATGCATGCTTCAATTCAGAACAAGGATTGCATAAATAGAACGGGCTCGTCGTGCTGATCGATTTAGACATATTATTTGTCAAATTTGGAGTTATAAAACAAAAGTTATTAATTAATTAAGTAAAAAGGGCATTTTCTTGTAATTTTAATCAACTCGAAAATTTAAAGTGTTCAAAATATAATTTGAAGGGCATATTTTAATTCCTCACATTTTTCTGATTCCAAAACATATATTACATGTATTATTTGGGTTTGTATTTTGAAAATTATTTGAATCTGAAAAGAATTTGAATTTAAATAAATTTGAAAAGATATGAATAAAAACAAACTCAGCGAAAAACTTTTTACACCCAGGCAATTCCAGCCACAGGCACTGACAGGTGGGGTCACAGCGGACTGGGGCCACACGCGCGCGAAAACACGTTTTTCACGCGGGACTGGTCTACCCACAGCGGCGGAAGGGGCCACGTGCCAGTGGGAAAACTTCCAGCGGCTGACTGGTGGGGCGCCAGCTGGACCGCGGGTTGCGTCTGAGAAAGCGGAGGGTTTTTCCTGCAAAACTCCCAGAGCGGCTGGCAGGTGGGGTCGTGTAGAGCGCGGGTTGCGGTAATTAAAAAGGGAAGGGGCTTTTTGCAAAATGGCCACGGCCGGCTACTGTTTATCGTTTTCCTCCGTCTGACGCGAATCCGGCGCGCGGCGCGGGGCGGGGGTTCGATCCTGGGACGTGGGCGTGCGCGCTGAGGGGCGGACCAGTGCGGTAGTGCTAGGGGAGCTGACTGGGAGGAGGGCGCGGGCTAGATAGGGCGAGCGAAGCGCGGGAAAACTGCAGACACCGGCAAGCCCTGGCGCGCGGAGGCTGCTCGACGAAACGCACGGCGAGGCTATAGCGGGACGGTGAGGCGGAGGATGTCAGTGAGATGGAGATGCTCACCGCGAGTTGCCTGGTGGTGTCGGATCGGCGCGAGGGGCTGCAGAACGGCGAGGTCGCTGGCGCTCCGATGAACTAGGGTTTCGGGGACGACGAGGTACTGGCGGCGCTGGGGAGCTCCTCGTCCACGTCGGCGCGTACAGGGAGCAGCAGGGGGTTCCTCTCGGTCGCCCAGGACACTCCCACGTCGAGCACGACGGCTGTGACGCAGAGGAGCCGAGGTTGCTGGCGGCGAACGGCGGCAGGTGGCAATCGTCGGGGAGGAAGAAGGGGAAGGAGGAGGGCGTCTCGGGGTGGATCTGGGCGAGGCCAGAGACGTGAGGAGGAGGGGAAAGTGAGAGGGAGAGGGAGGAGAGGCAGGTGGGCACGGCAGGGAAAAGGAGCTCGGGCTTTGCCCTTTTTCCTCCTCGAGCACGTGCTCGGCCGGCTAGGCTGGCTGGGGCTGGTCCAGGGCGAGGCAGGGAGGCTGCAGGTGGACCAGGCGGCGTGGCGGCTTGTGGGGCTGGCTCGGCAGAGAGAGAAAGAGGGTAGGGGCTCGGTTTAGCTCGGGTTAGTTAGGGCATGGCTAGGGTTAGGGTTAGACTTAGCTAGGTTAGAGAGAGGAGGGCTGGGGTGGTGGGTCAGGTAGAGAGGGAGAGAGAGGGTCAGGTGGTGCTGCTAGTGAGAGAGAGGGAGGGAGGATTAGAGGTAAGGTTTAGGGTTAGGGAAAAATAGGTTATGAGGAGAAAAAGAGGTTAATTAGTTTGATTAATTTTAAGTATTTAGATTGTAATTTTGTGTATGAAGCCAAACCAAGAAGAACTAAAAGGGCTTGAGCTTGCATGGACTAATGTAGAGAAGAAACTAGAAAGAAAGAAGAAGAAAAGAAATAGGTGGAATAAGGCAAATTAAAATAAAAGAAAAGAAAGGAATGTGGATAAGACCATCCCAAGTGGAGCATGGTGGAGGCTAGAATGATCATGAGGTGGAGGTGAAAAGAATTCTAAGAGAAAGAAAAAGAAAAGAATTATGGGGTAAGCCTCATATGGTCCATGAATGGAGAATAAATAAGAGGAAAAGAAAAGGGTGATTCTATGGGGATGGTGTAAGGGAGGTAGATGGTTTTCCCAAGATAAGATCCACTCAAACCAAGAAAAACCAATGGAAGTAAAAGATGGTGGAGAAGCTTGCATGGCCCATGCAAAAATAATAATACCATTATTTATTTTGTGACAACAATAATAATATGATGGCATTAATCTTATGCATTTCCAAGAAGTGGAATAAAACCAAGCAAAGAATTTAGAGGATTTAATCCACCCCAAACTACATGAGCTAGAATTAAAATATCAAAGAAAGAAAATAAATAAATAGACAAGCTCATTGTTAAAGGGATGGTGGAATTATAGGGTGGTGGGAGATAAAGGTGGTGAAATGGAATAAGAGATATGCCCCCAACTCAACTTGGGCACTTGAAAAATATATCAATAGCCAAATATAATATCAAGAAGCAAATACAATTGATAATGCATGTGAGAGAAGAACCAAAAGAAAAGGAGTTTTATATGATGCTCAAATGCAAGGTGGCATGATGACATGAGCATGCTATAATTATGATGCAACAATAATATATATGAAGTAGCCAATATCTTACTAGGACAAGTAGCATTCCAATTGTTAGACAATTGGGGTGCTACAGAGACCGTCGACGACGGGGAGATGGAGGCCCTAGCCGCGGAGCTCGAGGCCACGACTATCTCTGAGGCCGGCGTTACAACCTACGGGCCGGTCGACGCAACGGCTTTCGTCGTATCCCTCCATGCATTGGCGGGCATCAAGACGGCCAAGACTATGTTGCTTCCGGTAACTATCCACGGGGAGCGCCTCACCGCCCTGGTGGACACGGGCTCGACGCACAACTTCATGTCCGGGGACACCATGCGCCGCCTCGCACTCCAGCCGTCGGGTGCCGAGCAGTTCCGCGTCACCGTCGCCAACGGGGACCGCCTGGCGAGCCAGGGCGTGGCGCGGCAGGTCCCGGCACTCATCGACGACGAGCGCTTCGCCATTGACTGCGTCGGCATCAACCTGGGCTGCTACGAATTCATCCTCGGCCTCGACTTCCTGTCCACACTGGGCCCCATACTCTGGGACTTCGACGCGCTGACCCTCATCTTTTGGCGCGAGGGAGGCCGCCGAGTCCAATGGACGGGCATCGGCGGTACAGGTCTTGTGACCCCGCAGCTCCAGCTCATGGCGTCCACCCTCGACGAGGCGCACCCCCTGCTGGCCGACCTTCTACAGCAGCACAACGATATCTTCGACGAGCCACAGGGCCTCCCACCGACGCAGGCCTGTGACCACCACATCCACCTGCTGCCGGATACGGCACCTGTCGCTGTGCGCCCATACCGCTACCACCAGCTGCAGAAGGACGAGCTCGAGCGCCAAGTGGCGGTGATGCTCGCGCAGGGCATTATCCGGATTTCGACGTCTCCGTTCTCGGCACCGGTGCTCTTGGTGCGCAAGCCCGACGACACGTGGCGATTCTGCATCGACTATCGCGCCCTCAACGCCGTTACCTCCAAGGACAAGTTTCCCATACCCGTCGTGGACGAGCTCCTGGACGAGCTCCATGGGGCACGCTTCTTCACCAAACTCGACCTTCGCTCCGGCTATCATCAGGTGCGGATGCATCCGGACGACATTGAGAAGACGGCGTTCCGGACGCACCACGGCCACTTCGAGTTCTTGGTGATGCCATTCGGCCTCTCCAACGCTCCGGCGACGTTCCAGGACCTCATGAACGACGTGCTCAGCCCTACTTACGCCGCTTTGCCCTGGTTTTCTTTGATGATATTCTTATCTACAGTGCATCTTGGGCGGAAAACCTGCAGCACGTCGCCATCATCTTCAATGAGCTTCGAGCGCATCATCTTCACTTCAAGCGCTCGAAGTGCTCGTTCGGCACGACCTCCGTCGCATACCTGGGACACGTCATCTCAGCGGAGGGCGTAGCGATGGACGCGGATAAGGTTGCTGCCGTCGCTGCGTGGCCAACTCCGCAGTCGCCGCACGCCCTACGCGGCTTCTTGGGCCTCGCGGGCTACTACCGGAAATACATCCGGGACTTTGGCCTCATCGCCGTGCCACTGACGCGCCTTCTACGCCGCGACGCTTTCGCATGGGACGCGGAGGCCACAGAGGCGTTCCAGGCCCTCCAGCGGGCACTCACGACGGGACCAGTGCTGCAGATGCCGGACTTCGACAGCCCCTTCGTGGTTGACTGCGACGCCTCCGGCATCGGGTTCGGCGCCGTCCTCCACCAGGGCGAAGGACCGCTGGCCTTTTTCAGCCGCCCCTTCGCCGCTCGCCACCACAAGCTTGCCGCCTACGAGCGCGAGCTGATCGGGCTGGTCCAGGCCGTGCGGCATTGGAGGCCTTATCTGTGGGGGCGGTCGTTCCGCGTGCGCACGGACCACTACAGCCTCAAGTTCTTGCTGGACCAGCGTCTCTCCATGGTTCCGCAGCACCAGTGGATCAGCAAGCTCTTCGGCTATGACTTCACGGTTGAGTACCGTCCCGGCCGTCTCAATACGGTTGCCGACGCATTGTCGCGTCGCGACACGGAGGTGTTTGCGGGGGACGCCGAGACCTCGGGAGCGGTCCTGTGCATCCGCTCCGGGCCATCATTCGCGCTCATCGACGACATACGCCAAGCCACGGCAACCGCCGGCGATGCGCAGGGCCTCCGACAGCGCCTAGACGCCGGCGAGCTGGAGGCGCCCTGGCACCTGACTGACGGACTGCTCCTGCATGGGCGCCGTCTCTTTGTGCCCGACCACGACGACCTTCGCCATCAGGTCTTGACGTTGGCGCATTCAGCTGGCCATGAGGGTGTGCAGAAAACCCTCCATCGTCTTCGAGCCGACTTCTACGTTCCAGGCGATAAAGCACTGGTGCAGGATTGGGTGCGGACGTGTGTGACGTGCTAGTGCAACAAGACGGAGACGCAACGACCAGCGGATCTTCTTCAGCCACTCGAGGTGCCCTCGCAGGTGTGGGCGGATATCTCCATGGACTTTATTGAGGGGCTGCCCAAGGTGGGGGGCAAGTCTGTCATCCTCACGGTGGTTGACCGCTTCTCCAAGTACGCGCACTTCATTGCGCTCGGCCATCCGTACACCGCCGCGTCCGTGGCACGCGCCTTCTTCGACGGCATCGTGCGCCTCCATGGGTTTCCGTCGTCGATCGTCAGCGACCGTGACCCGGTGTTCACTGGTCACGTCTGGCGGGATCTCTTTCGGCTGGCCGGTGTCAAGCTCCGCCTGAGCACGACGTTCCACCTGCAGACGGACGGTCAATCGGAGGTGGTCAACAAGGTGATTGCGATGTATCTGCGCTGTGTTACAGGTGATCGTCCACGCGCTTGGGTGGACTGGTTGGCGTGGGCAGAGTACTGCTACAACACCTCCTATCACGCCGCCCTGCACACCACGCCTTTTGAGGTGGTATACGGCCGTCCGCCTCCGCCGATGCTGCCGTTTGAGGACGGGACGGCCCGGACTGAGGCTGCGGGTACCTTGCTCCGCACCCGCAACGAGATCTTGGCCGAGGCACGCCAACGCCTTCTCCAAGCACAACAGATGGCCAAGAAGTACTATGATGCTCATCATCGCGAAGCGGAGTTCGCAGAGGGTGACTGGGTGTGGCTGCGCCTCCTTCACAGGACGACGCAGTCCTTGGACCCGCGTGCCAAGCGCAAGTTGGGACCTCGCTACGCTGGGCCCTTTCGTGTGCTGGAGCGCATCGGGACGCTCGCCTACCGGTTGGAGTTGCCGCAGGGGTCTCGCCTTCACGACGTGTTCCATGTGGGCTTGCTCAAGGCCTACCGTGGCGACCCACCTGCCGCGCCGCCGACTCTACCTCCTACAGCCGAGAGCCGTCTGTTGCCGAGCCCGGAGAAGGTGCTGAAGGCGCAGAAGCGCCGTGACGTCTGGCATGTCCTGGTGAAGTGGACAGGCCTTCCGGTGGATGACGCTACTTGGGAGAACTTCGACGAGTTCCGCCAGCAGTTTCCGGATATTCAGCTCGAGGATGAGCTGTTTGTCGAGGCGGGGAGAGATGTTATGACTGGCCTCACGTACAGCCGGCGGAAGCCTGCTAGTGGGCCGAATTAGGGGCTTAGCCCATTTATTTTATTATATAAAGAGTTGTAATCAGACCTTTCAGATTAAGCAATAATCAGAGTTATTATCACTCCTTGAGGAGTGGGCCTTGAACCCTAGCCGCCTCCTCTTCCTCGCAACCACGGCGCCGACACGCCGTCGGCGACGTCCAGCTCTTCTCCGTCCTCCCTTCCATCCATACAATCTACGACCTAGACCTGATAGATTAGCTAGTTCTACCAGCAATATGAACATCTACTGGAGGCTTCCTTAACCTGTAATGACAAGAAGCTGCAGTCTTGCATTTTCAAATTCTATGCACGACAAATACTTTGGCACGGGGCATCAACTTACCTGCACATACAGTAGCGATAAAGTCGACACAGTTTTTCAACAAAGAGAAGGGCTCGATCAATGGTACTTCAGATGTGTGAGAGGGCTGGCCGTCCACCATTTGATGATACTGGAATAGTTGTAATTATGACAAGAAGATAAACAGTTCATCTATATCAGTGGCGGAGCGTGGCCCAAAACTAAGGGAGGGCCAATTGCATGTAATGCCAAACAACCATATACAAATCTTGCCCGTTTAAAAAAAAAATCTTGCAAAAAACGTAACGTTTAAATTGATAAATAATTAACATGTATAGAGATACTGATGTTATACATACTCTGTTCATAAAATACCAAATTAGAGCAAATTATCCCAAATAGAGCAAAACATCTGAATAAATCTGTTTGTGTAGCCAAAATAAAAACTCCAAATATCCCAATCGACATAAAACAGACAAGGAATCAAATATGCCACCTAGGAATCCAACAATTTAACTATCTAAGGTGATTTTTTTTATTGCTTCAGCCTACATAGCAAGAGGATTAAACACTCCATGACTTGATTTCTTCCATATAATGCTCAATCTGATGCTCTACGACCAGTGTCCACGGCGGCAGACGACACCATCCCCATGGGCTATGACCATAACGATCTGAGATTGCTTCAGCTTTTGGTTCAATGCTTGATGTTTACATGGACTAATTTGCTAGTTTGAACCAGCAAGAGAAAAAATAGCGGGCTAGACCATGGGGATTTAAGGGGAGAAGGAAGACCTAGACATGGGGAGATTTGGGGACGGAAGAAATTGAGAAGAGACAGAGCGCACGCACGAGCAAGGCTTGAGTGGGTCCACCAAATACAGCGAGAGCTTCTCCTAGGGCGATCGAGAGGCTATCGTAGTTTGCTAGGGTTTTTCGCTTGAGGGTGGTAGCGATTCCAGGCGGTGGGGGAGATTGCGACGGCGTGATTCCTCCCAACGGTGTGGACAAGGGTTTCTCCTAGCCTCTCGGTGATATCACACGGGGCGGTTGGAGGAGATGGCTTCTCCGGCTCGTAATAATGGAACCGGTGGTGGCTCGTCAAGATCGATCTCAAGATCGCCGGCAAAGACGGTAGCGGAGGATCTGGCGGCTGGCCTATCCACAAGGATGGGCGATCTGCTGCTGACGGACAAAGAAGCCTCGGGCCTTGTGATCAATGGGGTTGAGCCAAGATCTGTCCCTCGATCGCGATGGGCAGCAGTGGGTAAAGTTTGCTCTCCTCGTAAATTGGTTATCTCTGCACTAGACAGGGCGATGCATCGTGCGTGGGGTCTGCATGGGACAGCCCAGTTCAAGGATCTAGGAGATAATCGCTTCGTGGTTCGGTTTGCATCTGAAGGGGATTGGAAACATGCCATGAAGAATGGTCCGTGGCAATTTGATCTGAATGCGATCCTTCTTAAGGATTATGACGGCTCAGTTCGTCCATCGGATATGGAATTTGATACTCTGGAAGTTTGGGTGAGAGTGTTGGACTTACCAATGGATATGATGAACAAGGTGTATGCTAAGTTAATCGGCGCTTGGATCGGAACCTATGTATCTGCTGACGTTGATGAAGAAGGTATGGCATGGGGTGAGGCCCTGCGCATTAGGGTTGCGGTCAAAGTTAATCAGCCGCTTCTGAGGGGTGTGTCTTTGAAGGAATCAGAGGAGGATGATGAAGGGAAGTGGTTCGACCTTCAGTATGAGAAAATCCCTCATTTTTGTTTTGATTGTGGAAGGTTGATCCACTCAGGAGCAGGGTGCCCGGCTGGGAAAGAGGAGGATTCTGGTCATACCAAGCAGTGGGGCGAATGGCTGCGTGCCTCACCTCGTCGTAATAGTAAATCCTCTCCGCCGGTTAGACCTTCGTTTTCATCTAGCAGCTTTAGTGGAAAATCAACCGGGGATTATTCAGTCTCAAGGGGTGGAGTGTCGGTTCGTGATTTACCTCCAAGAAGGAACTCTACGAGAGACTTTGAACTCTCCAGTTCGTCCCGCACTGGCGGACTCGAAAAGAGAGGTGAGGGAGGTGATATAACAATCCCTATGAAGTTTAGCAGAGGACGGGATCATGAGGTACAGGAGGATGGTTTGCTAGACTGTAGGAGGACAAGAAAGAGTAAGAGTTACACTGGTACTTTTACGCGTAGACAGAGGAAGGCTGATATTCCTAGTGTTCATGATAGGATTGGGATGCCTCTGTCAGCGTCAAGGAAAAGAGGCACGAAACAAGTGTGGCAACCGATTACGGTTCAGGTAATCGGAGAGGGGAATTCTGAATCTGCAGGAAAGAAACAGAAAACTGGTTCAGTTTTTGACCGGCTTGAAGAACAATCGGCTGACCCTGCAAGGCAGGGCCGCCGGAGCCAATGAATATCCTAAGCCTAAACATCCGAGGACTGGGGTTGGACTCGGCTGTGGGCGAACTTAGGGACCTGATACGGTCGTACAACCCAGCGGTGGTTTTCTTAAGTGAAACAAAACAGAAGGAAAGGTTGATGAATAAACTGCAATGGAGTCTGGGGTTCAGAAATGGAGTCTGTGTGGAAGCGAAGGGAAAAGGAGGAGGGTTAGCTCTTTGGTGGCGGGACGGTGTTGAGGTGAATGTTCGCCCATGGTGTCAGTACTTCATCGATGCAAAGATAACAACTGATGATGGCTCGTGGAGATTCACTGGAATCTACGGAGAGCCAAGAACTGAACTAAGGGGCAAAACCTGGGAGGCGCTTAGATACTTACGAGCACAAGATAATCTCCCTTGGCTATGCGCCGGTGATTTTAATGAGGTTTTGTGCCGGGAGGAGCATATTGGTCAGAATGAAAGAAGCGAACCCAATATGCAAAACTTCAGAGACTGTCTTACGGACTGCCGTTTGACAGATTCGGGTTTCTCTGGTTACCCTTATACCTGGGATAATAGAAGAGATGGCATGGCAAATGTTTAGGCTAGATTGGACAGAGCGACTGGTTGTGAGTTGTTCTTGCATCTTTTCCCCCACACTCGAGTTGAACACATTATTACAGAAGAGTCTGATCACTCGGCTCTTTTAATCCGTGTGGAGGCTACCCCAAAGTCCATCCTGAATAGGGAGCCAAGAAGATTTTAGTTTGAGGAAATGTGGACAAGGCATGACACTTATGATGATACGGTGATGGAAGCTTGGACGCAGAGTAATCATTTTGGTTCAGGCGTGCATGCTTTATGTAATCGTCTACAGGAGGTGTCAAACCAGCTTAGAAGATGGAGCTTTGATACCTTCGGGTAAGTACAAACGGGAATAAAACGCCTCAAAACACAGTTGGCGGAAGCTAAGGTACAAGCTTTAGTTTCTAATTCTGTGTCTGAGGTTAGAGACCTGGAAAGGCAGCTCCATGAACTATATGAAAGAGAAGAGGTGATGTTCCGACAAAGGTCGAGACAGGAATGGCTTAAGGCTGGTGATCGAAACACGCGTTTCTTCCAAAATCGTGCTTCTCACCGGAGAAGAAAGAACACGGTTCGCTTTCTAAAACGTGATGATGGGAGTCGTTGTGACACTGATTTGGGGATGAGAGAAATGGCACCGGGATTCTATAGAAACTTATATTCTTCAGAGGGTTCAGCCAATATGGACAAAATTCTGGACCGTATTCAGAATGTAGTTTCTTCAGAGATGAATGAACAGCTGACTGCAGCTATCTCGGACAAAGAAATTGAATTGGCGTTATTCCAGATGGGCCCGACTAAATCGCCAGCCCAGATGGACTGCCGGCTCTATTTTTTCAACGCCACTGGGCGGAAATAAAAACTGAAGTGTGTAAGGCTGTGAGGGACTTTTTGGCGGGAAGAGACTGCCCTTCCAATTTCAATGATACTATTCTTGTGCTGATCCCAAAAGTTCAGGCGCCAGAAAACCTGACCCAATTTAGGCCGATCTCTCTGTGTAATGTTTTATATAAACTAGCGTCCAAGGTGGCGGCTAATAGGCTGAAGAGGATTTTGCCGGTGTTAATTTCAGAAGAGCAAAGTGCTTTCGTCCCCGGGAGGCTTATAACTGATAACGTTTTTATTGCCTACGAATGCACTCATGCGATCAGAACAAGGAAAAGGAAAACCCCTCTATGTGCTATAAAGTTGGATATGGTGAAAGCTTACGACCGAGTGGAATGGATTTTTTTTAGAAAAGATGATGCTGAAATTAGGCTTCTCCCAACAGTGGGTGGACCTGATCATGAGATGCATCACTTCTGTTCGGTTTTCAGTTAAGCTAAATGGTGGTTTATCTGATCCGTTTACTCCTTCTCGAGGTCTAAGGCAGGGGGACCCAATCTCCCCTTACTTATTTCTTCTCTGTGTTGAAGGCTTCTCAGCTTTGCTCAAGGAAGCTCAATCGGAGAATGATTTGAGAGGTGTCAAGTTTGGAGCAAGTGGGCCACATATTACACATCTGCTCTTCGCTGATGATAGTATTGTCTTTTTGGAAGCCACCTCTCGAAGCATGCAGCTACTAAAGGGCATTCTGCATGACTATGAACAAAGTTCAAGACAGAAAGTGAATCTTCAGAAGTCGTCCATATTTTTTGGACATGGCTGTCAGAACAATGTTAAGAACTCTATAAAAAGCTCTCTTGGAATCTCTTGTGAGGCCCTTTCAGAACGATATCTCGGACTGCCCACCGTTGTTGGCCGATCTAAGGAGGGAACCTTTCAATATCTTACTGAACGTTCTTGGGGAAAAGTTAAAGGATGGAAAGGACAAGGGATGTCCAAAGAAGGGAAGGCGATTCTGGTTAAATCCGTTTTGCAGGCGGTACCGGCGTACACAATGAGCTGTTTTCAGCTCACAAAGAGAAACTGTAAGCAACTTAGTTCGGTGTCGTCGAACTTTTGGTGGGGTGACAAAGATGGAAGAAAGAAGGTCCATTGGATTGGCTGGGACAGAATGTGCAAAAGCAAGCGGAATGGTGGGATGGGCTTTAGAGATTATGAATGTTTTAACCAAGCCTTCTTGGCTAAACAGGGAGGGAGAATGATTACTCAACCTGACTCTCTTTGTGCCAGAGTGTTAAAAGCGAGGTATTTTAAAGATTCTGAGTTCCTTCAAGCAAAGTGCCCGAACGGGGCTTCCTACACATGGCGGGGTATTATTCATGGAAGGAATTTACTGATGAATGGTCTGGTGTGGCGGGTAGGTGATGGATCTAAAATCAGGATTTGGACGGATAACTGGATTCCCCGCCCCGGGGCAAATTACCCACTGGGTTTTTTGCTTGATGACCGTCCTATGTATGTTAAGGATCTGATAGTTCAGGGAGGTGGTGCATGGAATGAGGAAGAATTAAGAAAACACCTTGTTCCAGTTGATGTGGAGGATGTGCTTAAAACCCCAATAGGGAGGCCAGGATCATCTGACTTCCTTGCTTGGAATTTCACAAAGAATGGTATTTTCTCTGTACGATCTGCCTATCATTTAGCCATTGAAATGAAGAGAAATGCTACCGGCCGTGTTGGATCTTCCAGATCGTGTGATGAGCACAAAGGGTGGCTGGCTTTATGGGACTCTCAAGTTCCGGGGAAAATGAAAGTTCACTGTTGGAGACTCGTGGAGAATGGTCTGGCTGTTGGTACCGAACTTTGTCATAGAAAAATCAAGGACGGCGTGGTCTGTCCGGCGTGCAGCAGAACTGAAAATTTGGTACATCGGTTTTGGACTTGCCCTCACTCGAAGTCTGCTTGGTCTTTGTTGCAAGAGAAGACACAGTGTAACCTGGCCATCCCACCCAAGCTCTTGAGGTGTCATTCAGAGTTGAAAGGCTGGCTGTTGGATTGGATAGGGAAGGCGTCGAGTGAGGATATCTCATGGTTATTCACCATGTTGTACAATCTGTGGCAAGCGCGCAACGATTCAAGGGAAACAAAGAGGATGGAGGATCCCAGGACAACTGCCCTGAAAACTGTTGCAGGGGTTGAGGAATGGAGTAATATTCAGAATCCACAACAGGCTGTAAGTTCAAAAAAGGTTGAGCACTGACTCACTCCGGATGAAGGCTGGGTGAAAGTGAACGTCGATGGCGCTTTCCGCGGCGTGAACGGAGTAGGAGGAGGTGGTGTGGTTATCAGAGACCACCATGGCAGCTTCTTAGTCGGGGCATGCCATTTTTCCCCATCTACTCGACGCTGAGGGGGCTGAACTTCAGGCGTGCAAGCTGGGACTCCATCTAGCCCGAGACAATGGATTGCCTGTGGTAATTCTGGAAACGGATTCGAGTGGCTTGGCTGCAAAGCTACAGAGGGAGGAGCAGGACCGATCTACTCATGGGCCGACGATTGAGGACATAAAATCACTTCTTCGAAGTTTTGATCACTTCGCGGTTCATGCGGTGCGGCGTACGGTGAATGAAGCGGCGCATTTGATGGCTAAGGAAGGCTGCGATAATAATCTATGTAATGCATGGGCTGGGATGCACCTATGTGTATTTTGAACCAGTTGGCACTTGATTTGGCCACTTAATATAACGCAGCTGCTTAATCTAAAAGAAAAAAGACAGAGCGCACGCACACGCACCTACTAGTGCCGTATAACTCACCAGATAGCTGGATGGGCTCAGGCCTGGGCCACATATACCCTAGTAAAGGAAATTTGGACTTTGAGAAGACTGGGCCGGCACCCGGTATGGCCTCTATGACGCTCCGCCCGTATCTATATGAGAACCTTCTCAGTGGATGTGAAATGGTCGAGTCTCTCGGTTACTCCCATGCGCAGTGGAGCATTTGAATGCAGAGATTGTTCAGCTGACAGTGTCTGCCATAACTTTGGCAATTGAATGGCTCAAGTGCTCATATTTGTACACTAGTAGGATAAAAAAGCTGGGTGTAAACATTGCATTTGAGTAATAAAGCGCGCTCATTTTCAAAAAAAAAAGTAGGATAAAAAAGAATCCTGAGCACTACGGAATTAAGAAAGGGATTCCTTGCTGGACTTAAGGTTCTCTATTGAATTCATGAAACATTGATCTTTAAGGAATGAAATTACAGATATATATATATATATATATATATATATATATATATATATATATATATATATATATATATATATATGTGTTGAGAAGATCCATGAGTTGGAACCTGGGAGGCCGATGATAAAATTCTATCTGAAGTTTGATACAATGAAGCTTATTGTCAAAGCTTCTGCATGTTGCAGTTTGGAAGATCTATTGCATATCATCCGCCAATCTGCCGAGATTTCTTGGAACCAACTAGTACATCGAAATGAGAAGAAGACTCTAAATGACATAAAACTCCGATAAAGTGGGAAGGCTTCGATTCCGTGTTCTCGCTGAGAACGGAAAAAAAGAAGAAAGAGAAGATAAAATATTTGTATTAGCAAATGACCGTTTAACTGGGGACCCCCTAATGCATGATTTATCCATCATCCAAGAAACAAATTCAATATGCTCAAATGGGTCTAGGATCGCCAAATGCATGAAAGAGTATATTATTTTTTATACAAAAAGAGTTACTCCCTCCGATCCATATTACTTTGGGAAAGTAGTCCATTTTTACTGAAACAACTTCCTGGAATTGGAATTGGAATTGTTACAGCAAAGGCACTGAAGACTGCTGGAGTTGATTCCTTGGAGAGCCTGGCAACAGCTGATGCTAGAAAGTGCAATGGGGCACATTTATCCATTTGGAGATGCTATAAAGCTCTCTCTCTGTTATCATTACCACCAAAAAATTGACATACAAATTGAGGATACTGGAAACAGACAAGGAAAATCAACCATTGTTGTAACACTAAGCCGTCAATCACAGGCAGTTGGATCCAATAAACAGAACTATGCTGACATGGTTGTGGGCTCGGAGGAAGACAACATGATCCTTTTTCATGAGAAAATAAGGGCTCACGAGCTTTCCAGCCCTTATTCTGTAAAATTATTTGTGCCATGCCCCCAGGGTGCCAGAGTTTGACACTAAAGGCTGATCTGATATTTGAAGAACACGTCGGCATTGATATCCACACCACAAGAAGCAGGGAGGAGGATGATTTGCATGCGAACCATAGAGTATGGGACAGAAAAACCAAAACCCCTATCGAACCTTCCTGCTGATAGTTGTTTGGTTAGATCCAGAACAACTCGAACAAGTCCATCTCAAGCTTACATTGGACGGAGCCCTCTACCAAAAGAGGTTTGTGTTATAATACGTAGAAGATAGAAGGTGGTGTCTGTCAACGCTCCAGACAAAGCTGACAATATTCCGGGAACGAGAAAGTTTAACAACCTGGCTTCACTATGTTGGAATTCCCACGGATCGATCACATTAGATTAGACAAACGCACACGCTCGAAAAAAAATCTTATGGCCAAGGCCTCGTATCGTGTCCTTTTTATTTTTTATTTTCTCAATATCTCTCGGTACAACTTCTCGCAGCACTATACACGGTTAACCTGAGACCAACATCCTAATCCTACTCTACCACGAGCAGACTAGACTAGGAAACACTTACCTAAACTAACACACTAACACCACACAGACACACATAGTCCTAGTACTACTCGGACACGGCAAGCTACAACTAGCTAGCTAGCTTATAAATCCCATCCGACTAGTACTAGACTAGAAACAACCTAATTAGACTCAAACTCACTAGGGCAAGATTATTTCTAACACACTAGAGGTCCCCAGCTTTGATCTACTATACTACGTACTTGAAGAAGATAATGGAGATATGCAACAAGTATCAGAAGTATCATTTTCTAGAAGATAATGGAGATCTGAGAAGGAGATCCTGGTCAGACCTCCACGTGACAACACTCTTCAGTTTGCAGGCAGAAGGGACAGCCCAACCGAAAAGAGCAATGTTTTGAGCAGACCTCCTGATCATGAGAACTCTCTGCAGTTCGCAGGCAGAAAGGTCAGCCCGCCACCGCCAGAGAAGAACAAACTATGTTTCGGCAGCCTCCTCCCATATTTCTTTTCCAGGCTATGCAATCAATGTGCAAAGCAAGTTCCAGCCGCAGTTCAGCCTCTCAGGATTCAAGAGTATTGCAAAGATATATTGGCGACTTCAAAGGGCGGCGAGGTCAAGAGTGTCTTCTCGATCTTGTGGATATCGATCATGTATAGGTCTGTTCAACGTTGTGTCAGGAACTGCAACCTGACGGATCAACACTTGGTGTCTAATTCAGTTAGTTCAGTTGCCACTTGCTTAAAAAGAAAAGAAAAGAAAAGAATGGGAAACAACTTCATTAGACATCAAGTGTTTACATTAGAATCCTGCATGGAAAAACTAATGTACTCCGTGCAAAAAATGGGAAACAACTTGACTACTCCCCCGTTTCAAAATATAAGATGTTTTAGCTTTGTGAAAGACCCTTTTTAGTGTGTAGGTTTACTTCAAACTTAAATGAACCATACATTTTTTTTCTAGGATACACCCTGGGAGGCATACCAAATATATAGAAGGAGCTGCCGACGACAGTTACAACACCACAAGGCGGCATGATAAGGCTACCAACATATGGGTGGTAGTTCCCCGCCCCTAAGCCTACTCTCCCTCTAACTCTAGGGGCACCGGCTCCGGAAAGCCAAAAACATCAGATCGGAACAACCTAGCTAAGCGCCACTGCCCGAAGTCAGCCCTTATCCTCGTCTTGATGGCCTCCACCTCGGGGCGCACACCGTTGAACACTACGTCGTCCCGGTGCCTTCAAATGCACCAAAAGACTAAGATGATAGCCGTCCAGAGGTCCCGATGGTGGGCCTTTGTGCATAGTCTTGTCGTCCACCAACGAAGAAGGTGCGTGTCCACCGTAGGCGTCCACTGAATTTTGCCCCACCTGAGAAGCATCCATGGCTAGATTTCTCGGGCCACTACACATCCCAGCAAGAGGTGCTGGATTCTTTCCGGCTCCTGATCGCACAACGGGCATTTAGGCGGGCGGGGAAGTCCACGCCGCTCCAACCTATCTACCATCTAGCAGCTGATCCCTTGACGCTAGCCACGCAAAGAATTTACAACTGTGTGGGCCCCAAGAACACCAGATCTAGGTGGACGTCGGCGCTCGGGTAGTGCCAGCAAAGAAGGCACCATAATCCATCTTTGCAGAGTACTTCCCATCATCTGACCACTTCCAGGTCAACACATCCTCGCGCTCAGGGTCAAGCCTAACCCCAGCCAGCGCATGCCACAACAGGAAGAACTCTGGGACAACCGCTTCCCCCAGGTCGGTCCCATAGTTCCTGAGCCAGGTCCCATCCAACCCCTCCTTGACCGATCGAGCCTTCACCTTTGAAAGATCGGTATAAGCGACTAGAGGGGGGGGGGGGGGTTAATAGGCGCTACTCAATTTTTTGCTTCTTTTCAATTTAAGGCTTGACACAAAGTAAGTTTTCTAGATATGCAACTAAGTGATCGAACCTAGATGACAAGCAAGCAAGCAAGCAAGCAAGAATAATAAGGAGTAAAAGATAGAAATCATCGAGAGGGCACACGGAGATGTTTTCCCGAAGTTCCTTCCTTTTGAGGGGAAGTACGTCTCCGTTGGAGGGGTGGGAGGTACTAAGACCACCAGTGCCACAAAGGCCTCACCCTATTCTCCCGAGCACCCGTCTTACGGCAAGCACACGATCCACTATGCGATGACCTTGAAGGTGGCAACCGAAACCTTGTACAAAACCTTGGGGCACTTCTCCACAACTGAATTGGAGGCTCCCAAGACAACCTCGAAGCTCTTACACACGAGGATGAGCTATGGAGGGCGACTTCTTCAAGTTAGGGTTTCCTCAAACGCTAGAGCAACAACAACTTACACAAATGGTGGGGAAACACAAATCCCTTTGGTGGAAAGCTAGGTCTAGGTCTCCTCCCTCAAATCCCCAAGGGGCATCAAGTTTGAGTGGCTAGAGAGGGAGATCTAGGAGGTTGGAGCTCAGCATTAATGGAGGAGAGAGAGTAGAAGCCGCGCCTTCACTTGGAGAAGAAGGGGGTATATTTACCCTCCCTCCTAGAAAAATAGCCATTGCTGCATCACTAACCCCGGAGTCTCTGGTCTGGAGGGCCGGAGTCTCCGGGCATGGCCGAAGTCTCCGGGCATGGGCGCTGGACTCCGGGAAGGACTCCGGAGGGGGTTACTGAACGCTTCTTGAGCCACCCCAGAGTCAAGGCCGGAGACTGGCCCGTAGTCTCCGGGCTCCAGCCCCAGAGTCTCCAATGGCGCGCTTGACTCCAGGTCCAACTCCGGACCCAGATATAGAGAGTTTGCCTGGGGGGCCGGAGACTTGCCCGGAGACCTGGCCGGAGTCTCCGGGCCTAGTCCCCGGAGTCTCTGGACTCAGGGGAGGTAGCATACCGAAGCTCCCAACATGCACCTTTTCTTCATGAAAATTTGTACCCTTCTCCTTCGAATACTAGAACATTGTCTTGTGCCTTTATACGGATGAACCTGCAATACTTAGCACACGGTAAAAACTATCTTGTGTTGACAACAAACATCAAAACATGATTAGGGCAGGAAATACCCTTTCAATCTCCCCCCTTTTGGTGTTTGATGGCAACACAAGGATTTGCACAAAAATAGACAAGCACAAGGTACAAGAGGTAGAGAGGCTCCCTCTCGAAGTGTGCACACACGAGATTTACATATGAATATAAGTGCACAAAAATAAGGGAGGACACTCCTCCTAGATATTAAAAACCTACCCATACAAGGAGATAAGAATTGTTAAGTGATACTCATACCTTTGTACCAATAGATGTGGTGAAGAGATATATAAGAGCATTCAATAAGAGGGGTCTTCATCATACATGATATATAAATCGATAGATGATATAGATACCATGTAGTATTCACATACATAGTCACACAACATGGGTCCACAGATGATACATAACATAGGTCCACAAATAAAGCAAGACAAATAAGAACAAGTCACAAGCGGAAGAATCAAATAAAGAACGAGCTTGTGAATTCCCATGCAAATCCCATGCTACCTAATAGCAACTTCTCCCCCTTTGGCATCGAGACACCAAAAGGGGACAAGAGCGAGACTACACACCCCAACCGGATCACTCATCATCCTCGTCCTCCTCGTCATCATCGGAGCTTGCCTCAAAACCTTGATCATCACCAGCAGAAGGGCCCTTGCCATGGTGAGAAGAGGAAGCATCATCCTCAAACATGCGCCAATTAACAGAGCCTTGATCCCAAGAACCATAAGTGAGAGTGCGAGAGGGCTGAGGTCGTGTCTGAGCATCACTGGATTCTTCGACCTCACTATCTTCCTCCCGTTGGTGAAATTTTTTGAGAATCTACTTGTCCCTCTTGTATGCTTCATATTGACCCTTGCGAACATCAATGTTCATGCACAGAAGCATCTTCTCCCAAAAGGTGGCCTTCTTCATTTTCCCCTTCACATAGTCACGAGAAATAAAGGTATACGGGCATTGCTAGCATTCTTCCTCCTAGCACGGACTGGGATGGTAGCATGATGGCTATCCTCCTCATCCTCTCTAATCTCATCATCAGGCACTGGGGAAGAATAGCCACAAGGATCCACAATGGTAGTGGGAGCCTTGTGATGCAACTACAGAGAGCCATGAGCAACAACATATAGGCCCTCAAGTGGAGAAGGCAAGTTCATCTTCGCAAAGGTAGAAAGCACAAGCCTCATGACATAGGGGGAATAGGTGGGAGTCTTCTTCTCAGAGATATTGATGGCCATTTCCATGAAGATGAAATACATGACGTCAAGAGGAGTGGTAGGAGCATCGCATCGGGGCCTTTTATGTACACGGAATGAGAAAGAGCCATAAGAGGAACCAAAGCTGACTGAATAGTGTTAAGATTTCCCGCTTGAAGATAAATGTTCTCACAAAACATGCGGATCAAGATGTGGAAAGGTGACCTTAGGTTCCTTGCTTCTCCAAGGACACCATTCTTGTTGTATATTGGAGCAAGAGGCTTCTTGTTGTACTCAAGCCCGATAGTCTCATGAATGCGACAACCAACCAGTGAATTCCTGCCCTCAAATGGATACTCCAAGACTGCAGCCAACTCACTGATGCTGGACTAACAACAAACCTCGTCAGTCATCCAAGTCATAGGAATCTCATTTCCTTCTCTGAACATGAGAGTGGCAAAGAACTGATGCACAATCTGAACATTGTAGCTCTGCTGAAAACCTATGATATGATGCAACCCAAGTTTCTCGGTGATCCAGAGAGACTCAGAGAAGTAGGTCTTGCTGTTCATGAAGCCAAAATCCAGAGGATGCTGTGGGCACACTGGATTCTTCTCAGAAAGATGAGCATAAATCTCAATCATGATCAAATACTGCTCACGCCTCCAGAAATGAGAATCCGGGCTATTACATGCCATATCACAGGACAAATGCCTCCTCATGACCCAGAACTCATCATTGTTTAGCCCTGAGAGAGTGGTGAGATTGTCATGCTTTCGTTTCTTAGCAAGTTCCATACGATGAATACGCTCTTCCTCTTACCGCTTCAATGACATGGCTTTCTTGCCCTTGGCATTTTTAGCTTGTTCCTCATGGCCATCATACGGGAGCTGGTTGGACATCTTGCGAGGGTTGCCCCCATAGTCCAGGATCTTGGACTTGGTGCGACGAGGACGAGAGCTACCGGAACCACCTGAACAAACAAGCAAGAAGGCACGAAAATACATCGAGAAATGAGTTTTGCAAGCCCTAGAAACATATGGTGGAAGGAGTATGAGAACTGGATCGAAAATAGAGGAAGACCCCTGGAGTCTCCGATCTCTTGCCCCGGAGTTTCCGGCCAGGGCCGAAGTCTCCAGCCACAGGGGCTAGAGTCTCCGGGCCACCGGAGTCTCTGGCCTGGAAACATGGCAAAAGATGGGAAAAGGGGGGGGGACTTCACCCAGGCATAGATCGGGGTCTCAAGAACTCCAAGAACACGAAATTGCCACAAAAAAGTACCAACTACCATGGAGAAAGAGGCCCCTAACCGCATTCCTATCTAGGGGAAACCCTAGGCAGAGAAAGAGAGGAGGAGGAACGTTTGTCCATGGGGATGGCTCCCAGCCGGTAGTGAGGAGGGCCAGCGGCAGGGAGAAGAGGGGGAAGCTGGCAACAGCGGCGGATCCGGGGCGGAGGGAGCCCCGACAGCGACGGGCGGAGGA
The DNA here is from genome assembly GCA_910589775.1 of Avena eriantha. NCBI lineage: Eukaryota > Viridiplantae > Streptophyta > Magnoliopsida > Poales > Poaceae > Avena > Avena eriantha. Next base: position 326,513,807 of record OU342743.1, read on the forward strand.
GGGAGCGGGTGAGTGAGGAGAGAAGGGAGTCGGGGGTGGAGAGGAGTAACTGGGAGTTACCCCCACCCGACTCTCTACTCAAATCATGCGAGAAACCGCTAGGCCAGAGTCTCCGGCCTCCATTGCCAGAAAACGCCAGATTCAAGGAGGACATGCAAAAATCATAAAAAATGGCACAAGGCAACTAGGTGAAGAGCCAAGGAAGACACAAACAACCATAGTAGAAAAAGTAACCATCAAGGATGCAAATAACACCTAGACACACACCAATGTGTGGGTCGGTGGCCGAGGCCACCATGTTTGAGTATACTTGGCTTGGCACCGCGAAGATATATCTTGGGTCCATTACCAAAACTCATCATTGAAGCTCACATATCACAAAATGATATAAAGAGGATGATTTTCTTACTTCGGGCATAATGGGGGGAGGGATGGCCCAATCAATTAGGACCGCACCCCCCCTATGTCCATGCCTACATCTAGATAGGATAACATATGAATGCATGGGTATGGGTGCATGGTCTCAAGCCACATTGTGCGAATCAATGATATTTAGCTCATGCCTTAACTCTCGGAATCTCTTCTCATCAAGGGGCTTGGTGAATAAATCCGCAAGATTCTTCTCGGTGCTAACATAAGAGAGGTCAATATCTCCATTATTCACATGCTCCCGGATGAAGTGATGACGAATATCAATATGCTTGGTTCTTGTGTGTTGCACCGGGTTGTAGGAGAGCTTGATTGCACTTTCATTATCACAAAGAAGAGGCACTTTGTCACAAGTGACACCGTAATCTTTTAAAGTTTGCCTCATCCATAACAATTGTGCACAACAACTAGCGGCCGCAATATACTCAGCTTCGGCGAAAGACAAGGAGACATACTTTTGTTTCTTTGATGACCAACACACCAAGGACCTACCAAGAAATTGGCAAGCCCCGGAGGTTGTTTTCCTTCCAGCTTTGTATCCCGCCCAATCCGAATCCGTGAAACCATGAAGAACAAAGCTCGAGCCCTTGGGATACCATAAGCCAAAGTTTGGGGTATCAACTAAATATCGAAAGATTCGCTTGACCGCCACAAGGTGGCTTTCTTTTGGGGTGGTTTGAAACCGTGCACAAATACCCACACTTAACAGGATATCCAGTATAAATGCACAAAGATAAAGCAAAGAGCCAATCATAGATCGGTATACCTTTTGATCCACATCTTTACCCTTAATATTGAGAGTGAGATCACACTTGAGGGGCATGCGAGTCTTGGATCCATTTAAATCCGTCAACTTGAACCTCTTGAGCATATCTTGAATGTACTTGGCTTGATTAATGAAGATACCTTCAATTACTTGCTTCACTTCAAAGCGAAGAAAGAATTGCAACTCCCCCATCATAGACATTTCAAACTCATCGGTCATTAGCTTAACAAAAACATCATTGAAAGCTTTGTTATGTGAGCCAAAGATAATATCATCAACATAAATTTGACATATGAACAAGTTTCCTCCAACTCTCTTAGTAAAAAGAGTGGGGTCAATTAGCCCAACTTCGAAACCACGGTCTACCAACAACTTTCTAAGGTGCTCATACCATGCACGTGGGGCTTGTTTAAGGCCATATAGTGCCTTATCAAGTTTGTAGACATGGTTTGGAAACTTGGGATCCTCAAAACCCGGAGTTTGCTTGACATACACCAACTCATTTAAGGGACCATTAAGAAATGCACTTTTAACATCCATTTGTTGTACCTTAAAGTTATGATGAGATGCATATGAAATAAAGATACCAATGGATTCAAGACAGGCAACGGGGGCGAAAGTTTCACCGTAGTCAATACCCTCGACTTGGGAGAATCCTTGAGCCACCAATCTTGCCTTGTTGCAAATAACCATCCCATTTGCATCTTGCTTGTTCTTGAAGATCCACTTTGTTCTGATCACATTATGGCACTCCTTTGATCTCTCCACCAATGACCACACTTTGTTGCGCTCGAAGTTATGAAGTTCTTCATGCATGGCATCAAGCCAATCCGGGTCTTCAAGTGCTTCATACACCTTTTGGAGCTCTACACAAGAAATGAAACTATTGTGGCCAACAAAGTTAGCCACTTGGTTACGAGTAGAAATGCCCCTTTCAAGATCACCAACAACATTTTCAAGAGTAATTCCTTTTCGGATGAGCTTGGTGATCCTTCTTGCTTCATGATGAGCATGAGCTTCCTCAATGGATTCTTGAGAGCTAATTGGTAATCACCACTATTTTTATCCTCGACTTGACCTTGAAATTGAGCTTTCTCCTCTTCTTGAGCTTGCTCGACATTTTGACTTTGTCCTTCCTCATGAGCTTGATCTTGGTCATTATGGGGTGAAGAACACCCATCATTTACTTGAGCTTGACCTTAATCATGAGCTATCTCTTCAACAATTGTATCTTGGTGGCTATGGAGTTGATGTAGATCTAGTGTAGGTGAGGTATCCACTTGAGTAGAGCATTGTCCTTCTCCTTCCACCACAAGGGGTTCCTCAATGGGGAGAAAAAATCCCACACCCATTCTTCTTATGGATTGAGGAGGAATTTCATCACCTACATCACCGAAATCAATTTGCCCCACTTGGGAGCCATTATGCTCATCGAATCTCATGTTAAAGGAAACTATAACTTGCCCAGTGTACTTGTTATAGATCCTATAGGCGCGAGAGTCCGATGCACAGCCAACAAATATACCTTCAATAGTATGAGTCTCGAATTTAGAGATCCGGTTACCTTTCTTGAGAATATAGAACTTGCACCCAAACACCTGAAGGTAGTGGATACTTGGCTTCTTGCCGACGAGGATCTCATATGGAGTCATATCCAAATATTTGCGAAGATAAAATCGGTTGGAAATATGACATGCGGTTGAGATAGCTTTGGCCCAAAAGTTATATGGAGACTTGAACTCTGCAATCATGGTTCTTGCCATATCCATTAGAGTCTGGTCCTTCCTTTCTGCCACACCATTTTCTTGAGGGGTATATGGAGCAGAGTATTGATGCTTGATCCCCTCATCACTAAGAAACTCATCTAAGGTGTATTTCTTGAACTCGGTACCATTGTCACTTATTATGGCCAAGATATTCTTGTTATGTTAATGTTGCACTTCATTGGCAAAGTTGATGACGGTTTGTTGAGTCCCACTCTTCTTCTTGAAGAAATATACCCATGTGTATCTTGAGTAGTCATCAACAATAACCAAACAATACTTCTTCCCCCCAAGACTATCAAAGGATGGAGGACCAAAGAGATCCCTGTGAAGGAGTTCCAAGATCCCATCGGAATAGATGGTTGTAGTTGGGGGTGTGCTGTCTCATGGAGCTTCCCTTCAATGCATGCCCTACACACATGGTCTTTGACAAAACACACGTTATCTTTTAAAACAAGGATGTGGCCTCCCGTGTGGAGACTTTTCAAAGACCTCATGTTGACGTGGGTAACACGGCGATGCCAAAGCCATCCCACGTCACCTTTAGCCATTAGGCAAGTCACGGTAGGTGTGGGTTTCTTATAAAAATCTACCACATACAAACCATTCTCGGCATACCCAACAAAGGATATAGAGAGAGTCTTGCTCCACATGAGAACCACAACCTTCGGGGTAAAGTAGACATTAAAGCCCTTAAGCGTGAGTTGATGAACGGAAAGTAAATTGTATGAAAGGGTTTTGAAAAGCATAATGTCCACAATGGATATATCTAGTGTGACCACTACCTTAACCAAACCCAATACCTTAGATGTTGATCCATCTCCATAAGTGACACACATATTGGAAGAATTAGGTCTCGTCTCATCAAGCATCTCTTTGCTTCCAGCACCACTATCAACCACCCATTTTATTCCACAGGAAGCATAGTCCTACAAGAAATCAATGCTTGGTTTTAGGTACCCATTATTGAATGGTTCTTGTTTGTTAGTCACAAGAATCTTTGGAACCCAAATGGCCCAATGCTAATTATCGCCATAAGAGGTTCCTACATATTTAGCATAGACATGACCATCATAAGGTTTCATAAGAACATAGGATGGGTTATATTTTCCCGCAAAATAATTATGATATGGTTCACCACCGTTCTTAATGACACTTGGTTCCTTCTCTTTTGCCATCTCCCCCTCCTTCACAAAAGTAATCATTTTGGAAGGGGAGAGGACAAGTTCTTCTTCTTCTTCTTACCCTTGTTCTTCTTCTTTGACTTGGATGCAAACCCAAGTCCTTCCTTGGTCACATTGTCCCTTTGATTACTCAAAAGGGCATTTACACTTTTCTCACCTTGGATGCATGAGACAAGGCCTTTCTCAATTGTAGATTTCAACTTCTTGTTTTCCTCAAGAAGATTTCCATGCTCACAGCAAGGGTTAGCAGAACATGAAGCAGTACTAGTTGGCATGGTTGAAACATCTTTTGTTACTTGAGTTTGAAGTTGTTCATGTGACTTTGAAAGAGTAGAGAATTTTCTCAACAAGGCCTCATGTTCCTTCTTGAGTTTCTGAAAACTTTCATTTAGTCTATCATGACCAACACCAAACTCGAGCTTTTCTTTTTTTAAGAACATTAGATAGAGTAAGAGCATGGTCGTGTTCTTTAACAAGTTTAGAGATATTTCAGTTAAAGGATTCTTCATGAGCAATATACTTCTCTCCTAGGGTAACTCTTTTACTTTGCTCTTCCTCAAGAGTATTGGTCAAGGCGGCTACCTCCATGGCGGCCTCCCTAGCATGCCCAAACATCTCCGAGATGAAGTCATCCCTCTCATCAATGATATAACGTGCTTCACCTAGTTGACTCAAGAGGGCCTAAACACAAACCTTGGCTTCTCATACCAAATTATCCAAGCAACTAGTGGATTCCACTACTTCCTTCTTAATATTGAGACTCATTTCATCATCATATGGCGATGCATCAATGGAAGGAGGAATAGTGGGTGGAGGAGTTACCGTGGAGGCTTTAGCCATGAGACATGTGGGGTTGGTGACGAGCTTTTCCTCATTTGGAGAGTCAAAGACGGATGTCGGTGAGGAGGTTGATGTAGTAGTAGCCACTAGACATGTAGGCTTAGTGACACACTTGTTCTCATTGGGAGAGTTGAAGAGAGATGTTGGTGAATAGGTTGTGGTAGTAGTAGCAGAAGTGGTGGCAATTGTGGCAATGGCGGCCACACCCACAATCTCTCCATCATCTTCATCATCACTATCAATCTCATTGTTCTCTTCATATTCTTCATGAGCCACCAACGCATATTTTTGTGTCTCCTTCTTGTTGGGGAAGTTCTTATTTCCGAAGTTCTTGTTTGGGACTTTCTTGACGAAGTTCTTGTTTGGAGTGGGCTTGAACTTGGATTTCAAGATGAGCCTTCCTCCTTGGCCTTCTCTCTTGTCATATGGGCACTCGACGATGAAGTGGTTGGTTTCTCCACAATTGTAACATGATCTCAACTCGGGTCTTGCACTAGTTGTGGTAGCCCTTGATGGATTGCCCTTTCCTTGCTTCTTCCAAAACCTTCTTGAGAATAAAGCCAATTGCTCATGGAGAGCACACTTGATGTCTTCATCATCACCTTCAATCATCCCGAACGAGTCAACTTCTTCATAGACATGAGTCTTGGCCTTCAAAGCAAGAGTTGGAGAATCCATTCTCCGAGCATGAGCAAGAGCATCATCGGCGGCCTTGTTCATGATTCCAAGAGCCACAAACTCATTCAACACTTCATTGGAGGACATGGCATTGAAGTCCGCTCTTGAGCGAATATTGTTGGCCATTTCTCGATGAAAGGGCAAGATGGCTTGCATGAACTTGCGCTTTATCCACTTGTCATCCATATCCCTACTACCATGGTCAATCATCCTAATTGAAAGGGTCGTGACCCTTTGATAGAGATCTTCGGGAGTCTCCTCCTTCCCAACAAGGGCATTGGCTTCATAGTGCATTTCTTCAAACTTGGAGTTTTGAATGATTTCATTTCCAATATAGACTCATTGAAGATCATTCCAAGCTTCCTTGGTTGTGTCATAAGAGCGTATGTGAGTCATTTGCTCATGAGTCAAAGCATCTTGGAGAATTTACATTGCGGTGGCATTGAGTTGATTGTTGATTTCCTCGGTGGGTGTCATGTTGTAGGGGTTGCGTGGATAGAAGCCGAACTCCACAACCTTCCAAAGATGAACACTAGAACTTTTAAAGTGAGAGCGCATTAGATATTGCCAATTGGCGAAATTAGATACATCAAGCTTAGGTGGTGGACCACGATGATTTATATGTGGCATTGGAAGAGGGGCATTATTATAGCTAGGTGGTGGAGGCATGTTTCCCACGGGGTTGCTTTTAGCCTTATTGCCATCATCACCGATGGGAGATTCCTTGTGGGGATCTTCCACCAGTTTTGAACCACTTCATTGATTATCAATGGCGTCGGCAATCACAACTTACTTTTTACCAAGATAAGATTCAAGCAAGTCTTTCATCTCTTGTCGAAGTGTATCCATAGATGTGGAATGCTCACTCTTAGTGATGGGGTGTTCATTGGGAGGGAGTTCACTCCCTTTCGAGTCGCTCAGACTTCTCTTAGGCGGTTAAGCCAAAGAAGAGCACCTCACTCTGATACCAATTGAAAGATCAGTATAAGCGACTAGAGGGGGGGGGGGGGTGAATAGGCGCTACTCAAATTTTAGTTTCTTTTCAATTTAAGGCTTGACACAAAGTAAGTTCTCTAGATGTGCAACTAGGTGATTGAACCTATATGACAAGCAAGCAAACAAGTAACAATAATAAGGAGAAAAGGATAGAAATCACCGAGAGGGGGTATGGAGATGTTTTCCAGAAGTTCCTTCCTTTTGAGGGGAAGTACGTATCCGTTGGAGGCGTGGGTGGTACTAAGACCACCAGCGCCACAAAGGCCTCACCCTATTCTCCCGAGCACCCGCCTTGCGGCAAGCACACGATCCACTATGCGTTGACCTTGAAGGTGGCGACCGAAACCTTGTATAAAACCTTGGGGCACTTCTCCACAACTGAATTTGAGGCTCCCAAGACGACCTCGAAGCTCTTACACACGAGGATGATATATGGAGGGCGACTTCTTCAAGTTAGGGTTTCCTCTAACCCTAGAGCAACAACAACTTACACAAATGGTGGGGAAACACAAATCCCTTTGGTGGAAAGCTAGGTCTCGGTCTCCTCCCTCAAATCCCCAATGGGAAGCAAGTTTGAGTGGCTAGAGAGGGAGATCTAGGAGGTTGGATCTCAACATTAATGGAGGAGAGAGAGTAGAAGCCACGCCTTCACTTGGAGAAGAAGGGGGTATATTTACCCTCCCTCCTAGAAAAATAGCCATTGCTGCATCACTAACCCCGGAGTCTCTGGTCTGGAAGGCCGGAGTCTCCGGGCATGGCCGGAGTCTCTAGGGTGGGCGCTGGACTCCGGGTAGGACTCCAGAGGGGGTTATTGAACGCTTCTCGAGCCACCCCAGAGTCAAGGCTGGAGACTAGCCCGGAGTCTCCGGGCTCCAGCCCCGGAGTCTCCGGTGGCGCGCTCGACTCCTGGTCCAACTCCGGACGTGGATATAGAGAGTTTGCCTGGGGGGCAGAGACTTGCCCGGAGACCTGGCCGGAGTCTCTGGTCCAAGACCCCAGAGTCTCTGGGCCTGGGCCCTGGAGTCTTCAGAGTCAGGGGAGGCAGCAGACCGAAGCTCCCAACATGCACCTTTTCTTCATGAAAATTTGAACCCTTCTCCTTCAAATACTAGAATCCTATCTTGTGCCTTTATACAGAGGAACCTGTAATACTTAACACACGGTAAAAACTATCTTATGTTGACAACAAACATCAAAACACGATTATGGCAGGAAATGCCCTTTCAACCTTGCTTAGGGGATCGCAGCTAGGAGGTTTGGGGCAATCTCCTCAACCCGGCGGCCATTGATCCACCAGTCCTGCCAAAACTTGGCACGCTCTCCATTGCCAACGGTGTAGCATGTGGTAGCATGGAAGAGCTCCATAGGCTATCACGGCAGCCCAAGGTCGAATTCTGCCCACGGCCTGTCGGGGTCCACCCTCTATAGCCACGCCCAACGACACCTCAGCGCGAAGTTCAACAAACAGAGGTTGGGGATGCCTAGGACACCGAACTCCTTTGGAGAGCACACCTTGTCCTAAGCGACTAGATAGTGTCCACCCTTCACCTCTCTCCCTTCTTTCCATAGGAAGGCTCTGACAATCTTGCGGAAGGCCACATGCGTCTGGGGTGGGACATCCAGCGACATGAGCGCGTGGATTGGGATGGCCGAGAGTGTGGTCTTCACAAGGGTGGTCCACCCACCCCTGTTCAGCATACCCGCACACCGCGGTTGTAGCCTATTAGCCGCATTGTCCACCACGAACTGCAGCTGAGCCTCCATCGGCTTGCAGAGGCCCAAAGGAAGACCAAGGTACTCGCAGGGGAAGTTACCAAACTCGCATCCTAGTACACCACGAGCCAACTCCACCTGAACCAACAAGCACTGTATCGGGTGTATCAAGCATTTTGTTAGATTGGTTTGCAAGCCGGATGCCCCTCCAAAGTCCGCCACAATCTCTGCGCACGTGTGAAGGTCCATGAGCGTGGGCCGAATGAAGGTAACGACATCATCCGCGTACATGGAGGTGCGGTGACGAAGCCCACTGGTCACCAACTTCGAAAGGAGCCCCTCAGCCGCCGCCCATTCAAAGAGCTTATGGAGCACATCCATTACCGTGTCAAACAGCAGGGGAGAAAGTGGGTCCCCCTGCCTCAACCCCCTCTGGTTGTAAATCAACGCACCCGGGGATCCATTCACTAGGACTCTCGTCGAGGCCAAGCCTAGAAATCCACAGATCATGGAGATCCACCTCTCCCCAAAGCCGAGCTTGGCTAAAACCTCCAGCAGGAATGCCCAATCCACTGTGTCGAACGCCTTTGTGATGTCCAACTTTAGCATGTCCGCTGCTGCTTTGAGCCGATGAAGTTTCTTGGCCATGCCTTGCATGAGCTGGAAGTTGTCGTGTATGCATCTCCCCCTGATAAAGGTGCTACAATGGAGGCCCACTAGTTGTGGCATCCTTGGTGCTAGGCGAACTGAGAGCACCTTCGTCACCAGCTTGGCTAGACTATGGATCAAGCTAATGGGGTAGAAATCCTTGACCTCCACCGTGTTAGAATGCTTTTGGAGAAACATTATCAGTGCTTTGTTTGTCGCGTGCAACCCCCAAGCGTCCCCCTCCTACAGCGTGTGGAAGGCACAAAGGACATCACCCTTAATAATGGGCTAGCAAGAAGCATAGAACCTGCCTGTGATGCTGTCAGGCTCCAGAGCCTTGTCCAGCTCCTGGGACCAAATCACTCCTCACACTTCCTCCTCAAAGAATGGGAGATCCAGCTCAGAGAGGTCGTGCTACACAAGCCCCAGATAGTCCAAGTCCAAGGCATACTGACGCTCAGGGCATGACCCTAGAAGCTTCTCATAGAAGGCATCCGCGGCCTGAGCCTTACCCTGCGGATCGGCCACCAACAACCTGTTGACCTTGAGGTAGGAAATATAATTCTTCCTCCTCCTATGATTTGCCCGTAAGTGAAAGAATTTGGTGCAGGTGTCTCCCTTGCTCAACCATAGTAGCCAAGATTTTTGCCGAGCGATCATCCTCTCTAGCGAGGCTAGGCCTAGTAGCTTCTTCTGGAGAAGCCTACGGTAAGCTTGATCGCTAGGGGATAGGTCCCTGGTCTCCATAGCAACATCCAAACTCAGGATTAGCTCGTTAGCCAACATGATATGCCTCTTGTTGTTGCCGATAATCCTATCACTCCAGCTAGTCAGGGCCTTAGCCGTTATAGTTAGCTTTGCCACAAGACGTTTAAACGGGTTGGTGATTGTCGGCACCGAAGCCCATGCAGCCTCCACGGTCTCCATGAACCCCTCCACTTTAGGCCAGAAAGCCTAAAAAAGAAAGCGTTTACTGGTCTCCAACTGGGTGTCAAGGTTGAGGAGGAGCGGGCAGTGGTCTGATGTCGAAGAGGACATCGCCAAGAGGAAGGATGAGGGGTACCTTGACTCCCAATCCACAATCATAAAGACCCTGTCTAGTTTCTCCAGCATGGCCTGCACCCTCTCGTTAGACCAGGTATAGTGGCAACTGTTTAGATATAGTTCTTTGAGCTCCAAGCAGGCCAGTGTCCGCCTAAACTTGGACATCATGCGGACGCTTAGGTTGGTGTTGCTCTTGTTCTCCATATCAACGATCAAGTTGAAATCGCCAGCCACCAACCAAGGGCCAGGGTGGAGCGCCCTCACCTCGGCTAACTCCAGCAGGAACCGTGCTTATCCGGCTCCCGTTGGGGACCATAAGCCCCGGTGAACCACCACCCTCCTGATCCCAGTGATTCAACCCAAGCCGTGATGGCATTGGCAGAAACATGAGGGTTAGATAGGGCCACCACCGTCGATTTCCATGCGATCAAAATACCACCCCTCATTCCGTCAGCCGAGAGAAAAAAAATTCATCAAACTATCAGCCAAGACAGCGATCCATAGTGGCCCGAGAGACCACCTAAAGCTTGGTCTCCTGTAGGCACACCACACTCGCACCCGAGAGCGAGATCACCTGATAAACCGCGTCGCATCAGGACATTTGATTCAGGCCTCTTACATTCCACACTAAGAATGAGAGGAAGTCCGCCATTATTATTATTACAGACACGAAAACAACACCGCAACACTAGCTCTAGACCACAATGGCCTCCACACCATCATCATCGAACAAAAACGCTTCCGGCGTCCAGCCAAAGAGGGCCAGGCACGCAGACAGATTCTCCTATGTCAAGGGCTTGGCGAAATACTTGAGGTACGCCTGTAAGGCCTCCTTCCTGATCACCTCACCCTCACAGGCAATCCCCAGTTGCACCATCAGGACTTTCTACTGCTGCTTGATTGGCGTGCCTAGCACGAACCTGCCCACGACTCACTTGCTGCGACGTAGCACCGACAGAGGGGTGCGCTTGCAACAGGGTCTCCTGGGTGTCCATCGGGGGAGAAGAGCATGTCGCCGTTGTCGACATTTCTCCCTCAAGCTGGCTAGCCTGAGGTTATCATCGGATGATGTCGCCTGCGCCGCTGTGCCCACCATACCTGGATCGGCCAGCGACGAGCCTACCCCAGCATCAGAGTGAGGCGTGCTTCGCTCGCTGCCAGGCATGCATGGCGCCCCCGGCAAGCCCTGCAACTCAATCTCGGCACCATCATGGGCTAGCAATAGAGACCTTAGGCCGCCACACTCAGTCCACGCGTCGTCAGATGCACCCTTCCTCGCTGGGCTCCCTTCCTGGGCGGCAGTACCCACCGGTGAGAGGTCCACCTTGAACATGGGCTCTAGCACCAAGCCACCCGCTGGCCCATAGCCCAGCTTCGCTTCACCGCTCTAACCCACAACCGATGCCCACGAACTGGTTGAGCCAAAAGGGAGATCACGGCCCACCGGGGAACAACATGCCCTACCAACCATTGGGTCCAGTCCAGAAGTTTGGAGTGAAGGTGAGCCCCACTGGTGGGAAACTTCCCGCCCAGATCCACTTCTCGCTCGAGAACCACAAGATTCCTCCAGGTTCTGGAACAACACCGGCTGTCATTGAGGGTCAAATGGTCTAGAGCTTTTTGGGCCAGCCCCACCTCAGCGTCATCGCCAGCTTTATCACTTTTGATCGGACTAGCTTCCTTGCTGGCAAGGGCTCCGTGCCCTGGCTAACGTGGCTACAATTGGACCGCCATGGTTTGACCGAGAGCGACCCACCGCTCCCTTCCTCCTCTCCAGTGATGGGAGGGCTCCGGCACGCCACTGTCCATCCTCTCGCGCGAGCAGGAGAATGAGGACTATTGGTGCCGCCTGGCAGAAGGGCCGCCCCCCGGATCGCCACCCCACCCACCTTCGCCTCCATCGTTGCCATCATCTGAATCACCCCCAGCTCCACCCGACAATGACCGCTCTATGGAAGCAACTGTATCCTCGACGCGCACTAGGTGGACCATGATGTTGAACTCCAGTAGCACCACCTCCTCTAGAATCAGCGCCTCCACCGGAAGGAACATATCGTCGTCCTTGTCTCCAAACTCGAGTGGTTCAGCGCGCCAGAGATGCTTCGAACTTGGGATCAACATCGGGTCGTCCTTCCATGCTGTCACCCGGAAGCTGCCGAGATCAGCACGGCTCACCGTCTCCGTGCCCAACCTCTCCACCCACGCTGACATCCCCAACACGGTATTCGCCGTGTCCAAGCTCCAAGAGATATGCGAGATACCAACCATCTCCAAGTGAACTTGATACTGGAACATGCGCCTCATAGCTTGTAGCTGCCGATTCCAAGGACAGAACGTCAGCAAGAATTCCTGGCCGTCGAATGGCCCAACATCAGCCACAAAATCATGCCTCACCCTGGAGTCGAACACCAGGAGCAGGTCCGCTAGCCAGAAGCGGTGCACCGAGACATGCCCCTCGAGCTCTGGATAGCGCTCCACCAGTTCCATCCACGCCCGCTCACTGCCCACTGACCGCCTAGTGCCGGAGACGTGGGCAACCAAGCTCCACCGCAGCGCCCTCTCAGTGTCGTCAACTTCCGCCGTGTGATAGATGATACATCGCTCTCGCACTGGTCTTGCCGTGGCCGTGCCGGTGACCACCACGTCCATCGGCGAGGCACGCGGGGTCGGAGCCTGCTCCACCGGCTCTAACGGGGACAGGGGAGCGTCACCACCACGGGGTCCCAGGCGCTCTCGAGTGGGGCGGTGTTCTCTGGAGTGTGGCGACATGTATGGAGGCCTCACCATCGCTAGCTGGCGGGCGAGCTCCAACTCCGGTGTCGCACCACTTCCACACTGCTCCGCCCCAGATACCTCCACACGGCTGCCCAGTCGCTCATGAGCCGGCACCCTCGGTGGCATATGCTCGCACCGTGCCTCGCCAGCCTGGCCTGCCGCCCACGCCGCGCCGCCACCTGCTGCTCTTGCTCTACCTTGGAAGCACAGGGGGCAGTGCCTCGCCACATGGTCATCTCCCTTACACTTGAGGCACTTGGTCTTGCCCTAGCACTGGCCGGCGACATGGCCCGGATCCGCACAATTGAATCAGAGGCTGGCCAAGTTGAGCGGCACCCGTCTGGAACTATGAACGACGGCCTCGACCCCCACCGCTGACGCTGCTGCCTCTTCCACTTGCGCCCATCCAGCTGCCAGTCGTACGGCGCCGGCCGGCACGCCGCCTTCGGGTGCGAGACCATCGAAGCCATCCGTCGAGCAGGTTGCGGTCGTGCTTCTGGGGATGCGGCACCCGCATTAGGAGCTCTCGGTGGAGGGGTGGCCACCACGGGCGGTGCTGGAGGAGGGCTGGGGCTACCGTCCTGCACCACATCAGAGTAAGAGCGCGTGGAGGAGGAATATGAGGCCCTGCTCTTCCACCATGTCGGCCCAACTCATGGACTTTGCCATGCTAGACGGAGCCGCCATGACAGGAGCGGGGAAGCGGGAGGCCTATGGCTAGGATGGCGAGAGCGGTGAGGCGCGCGGAGGAGTGCCCGATGCTCCTACTCCCACACTCACTCTTCCACGCTCACCAAACCTACACACTAAAAAGGGTCTAGATACACTCCTTTCACAAAGTTAAAACATCTTATAATTTGAAACAGAGTGAGTAGACATTAAATGTTTACATTAATATCCGGCATGGAAAAAATGTACATCATAGTTTTGCATCATGCATACATAGAGAATATCAACATTGCATGCATATCTTCCTGATAAGATGACACAATCACATCTTCCAGATATTGATCACACAATCATATCTTTGACAAGGATTTTTCTTTAGGCTTGATCATCCATGGCTATAAAAGATGGCATAGACTATTTCGATTTCCACCTGCTATGTAGTTTCTTACGTATTATATTCCCAGAGACATGGGAGTCGTCAAGGTACCAAGCCCACTATGCTTTGTAATAGTGCTCATGCTACTCCTCTTGGTTCCAGGTAAGGTTTTTCTAAGAGTAAATTTCATTTTCTACCCCTAAGTTTAACATTTTTGACGAAAGTTACCCTATCTAGCAATTATTCATCCTGTTCACCCCATTTAATGAAAATTGTGCCAGTTTTTATCCCTTCTATCATTCTACTTTGTTGTTTTATCAGCTCTAGATCTTGAGGATGTGCGTGGGCGTGGATTGGCCGGCAAGATAGGTTGTGGCTTGGCAGTGTCATGCGATGTATTGACAAGCAGCAAGGAGGTAAGAACTACTCCACCTGCTTAGCGGTCGATCAAGAGTTCCCTTGTCCTTGTTTCAAAAAAAAGTTCCTTGTGGAGGTGCATCTGAGCATATATGATTCGGAGGTAGCAGGGAATTGCGGCAACGAGCATGAAACGTCCTTTGTTGTGGTATATATGGTATATCACAATATGCATCCCAAGCTAGCTACCAGCTAGATTCATAGATCAGGGAGATAAGGATGGGTCAACACATGCTCTCCACTGTTCCGACCCGAGGTCATGTTCATGCCCTGGACACTTTGATCTCCCCCCATGGCTAGCCTCGGTGGACTCCTTTGAGACACGCATCAGCGTCGCCTCTCCACCCCCACTCCACCTATCCCCATCTGCGCTTTCCCCAGTGCTCCACCGCTGGCTCGCCACATTGGGGCTCGATCCGAAGTTTCCCATGATTGACGCTGGCAATCTTCGAAGATGGAGGCCCCGATGAGCCGTGCAGCGAAGCGCATCAGAGATCAACAACGAGGTGTGAAGGCGAGGAGAAGAGTAGGGATCAGATGCAGTCCACGTGACCTCTCTCCATCATTGGCTTTGATTGGGGATCTCGAAAACCTCATTCGGTAAGGTTTCCTCCAGCTGCTCCGGAAATGATACCTTCGATCTCTATATTGGATCCTTTGGGCCAATCCACATCGAAGCGGGCGGTGCCAACTTAGAGCAATTCGATCTCGCTCGAACAAAGACGAATAGCTCCAACATCTCGCATGTCAGTCTCGTTGAAAAAAATGTTGCAGAAAGCACTGAGTCTAGTGCAGGGTCGTTAGGTGAAGAAATCTACGAGCAAGAGCAGGAAGCCAGGAAGACCGTGCAGGGCGACCTCGCCATTGTCGAGGCCAGAATAGGAGTGGCGCAACTCGTTGTTGAAACTGTGCGAGATGATGCCAGATTTTTCGAGGAAGGAGTTGGGTGCAGCAATAGGCCTGCTAGATCTCAACTTGCAAACACTACTATTCAGCAAAATTCTTTGTTCACTGCCTTAGTCTTAGTAAGTTGTGGTGTTGGATGGATAGAGCAATGGCGGGAACCTACAGATTGGTTTTTCTAGGGTAGACAGAGGAGGAGATTTAGGTTGTGGAAGGGTCCTGGAGGGCAGAGTGGATGGTGGGCTGGGTGGGATCTGTATAGAAGGGGACATGGAAACTTTTCTTTCACAACTTTGGAGCTGTCCTTTGCATCCCATTTGCCACCAGTTGCAACCACCACCACCCCCACCACCTAGGAGTACACCCGTCCCATCCTATATATCCGTGAGTTCCCACAAACCTAGGGTTTATTCCTCTCCCCTCCTAGTGGCGGTGGTAGAGGATCTCACCTCGGGATTGCAGTGCTTGGGGCTCGAGGAACTGCTTCCCTCTGAAAGTGTTAACAGTCTAGAGATAGGAGATCATGGTACAGGAAGCAAAGGAAGGGGTAGAGGAGGGAGTAGTGGGCAGGAGAACTAGCAGAATCAGCAAAGAGGTTAGTATCATATGTAGCAGCAGCATCCAAATCAACAAAATCCTTATGAGTTTGGTCATTACAACCCCCAGTTTTCCCCCAATCACCCCTTTTGGTTACATTCCTGGTAAAATGCCTCCTTCTTGGGGTTTTAACAATCCTTTCCCTCCATTCCCCCCACAACAGCAATTTGGGATGCAATCCAACCAATGGATTGCCCCTCAACAGTAGCAGACTTCTCAGGTTGTAGAGCAAGGTGAGAAAATCAAAGCTCAATAGAGCAACGAACCCCATAAGTGGTATTAGAGCTATGTCTATGCGTAGATGTTATGTACGGTTAGAACACATATGAATATGTGGGCGCTGATGATCATGTTATTGCATCCATCATGTATTTTGGATATTAGCAGCATAGTGGGATGAAGCGGCCCAGACTAACTTTACATGTCCTCGCACATGAGGCATGTTCCACGCTTGATGTGCAACTAGTTTTGCATAAGTGGCTAGCGAGTATATGTCTCTCCCACTATAGTTGATATCTAATTTACAACGGGTTGCTAATAATTTGATTATCATTGTTGTTGTTCTATGTTTGTAGGTAAGAACGGCTCTATCTTCAAAATCCCTAAGCCACGTAAAATATGCAAAAGATAAATTAGAAGCGTCTGGTTTTATTTTTGTTGGGCATGTATCAAGATATAGTAAATGTTATAATTATAGTATGATAGGATACTCTCAAGAATTATAACAAATTAAGTCGGAGTGCCATAGACCTTGGCGTTACACAAATGGAATGATAGAGATCATACCATGATGCACAAGATAGTGATCGAGTGCAAGAACCATATCATACCACTTTTACATATGATATTTGTTTGCATATTATTTATGCTTATGTCTTGTTTAGATCTTGGCGCTAGCATTATATGATGATCCCTCTCACTAAATATCAAGATAAAAATGTGTTCTTCCTTTAGTATGCATCGTTAAGAAAGTTTCTCATTTCAAAGCACCACTGATGATCGGGTGTTATAGACTCTACGTTCGCATACAACGGGTGTAAGACAGTTTTACACACATGAGTACTAAGGTTCTTACTTGGCGATCCTAGCATGTACATACATGGCCTCGGAACATGAATCGAAAGGTAAAGCATGAGTCATATAGTTGATATGATGTCCATATGATGCTCGCCTTGAATCTACACCAACTCACATGATGATCGGCCTTGGTGTAGTGGATATGGTTCATGTAATCACCAAAATGACTCGAGGGATGTTGTTTTGAGTGGGAGTTCATTTAGTAATTTGGATTAATTTGAACTCAATTTATCATAAACAAAATCGAAGTGAATTTGCATAGTTCATTGTAGTCACTGACATTCGTTTAATACCTTATATTTAGCTATAATTGAGATAATAGAACTGTAGAATTTTGGATTTTTACTTTACGAACTGGTATCGTATTGTTTTATGAGTGTCAATCTAAATTTTAAAGTACTATTACAAAATTTCAGCACAACCTCACTTACTCCGTGAAATTCAATAAATGGTATTGAATCAAGAGTAACAAATTCCAGCATTAGTATCTAAGTATCATGCTTGCCTCCATGATTCTTGATATTAAAAAATGTTTTAATATCAACGTTATCTAGGTGCTAAAAATTGTTTCAGAAACCGTCATTTGTAGATATATTGTGATATCTGAAACATTGCTTGGTTGCAATATGATAGAGTATAATTTAATAAAATACATATTCTCGTATTGTATGAGAATTTGCAAAGGTTGGAGACGCTAGGTGTCCTAATCCCTCAAAAGGTTTTGGGAATTAACATTATATTCGCGATTCATCCTTATTGTCGGACATAGTGTCCCGTGAAGGAACAAGGGGTCCAACAAGCCTTGAATTTGCGAGGGGGGCTGAACACGCATTCGAAGCTTCTCAACGATGGTGGCGACGACGGAGCACCAACACTACGGAGAGTGACACGGGGTTTTTTACCCAGGTTTAGGACCCTCATGAGGAGGTAAACCCCCTACTCCCGCTTAGTTGTATTGCTCATGGTGTCTCGCGAGGGTACAATGATGGACCAATGTCTAGGGTTTGAGATCACAGGGATTGACCCTCCCTTTGAGGTAGGACAAGGCCTCCTTATATAGCGGCGCCAGGCCTCTTCCCCCTGTTCATGGGTAGGACGGGTCACCACATTGCCGCCCCTCGAAGTCCCGGTCTACAAGACTACTTTGTGTGGAATCGGTCCTGCTTCCCAGGGGCCCTCGGCCTTCTCATAAAGCTGACTCCTTCGACATCACTTGTCGCCACATGACGCTGCTGATCTCCTCCCTTGCACCAAAACGGCAAAGGGGAGAGCTACCATTGCTGAGGTTGTCCATCCCACTTTAACACCGAAGGGGCCATACCGGCTCCTCTTTTCTAAGGCAGCTCGGGGTCCATCAGCCAGCTGGGCGTTGTACCCCGGTTTCCAGGACCTCGACAGTAGCCCCTGGACGCTTGTAGCGACAAGATCCTCACTAGAGGAGTACAGGGCGGTGGCCGCCCTTTTTGCCATGGTGCTCTCCTGGTCCATCATCTGCTTCTTCCTTGAGGTGCCCCTGATGTATTCAAGGGCATCCATGTCCTCAGGGTAGGCGGTGGACACAATTTTGTAGCCATGCTCAAGGGAGCGCATAGCTTCCCTTTTGTTGCAGCGGATGGTGATGACCTCTCCATTGCCTCCTGGCATCTTGATGATGTTGTAGGCATGGTGGGTGGCCGCCATGAACTTGGCTAGAGCGGGGTAGCCTAGGATGACGTTATAGGGGAGACCGATGTGCGCCATGTCGAAGTCGATGAGCTTGGTGCGGTAGTTGTCATGAGACCCGAACGTGACAGAGAGGGGCACCTACACAATGGGTATAGTAGTGCTGTTGGTGACCCCGGAGAACGACATGGTTGGCATCGGCCGGTCGTACGACACCTGTAGCTTGGCGAATGTCGCTATGGAGATCACGTTCAGGCCAGCACCGCCGTCGATGAGTGTCTTGGCAACTACAATGTTGTTTATGGTGGGGGTGCAGATCATGGGTAGCATTCCCATAGCCTTGGTGGAGACGGGGTGGTGTACGGTATCGAAAGTGATGTCATACTGCAACCACTTGGGGACGGGGTCCTGGGCCGAGCGATGGTAACTTTGTGTAGCACCCTCGAATCGGCCCTATGCAAGTTTTAGCCCTTTCCGCCAAACCCACATAGAAACGATTCAAGGACGCCCACCAGGCACTTTCGTGTGGTGGAAAACAAAGTAATACCATTACACAATAGTCCTCGATGGGACCCATAGAACAGATATATATACAACACGACTCCACGAGTCAAGAATACATATATACAATACAAAGATCCAAATCACCTTGAAATCGATAGAGCGTCCGACTATGGATAAGATGCAAATGGGGCTAAGAGCCCTGAAGAATAACCAATGGCATCCATAACCCTGCCCAGGCCAAGCCGGAAGGGTAACCCTGCTAACAACGGCGATCCCAAACCTGCTAAAACAAAAGGGGTGCCGACAAAGGGCAAAGGAAAAAGAGGAGCGTCAGTACTAAGGCCAGTACACGGCGAGGCTAGAATTCAGCGGCTCTCGCCTACATAGGTATGGTGGGCTGAAGCGGCAGCGCAGCGACACGAAACAACCTATAGAGACTCTGTAATACTGGCGGCTATAAGAGAGGGATAAGAAAGACCTATTCGGATCCAACCTGATACTAACACCAAACATACCCATCCTGGTATTCCCCCTCGAGACCAAACGAGGAGGCCAAGCCGAGGAAAACTCACATGGTTGGCAGTTTTATTTAATCTTTTCATGGCAGTTATCCAACTTACTATTCATCTCAGATACAGGTCAAATTATAACGGTAAACTTTAGTTGTAGTTGTCTATGGTCGAGAAACTGTGCTCCAAGTCGTCCATAACCGCGGACACGGCTTTTCGAAAAGATTTAACCCTACAGGGGTGCACCAAAGTATCCACACGCACTTCGACCCTTTTTGCCAGATCAATTAACATACACCCATCGGTATGTCGGCGGAGCCTAAGTCATGATGTTTCCCAGACCCAAAGCAAGTACATGGGGGCCACCCCACTAAGCTACCCGCAACGAAGTCGGCCGGCTCCGGAACGGACCCAGGGTTTGTGTCAATGGCTGTAAACGACTGGGAACCCGAAAAGTGTGACTGGGCTTGTCGATACTGTGAAAACATTCCACATCCTAAACAGTACAGGTGCTCCACGCACAATCTTAAATAGAGCAGTAAAGCATGGCATAAGTACAGAATTGTAATAAAGCCCCAAACTACTTGTGGCCCCCGGTACAGTACTTTGAAATCAGGTAGTAAGCCGATGGGGGTGCCCACACACCCCAACTGTGGTTAGCGCGCTCGATCTCGGAACATGTGTCAAGAACTCGGGTCCTAGGGGACACTAGTGAGCGGTTAAGAACCAAATATTGTCTATTACCCATCGGTGCCTCTGCATTAAACTACTATCAACATTAATTAATAACTGTAATTAGAATCATGATCAACAACACCATTAAACATTTGCCAACCGCCCAACAACTGTGGACATCGACGACGCGAGGCAACACCTGAGCAAGCAACTATGACTCGCAGGGCCAGCTGTCTATCAAGCAACGGGTAATAGGAGGTGTCCAAGGCAGTATGACGGCTGCAAGGAATATATCGGGTACGGAAATAAAGCATCACGACACGGATAGCAATAGATCAACAGGAGGAAATAAAGACTATAAATGCAAAATAGGTAGAAGGGAGGGAGAGATGCTCGCCTAGGAAACACTACCGAAGGATCATATCCGGAGAACTTGTCGATACTCGCATCAACTCATCGGCCTAATCCGCGAAGAAGCACTAGCACAAACACCGGATGCACTATTTAATACTACGACAAAAGATCCGGCATGATTATGATATGATGCAGAGATGAACAATTTAATATGCGACTGTCGATAATGTCATATTATAAAATTAATGGGGGTCTCGGATAGGGAATCACATTAGGGTTCGGCGAACTTGGGCTCCGAGGGGTTCGGGGTTCGACAGGGTTCGACGGGGGCGGAAACGGCTCGATGGAATCGGTCTCGGACAACGGAAGTAGATCTTGTCGCGTCCGGGAAGACGGACTTGGTTTGCCGTCGGGGGCGCATCGGATTCGCCCGGGTCGGTGTCGATCTTGCCGTCGCGGAGGTCTTGTCGGGTCCGCATATCGGGTCGGTCTTGGCGTGCGGGATGAAGAACTTGGCGTATCTGTGTCGGCGTCCTTGGCGTCCGGAGATCTCGACGAACTTGGCGTCCGGTACTAGGGCGTCGGTGCGGGAAGGAGCTCTCGTCGATCCGGCGCATCGGATCCGGGATGAAGAACTTGACGTCCTTGGCGAAGCTCTCGGGTGACGGTGTCGGTCTTGGGTTTGGCACCGGAAGATCTTGTCGTCGATGGCGAACTTGAGTGGATCGGTTACCGGGGTCGGGGCTTCGATGCCAGGAAGGAGAACTTGGTGTCCATGATGAAGATCTTGGAATGCGTCACCATCACATTCGGGTTTTGGCGTAGAGGTCGATGTGGACGATGCTTCGTGTACCGACTTCATTGCCGACGGCGAACTTGAATAGACGACACCGGGTACAAGATGGCCCCTTGGTTTTGGCTTCGCACGAAGGCGTCGAAGATCTTGCGTCAACTGGTTTCTGTCTTGCGGGTGAGCCCACTTGGCCTTGGTGAAGATCTGGACAGAGGCATCCACACATGGGTGCTTGCGTGCGGCAGAATCGATGGTGGCCGAAAGAAAACCACAAAACAAACAACAGACAACGGGAGCCACCGTCTTGGGCTCAAAAGACACCCGCAGAGCGGCTCCCACCTACAACAGTAGGGGAACACGGCGCGGAGAGCCAGATGGCGGCGGTGACATTGAGGTCTAGGGAGACGCGGGCGGAGGTCCTCGATGGGGAGGAGGGGAACGGAGCCCGGGACGGCAAGCGCGCTGGACGAGGCGGAGGCGGGCTCTGCGGCCGGGCAGAGACTCGGGGAGACGGGCCACACGGGAGAACTTGGGCGACGGCGGCGCTCGGGAAGGAGCGAGGCGTCAGGGAGGGCGTACGACGGAGAGGCGGGCCTGCGCGGCTCTGCTCGAGGAAGACGGTGGCGTGGGGGATATCGAAGCAAGGGCGCCGTCGTGAAGGAGGACGGAGGAGGTCGAGGGCGACCTGGGCCGACCACGGCGGCGGTGGCCATGGGGAGGAGAGCGACGAGGGCGGCGAGGGGATGGCGAGGACGAGCGGGTCGCGGGGTTAGGGAAGAGCGTGGCGGCGCTGCGAGCGGCAGCGGGCGAGCAGGAGAGAGAGGGCTAGGGCTCGGGCTCGCCGGAGCGGAGGGGAGCGGCGGTCGGGGTGGCTCTTCCTACGGGGGAGGAAGGCGAGGAGGAGCGAGAGAGGAGGCGCGGGGCGCATCGGGAGGCGGTAGGTGGGGGTTCGGGGCACGAGAGGGGAGCGGGGCGAGCGGAGTGGCGGGGCTCGTGGTGGACCAGGTGGCGACGGGATTGGGTGGGGTTGGAGAGTTGTTTGGGTAGGAGGCAAGGTGGGGCTCGGGGTCCGGCTGGCGGGGCGTGTCGCACGGGGTGGGGCGTTGCGTCGCACGCTGCACGCGGGGCAGGTGGCATGGGAGTTTGGCGAGGTGGGCGGGAAAGAGGAGGATGGTGGGATCAGGCGGGTGAGGTGGCATGCTAAGAGTGGGCAGGGTGAGGTGGCTAGGAGAGAGAGAGAGGGAGAGAGAGACATGCGGCTGGTTGGGGTAGGTGGGGTGTTGGGGTTTGGGGATGGTTAGGATTAGACTAGATTTTAGTTTAGGGCTTGGAGGTGGCCGGCCGGGCTTTCAGGTCTGGCGGGCTGCCTCCTAAAATAAAAGAAATATTTTATTATTTAAAACGGGGCTTTTGTAAACCGTTGGTAGACAAAACAAAATATTTCGGAGACCCGGGTTTTATTTGAATACAGACGGGAGAGATTTAGAAAACAAAACTAGGCTTTTAGAAAATTAGTTTTATGCAAACCATGCAATAAGACATGACGATGCTCAAATGCAAGGTGGCATGATGACATGAGCATGCGGTCATGACGATGCAATGCACAAAAACACCGTGATTTTCTAGTAGTGGTTTTGCGGGATGCCACACTTTGCGGGTGATCTGCTTGAAGTACATGTTCGACGCTGCTGAGGATGCAAGCTATGGCGCCCTTTGGCTCCTGATAGCCCCCAGTGTTCTCCTTGACCTGGCCCTTATCTGGAGTGCGGTGATGCTGCTGCACAGTGTTGGCTTGGTGCCCCGTGTCGTGGGTGCCTTGGCCACCATGGTTGTTGTTCCATCGTCCCCCTCCCTGGTTGCCACCGCTCCCGTTGCCGCACTCGCCGCCCTGCCTTCCCTTCCTCTGATTACTTCTCCGCCATGACGAAAAGCTCGGCAGCTATGGTGAGGTTCTCACCGTGGATGCCAATCTTTTCCCTCATTCAAACATCCTTGACTCCTTCAGAGAAGGCGGTGATGATGTTGGAGTCTGAGATCTTGGGAATCTTGTTATGAACCTGGCTGAACCTTTGCAGGAACTTGAAGAGGGTCTCACCGGGTTACCGGCACACCTGACGAAGGTTGCAGTAGGCGAGCGGGTGCTCGTAAGTCCCTTTGAAGTTGGCGATGAAGAGTGAGCAAAGGGCCGACAACGAGCCGATGGATTCCTCCAGGAGGTTCATCGGCTAGGTTCGGGCTGCGTCCTTCAGGCTTAGGGGGAATCAATTCGCCATGACACGGTCATCGCCTCCTGTTGCCTTGATGTCTGTGGTGTAGAGATGTAGGTACTCGCATAGGTTGGTGGTCCCGTCGTAGCGCGATGGTATCTCCGGGCGGAACTTGTGCAGCCACACCACGTGTCAGAGATCCCTGGTGAAGGCGATACAACCATTGCCTTGAACCTCCATGCCGCTGGCAAGGGCTGCACGACTCTTTTGTCCTATCGCAGAAATCTTCTCGATGATACTGTTCTCCCGCCTGCGAGGGGGCGCAGTGACCGCGTGAGTGGCTACAGGAGGCGAGATGATCTAGCAGCTGTTACCCGGCCGGGGTGCGAGGTCGCTGTGCTTAGGAGCGCGATCAGAGCCCTGGGTCGGACGCTAGCCCACAGCCCCCGACGCCTTGTCCTCATCCTGAGCCCCTAGCCCCAGGGGAGTGAGAGTGGTGATGTCGAGGAGCTCGATGAGGTGCTCACACCAATTCTCCTGGCAGGATCTGCCGGCAGGTGGTGCAGTAGTTCCTGCACCATGCACTTGGCGGCCTCTGGCGTGGGCCGGTCTGTCTGGCCACGAGAGGACACGGTGCGAGAGAGCAACATGTTGCTGTGGGAGGAGAGTTGGAGCTCCCGCGATAGGCGGAAGGAGGAGCCTTTCTCATCCTCTGTCCATGTAGTTTTCTTCATGGTGGTGCATCAGGGGCGGGATCCGTTTGAGCCTTGCGAGGCCTTCCCCTCATGGGACAACTTCTTGATGCTGGGTCTCGCAGATTTGAGGTTTGAGGCCCCGGAGGGGCTATCCCTAGGCATTTTCTCCCGAGGCATCATTCCTCGAGCACTGCCTCCAGTGCATACCACTGCCCAGGCGAAGGGCCCGTCGGCCAACGGGGCGTGGCACCTCGGTTGCCAAGACCCCGACACTTATGAGCTATAGTAGCTTTATCATGAAAGTTGTCATGATAAGGATGGATATAAGATGTAGGTAAAATATTTACTACGTTAAAAGTATTACTAAAAGGACTGAAATTTGAAAGAACGCTAAACATTTGATGATGGTGATCCACTTCAGAGTGCAAGTCCAAAGGTATTAGCAATGGTGAGGAAATCGGTAATCATTAACTACTCGGTCGGCTTGGGAGTAGAGACTAATCGGAATTCGGGTGATTAACTGGTTTAATTGGTCGTCTATTAATCGGTGCAACCTACACAAAATAGCACCTAAAACACATGTATATAAGAAATAAATATTATATGGGGGCTATTATATGCCCAATCCTACTTATCTAGAGCCCAAAATCCCAATAAAACACATACGGTTCTCCTCCTCTCTTACCTAATCTTCAAGGTCAAGATTAACTCTTCTCCCATCACCTACCGAGGGTACTGGTTGGTGCCGTCAGGAATCGATCTCTTAAAGGCGGGAATCGAGCAGGAGCTTTGCAAAACCTACTTCATTGGGGTGGGCTAGCAGTTGGATGGTCAATTGGACCATATTAGTATTTGACTATACACGCTTTGGACTACGTGTCATGTGTATAGCACCACTATTGATGTTGATAGATTCTTTCAAAAAGGAAAAGGAAATGCTAAAAGAGAATCTTGGAAATATTTGGCAGACAAGAAAATACTGGAAATGTCCAGCTTAGGTATATAAATGATATGCATGGTTATGGGTGTATTCTTTGCTTGTTAAATAATGTGGTTCTTGGGTATTGGATACCTAATTGGTTGGTATGAAATGACACAGAGCAACACAATTCATGAACTACAATGGCCTAAGTAACTAGCAAGATAATATGTGATGATGTTCATAGAAAACAAATAAAGTGTTATTGTCTTTCTCGTTGACATCAAAGCTTGCCTTCAAGATTTGTTTTTAATAATTGTTATGTTGTTCCGGTATTATGAGACCGATGGTTTTTTCAGATAATTATAGTATTCCATTGGATATGGATGAACTCTTACAAATCTAGTTGGATAAATCACATCCATAAACACTGATGCTAAAGTGTCAAAAGACAAATGATTAGAACATCACTTTTGAGTAACACTATAGTTTAAATCATATTGGAAAGAAAACATGAATAAACTCCATGTCGATGGAATTTTGGAGTGTTTTTGATTTTTGAATCAATTGACACTTGTGAGAATTTCCTAGAAATGATTTAAATTCCGTTCATAGGACAAAGAGGAACGAACGACTAACTTACTGGACATTGTGCATATTGATGTATATAGTCCATTATGTGTATCCATATGTGGTGGATCATTCAAACTTCATATAGTTTAACCAAATATATGAGTGAATATATGTATATTTACTTGATCAGGGAGAAGTATGAAACATTTTGAAAATGTCCAAATGATTTCAAGATGAAGTGGAAAATCAGTAGAATGAGAAAATAAAAAATTATGATTGGATCATAAAGGAAGATATTTGTGTTACAAGTTTAGCAAAAACACCTAAGATTCAAGGAATCATTCCATGGATTTATGTTTCCTAATAAAACCACAATAGTATGGAATTTTTGTGAGATGAAATCAAACCTTGTTTGACATGCTAGGATCAACGGTGTCACTTATAAAACTGTTGTTATGTTTTAAGGATTAAAGCTTTAGCGAATACCGCTTTTACACTTAAAAGAGCACCATTGTGATCTGTTGAAATGACACCATATAAGTTATGGATTGGGATAAAACCCAAGTTGTCTTTTCTTAAATTTTGGTATGCCAGGCAGAAGTAAAATGTTTAAAACCAAAGTCAGATAAGCATAACTTTGTAAGTTATCCCAAAATAACCATTGGGTATTCCTCCATAACACGAAGACAAATGTGTTTTTCACTTACAACATCAAGTTTCTTGAGAAGGATTTTTTCGCGAAAAGTTAAGTGAGAGGACAATAGAACTTTGATAAGGTTATTGAACCTTATCTATATGTGATGAGTTGCGCAGGGCCAGAAAGTATCCCGGAGGCAGCCATAATGCTCATGGATCCCGTGCCTCAAATATTTTGGTCACGGAGATCTAAGTTCCTATTGAACCGTGTAGGTCGAGTAAACAATAAAATACTAAGATTTGAGATTAAATCATTATTGTTTGACAATGATGAACCGACTACATGTAAAGAAGCAATGATGGGCCCTGACTTCAATAGTTGAAGTAAGCATAGCGGAGTTGGAATCTTCACCATGATGAAAATGTTAAAAAGATTAATATCATCAGAGACAATGAATGTGCTCGCATTTGAAAGAAATTAAGTGTGAGCTCTAAGACATATTTCTAATACATTGTGTATAATACATATTGTTGATTAGAAATGATATATCTTTTATTGACACATGTTATGGATTTCATTAAATTAGAGTTAAATGAAAGATTTGGGCAAAACTAGAAGATTTGACATAAAAGTCTATTTGGATAGATTGAGACACTAATATGGTTATGCCATATGTACATAGATGAAACATTGAATGAGTTGAATATGGAAATGACGAGACAGGTTCTTGCCACGCGAAAAAGGTTGATTCAAGATTCAAGTGT
Source organism: Avena eriantha (assembly GCA_910589775.1). Lineage (NCBI taxonomy): Eukaryota > Viridiplantae > Streptophyta > Magnoliopsida > Poales > Poaceae > Avena > Avena eriantha. The sequence continues at coordinate 326,540,974 of OU342743.1, forward strand.
TTTGACACTTGGTGAGTAAAATCACATGAATATCTTGATAAATGAGATTCAAGTGTTCTGACACTTGGTGAGTAAAATCACATGAATATCTTAATAAATCATACCGTGATATGTACATATCCAGATATGTCCTATGCTCTAAATGTTATGAGAATATACTAGGGTGACTCATAAGATGACCACTGGACAATAGTAAGGATATTCTTATGATGTTTGGAAGAACTAAGAATATATTCTTCATGTAGAAGTGACATATAGGTTCATTGTAAAGTGTTACATTGGCACTATACATATAGTTCATTGTAAAGTGTTACATTGATACTAATTTTGTCACAAGGTACAAACTAAGTTTATCTCAATTTAGGCTATAGGTTAAGGTGGCATAGTGTAATGTAAGAAAGTTCCGTGATGGATTTGGATAAGTTCCAAAGTTATGGATATTCTGACAGATACTACAATGAAACGCTAAGTATAAGACTGCTATAGTAGTAGCAAAGGAACTAGGTGTAGTTCACAATGGGCTAGTACTATGAAGATATATTTTATGATAATAATATTAACATGTTTTAACCCAAAGGATCTAATGGTCTCACCAAAGGATTGAATTTACACAATGCCACCTCATTTGAGAATGAGTGATGAGTAGAGACGCAAATACATGCAAATACACACAGATCTGAAAGTGTAAGATTCGGAGATTATGTTTACCACTAGCAAAACGTATCTACAACACCAAAATGCCATAGGTGTTGATTGTGCATGTTTTTAAGACTATATTATTGACTCTAGTGCAAGTGGGAGACTAAAAGGAATATGCCCGAGAGGCAATAATAAAGTGGTTATTATCTTATTCCATGTTTATGATAAATGTTTATTTCTCATGCTATAATTGTGTTAACCGGAAGCATTTACATGTGTGTTTAATAAACAAAGAAAAGGTTCCTAGTAATGCCTCTCATTCCACTAGCTTGTTGATTAACAAATGATCAAGGTTTCCTGATCATGACAATGGATGTTGTCGATAACGAGGTCACAACATTGGTGGAATGATGTGATGGACATTCTCCCAAAGTATAGTAATACGATCATGTCCTCAAGTTTATATTTCTATCTCATTCAAAGTAACTCTAATCCTTAGACCATGATATCACATTAATCACTAAATCTAGAAGAGTACTTTGATTCCATCAAATGTCACACCATAATAGGGTGATTATAAAGATGTCATTGGGTGCTTAGAAAGTGTTAGTTGAGGCTTATGGATCAAGAGTGGGATTCGTCCATCCCGATGATGGAGATATATACTTAGGGCCCTCTCGGTGATATCACATTAACATAGCTTGCAAGCAAGTGATAAAATCACTAAGAATGTTATATCATGGGAACGAGGAAAGAGTACTTGTTGGTAACGAGATCAAACTTGGTCCCGAATTATCGAATATCGGACAAGTAAAATATCGCGAGACAAAAGGAATCGGTTACTGCGAAAAAGGTTCACGTGATCACTAGTTCATCGTTGAATTACTGGGAGTCATTATGGATCTCCAGGTCTCGCTAATGATTATTGATCAGAGAGAGTATCGATCATGTCCACTTATTTCATGAGCCCGTAGGGAGACACACTTAAGGGTAGTTGACGCATTTGAGTGGATAGGGAATGCAAGAGAAAATACTGGACATGCAAAAACTGTTCTGATAGAACCTATCAGAATAGTTTCGGTGTATTGCAATATTGCGAGGGGATAAAATGTTAATATGTTCATTAAATGAACTACTCATAAAATGAAGTGTTCCTTAAATCAAGTGGTATTATACCAAGTAAATTAAAGTGCTTTAATGGAAAGACCTTTGATTTCTTGAGTAGAAATTTAATGAGGGATTAGTGGAGGTGAATGCATGTGAGTGGAGTGTCCACCCACATAAATGGGCGAGAGGTGGGGGCACCACTATGGCTGCCATGCCATGGCCCTTGGCGATGCCCCCTCACCTATAAAAGGCCCATCCTCCTCCTCTCATCTCACTCATTCCATCTGTTCTCATACGCCCTTTGTTTTCTATCCAATGAATCCCATCAAAAACATCATCATATCCTCAATTAGGATCACCCCTCGTACCCATGAGGAAGCATCCTTAAGAACGCGTTGAAACCTCCAAGTTTTACGATTAGATTAAAGTTATCTATGCTCTTAGAATATGGTCACCAAGCATTCATAACAGTGAACACGGCTTTTCAAAAAGATTTAACCCTACAGGGGTGTACAACTTTACCCACACGTACCAACCTTCTCTTAATGCCACAATGATTTTCCCTCTTCCTTGGAAGGCCGACAGAGGGTGGTTGACCATGACCTTTACCTTGCTTTCGCCGAGACCATGAGTCACACCCTAAGGATGGTTCCGTCATAACGGGTCAAATCCCGAAGCCGGTCCCTAGAGATGTGAGGCTACTCCCCAAGCAACCTCGACCACAATTACCTACCTATTATGATGCACCTTCACCCGCCAAATCTTTCAAAAAAAAATCTATGCATATGCTAGATGGAATGCCCAAACTATGTGACTCATGGAATCTATTAGGCAAGCTAGTGAGTTGAGGGTTTCCCAAGCCCCGTGTGGCTGTATGCTCGTCTCGGTTCCAAAGGCAAGAACTCGGTTCCTAGTGGTGGTAAGCATGGGACTACAAAAACCACATCCCACCGTGGTCTCCCATACAAGTCTTAGCATGTTTAACCTTTACCACTGGTCTCACCGCATCAGTACACCTTGTTCTCCTGTCATACTAGATTCTCTGCATTTGATACATCATCTGGATGAACCAACACTAACAGCTAAGCATGGCTAATAAAGATACAGATAATAGCTCTAGAAGTGCACACAAGCCAAATCTAGTTATGCGAGGAGCAGTGGGTCAGGTAATATAAGCTTAAAGGGAGTAATGCAATAGATATATTACTCTATCTATCAATAAAAGACCACAATGGAATCATATGCATCATGGCAAGAATTGAAATGCTTTCAAAATCATAGGATTATATAATGGTGGGGCTATGCTTTCCTTTGCCCAATGATAACCAAAAAGAAGATCTTCGGATATCTTGTATTTGACTTGGTTATAGTTGGTAAAGTATTGTTCATCGATCTTCGATGATGTTGCTCTCAGTATTCAATCTCGAAGTCGGTATCGTATTCTACTGGGAAGAACCAAACACCAGAAAGAAAGGGGAAACAATCAACACGTGGCATCGATGCAATGCTCAAGCAATAATGATGATATGATAAGTTAAATAGTATTAAAATGAAACCCTAAAGCATGCTTGGCAATTTAAACAGGGTTCGAGGGGTGCAAACCCTAATTCTAGGAAACCTCAAAATCACCCGCGGGGTTTCATTTTGTTCTTCTAATGAACTTCTTAGTTTAAGTTACTTGATAATGCATGATTTTGATGCTAACATACATATCTCATTTTTCTGAACATTTTGATATATTATACATATTTTATGATTTAATATGAATTAGTTATGATTTTTCTCGTTTTAAACCCATTTTAAATCATTTTTGAAACAATTAAACAATTTTGGAATGTATTAAATATTTATGCACTTGGTCCCACATGTCAAGCTTTTATTCATTTCATAAAATAATTTATATAATTAATAAAATGCTAACAGGCTGGACCCACGTGATATTTATAATTTCTAGAAATGATTTACAAAAAAGAACTAAAACAAAAGAAAAGGATTATGACGCAATGCTGACGTCAGCAGAGGGCAACCTCCTCAGATTGTTGATCGATCCGTAGATTGGGAGCTCACGAGGATGTGCCGGTGGGCTCGTCGGAGAGAGGGGATTGAGGCGATTCGGACAGCGGTGGCACCACCCAAAAATGGTCGCCGAAATAGGAGCACAGCGGCGGCCACTGGTAGGAACATGTTGTGGGGTCAATTCTAAAAGCCATCAAAGAAGGGGAGAACACCAGAAGAACCAGGAGCTCACCTATATGCTTACTGAGGGGCCAACGAGCTCAGGAGAGGCCGACATCGACGGAGGAGGCAGCGACTGGTGTCGGGGACGGAAGCCTCACTTTGGTATACTGGGACCTATCCTGCACACGCGAGTCGAGGAAAAAGAACGAGGACACCACAACAGTTACTCTGGTGCTCTCATACGAGCGAGAAGTGGCCGGGTGTGATGGGGAACCTGAGCTCCTAGGGCTAGCGCTTCCGGATGCTATGATGCGAGAGGAAGGAGAAGAGAAAGTAGGCACGTGTAGGGTTCCTTGGTGGTGTCACAGTACTTGTAGTCATCGACGGGCAGCGACACATGTGGGCATCAGGTGGCCGGCGATGAGCCACCAAGCTTCTTCGCCTTAGCATGAGGTGGAGGAAAGAAGAAGATCGGCGAAGGGTACGGGCTGGCTGGGCCATGTGTGGGCTGCAGATGGGCCTCAGCAAAAGCATAGAGAAAGGAACCTATGGCAGCGCGCGAGCGGTAGGGAAGCAGAGAGTTAGCTAGGCTTCGTCCTGGTTAGCTCTGTTTCTCTTTTTTCTTACAAAACCATTTTCCTTTTCTGTTTTCTATTTTCTCTTTTGTAATTTCAAATACAAATTGGTTTTGAGATATTTCAAAATACCAGAACTTTGTAAACATTTTCTAATACTGTAGGGACACTTTATAACAATTTGGGTTCCATATATTTTGTAATTTTCAGACTTCAAAATCATTTGAGAAGATTTCAAAGAGGGAGGGAAAGTAGGGTTTTATTTCTTGCATTTTGTCTTAGCAAAGTAATGATGCTCATGATGATGCACATCAAACCCTAATGCATGTTTAGTAAAACTAGGGGTGTTACATAACCGACATACATGTCCGATATATGAGCGAGTTCGGAGATACGTACATTCCCTTAGGTGTAAAAGGGATGAAGTAAAGCTACATTCCATGGACTTTTGGTTTTGTCACTGGACCTATCCATCTTATTCTTCTCCTGTTTCTAAGCATCTATCAAATAATATGCATCATTGTGCAGAGATTTACTCACAATGAACGGTCCCTCCCATGGAGGTGATAATTTGTGCATGCCCATAGTGCATTGCACTAGCCGAAGCACTAAATCTCCTTCTCAAAATACACGAGGGTTTATCTTTAGGCTATGATACCATCAGAGATTTTGCTGATATATAAAAGATCTAGACAATGCCAGTTGTCGTGCTTCTTCGAGCAAGTCGACATTGTTTTCTTGAGCCTCTTTTACCTCTGCCTCTGTGTATAGGGTGACTCTTGGTGAGTCATGCTCTATGTCGGCTGGCAAAACAGCTTCTGCCCCAGACACAAGGAAGAATGGCGTATAGCTAGTTGAGAAATTTGGTGTTGTCCTGAGACTCTACAATACTGTGTGTAGCTCATCTATCTATCACCCGACAGTGCACTACAGTGGCTCAATGAGCCGAGGATTTATTCCGGACAATACTAGTCCATTTGCTCTTTCCATTTGTCCATTGGACTCTAAATGTGCGACCGATGCTACGTCAAGTCTTATCCTTTTTTCCATACAAAACCGAGCAAAAGCTCCCTCGACAAAGTTTGTGCCATTATCTATGATGATGCTATGTGGGTAGCCACAGCTCAGGATAATATCCTTTAAGAATGACATAGTTGTGTGGCCATCACACTTTCTTATTGGTTTTACCTCTATCCATGTAACACCCCGTCCACTCCTGGGCCCGGGGGGTGTCACTCCTGGTATCTTAATAGGATATCTAGACTGGCCCCACAGACCAACACTAGTCTTTTCTGCGCACTTTGTCCTCACTCATGCGCACCCGGTTACCCACTTCCCGGTCGGTCACCCATCCTAAAATTGCTCTAGGCCAAGCACGGTTAACCTTAGAGTTCTTTTCGAATGAGCTTTCGGAAAAGAAGTTGCAACTTGTTGATATGGGTATCCTATCAATCGTATTAAGCCTTGTGCCTGGTCTCACATACACCCACCCTTTAGAAGATCGATGTCCTCATCGATCAAGCACACCCCAGGAACGTTCCCTCTTGGCACGCGTCTGTGCGTCCAGTGCCGGCACATGTGCCATGCCGTGTCCAATCCGGGCCACACGCGCCATGCTCCACATGTCCCGCCACTAACCCGCACACACCTGTGTAATCGCAAGGGTCGGCTCTGATACCACTTTGTAACACCCCGTCCACTCCTAGGCCCGGGGGGTGTCACTCCTGGTAGCTTAATAGGATATCTAGACTGGCCCCACAGACCAACACTAGTCTTTTCTGCGCACTTTGTCCTCACTCGTGCGCACCCGGTTACCCACTTCCCGGTCGGTCACCCATCCTAGAATTGCTCTAGGCCAAGCACGCTTAACCTTAGAGTTCTTTTCGAATGAGCTTCCGGAAAAGAAGTTGCAACTTGTTGATATGGGTATCCTATCAATCCTACCAATTGTAACTACCTCGGTGAATTACACTCTTAGTTGCAGGCCTGGATGAACGAGAGTGGTTAAAATAGTACGGTGGGGCCCAGGGGCCATTCACAGGTAGACCTTTCGGCCGTCCTAACCACTTTCAGAACATCAGGACAAGAACGAGCGGCGTAATCGGCAGGCGAAGGGATCAACTACATACACAAGTGAGTATGTATGCAAACCACCATACAGCTGTTCACAGAGCCATTCCATCTAAAAGTAATAGAAATATTGCAATGTCATACGGCAAGATCCAAATATCCTAGATAGAGGTAATAGTTTAGGATAGCTCCTCATACATCAAACATCAGAGTATCAGGCGGAAGCGGAAAACAAGATCCAAGTACGGATAAGAAGCAAATTGGCATAAGATGCCACATAATTAAACACAACCCGCCCACAGATCTCACGGATCCCCATCCCCGGAATCTCTACACCGAGTGATCGTTGCCAACATCATCCGTCTCCTCCACCCAGTATCCATCTTGCGAATACACCTGTTCATCTGAATCAAACAATTTATCGTGTGAGACCCTAGGGGTACTCAGCAAGTCTTTATGCCTCTAAAGGGGACATATACCTGGGGTGACGCAATTGTAGCAAAAGATAATAACTAACAAGTCTATAGATACTCGCTAACCATCCGCCTAACCAATGATAGACGGATGCCCGTTAATTAGTAACAACAGTGATAATAGTATCATTAACAGATCCATCCTCCTTCTCGCTTACCAACGAGAAAGCGGATGAACAACCCCAACTGTTGGCAGTTTTATTAACCATTCCATGAGCATTGCACTATTTACTAGTCAGTTACTTAGTCAAATTAAAAGCGGTACTTTAGTTATATTTGTCTATGATCGAGAAACTGTGCTCCAAGTCGTCCATAACCGCGGACACGGCTTTCAGAAAGGTTTACCCTGCAGGGGTGCACAAATAGCAACACACACTCGATCAACCTTGGAAAAACAAACTCAAAACCCAACGAGGCATTCACGATAAAGCGATCACAGGATTCAGAAATATTCCAGGGGGCCACCCCACTAAGCTACCCGCAACGAAGTTGGCCGGCTCCGGAACGGACCCAGGGTTTGCGATGACGGCTGTAAACGACTGGGAACCCGAAAATATGGCTGGGCTTGTCGATACCGCGAAAATGTGGCGCGATCCAAAATAGTACAGGTGCTCCACGCACAATCTTAAATAAAACAGTAAGCATGGCATATGTACAGAATAGTAACAAAGCCCCAAACTACTTTGTGAGCCCAAGAAATAGAAATGAATCGAGCTCTGGCTCAGGGGGTCCATAAGGCCTCCCGGATGTGGATAGTGCAAATAGTCAAGGAACAGGAATCAAGTACTCGGGGTCCTACGGGACACAAGTGAGCATGAAAAACCAAAGAACAGATATTGCTCACCGGTGCCTCTTTCATTAGTTATCCCATTACTACTCAGGTTCAGTTGTTTAGGTACCTCGTTATCCATCAGACACTCACATACCCTACACATGCTTTTCTATGACTCGCATGGCTCAAACAACTCCTGTAGTAAGGGCACATGGGATGGAGGAACAAGCTTCGGCGGGGTTTAAAAGTAAAGGCTATGCAGTACTTGGGATTCAATTTAATGCAAGCGCGACTCAATGATGCAAGAATAAGATAGAGGCAATAGGTACTATATGTATGCAAGCATGTGGTAGTGCTTGCCTGGCAGCTCAGTTGAAGCGAGAGATGGATCTGGGTAGAACTCCTGTGATTCCTGATAATTCTCCTGCTGGGCGTCTATTCGAAGAAGAACCAAACAAACAAGGGCCAACATAAATAAAGTGCACAAGCATATGAATAAAATGCAACAAGAAAACAAGCATGCCATGATGAATGATGCACATTACATGGCAATAATGTAGCATGGCGTGGTGAGGTGTGGGGTACAAGAATCAAGCATTTTATTATTTATGTGGTCAAGTTTTATTGCCATAAACAGTTCTGATTTTTGATAATGACATGATGCATGCTTCAATTCAGAACAAGGAATGCATAGATAGAACGGGCTCGTCGCGCTGATCGATTTAGACATATTATTTGTCAAATTTGGAGTTATAGATTTAAAGTTATTAATTTATTAAGAAAAGGGCATTTTCTTGCATTTAAACAATTTCGAAAATTTAAGTTGCTCAAATAATAGTTTGAATGGCATATTTGAATTCCTCACATTTTTCTGATTCCGAAACATATATCATTTGTATTATTTGGATTTATAATTTAAAAGTTATTAAAAACAGATTTGAAAACATATTTAAATTATTTCTGAAAATGTTTAATTAAACAGAAAACTGCCAGATTTTTTGTACACAACCTAACTTAGCCACAGTCACAGACATGTGGGGTCGCGCTGAGCTGGCGATAAACCGCGCGCAGAAACGTTTTGCACCGCGAGCTGAGCTAACCCATGCGACCGACAGGTGGGGCCAGCGGGCTCGCAGGCCCACACGACAGCGAGCGAACCAGGGGGTGCCACGTGGGGGATCTAGGGGCTGCGGGTTGAGGTTTACAAAAACCCGGGAGCCTTTTTGCAAAACTGCCACGGGAGGCTGTCTGGTGGGGCTGGGGTACTACGGGTTGAGGCAAAAAGTGTGTGTGTGTGGGGGGGGGGGTATTTGTAAAGTACCCACTGGTACTGTACTTCTTCTCTGAATTAACTGACGAGCGGTCCGTGCTCGGCAGGGACAGAGCGCGTCGCGGGGGTTCGATCTGGCGACCTCGTGCGCGCGCGCGGCGAGGCGGAACCAGTGCGGTAGGTTGGCGGACATTGTTAGGAGGGGGATAGGCGGCTAGGTAAAGCGTGATGCGGCGCGGGGACGGGCAGAAGCTCGCGCTCGCCGGCGCACAGAGAGTGCTCGGCACAACGTCCGGCGAGGCTAGGCAGCGACGGCGAGAGAGAGGTTGTCAGAGAGGATCAAGGGCTCACCGCGGAGAGGACGGTGGTGATGGATCGGGCCGGGGAGCAGCAGGACGACGACGAAGCAGACGGCCGGCGAAGCTAGGGTTTTGGGCAGCGTCGTGAACATGCAGGGGTTCTGGGCCTCCTCCTCCTCACTGCTGTGCACGGGGGCGATGCAGAGGATCTCCTCGGCTTCCTCGACACCCAAAGCTCCACGCCCGCCGCCTGGATCGTGTGGGGGAAGCCGATGCCGAGGGTGGCCGGAGTTGGAGCAGAAGTGGTGGCAGGGGGAGAAGGGAACGACGCAGCGGCCTGGGGTAGATCTGGCGCGGCAGAGGAGGCGTGGGAGAGTGGATATGGACGGGAGAGGAGAGGGGTGGCGTGGGCAGCTCGGGGTGGAAAGGTGGCTTCGGCCACTTTTCTTCTCCCTCACGCTCACGTGCTGGGCGTGGCTAGGGCAGGGGTAGGGTGGCCAGGGCTGCCAGGTGGGACCAGGGCGAGGCCAAGGAGCAGAAGGCTTGGTGTGGGGCTGGCTTGGCAGAGAGAGAGAGAGAGAGCTCGGGTAGGAGCTACGGTTGGGGCTCGGCTAGGGTTAGAGTTAGGGTTGGAGGGGGTAGCTTCGGCATGGGGAGAGAGAGAGAGCTAGGGTGGGCCCTTGCTGACAGAGAGAGGGAGAGATTCCTCGACATGGTGAGAGCAAGGTGAGGGTTAGGAGGGTTAGATAGAGAGATTAGAGAGAGAGGCTAGGGTCTAGGGGTGATCCTCCAAGATCAAGCAAAGGTGGAGGGGTGTGATGATGGATAAGGAGAGGTAGGGTGGTAGGGATTTAGGGTTTAACATGATCAAAGCTAGATCAAGCAGGAAAAGGTGGTGAGATGGAGAGGTAGGGTAGGGCTAGGGTTTAGGTATGATCCCTCATGATCATGCATGGAAGCATTCACAAGTGAGGGGTGATGATTTGAGTGCACATGGAAAGGAGAGAAGATCAAGATGGTGAGGGTTTTGGGGTAAGAGAAAAAAGAATAGAGCAAACAAGAATTGATTCCCAAGGGACGAAGCTCCATTAAAAAATCCAAGTAAAACCCAAAAAGAATAGAATGGTGGTGATTTGCATGGCCCATGCATGGGCATTAAATGCCAGGTTTTATCTTGTGGAAACAAAATAATGATCATGGCATTTATACACATGCATTCCAAAATATGGAGTAAGGCCAAGCTAAAGGAAAATATAATTGGATTCATCCCAACCCACATGAGCTGGATTAAATGCCAAAAGAAAGTAAAAGCTCATGGGTAATTAGGATGGTGGAATTATAAGGTGGTGAGAAAAAAAGGTGGTGGGGTGGAATAAAAGATATGCCCCCAACTCAGCTTGGGCATCAAGCATTTATCAAGAACCAAATGCAATATATCAAGAGCCAAATACAATTACTAATGCATATGAGAGAAGAACCAAATGAAAAGGGTTTTATATGATGCTCAAATGCAAGGTGGCATGATGACATGAGCATGATATAATTATGATGCAACAATTATATGTAGGAAGTAGCCATTATATTACTATACCATGTAGCATTACATATGTTAGACAGATGGGATGCTACAACTCTCCCCCACTAAACAGGAATCTCTCCCCGAGATTCTAGAAAGAAGAAGAAGACACGAAGAGGGTAGGATACTTGGCACGGAGCTCATCCTCGCGTTCCCAAGTGGCTTCATCAAAGGAATGGTGCGACCACTGCACCTTGCAGAACTTGATGGACTTGTTGCGAGTCCTTCTTTCTGCGACTTCTAGAATTTTTAGGGGGTGTTCTTGATAAGATAGATCTTCTTGGAGATTGATGAGTTCATGGTCCATGGTCCTGCCGGGATCCTTGAAGCACTACTTGAGTTGAGAGATATGGAAAACATCATGGACCTTGAGTTTTTCAGGGAGCTCCAGAGCATAAGCGACTTCTCCTCTTCTTCCACGAACTTTGAAAGGACCGATGTATCTAGGAGCCAGCTTTCCTTTGATACCAAACCGGTGCGTGCCTCTCATGGGAGTGACACGAAGGTAAACGAGATCACCAGGGACATACTCCATGTCCGTGTGCTTTCTGTCATAGTTGCTCTTCTGGCGACTTTGAGCAACCTTCAGATTTTCAAGAATGATGTGAACCTTCTCCTCCGCTTGAGTTACAATGTCGGGACCAAACAAAGTTCTTTCACCTACGCCTGACCAACCAATCGGAGTTCTGCATTTGCGACCATAGAGAACCTCAAATGGTGCCATCTTTAGACTTTTCTGGAAGCTGTTGTTGTAAGAAAATTCAGCATAGGGAAGACATTCTTCCCACTTCATGCCGAAATAGATAACGCAAGCACGGAGCATATCTTCCAGAATCTGATTGATCCTTTCAACTTGTCCTTGCGACTGAGGGTGGTAAGCTGTGCTGAAGTTCAATTTTGTTCCCAAAGCATTTTGGAAACTTCCCCAGAACTTGGAAGTGAAGATGCTTCCACGGTCTGAACTGATCTCAAGAGGAACCCCATACAGAGAGACAATTCTGTTGATATAGAGCTCAGCCAACTGAATTGCAGAAATTGTTTCCTTGACGGGAAAGAAGTGAGCCACTTTAGAAAGCCTGTCCATGACAACAAAGATTGCATTGTTGCCCTTCTACGACCTTGGAAAACTAGTTATGAAGTCCATCTCTACTTTTTCCCATTTCCATTCCGGAGGCTTCAACGGCTGTAGAAGGCCGGAAGGTTTCTGATGGACAACTTTAACTCTACGGCAGACATCACACTCGAAGACATACTTGGCACAACATTGTTTCAACCCAGGCCACCAATATTGTGTTTTCAGATCCATGTACAACTTAGTGCTGCCAGGGTGGATAGAAAGAACAGAATCATGCGCCTCCTTGAGAACTTGCTCTCTTAAACTCGGGTAGTTTGGAACAAACATCCGGTGTTCAAAGAAAATAGTGCCTTGGTCGTCGACGTGGAAGGACTCATACTTCGGAAGCTGAATGTTGGAGATGATGTTTTTAGTGTAAGGATCACCAAGTTGAATGGAGCGAACTTTTTCTTCCAAGAGAGGGGTTGCCAGAAGGTTCAGAAGATACCCTTGATCCACAATTTCAAGGTTGAGCTTGCGGAATTCCTCACACAAGAGAGGCTGTTGTTCTTCGACCATGAGGTTGTTGACATAAGCTTTTCGGTAGAGAGCATCGGCCATGACATTAGCTTTGCCCGGAGTGTAGTTGATGGTCAAATCGAAATCATTGATTGCTTCAATCCACCTTCTCTGACGAAGGTTGAGATCAGGTTGTGTGAAGATGTACTTCAGACTCTTGTGATCAGAAAAGATCTCACAACGGTTGCCAAGCAAGTAGTGCCTCCATACTGTCAAAGCAAAGACAACTGCTGCGAGTTCGAGGTCATGTGTAGGATAGTTGATCTCATGCGTCTTCAACTGTCGAGAGGCATACGCAACAACTTGTTTTTCTTGCATAAGGATCGCACCCAATCCTTGCAAGGAGGCATCACAGAATATCTGGAAAAGGCTTTGATGTATCTGGAGGAATCAAGACTGGTGTGGAAGTGAGCTTCTCTTTGAGTGGTTCAAAGCTTGCTTGACATGCAGGAGTCCAAAGGTATTTCTTGCCTTTCTTGAGGAGATCGGTAAGAGGCTTCGCAATCTTCGAGAAGTTCTGAACGAAGCGACGACAGTAACTAGCCAAACCAAGGAAACTCCGGACTTCTTTGACATTTATGGGTGGAAGCCAGTCAACGATTGTCTTAATAGTTTCCGGGTTGACGGCAATGCCCTTGGCAGAGATGATGTGACCAAGATAGGTGACTTGAGGCAGCCAGAACTCACACTTGGAGAACTTTGCATACAGGCGGTTCTCACGAAGCTTGTTTAGGACACACCGAAGGTGTTCTTCATGTTCTTCCTTTGACTTAGAATAGACTAGAATGTCATCCAGATAGACCACAACGAACTTATCAAGATACTCCATGAAAACCGAGTTCATAAGCCTCGAGAAGGTGGCAGGTGCATTGGTGAGACCGAAAGACATGACCGTGTACTCGTACAGGCCATAGCGGGTGGTGAAAGCTGTTTTAGGAACATCTTCCTTGCGAATCTTGATTTGATGATATCCACTTCTCAAATCGAGCTTAGAGAATACCACAGCTCCAGCTAGCTGATCGAAGAGATCATTAATCCGCGGAAGGGGATATTTATTCTTGATGGTTTTAGCATTAAGAGCCCGATAGTCAACACAAAGTCTATCAGTCTTGTCTCGCTTCTTCAAAAAGATGGTTGGGCTACCCCAAGAAGAAGTACTGTGCTGAATGAAACCCAACTTCTCTTGTTCATCAAGCTGATGTTTGAGTTCAGCCAATTCAGCAGGACCCATTTTATAAGGCCGCTTGGAGATGGAGCGGTACCAGGTTCAAGCTCAATCACAAACTCGACCTCTCGGTCAGGAGGCATACCTGGCAACTCTTCAGGAAAAACATCTGGGAACTCACAGACCACCGGAACACTCTGAATAGGTTCCATAGCATCATCATTCGGAGCCGCCAAAGAGAAAAGCTGAATTGCAGGAGTCAGACTTGGAGAATAGACTATATGGCCTTCAGGAATTTTCAGAGAAACCGAGCGTTCAGCACAATCAATCACAACTGCATTTGCTGTTAACCAATCCATGCCCAAGATAACATCAATGTCAGAATTACCCAGAATAATTAAGGAAGCCGGGAATGAAGAACCACCAATCTCAATTTGATTGCCATGGCTGATTTTAGAAGCCCTCATGTTTGATCCAGGAGATTGCACCATGAGGCGAGTTGGTAAAGCATCAGAAGGTAACCTATTACTCTCCGACACTTGTATGACACGAATGAATGTGATGCACCAGAATCAAATAGAACTCATGCAGGAACTGAGTTAACAGGAAGTCAACCCATCACAACTCCAGATGCATGCTCAGCTTGAGCGACGTTGACACAGTTGGCGCGAGCAACAGTAGACCCGGGCTTGGTGTTGATGTTGAGAGCTCGCGGTGGATGTGCACGAACCATAGAAGAACTTGCCGCAGGTCTTGGAGGTGGTGGTGGAATAGCTTTGTTGTTCATTGGACAATTCCAGTGCTGATGCCTAGTGTTTCCACAAGTGTAGCAAGCACCAGGTGGACGTGGAGCAGCGTAGCCAGGGACTCCGCCAGGCGCTCTAGGGTAGTTGTGGTTGTAGCCCCTAGGAGCCGCGGTGAAGGAGTTTGGTGGCCTTGCCGCATAGCTTGACGGTCTTGGTGGAGTCGAGAGTGACGGTGGGGTGTTAGGAACCCAGACGCGACGCTTAGAAGGAGCTGTCATAGCTGAAGAGCTTGCTGCATCGTGGCTGTGTTTCTTTGACTCCTCAAACACTTGCCTACTTGCTTGTTCCTGCAGAGCTATATGTTGGAGTTCTAGAAAAGACCCCGGCAATGCATGAGTGATTGCCTATTTGATGGATGCATTGAGTCCTTGCCTAAACCTCTTTTGCTTCTTCTTGTCATCAGAGATCTCATCGCCACCATACCGAGAAAGGCTCATAAAGTCTCTGATATAGGTATTGACATTGTCATTGCCCTGCTTGAGGTTGAGAAACACTTCCTTCATCCTTTCCATGACAATCTCTGACAAATATTGCTCTTTGAAAGCTGCAGTGAATTTCTCCCAAGTAGGCTGAAAACAAGAGTGGTCTACCTTGAGGTAATTTTCCCACCACAGCGCTGCATCTCCCTTCAGAAGGTGCGTGCCACACTTTACCCACTCTTGCTCAGGAACATCCGTAGTCATCAGCAACCTTGACATTTCACGCAGCCAATCATCAGCATCAAGTGGCTGATCAGACACCTCAAATTGGCATGGGTTGAACTTCAGAAAACTCTTGATGTCTAGCATCCCATCTGTCTAACATATGTAATGCTACATGGTCTAGAAATATAATTGCTACTTCCTACATATAATTGTTGCATCATAATTATATCATGCTCATGTCATCATGCCACCTTGCATTTGAGCATCATATAAAACCATTTTCATTTGGTTCTTCTCTCATATGCATTAGTAATTGTATTTGGCTCTTGATATATTGTATTTGGTTCTTGATAAATGCTTGATGCCCAAGTTGAGTTGGGGGCATATCTTTTATTCCACTCCACCACCTTTTCGTTGTCACCACCTTATAATTCCACCATCCTAATTATCCATGAGCTTTTACACTTTTCCTTTGGCATTTAAATCTAGCTCATGTGGGTTGGGATGGATCCACTTCTACTTTCCACATGCCCTCACACTAGCTTCATGTTGTTTCCACATTATTAATATGTGGAGCCACCTTTGCATGCATTATGAGTGGTACCCCTTTCTAGCTTCCATATGGAGTGTTTTGGAATAGTTGCTCATGTTGGAATATTGTTGAGGATATTAAACACCTAGTGGAACATACACACTAGCTTGTCCCATTTATATTCAAATTTGAGCATCTCCATCTACTCCACATGGAACATCCTTTAAATTCCTTTAGTTTGGCCTTCTCTCCATATTTTGGAATGCATGTGAATCAATGCCATGGGAATTCATTATTGTTCTCACAATATTAAACAGGGCATTTACTATTCATGCATGGGCCATGCAAGGTCACCACCTTTTCCTTTTTCTTGGTTTTCTTTTATTTATGAAGTGGATCTTGGTTCTTTGGGAATCAAGCCAAGTGGGCCCTTTTCTTTTACTCCACCATTCTCAGGGCACCACCATCTTTGTTTTGTTGAGCCCTAGTGCATGCATATACAAGTGGAGTCCCTTTTTCTTAACCTAGATCCTCACCATCTTATTCTTTTCTCCCTTCCACCCTCATCTTGATCCATCATGCTTGGATGTGTCTTTGGTTGTCACATACAAAAGCTCTACATCTTCCCCTCCTTATCCATCACCCCACCCATGTGCTTGATCATGTGAACCAAAAACCCTAGTCCTACCCCTACCTCACCATCTCCACCCTCATCACCCCTTGCTTGTTCTTATTTTTGGCCAGGATCAACCTTAAACCTAAAACCTAATAACCCCTACCCCTCTTTCAAACCTTAACCAAACCCTACCCTACCTCTCCTAACCATCCCACCTTGCTTGATCATGTGGGTAAGAAAAACCCTAAGCTAAACCTAATCACCACCACCCTAACCATCCCCTCTCTCCCTATTCCTCTCTCTAAACCCTACCCTAATCGAGACCTCCCCTCTCGACCCCTCTCTGTCTCTCGCTGCACAAGAGCCCCACCAGGCCGATGCCTCCCCCTCCAACCCTAACTCTAACCCTAGCCGAGCCCCAACCCTAGATCCTACCCGAGCTCTCTCTCTCTCTCTGCCAAGCCAGCCCCACACCGAGCCTGCTGCTCCTTGGCCTCAACCTGGTCCCACCTGGTAGCCCCTGGCCTCCCTACCCCTGCCCTAGCCGTGCCCAGCATGTGAGGGAGGAGAAGGAAAAAGGTGGCTGAGCCACCTATTTCTCCACCCGACCCTCACGGCACCCCCTCTCCCTCTTTGCTATCTACTCCCTCCTTCTGCCTTACGCTGCAACCCCAGATCCACCAGGACCTGCCCTTCCTCCCCAGCTACCCCTAGCTACCCCTTTCTTCTTCCTTCCCGGCGGCCACCGTCGGCTCCCTCTCGGTTTCCTTGTACACGACGGCGGGCGTGGTGCTTGGGTCGTCAAGGAAGGACCAGCGGAACCCCCTGCATTGCCCCGAACACAGCAACGAGGAGGAGGAGACCCAGGACCACCAGAACCACCGCCGCTCCGACGCAAACCCTAATCGTCGGCCGTCTGCTTCGTCGCCGATCCCCTGCGTCCCAAGCCGTTCCGCCACCACCGAACCACTCCCGGTGAGCGCCTGACCCTCCTAGACACCTCCGCCTGCCGATCGGTTGCCTGGTCGCGCCGTGTGTTTCGTCGAGCGCTCTCGGTGTGGCAAGCTCACGTCGTCGGGGACCGTCCTCCCGCCGCTTACGCCTCACCTAGCCACGCCTGCGTCTCCTAACAGCAATCCCACCTAGCCGCGCTGGTTTCCGCCTCCGTGCGCACGTGCGGGGTCGCGAGTTCGATCCCCTGTCCCGCCGCGCCGCGCGCTGTCTCCGTCAGTCGTCAGTCGTCAGAGGAAGAGAAACAGTGCCGTGCACACTTTGCACAAACCCCCCCACCTTTTTACTCTCTCAACCCGCGCTCCCCTCCGACCCCACCTGTCAGCCACCGTGGTGGTTTTACAAAAAGCACCCGCAGAGTCCAGAACCCCAACCCGTAGTCCCCCGGATCCGCCACACGTCCAGCCTCGGCTGGCGCACACGCACGGTGGGCCCGCAGTCCCCGGTTCCACTTGTCACTCTCTGTGGCTGGGTCAACTCGCGGTGAGAAAAGGTTTCGCGCACCGATTCCGCCCAGTCAGCACTAGCCCCACCCGTCAGCGTCTGGGGCTAGTTGAGGCTGAGTAGAAAAAGCTTTTCCGTTTTAGTAAAACAATTTTTGAAAAATGTTTAAATATGAATTTAAATCTGTTTTTACTCACTTTTAAATTATAATTCCAAATAATACAAATGATATATGTTTTTGAATCAGAAAAATGTGAGGAGTTCAAATATGCCATTCAAAATATTATCTGAGCACTTTAAATTTTTCGAGATGTTTAAAATTACAATAAAATGCCCTTTTTCTTAATAAATTAATAACTTTAATTCTACAACTCCAAATTCGACAAATAATATGTCTAAATCGATCAGCGCGACGAGCCCGTTCTATCTATGCATTCCTTGTTCTGAATTGAAGCATGCATCATGTCATTATTAAAAATCAGAACTATTTATGGCAATAAAACTTGACCAAATAATTACTAAAATGATTTATTCCCGTTCCCACACCTCACCCTTGCCATGCTACATTATTGCCATGTAAATTGTGCATCATTCATCATGGCATGCATGTTTGCTTGTCGCATTTTAATTCGTATGATTGTGCACTTTATTTATGTTGGCCCTTGTTTGTTTGGTTCTTTTTCAAATAGACGCCCAGCAGGAGAATTATCAGGAATCACAGGAGTTCTACCCAGATCCATCTCTCGTTTCAACTGAGCTGCCAGGCAAGCACTACCACATGCTTGCATACATATAGTACCTATTGCCTCTATCTTATTCTTGCATCATTGCGTCGCGATTGCATTAAATTGAATCCCAAGTACTGCATAGCCTTTACTTTTAACCCCCCACCGAAGCTTGTTCCTCCATCCCATGAGCCCTTACTACAGGAGTTGTTTGAGCCATGCGAGTCGTAGAATAGCATGTGTAGGGTATGTGAGTGTCTGATGGATAACGAGGTACCTAAATAACTTAACCTGAGTGGTAATGGGATAACTAATGAAAGAGGCACCGGTGAGCAATATCTGCTATTTGCTTTTTCATGCTCATTTGTGACCCGTAGGACCCCGAGTACTTGATTCCTATTCCTTGAATATTCGCACTATCCACATCTGGGAGGCCTTATGGACCCCCCTGAGCCAGAGCTTGATTCATTTCTCTTTCTTGGGCCCACAAAGTAGTTTGGGGCTTTGTTACTATTCTGTACTTATGCCATACTTACTGTTTTATTTAAGATTGTGCGTGGAGCACCTGTACTGTTTTGGATCGCGCCACGTTTTCGCGGTATCGACAAGCCCAGTCATATTTTCGGGTTCCTAGTCGTTTACAGCCGTCGTCGCAAACCCTGGGTCCGTTTCGGAGCCAACCAACTTTGTTGTGGGTAGCTTAGTGGGGTGCCCCCCTGAAACATTTCTGAATCCTGTGATCGCTTTGTCGTGAATGCCTCGTTGGGTTTTGAGTTGGTTTTCCAAGGTTGATCGAGTGTGTGTTGCTATTTGTGCACCCCTGCAGGGTAAATCTTTCTGAAAGCCGTGTCCGCGGTTACGGACGACTTGGAGCACAGTTTCTCGATCATAGACAAGTATAACTAAAGTACCGCTTTTAATCTGACTAAATACCTGACTAGTAAGTAGTGCAACACTCATGGAATGTATAATAAAACTGCCAACAGATGGTTGTTCGTCCGCTTTCTCGTTGGTAAGCGAGAAGGAGGAGGGATCTGTTAATTATACGGTTATAACTGTTGTTACTAATTAACAGACATCCGTCTATCATTGGTTAGGCAGATGGTTAGCGAGTATCTCAGGCTTGTTAGTTATTATCTTTTGCTGCACGTCACCCCAGGTATATGTCCCCTTTAGAGGCATAAAGACTTGCTGAGTACCCCTAGGGTCTCACACGATAAATTGTTTGATTCAGATGAATAGGTGTACTCGCAAGATGGATACTGGGTGGAGGAGACAGATGATGTTGGCAACGATCACTCGGTGTAGAGATTCCGGGGATGGGGATCCGTGAGATCTGTGGGCGGGATGTGTTTATTTATGTGGCATCTTATGCCGATTTGCTTCTTATCCGTACTCGGATCTTGTTTTCCGCTTCCGCCTGATACTCTGATGTTTGATGTATGAGGAGCTATCCTAAACTATTATCTCTATCTAGGATATTTGGATCTTGCCGTATGGCGTTGCAATATTTCTATTTCTTTTAGATGGAATGGCTCTGTGAACAGTTGTATGGTGGCTTGCATGCATACTCACTTGTGTATGTAGTTGATCCCTTCGCCTGCCGATTCGCCGCTCGTTCTTGTCCGATGTTCTGGAAGTGGTTAGGACGACCGTCAGGTCTACCTGTGAGTGGCCCCTGGGCCCCACCGTACTATTTTAACCACTTTCATTCATCCAGGCATGCAACTTAGAGAGTAATTCACCGAGGTAGTTACAATTGGCCCTTGTTTGTTTGGTTCTTCTTTGAATAGACGCCCAGCAGGAGAATTATCAGGAATCACAGGAGTTCTACCCAGATCCATCTCTCGCTTCAACTGAGATGCCAGGCAAGCACTACCACATGCTTGCATACATATAGTACCTATTGCCTCTATCTTATCCTTGCATCATTGAGTCGCGGTTGCATTAAGTTGAATCCTAAATACCGCATAGCCTTTACTTTGAAACCCCACCGAAGCTTGTTCCTCCATCCCATGAGCCATTACTACAGGAGTTGTTTGAGCCATGCGAGTCGTAGAACAGCATGTGTAGGGTATGTGAGTGTCTGATGAATAACGAGGTACCTAAACAACTTAACCTGAGTAGTAATGGGATAACTAATGAAAGAGGCACCGGTGAGCAATATCTGCTATTTGGTTTTTCATGCTCACTTGTGTCCCGTAGGACCCCGAGTACTTGATTCCTGTTCCTTGACTATTCGCACTATCCACATCCGGGAGGCCTTATGGACCCCCCTGAGCCAAAGCTTGATTCAATTCTATTTCTTGGGGCCACAAAGTAGTTTGGGGCTTTGTTACTATTCTGTACTTATGCCATGCTTACTGTTTTATTTAAGATTGTGCGTGGAGCACCTGTACTATTTTGGGATCGTGCCACGTTTTCGCGGTATCAACAAGCCCAGTCATATTTTTGGGTTCCCAGTCGTTTATAGCCGTCGTCACAAACCCTGGGTCCGTTCCGGTGCCGGCCAACTTCGTTGCGGGTAGCTTAGTGGGGTGGCCCCTGAAATATTTCTGAATCCTGTGATTGCTTTATCGTGAATGCCTTGTTGGGTTTTGAGTTGGTTTTTCCGAGGTTGATCGAGTGTGTGTTGCTATTTGTGCACCCCTGCAGGGTAAATCTTTCTGAAAGCCGTGCCCGCGGTTATGGACGACTTGGAGCACAGTTTCTCGATCATAGGCAAGTATAACTAAAGTACCGCTGTTAATCTGACTAAATACCTGACTAGTAAATAGTGCAATGCTCATGGAATGGTTAATAAAACTGCCAACGGTTGGGTAGTTCGTCCGCTTTCTCGTTGGTAAGCGAGAAGGAGGATGGATCTGTTAATTATCCTGATAACTGTTGTTACTAATTAACGGACATTCGTCTATTATTGGTTAGGCGGATGGTTAGCGAGTATCTATAGGCTTGTTAGTTGTTATCTTTTGCTGCAATGGCGTCACCCCAGGTATATGTCCCCTTTAGTGGCATAAAGACTTGCTGAGTACCCCTAGGATCTCACACGATAAATTGCTTGATTCAGATGAACAGGTGTATTCGCAAGATGGATACTGAGTGGAGGAGATGGATGATGTTGGCAACGATCACTCGGTGTAGAGATTCCGGGAACGGGGATCCGTGAGATCTGTGGGCGGGATGTGTTTATTTATGTGGCATCTTATGCCAATTTGCTTCTTATCCGTACTCGGATCTTGTTTTCCGCTTCCGCCTGATACTCTGATGTTTGATGTATGAGGAGCTATCCTAAACTATTATCTCTATCTAGGATATTTGGATCTTGCCGTATGGCATTGCAATATTTCTATTTCTTTTAGATGGAATGGCTCTGTGAATAGTTGTATGGTGTCTTGCATAGATACTCACTTTTGTATGTAGTTGATCCCTTCGCCTGCCGATTACGCCGCTCGTTCTTGTCCCGATGTTCTGAAAGTGGTTAGGACGGCCGAAAGGTCTACCTGTGAGTGGGCCCTGGGCCCCACCGTACTATTTTAACCACTCTCGCTCATCCAGGCATGCAACTAAGAGCGTAATTCACTGAGGTAGTTACAATTGGTATCAGCGCCATCCCGCCCTTTAGGGTCTTAGCCAAATGTTCGTTGTCAGTCTAGAAAATATTTTTGGTAGTTATGTATACTAGGGAAAAATAAAACGTGAGAGTAGGACTGCTTCCATTTTTCTTCTTACCCACCCACCCACTCTTTTCTAGTAAGGAAGTGTAACGTTTTCAATCCTCTTCTAAAATTCAAACTAGGATTCATGTGTTCTGGGTTCCGTAGTACCATAAGTTGTGTGTGTGTGAATTCCTTGTCTATCTGTTGCATCCAACTTGTTATCACTATCTGTCTTTTGGTTATCAACTGTTGGTACATTCCATACCGACAGGCCTTTGATAACCGACGTGATCTATCTGATTCGTTGTATACCGATGCGATCTGTCATACTCTTTGTTATCCGACGTTATCTTGTTTGCGGTGTTCGTTTTCGTAGTTACTAATCTTTAGGTTCATCTTAAGAAGAAGGTGTTGGGATATGTATTTTACTTATTCATGTGCGGAGTAATGATTTGAGTGCGGGATGGAGTCGCGACCATACCACTACTTTTATCATTCGCTCTTGTATATTGAATTGGTAGAGTTACTAATCTTGATTCGTTAAGTGGTTTTGCGCATATAGTGGTATTTTAATGCCGAAATTTGCGGAATTTTTTTCTTTGTTAGCTTGTGTACCACACTCCTTGTTCAGTCGTGTGCGATATGTTTAATATCTTCTAGGTGCTTTAAACTTTGTTGATATTTTAATATCATCTTAGTGAATTGTATCCTTTAATCTTGGTTAATTCCAATTTGGTACTATTTTGGATTATTATTATTCTCCATTATAGTATTGACTTGTGGTTTATATCAATCACAGGATGGCACCACCACGCCGTTCTGAGGAGGACATACCACCTGAACTGGGGGCTGCTTTGGCAAGTATTGCTAATGTCTTGGGAACAATGCAGCAGAACCAACAGCGATTCGAAGAAAGCGTGAGGAGCATTGAGTTTGTTCCGCTACCTCCACCTCCCAAGCGAGGAGACATCAAGAGTTTTCTCAAGTTCAACCCACGCCAATTTGAGGTGTCTGATCAGCCACTTGATGCTGATGATTGGCTGCGTGAAATGTTGAGGTTGCTGATGACTGCGGATGTTCCTGAGCAAGAATGGGTAAAATGTGCCACGCACCTTCTGAAGGGAGATGCAGCTCTGTGGTGGAAAAATTACCTGAAGGCAGACCACTCTGGTTTTCAGCCTACTTGGGAGCAATTCACTGCGGCTTTCAAAGAGCAATACCCGTCAGAAATTGTCATGGAAAGGATGAAGGAAGTGTTTCTCAACCTCAAGCAGGGCAATGACAATGTCAATACCTATATCAGAAACTTCATGAACCTTTCTTGGTATGGTGGCGATGAGATCTCTGATGACAAGAAGAAGCAAAAGAGGTTCAGACAAGGGCTCAATGCATCAATCAAATATGCAATCACTCATGCAAGGCTAGGGTCTTTTCTAGAACTCCAACATACAGCTCTGCAGGAAGAAGCAAGTTGACAAGTGTTTGAGGAGTCAAAGAAACACAACTGCGATGCAGCAAGCTCTTCAGCTATGACAGCTCCTTCGAAGCGCCGCGTGTGGGTTCCTAACACTCCACCGGCGCTCCCGGCTCCACCAAGACCGTCAAGCTACGCGGCAAGGCCACCAAACTCCTTCACCGCGGCTCCTAGGGGCTACAACCACAACTACCCTGGAGCGCCTGGCGGAATCCCTGGCTACGTTGCTCCACGTCCACCTGGTGCTTGCTACACTTGTGGAAACACTGGGCATCAGCACTGGAATTGTCCAATGAACAACAAAGCTCTTCCACCACCACCTCCAAGACTTGCGGCAAGTTCTTCTATGGTTCGTGCACCTCCACCGCGGGCTCTCAACATCAACACCAAGCCCGGGTCTATGGTTGCTCGCGCCAACTGTGTCAACGTCGCTCAAGCTGGGCATGCATCTGGACTTGTGATGGGTATGCTTC
Organism: Avena eriantha; assembly: GCA_910589775.1. Lineage (NCBI taxonomy): Eukaryota > Viridiplantae > Streptophyta > Magnoliopsida > Poales > Poaceae > Avena > Avena eriantha. The sequence continues at coordinate 326,565,112 of OU342743.1, forward strand.
TTGTTAACTCAGTTCCTACACGAGTTTTATTTGATTCTGGTGCATCACATTCATTCGTGTCATACAAGTTTGCGGACAGTAATGGGTTACCTTCTGATGCTTTACCAACTCTCCTCATGGTGCAATCTCCTGGATCAAACATGAGGGCTTCAAAAATTAGCCATGGCAATAAAATTGAGATTGGTGGTTCTTCCTTTCCGGCTTCCTTAATTATTCTGGGTAATTCTGACATTGATGTTATCTTGGGCATGGATTGGTTAACAGCAAATGCAGTTGTGATTGATTGTGCTGAACGTTCGGTTTCTCTGAAAATTCCTGAAGGCCATATAGTCTATTCTCCAAGTCTAACTCCTGCAATTCAGCTTTTCTCTTTGGCGGCTCTGAATGATGATGCTATGGAAGTTATTCAGAGTGTTCTGGTGGTCTGTGAGTTCCCAGATGTCTTACCTGAAGAGTTGCCAGGTATGCCTCCGGATCATGAGGTCGAGTTTGTGATTGAGCTTGAACCTGGAACCGATCCTATCTCCAAGCGGCCTTATAAAATGGGTCCTGCTGAGTTGGCTGAACTCAAACGTCAGCTGGATGAACAAGAGAAGTTGGGTTTCATTCAGCACAGTACTTCTTCTTGGGGTAGCCCAACCATCTTTGTGAAGAAGCGAGACAAGACTGATAGACTTTGTGTTGACTATCGGGCTCTCAATGCTAAAACCATCAAGAATAAATATCCCCTTCCGCGGATTAATGATCTCTTCGATCAGCTAGCTGGAGCTGTGGTATTCTCTAAGCTCGATTTGAGAAGTGGATATCATCAAATCAAGATTCGCAAGGAAGATGTTCCTAAAACAGCTTTCACCACCCGCTATTGCATGTATGAGTACACGGTCATGTCCTTCGGTCTCACCAATGCACCTGCCACCTTCTCGAGGCTTATGAACTCAGTATTCATGGAGTATCTTGATAAGTTTGTTGTGGTCTATCTGGATGACATTCTAGTCTATTCTAAGTCAAAGGAAGAACATGAAGAACACCTTCGGTGTGTCCTAAACAAGCTTCCTGAGAATCGCCTGTATGCAAAGTTCTCCAAGTGTGAGTTCTGGCTGCCTCAAGTCACCTACCTTGGTCACGTCATCTCTGCCAAGGGCATTGCCGTCAACCCAGAAACTATTAAGACAATTGTTGACTGGCTTCCACCCAAAAATGTCAAATAAGTCCGGAGTTTCCTTGGTTTGGCTAGTTACTGTCGTCGCTTCGTTCAGAATTTCTCGAAGATTGCGAAGCCTCTTACCGATCTCCTCAAGAAAGGCAAGAAATACCTTTGGAGTCCTGCATGTCAAGAAAGCTTTGAAACACTCAAAGAGAAGCTCACTTCCACACCAGTCTTGATTCCTCTAGATACATCAAAGCCTTTCCAGATATTCTGTGATGCCTCCTTGCAAGGATTGGGTGCGGTCCTTACGCAAGAAAAACAAGTTGTTGCTTATGCCTCTCGACAGTTGAAGACGCATGAGATCTACTATCCTACACATGACCTCGAACTCGCAGCAGTTGTCTTTGCTTTGAAAGTATGGAGGCATTACTTGCTTGGCAACTGTTGTGAGATCTTTTCTGATCACCAGAGTCTGAAGTATATTTTCACATAGCCTGATCTCAACCTTCGTCAGAGAAGGTGGATTGAAGCAATCAATGATTTCGATTTGACCATCAACTACACTCTGGGCAAAGCTAATGTCATGGTCGATGCTCTTAGCTGAAAAGCTTATGTCAATAACCTCATGGTGGAAGAACAACAACCTCTCTTGTGTGAGGAATTCCGCAAGCTCAACCTTGAAATTGTGGATCCAGGGTATCTTCTGAACCTTCTGGCAACCTCACTCTTGGAAGAAAAAGTTCGCTCCATTCAACTTGGTGATCCTTGCACTAAAAACATCATCTCCAACATTTAGCTTCCGAAGTATGAGTCCTTCCACGTTGACGACCAAAGCACTCTTTTCTTTGAACACCGGATGTTTGTTCCGAACTAGCCGGGTTTAAGAGAGCAAGTTCTCAAGGAGGCGCATGATTCTGTTCTTTCTATCCACCCTGGCAGCACTAAGATCTACATGGATCTGAAAACACAATATTGGTGGCCTGGGTTGAAACAATTTTGTGCCAAGTATGTCTCGGAGTGTGATGTCTGCCGCAGAGTTAAAGCTGTCCATCAGAAACCTTCCGGTCTTCTACAGCCATTGAAGCCTCCGGAATGGAAATGGGAGAAAGTAGAGATGGACTTCATAACTGGTTTTCCAAGGTCGCAGAAGGGCAACAATGCAATCTTTGTTGTCATCGACAGGCTTTCTAAAGTGGCTCACTTCTTTCCCGTCAAGGAAACAATTTATGCAATTCAGTTGGCTGAGATCTATATCAACAGAATTGTCTCTCTGTATGGGGTTCCTCTTGAGATCAGTTCAGACCGTGGAAGCATCTTCACTTCCAAGTTCTGGGGAAGTTTCCAAAATGCTTTGGGAACAAAATTGAACTTCAGCACAGCTTACCACCCTCAGTCGCAAGGACAAGTTGAAAGGATCAATCAGATTCTAGAAGATATGCTCCGTGCTTGCGTTATCTCTTTCGGCATGAAGTGGGAAGAATGCCTTCCTTATGCTGAATTCTCTTACAACAACAGCTTCTAGAAAAGTCTAAAGATGGCACCATTTGAGGTTCTATATGGACGCAGATGCAGAACTCCGATTGGTTGGTCGGGTGCAGGTGAAAGAACATTGTTTGGCCCTGACATTGTAACTCAAGCGGAGGAGAAGGTTCACATCATTCTTGAAAACCTGAAGGTTGCTCAAAGTCGCCAGAAGAGCAACTATGACAGAAAGCACACGGGCATGGAGTATGTCCCTGGTGATCTCGTTTACCTTCGTGTCACTCCCATGAGAGGCACGCACCGGTTTGGTATCAAAGGAAAGCTGGCTCCTAGATACACCGGTCCTTTCAAAGTTCGTGGAAGAAGAGGAGAAGTCGCTTAGGCTCTGGAGCTCCCTGAAAAACTCAAGGTCCATGATGTTTTCCATATCTCTCAACTCAAGAAGTGCTTCAAGGATCCCGGCAGGACCGTGGACCATGAACTCATCAATCTCCAAGAAGATCTGTCTCATCAAGAACACCCCACAAAAATCCTTGAAGTCACAGAAAGAAGGACTCGCAACAAGTCCATCAAGTTCTGCAAGGTGCAGTGGTCGCACCATTCCGTTGATGAAGCCACTTGGGAATGCGAGGATGAGATCTGTGCCAAGTATCCTACCCTCTTCGTTTCTTCTTCGTCTTCCTAGAATCTCGGGGCGAGATTCCTGTTTAGTGGGGGAGAGTTGTAGCATCCCATCTGTCTAACATATGTAATGCTACATGGTCTAGTAATATAATTGCTACTTCCTACATATATTTGTTGCATCATAATTATATCATGCTCATGTCATCATGCCACCTTGCATTTGAGCATCATTTAAAACCCTTTTCATTTGGTTCTTCTCTCATATGCATTAGTAATTGTATTTGGCTCTTGATATATTGTATTTGGTTCTTGATAAATACTTGATGCCCAAGTTGAGTTGGGGGCATATCTTTTATTCAACTCCATCACCTTTCTTTGTCACCACTTTATAATTCCACCATCCTAATTATCCATGAGCTTTACTTTTCCTTTGGCATTTAAATCTAGCTCATGTGGGTTGGGATGGATCCACTTCTACTTTCCACATGCCCTCACACTAGCATCATGTTGTTTCCACAGTATTAATATGTGGAGCCACCTTTGCATGCTTTGGGAGTGGAACCCCTTTTTTTCTAGTTTCCATATGGATTATTATGAATGTATGCTCATGTTGGAATATTTTTGAGACTATTAAACATCTAGTGGAATATACACACTAGCAAGTCCCAACTATATCTAAATATGATCATCTCCAAATTCTTTTAGCTTGGCCTTACTCCATATTTTGGAATGCATATGTATAAATGCCATGATTATTTACCTTGCTTTCACAAGATTAAACATGGCATTTAATGTCCATGCATGGGCCATGCAAATTACCTCTATCTTTCTCCTTTGGTTTTATTTGTTTTTGGGAGTGGGGCATGGACCTTTGGGGATCATGTCAAGTGATTCTTTTTCTTTTGGTTGAGCTCTACCTTTCTCTCCCAAACCCTCATATTCTTGTTTGTTCCCTCCTTGCCATGTGCACCTAAAACCCTAAACATCTATCTCTCCCTCCTTTCATCAACTTGTGGTAACCATAATCTCACCATCATCCTAGCTCCACCCCTTAACCCCCTTGCATGATCTTGAGAGGTCATACCAAAACCCCTAACCCCTGTCTAACCTCCTCTCTCTAACCCTAGCCCTAGTCCAAACCCTAGCCCCATGCCCTAACCCTCACCTCACCGCCCTCCTCTCACCATGCCGAGGCCCCTCTCCCTCTCTCTGCCAGCAAGGGCCCACCTAGCCCCCTCTCTACCCCATGCGAGTTACCCCATCTCACCCCTCCTAAACCCTAGACGAGGCTAATCCTAGCCACCCACCCTAGCTAAACCCGAGCCTCTCCCTACCCTCTCTCTTTCTCTCTGCCAGCCAGCCCCACCACCGAGCCTCTCCCTGCCTCCCTGTCCTCGCCTGGGCCCCAGCTGCAGCCAGCCATGCCCCCCAGGTCGAGCACATGAAGGAGGAGGAGAGAAAGGTGGCGTGGAGACCACCTTTTTCCTCCACCACGCCTCCCATGGCCCCTCTCTCTCTCGTCTTTATCTCCACCTCCCTCTCTACCTTGGCATTGTCTCAGATCCACCAGGGCCTAGCCCTTCTACTCCCTTCCTCCCTGCTCCCCTGCTACCTCCTCTCCACCCCGGCGAACCGCCGTCGGCCTCCACCCTTCCACAACAAAACACGGCGGCGGGTGGGTGTACTGGTGTTGGGGAAGACCAAGCCGAACCTCTGCATCACCCCGGTGCACGCCTGCGAGGAGGAGAAGCCCCTGTACCGCAGAACGCCGACAAAGCCGATCGCAAACCCTAGCTCGCCAGCGTCTGCGTCCTCGCCGCTACGTCGCGCCTCGGCCCGATCCACCACCTCCGACGACCCCGTGGTGAGCCACTGTCCCCCCAGACATCCCCTAGTCCATCGTCGTTTCCCGGTCCCGTCGGGTGTTTCGTCGATCAGTCTCTGTGCGCCGGCGTGCGCTAGCTTCGGCTCACCGTCGCGCCGCAGAAGGCGTATCTAGCCGCGCAGCCGCAGACCTACAACATCCCCGTAGCCACCGCAGTGGCTCCGCCCCTCTGCGCGCACGCCCAGGTCGCGGGTTCGAACCCCCGCCTCGCCGCTCCGTTCACTGTCGTTCGACAGTTCGTCAGACGTTTCGAGAAGAAGTACAGTAGAAGTGGCTACTTTGCAATTCCCCCCTAAACCTTTTTACTGCTCAACTCGCAATCCATCGAGCCCCACCAGTCAGCCCCTTTGGTCTTTTTGCAATAAGGCACCCGCAGAGTCCAGAACCCCAACCCGCAGTCCCCCGGATCCACCACGTGTCCAGCCCCGGCTGGCGCACACGCGCGGTGGGCCCACAGACCCCGGTCCCGCTTGTCACTCTCTATGGCTGGGTCAACTCATGGTGCGGAAAGCTTTTGCGCATCGTTCATGCCTAGTCAGCAGCGGCCCCACCTGTCTATGACTGTGGCTAAGTTTAGCTGGGTATAAATTTTTTTGGCTCTTTTCTGTTTTAATTAAAACATTTTCAGAAATGATTTAAATATGTTTTCAAATATGTTTTTCAAATCTGTTTTTAATAACTTTTAAAATTGTAACTACCACGGTGAATTATGCTCTTAGTTGCATGCCTGGATGAGCGAGAGTGGTTAAAATAGTACGGTGGGGCCCAGGGGCCACTCACAGGTAGACCTTTCGGCCGTCCTAACCACTTTCAGAACATCGGGACAAGAACGAGCGGCGTAATCGGTAGGCGAAGAGATTAACTACATACACAAGTGAGTATGTATGCAAGCCACCATACAACTGTTCACAGAGCCATTCCATCTAAAAGCAATAGAAATGTTGCAACACCATACGGCAAGATCCAAATATCCTAGATAGAGATAATAGTTTAGGATAGCTCCTCATACATCAAACATGAGAGTATCAGGCGGAAGCGGAAAACAAGATTTGAGTACGGATAAGAAGCAAATTGGCATAAGATGCCACATAAATAAACACATCCCGCCCACAGATCTCACGGATCCCCGTTCCCGGAATCTCTACACCAAGTGATCATTGCCAACATCATCCGTCTCCTCCACCCAGTATCCATCTTGCGAATACACCTGTTCATCTGAATTAAACAATTTATCGTGTGAGACCCTAGGGGTACTCAGCAAGTCTTTATGCCACTAAAGGGGACATATACCTGGGGTGACACCATTGCAGCAAAAGATAACAACTAACAAGCCTATAGATACTCGCTAACCATCCGCCTAACCAATGATAGACGGATGTCCGTTAATTAGTAACAACAGTTATATCATGATAATTAACAGATCCATCATCCTTCTTGCTTACCAACGCCATGATGAATGATGCACAATTTACATGGCAATAATGTAGCATGGCGTGGTGAGGTGTGGGATACAAGAATAAAGCATTTTATTATTTATGTGGTCAAGTTTTATTGCCATAAACCGTTCTGATTTTTGATAATGACATGATGCATGCTTCAATTCAGAACAAGGAATGCATAGATAGAACGGGCTCGTCGCGCTGATCGATTTAGACATATTATTTGTCAAATTTGGAGTTATAGATTTAAAGTTATTAATTTATTAAGAAAAGGGCATTTTCTTGCATTTAAACAATTTCGAAAATTTAATTTGCTCAAATAATAGTTTGAATGGCATGTTTGAATTCCTCACATTTTTCTGATTCTAAAACATATATCATTTGTATTATTTGGATTTATAATTTAAAAGTTATTAAAAACAGATTTGAAAACATATTTAAATCATTTCTGAAAATGTTTTAATTAAAACAGAAAATGGCCAGATTTTTTTATACCTAGCTAAACTTAGCCACAGTCACAGACATGTGGGGCCGCTGCTGACTGGGCGTGAACGATGCGCAAAAGCTTTCCGCACCATGAGTTGACCCAGCCATAGAGAGTGACAAGCGGGACCGGGGTCTGTGGGCCCACCACGCGTGTGCGCCAGCCGGGGCTGGACACGTGGTGGATCCGGGGGACTGCGGGTTGGGGTTCTGGACTCTGCGGGTGCCTTATTGCAAAAATACCAAAGGGGCTGACTGGTGGGGCTCGATGGATTGCGAGTTGAGCAGTAAAAAGGTTTAGGGGGGAATTGCAAAGTAGCCACTTCTACTGTACTTCTTCTCGAAACGTCTGACGAACTGTCGAACGACAGTGAACGGAGCGGCGAGGCGGGGGTTCGAACCCGCGACCTGGGCGTGCGCGCAGAGGGGCGGAGCCACTGCGGTGGCTACGGGGATGTTGTAGGTCTGCGGCTGCGCGGCTAGATACGCCTTCTGCGGCGCGACGGTGAGCCGAAGCTAGCGCACGCCGGCGCACAGAGACCGATCGACGAAACACCCGACGGGACCGGGAAACGACGATGGACTAGGGGATGTCTGGGGGGACAGTGGCTCACCGCGGGGTCGTCGGAGGTGGTGGATCGGGCCGAGGCGCGACGTAGCGGCGAGGACGCAGACGCTGGCGAGCTAGGGTTTGCGATCGGCTTTGTCGGCGTTCTGCGGTACAGGGGCTTCTCCTCCTCGCAGGCGTGCACCGGGGTGATGCAGAGGTTCGGCTTGGTCTTCCCCAACACCAGTACACCCACCCGCCGCTGTGTTTTGTTGTGGAAGGGTGGAGGCCGACGGCGGTTCGCCGGGGTGGAGAGGAGGTAGCAGGGGAGCAGGGAGGAAGGGAGTAGAAGGGCTAGGCCCTGGTGGATCTGAGACAATGCCAAGGTAGAGAGGGAGGTGGAGATAAAGGCGAGAGAGAGAGGGGCCATGGGAGGCGTGGTGGAGGAAAAAGGTGGTCTCCACGCCACCTTTCTCTCCTCCTCCTTCATGTGCTCGACCTGGGGGGCATGGCTGGCTGCAGCTGGGGCCCAGGCGAGGACAGGGAGGCAGGGAGAGGCTCGGTGGTGGGGCTGGCTGGCAGAGAGAAAGAGAGAGGGTAAGGAGAGGCTCGGGTTTAGCTAGGGTGGGTGGCTAGGATTAGCCTCGTCTAGGGTTTAGGAGGGGTGAGATGGGGTAACTCGCATGGGGTAGAGAGGGGGCTAGGTGGGCCCTTGCTGGCAGAGAGAGGGAGAGGGGCCTCGGCATGGTGAGAGGAGGGCGGTGAGGTGAGGGTTAGGGCATGGGGTTAGGGTTTGGACTAGGGCTAGGGTTAGAGAGAGGAGGTTAGACAGGGGTTAGGGGTTTTGGTATGACCTCTCAAGATCATGCAAGGGGGTTAAGGGGTGGAGCTAGGATGATGGTGAGATTATGGTTACCACAAGTTGATGAAAGGAGGGAGAGATAGATGTTTAGGGTTTTAGGTGCACATGGCAAGGAGGGAACAAACAAGAATATGAGGGTTTGGGAGAGAAAGGTGGAGCTCAACCAAAAGAAAAAGAATCACTTGACATGATCCCCAAAGGTCCATGCCCCACTCCCAAAAACAAATAAAACCAAAGGAGAAAGATAGAGGTAATTTGCATGGCCCATGCATGGACATTAAATGCCATGTTTAATCTTGTGAAAGCAAGGTAAATAATCATGGCATTTATACATATGCATTCCAAAATATGGAGTAAGGCCAAGCTAAAAGAATTTAAAAGAAGGTTCCATGTGGAGTAGATGGAGATGATCATATTTAGATATAGTTGGGACTTGCTAGTGTGTATATTCCACTAGATGTTTAATAGTCTCAAAAATATTCCAACATGAGCATACATTCATAATAATCCATATGGAAACTAGAAAACAGGGGTTCCACTCACAAAGCATGCAAAGGTGGCTCCACATATTAATACTGTGGAAACAACATGATGCTAGTGTGAGGGTATGTGGAAAGTAGAAGTGGATCCATCCCAACCCACATGAGCTAGATTTAAATGCCAAAGGAAAAGTAAAGCTCATGGATAATTAGGATGGTGGAATTATAAAGTGGTGACAAAGAAAGGTGATGGAGTTCAATAAAAGATATTTCCCCAACTCAACTTAGGCATCAAGCATTTATCAAGAACCAAATACAATATATCAAGAGCCAAATACAATTACTAATGCATATGAGATAAGAACCAAATGAAAAGGGTTTTATATGATGCTCAAATGCAAGGTGGCATGATGACATGAGCATGATATAATTATGATGCAACAATTATATGTAGGAAGTAGCAATTATATTACTAGACCATGTAGCATTACATATGTTAGACAGATGGGATGCTACAATCCACTTGGTGAACTTATCCACCATTACCAAGATGTGGGTCATATTGCCACGAGCCGGCTTGAATGGTCCAACCATATCTAGGCACCATATCGCAAATGGCCATGTGATCGGAATAGTCTTGAGTGCGGATGCCGACGTATGATTCTTGCCGGCGTATCTCTGTTAACCATTGCTTTTTCTGACAATATATTCAACTTCTTGCAGAGCACTAGGCTAATAGAACCCATGCCAAAATTCCTTGGAAACTAGAGCTCTTGATGATACGTGATGAACACATTCTCCTTGATGAATATCTCGGAGTATTTCTTGCCCCTCTTCTGGTTCGGCACAGTGCTGGAGCACATTTGTGAAACTTCTCTTGTATAGCTCACCATTGATGAAGGTATATGCTTTTACCTTTATTTGCACTTGCCTAGCCAAGATTTCATCACTCGGAAAACTTCCATCCACCATAGATGACATGATTGGTTGCGCCCAAGATGGCACAACATGAATAGTCAAAACTGCTTCATCGATCAGCATGGGCTCGACCGACATAGGCTGTGAAGTCCCCGGGTTTGACAGAGCAGTCCTCGGGTTTGACTGAATAGTCCTCGGTTTACTCGAACCACCTCCCATAACTATATCCATTGGGACAACATCTAGTTCTAGATTTTCTAGGATAAATATTGATCCAGATTTAGGTGATGGTTTGATTGATGGTTTCCAAAGAAGATCGAGTGCTATGCCGGCTGGAATGGCTTGCCGAGATGAGCCTAACTTGGAAAAATTTGTCGGCTGCTTCACCATCGGCCCGTGGTACATGATGAAACTCGCACCCGTCTAAATAACCGTAGATCTGTTGGACATGAAACCGGTATAACACCATATTTGCATCTAATGCATCTAGAAACATACTGAATAACAAGATCGGAATCTCCAAAATGTTTTATTCGGTGAATGCCGATTTCCTTGGCCACCTTAAGTCCATGGACAAGTGCTTCATACTCAGCCACATTATTGGATGCTGCAAAGTGAATCTGTAGAACATACTTCAGCTGATCTCACTTGGGTGAGGTGAGGACAATGTTGGCACCCAGACCATTTTTCGTTTTGGATCCATAAATGCATTCTACAGTAACAAAGTTAGGCAATGGCAGCTCGTATTTCATTTCATCCCAATCGACGAAGAAATTATCCAATGCCTTGGACTTGATTGCATATCCTCTTTCATACTATGGCATATATGGTGCTAGCTCAATGGCCCACTTGGCTACCCAGTCACTTGCATATTTTTTGCCCATGATCTCTGAGATAGGAGCTTCACATATCACTCTCATTTGATGTTCTTGGAAATAATGCTTGAGCTTCTTTGCCGCAATATACACACCGTATGTCATCTTTAGGTAGTGCGGGTAATTCTGCTTTGATGAAGACAACACCCCGCTGAGATAATATACCGGTCTTTGCACATATTTTCCTTCTTCTCTTTCTACCACCACAACATAACCGACAACCTGTTTTGTCACTGCGATATAGAGCAACATCGGCTCTTTGGACAATGGTGATTCCAATACCGGCGCTAAAGCTAACATATTTTTTAGTTCGTGAAATGCCGCATCTGCTTGTTGTGACCAAATGAATTTGTCAGTTTTCTTCATTAATTGGTATAACAACAGTGCCTTCTCTCCTAGCCGACTAACGAAGTGGCTCAAAGACGCCATGCAAACAGTGAACTTTTGGACATCATTGAGGCACTTTGGTAGTTCCATTCTTTCTATGGCACTGATTTTTGAGGGATTTTCCTCTATACCTTGGCTTGACACAAGAAAGCCGAGTAATTTACCAGTCGCCACACCAAATGTACATTTGCCCGGGTTCAGTTTCATCCTGAATCTTCTCAGGTTCGCAAATGTTTCTCTAATATCATCCAAGGGAGTATGATTCTCCTTGGTTTTTATAACAGCACCGTCGACATATACCTGCACATTTTTTCCAATTTGATCATGCAAACATTTCTGCATGTATCTCTGATATGTAGCACCTGCATTTCTCAATCCAAATGGCATAGTATGATAGCAATAAGCCCTATACTAGGTAATAAAGGCTATGTTTATTTGATCTGGCGGGTTCAAAGGTATCTGGTGGAAACCAGAATAAGCATCTACAAATGATAACAATTCACACCCAGAAGTGGAGTCAATCACTTGATTGATCCGAGGTAGTGGGAAAGGATCCTTAGGACATGCCTTGTTCAAATTCGTACTATAGAGACATTCAGATCATCTTTCTTCTTCTCTACGAGGACTAGATTTGATAACCAGTTCGGGTGCAGCACTTCCATGATGAAGCCGGTTGCGAGCAGCCGAGCTATCTCGTCCCCAATGATCTTTCTCCTGTCTTTAGCGAAACGACGGAGAGTTTGCTTCACTGGCCTTGCGTCCTACCTGACAGGCAATGAGTGCTCAGCCAACTCCCTTGGCACACCTGGCGGGTCCTTCTTCGACCATGCAAAGATGTCCCAATTCGCACGGAGGAAATTGACGAGATCACTTTCCTATTTGTCAGTTAAGACGACACCGATGATGACGGCATCCTCTGGGAACTCAGTATCAATCTAGATCTTCTTGGTCTCCTTCGTCGACTGGAAGGCCACACTACATGCGGGTTACTCATACCCGACATGCCAAGCTGAGCCGACTTTGCCAGAGCTACAACATCATGAATCCTCTTCTTCTCCTGGGCAATGACCAATGACTCGGCTAGAGAGGATCCAGTTGAGGCACACTCCATGGAGCGCTTGTAGTTGCCCACGATAGTGAGAACTCCATTTGGGCCAGGCATCTTCATATTGAGGTAACTGATGTGAGTAGACGCCATAAACTTTGCCAATGCTGGCCTACCAAGCAAAGCATGGTAAGAATTGGTGAGTTCAACTACCTGGAACAACATATTCTTGGTCCGACAGCTTTCCCTAGTGCCGAACAGAACATCAATCCTGATTTTTCCCATTGTCTCACAACATACTCCTGGCACAATGCTGTGAAATGTAGCCTTGGTCGGTTCCATCATGTTCTCCTTGATACCCATCTTGTGCATTGTATCTTGGTACAGTATGTTGATGTTGCTCCCATCATCAATGAGGACCTTGGTGAACTAGACATTTATGTCGGGTCCGATGAATGTAGGATCCAATACTAGGGCATACCCTCCTGGATTAGGCATAACCTTAGGATGGTCTTTCAGGCTCCAGGTGAGCTCCTAATCAGACCAGTACATGAATTTGGGAACTACTAGCATAATGGCGTTCACTTTCATCTGCCTCCTATGATGGCTCTGCTTATGTGTTGCTTCTATCACAAATACCACATAGCTCTAGTGATGCTCTAGGTACTCGTTCTAGCCTCCTTGGCTGGCATTGCCATTGTCATTTCCTTGGTTACCCACTTGATTTACAGCCTCTCTCCTATCTGATTTATCATATCTCGGTGGTGCATTCAATGCTTGAGTGTTTTCTCCTGTGAGCGGTGGTGGTGGAGGTGGTAAATTCCCTTCTCCTTCTCCCGCACGCTGAAACTAGCTGCATCACTGAGTTTTGTGGTTTGCCGGCTTACTCGGGTTTGGGGTATGGAAACTGCAAGGCTGATCTAGCATCATCTCGAATGTGTACTTTAGACTATCTTGCCATGTCTTCTTCTGATCTCCCCACCGCTTCTCACCGTCACCTTTTTGACCCAACTGCTGGCTGCTACTCTTCTGACGCTGGCTATTGCCAACATCAGGCTAATCTTGATTAACTAGCGCCACTTGATTTGACCCATACTGATAATGTGGCCTATCATCTCTCCTCTTGCCACAAAAATCATTGTAGTCATTTCGCATGGATGACCTGGCCCAATCGTGAGATGGATGCTCCCTGCTCGGCTCAGTCGACATAAGAAATGGCTGAGTGAGTTCACCCAATGCATACATATCGGCAATCTTTATTGTCTGGACCAAAGTGGCTGGCATTTCCCTTTCTAATCTCTGCCAAAGCATGCTGCCATGTCGACAACCCTGGGCAAACCAAGTTATGGCATGTCATTCAACAACTCCTTCACAGGAATTATGCATCGTACTCCATCTTTTGAGGTATTCTATGTTCGTTTCATTCTATCTCTACCCGCACATGGAAAACTGTTGAGGATGATTCGGCCTCTTGTACGTGCTGGTGAAGTTAGTGACAAAGGCTTCCTCAAAATCAAGCCATAAATTTATGCTCTTCTCTAGCAAGTTATTCAACCATATCCTGGTAGGACCATGTAACATCTGCGGTACATACCGCACCGCCCAAAAATTGTTTACATTAGCCACATGCATAGTTGTGACATAATCTGTCAACCAATCTTCTGGCTTAGTACTGCCATCATATGTTTTCGTGCCACGAGACAACTAAAAGTTCGGCACAGGTGGCTCTCCCATTATCCGAGGTCCAAAACAACTAGGACCCGTAGGACCTTGCTCCTCAAGGATTTCCAACAGATAGATTCTGGCAAGCTTCAACCGAGCATCATGTGTCGACAATTGACGATTTCCCAGCTGGGACCCAAGTGGATTCTCAATCATGTGATGCTCTTGCCTCTGGTATCCATCATTTTGCATGGCTTAATTACCATCATTATAGTGGTTTGCCCTTGGGTCTCCACCTTGATACTAAATAGCTTGCCCGACACTCTGTCGATGCCGAGGAGGATTAGATGCCGGATTCTGGAGTGGTTGTCCCCCACCAGCCGAGTTATGACCGTGCTGGTTCTGGTTGTTCTGGCCTCCATTACCTTGCTCGGCATTTCTCTGGCTAGCATTATGCTTTCTGGCAAATGCCAGATCGTACGCCAGAAATTGCTTGTTCTTGCTAGAGGTAACACTCCCTTCGCGCCTCATGCCGACATGTGGAAACGATGCTTGGCCAATGGACTTGCCGCTAGCACCCCTAGCCAAGTGAATGACATGGGAACCACTTGCACCACCTAGGTTTTCTTTGAAGTATGCCTCATTTTGACGGTTAGCTATAAACACCAACTCATTTACTCGCCCTTGCTGCTTGCGTCGAGCTTCACCTATCAAGCTAGATACCTCAGCTGCTGCTGCCTCTACAACTCTATGGTTCTTAGCAGGAGTACTATATTTCGGCCTACCAGCCGACACTTGAGTGACCGCCATACATGACTTGGATCTACCATCCCTAGCTATCTTGGCATTGAGGTTTTTACCCCAATTGCACACACAATCTATGCAACTAAGATGAGCTACTTCAGTAAACCCATGAGAACTCTAGCCAACGCCATTGCTGGCCCCACTGTTGGTGCCAACTGTCTTGGTGGTGTAATGGCAGATGCCATGGGATGGCTTAACTTGGGGCCGAATGGACACCGGAGGATCGGGGGAGGGAGGATGCGCTAACGAGCGCATGTAGAACAACACACGATGTACCCAGTTTCGAGGCTCTCCTAATGAGATAACACCCCTACTCCTACATGTCTAACTCTATATCTCGAGTAATCACTATAGGTACAATGGTGCTCCTTGAGGTGTATGCAATAGGTGTAAGAACCTCTTTCTATCAGCCTCTCTTCTCTCTAAGTGCTAAGGGGGAAATGAGGAACAAGGGATTGATCCCTCTCTCTGGAGGCCCTGGGGCACCTTATATACGGTGCCTAGGTTACAAAGGTTAGGGAACATGTGGCAAGGAATATTCTCTACTGATGTTACCAAGGTTGTTGCCTTGGGCCCGCCAGATGCTGCTCTTGTCGCTGGGTCACCTCCTGATAATCCTCGATGGGATAAGACGTGCCCATCCCTAACAACCGTTACCACACTGACAATGGTCACCTCCGGGTTATCCTTGATGGGACTCCTCACCGTAATCCAGGGGCATGCCTTCTTGACAATGAGGATCCCCTTCGGGATTCCTGGGAAGATACTTGAGCATTGACTTAGGGGCTGACATATTACCATTGATCTAATGCTAATCCCTTATGCCGAATCAATGACTCCAACCGAGATAAGTCGGCCTGGCTGATCCTACATACAAGAAACAACCATGTTATGCCGACATATCTTTTATATGTCGTCCCGGGTATGTCATCCAACCTATGTCGGTCGACCTTAGTCCTGGTCAACCTCTCAACTTCACTTTATACTGTGCCTTGACCCTACCGGGGTCATCCCCCCGATAGTCGTATTTGGATCTATAAAGAAATATACGTGGATGTTTCACATCTATGAAATAGTCGACATGTCCGAAAAGAGTTTACGATAATGTTCAAGAGTTGACTACGACAAAATTTGATCTTTCGTAGCAATATTTAGTCTGGATGGATTAATAAAGCAACCACTACATATGTCAATTTTGGTATATGGTAGTTAAACAAACAAAACAAAGTTCTTCTAATAGAATGGTTACCTAGGACGTGTACATCACACAATCCAAAGGGTTTTGTTAGATCAAAGGATGCTAAAAGAGTGTGCAAACTTCATTGGTTGAAGTAAGCATAGCGGAGTTGGAATATTCACCGTGACAAAACTATTAAAATGTTTAATTTCATTAGAGACGATGAAGATGCTTGCATCTATAATAAATTAAGTGGGAGCACTGGTACATATTTCTAATGCATTATGTAGAAGACATGTTGTTGTTGGAAATGATGTATCTTTTATTGACATAGGTTAAGAATTTCATTAAAATTAGATTTCGATGAAAGACTTGGGCAAAATCAGAATATTAGGCATCAATGTCTATATGGATAGATTGAGAATATGGTTTGTGCCAAATGTACATAGATGAGATATTGAATGAGTTCAATATGGAAATGACAAGAAAGGTACTTGCCACATGGAAAGGGTTGAATCAAGATTCAAGTGTATCGACACTTGGTAAGTGAGACGAGATTCAAGTGTTTTGACACTTGGTGAGTGAAATCACATGAATATTTTGATCAATCATATATACCATGATATGTACATATCCAGATATGTCCTATGCTATAAATGTTATAATAATATACCAAGATGACTCATAAGATGATCATTCGATGCAGCAAGGATATTCTTATGAGCTTTGGCAGAACTAAGAATATGTTATGTATGTAGTGGTGATAAATAGTTCATTGTAAAGTGTTACATTGGTACTAGTTATTTCACAAGATACACGTTATGTTTATCTCAATTTAGACTATGGGTGGCACAATGTAATGGAAAGGAGATTCCATGATGGATTTGGATGAGTTCCAAAGTTAAGACATTATATGATAGATACTACAACAAAAGGCTGAGTATATGACTGCTATAGTAGCATCAAAGGAGGGCATTTGTGTTAAGTAGTTTGTTGTCAAACTAGGTGTGGTTCACAGTGGACTAGTACTATAAAGATATATTGTACGACAATAATATCAACATGTTTTAACCCAAAGGAACTAAAGGTCTCACCAAAGGATTAAATTTATATAATGCCATCTCATTTCGAGAATGAGTGATGCGTAGAGACACAAAGACATGCAAATACACACAGACCTAAAAGTGTCAGATCTGGAGATTATGTTTACCACTAGCAAATGCATATATACAACACTAGAAAGCCATAGGTGTTGAATGCACAAGTTTAGAAACTAGATTATTGACTCTAGTGCAAGTGGGAGACTGAAGGGAATATTCCCGAGAGACAATAATAAAGTGGTTATTATCTTATTCCACGTTTATGATAAAAGTTTATTTCTCATGCTATAATTGTATTAATAGGAAACTTTAATACATGTGTGTTTAATAAAAAATAATAGTTCCTAGTTATGCCTCTCATATAAATAGCTCGTTGATTAACAAGATGATCAAGGTTTCCTGATCATGACATTGGATGCTGTTAATAACGAGGTCACAACATTGTGGAATAATGTGATGAACATTCACCTAAAGTATAGTAATACAATCAAAGTCATTATGTTTACATTTCTACAACATCATACAAAGTAACTTTAGTCCTTAGACCATGAGATCATGTCAATCACTAACACTGGAAGAGTAACTTGATAACATCAAACGTCACACCGTAACAGGGTGACAATAAAGGTGGGTTCAGATACTCCAAAAAAATGTAAAGGCTCATAGATCAAGAGTGAGATTTGTCCATCCCAATGATGGAGAGATATACTTAGGTCCCTCTCGGTGATGTCACATTGACATAGATTGCAAGCAAGTGATAAGATCACTAAGAATGTTATATCACGGGAACAAGAAAAGAGTACTTGTCGGTAACAAGATCAAACTAGGTATGGGGATACTGATCATCGAACCTCGGACATGTGTGGGAGTCATCGTTGAATGTGTGGGAGTCACGATCACTAGAGTCATCTGATCATCGAACCTCGAACCGCGATACAAAGGGATCTCTAGGTTATCACGATCACTAGAGTCATCGTTGAATGTGTGGGAGTCATTACGGATCTCTAGGTCCTGCTGCTGATTATTGATCAGAGAGGGGTCTGGATCATGTATGCATTATTCACGAACCGTACGGTGACACACTTAAGGTATACTGACACCAAATGGAGCTGGGATTATTTCTAAGGACACCGGAATTGTTTCGAGTCAAATTTCCGAAAATGGTTTTAGATGTGATATTGAAGTTTTGTAAAGGTTTTATGCAGATGTTTGTTGATTAAAGTAATTAACAAAATTCTAAATAAAATGGTTTTATTAAATGAGAGTTGGCATTAATTTTGGTGGAAAATTAATGCATGTGAGTGGAGCATCCACCCACATGAATGAGGGAGAGATGGGGGCACCACCTTGGCCACCGGCAATGGCCTTGGGGTTGCCCCTCCCCCTATAAAAGGAGATCCCCTCCTCCTCCACTCTCACACATCTCCTCATGAAGGATCTCTCTCCCTCTATAGGTTATTCCCCATGGCTTTAGACTAGCGGAGTACTTGTTCTCAGTGGTTTTTGTAGAAGGATTTGCTTTTTCTACTGCTTTGCTGGAGCTAGGAACCAGAGGTCGTCAGGGTACCGGACGTGTGTGTGGTCACGGATGGACTGCTGCTTTGCGGTGCTGGATGTCATCACGATCTTTAGATCGGTAATTGAATGACTACATCATCCACGAGAGTAAATATCACACTTTGTCGATCTTCGAGGGTAAGTTCTCTATGGAGTATATCCACCCCTTGATTGTATCTAGGTAGATAGATCTTGGTGCTTAGTTGTTCATATCATAGGATTTTTTTTGTTTTTGTGCTATGAATCCAAAAATCTTTATTCTTTATAGTATTTCTTTAGGTATTTGATGCCATCAAACCAAATGAATCTAAAGAGTCGGCATGTCGTAGATGTGTTGTCTCCGGAGGGGGGGACATGAGATCCACAACGTAAGAACGTGACGTTGTGCCCCAAAATTGCTATCGGTAGCATTTTGAGAACATATCTTTTCTCTTGCACATGGATGTAGAACGATGGTATCATAAGGCGTTCTGCGTACCGGCCACGCTCGGGGGAGCAGAGAGAAGTCTAGTTAATATAATGGAGATATAAATTACACACAACCTATGCAGACATAAAATGTCTGAAATACATCAAGGATGCACACAACTAAATAAAAAAGACAAGAACAAGAAAAAAGGCCCAACCACGATGGAAAATCACTCGCAGTAGTAGCACTCCGACCATTGCCAAAGACCTCCCAGAAAACATAAAAGATTCTCCAAAAGCAACGCCTCCAAGAATGAAACAGTGTATAAGAATGATCGTCGTCTGATCAAAGATCTTAGGTTTTCACCTTAGAGAAAGTTCAAACTTTTAAAACAATGCCTTTAACAAGTATATTACCAGGTAAAACCAATGAAGTCCATACCTTAGGTTTTCACCCTGAAAGTCAAGCCTTGGTACTCGAGGAGCACCATCAAAAATGAATTTCTCTAGTGATGCAACCCCACTTGCCGAGAGCACTCTTGCAAATAAACAAACACTAGGGTCACAAGTACCATGTGTCTAGAAAGTCCTGGAACACGCCATGGAGCCATGTCCAGACTACAACCTGTGAATACAAATCTTCATCGCAACCAAAACCCCTTCCAACATTCCTTTTGGTCCTCAGGTCGCGGCCACTATGACATTCTATGCCCATGTCTACAACACGAAAATAAATATATCAATATGTCTAACGGTGTCAATAGACAACAGAACTTCACATTGTTTCTTGGTTTGGTAGTTTCACTTTGATCAGGAATGTCGTTGTAGTTAATGACAAGAATCTTAGCTCCAACATGATGAGTGAACTTGGACAAAGTTTCTACCTCGAGGCACAAAAAGAGAGGGGTGTGTGACATGAGGATGTCCAAGACAGGGACCACACAAGTTTACCCAGGTTCAGAACCGACCGCGGTGGTTGGATCCTACTCCTATAATCAATCCAATATAATCGGCAAAACCGGAGGTTACAAAGGGTTTGACTACGGGTTCACATGTGCGAGTTGATATTGCTTCTGCCCTAAGGGATGCTCGTATGCTAGCTTATATAGTCATCCGACATAGGGCTTATCGGGAGGAATCCTATCTAGCTATGGTATAGATTACAACATAGTGAGTAACTACTACATCTTGTACTCCAAGTCTTCTGGTGTCGGGCCTAAGTCGGTAATCCTTCTAGGGCTTCTCATATCCAGATGGCCCTCCATCTATCTCATTGTCTAGGCTTATCGTGAAGCCATAGGTTCTAACCCTAGTGGGCCACCCTAGTCTCCGAGTATAGTTTGCAACCATGGGTATACTCGGAAAGTATAACCCCGACAGTAGCTCCCAAATCACTCCTAGATCCTTGAGTCGGATCCGGTCTTCAACTTCAATCGTCTTTGAAGTAGAGAATTTTGAAGGGTTCCATAAACTGCATCACTGAAATTTATCTAACTCTGATGGATCCAGACAAAAGTTTAGATATTCTTCTTCATTTCCCAACTCTATTCAAACATAGTTGGATTTATTTCTTGGTCAACATGAGGATACCATTTGAAAGTTTGTGACCTCTCTTACGCTTTAGGACTCGACTCATAAACTGATAGACATCCATCACATCAGGAATATGGACCTTGGTGGCTCCCATGATTAATGGAGATCGAGGAGACCTTAACTATGCACGAGAATCAAGGGGATGAGAGATCGTGGCTAAAACTGCCGCGGCGTCTCTCCCACGCGTGGAGGAAATCCAATGGGTTCATACTTGCCCCACACGAATGACGACAAAGTTTTTATAAAGAGGGGAATGGAACCTGTGTTGAGTTCACCTATCATCCGACCATTTCCTTCTTCTTCCTCGCTCCTGAGCCTCCCAGTTCGAAACCTTCCCCTCCCAATTATCATAGAGCCGCAAATCGTAGGTCACTACCGATGGATGGTTCTTCCACATCCACCGCTATAGCCACGTCGGTTCCATAGAAGAGAGAAGAAGGATGAGAGGGGAATATGGATCCCCTCCACCCTATCTAAAGTTAACTTGAAGGAACTTGAGGATGAAGGATATATCCAGGCTAGCTCCTAGAGGTGCGCTACTAGAGACGAGACCCTGACGCCTCTCGATAGAAAGTGGGTACACTCCGGCTTGCACATTGAGCATGGATTTAGCTTCCCCCCTTCGAAGTTCTTCTCATAGGTACTCTCATACTATGGAGTTCAACTCCATAATCTTCCTCTGAATTGCATTCTTGAACTTTGTGAGGGCTACCTCAGCATTAGGCCGAGTCTTTTTTTGTTCCGGTATTACTATGGTACACAGAAAAACTCTCTATCTAGCGGAGGTTCTCTATACAACATTGGTACCCTTAGTTTAGCACTTAGGAAAAACCGAGTGTACCCTAGGATCTATCCTAGTGAGTCGGTTGAGAAGTGGGATGGTAGCTTATTTTATCATAAGGATATGCTGCCAGAACAGACTCAATTCTTGCCCCCTTTCATTGATGGTGCAGCGACCCGGAATACACCATGGACATTGAGTCACACAAGCTTCTGGATTAACTCATCCACACAACAAGGCAGTTGAGTTTCTGAAGAAGAAGAAGAAGGGTCTGCACTACATCGACTAGGTGCACTGTTGGCTTGACCGCTGTATCCAACCACTCCAGTACCATGATCGCCTTATGTATGAGATCACAAGCGCTATCGGATGATCTTAGGGTCACTTCGACAATAATTCCTCGAGGAGAGTAGAGGATGAGGTGTCTAGTCAAGGAACGCATCGACCGCTAGATCCCAGACATTTCCATGTCTATGTACATTGCTAGTAGGAAATCCCCAACATAATCTAACTTCCTGGGTTTTCCTTGTTTTTTATATCAACTCTTCCTCCAACCTGCATATTATATATACGTTCATCTTATGGCTGGAGGGTCTTCCTGACGAGGAGCTTGGCCCTTATGAGGGTTATCCAGATGACGAGGTGACCATGGAGGAAGAGTTAGAGGAGTAGCAGTCCATGCATCCCAAGAAGCACAAATATGTCGCCATTTCTATCTCGCCGGGAGACATCGTTGGGGCCGCACCTCCAAACCTCTCAACCGTCAAGAAGTAAGTCATTTCCTTTCGTATTCTAGTAGGCAGATTTATCAATGTCTTTGTGCTAACTTTGTCATTTTCTACACAGATCTAAGCCTTTGAGAGGTACCAAGAGTAAAGGTCTTATTTAGACCATGCTGAATCTGACTTCTCTAGTCGTTGCTCCTCCCACCCATGTTCCGCAACCTTCTGCAGCGCAATCGACAGAGATTTCTTCGAGCGCCCCAGAGCTGCTTCACCAAACTGTCCCAGAGACAGAGACCATAGCAAAGCTAGAGGCAGCCAATACTTTAGCTAGAGGTAGCCGATACTTTAGCTGGAGGAGCTGGATTGGACCCAGATACTATCATGGTAAAGCTTCGGCTAATGATCCCATGGCTAGTGGTTCGAACTTTGGCAATTTGTCCCCTATTCCAGAAGGGTATGGCCTATTTATGACTATACCAACTGTCAACCAACATGCCAAAATTATGAAGAACCTTCTCCTTGCTAGTCTTTCCCAAGAGGAAAATAAATAAGAAGAAGAATACATCAAGCTGGAAAGTTTGCTAAAATCCATGAATAAGAGAGGTGTCAACATCGCCAAGGCTGGTGGATACATTCCGCCACTTGACTTCGTGCCTCTAACTCAGACTGAGAAGGTCTACGAGTTGATTATCTCCATCTTCCAGTGACTGAGCGTTGAACATTTGGTAAGTTTTTCCGACTTGAAAGTGTTAGTTATTATATCCTATAGCCCCCAAGCATAGATACATAAGTAGCTAGTCAGATTCTGGCTCGATGCTTAGATATACTGTAGAACAAAGTAGTGTAGACCTAGAGGCTGGTGCTGTACTTTCTAAGTGAAAAAACAGCCCGGGTCTCTAGATTCTCCTCTGGTTACCATCGATTTTTCTTGATTCAGAAAGTTACTGATTCTAACCAAAAATTGTTGCAAAGAGTCTGCCACAATTGAAGTGAAGTGAAAGCCTTGAAGGCGGAGAATGTAAAACCGATGCATGCCAAGAAGGAAGCTGAAGGTATTAATATTCTATTTTTGTTTCTGACTGAGGATTTTTTTGAATTCACCCTTTCTTATTCCTCTGATGCATTTTTTTTTGTAAAAACCCACAAGGTAGTGGAGGATGCTCAATCTTTCGAGCTACTCCAAAAATAAAACCAAGAACTTCATGCTGAGCTAGAGAAACTGAGGGTATCTCATGAGGAGAGCACTAAAAATATGACGGAGTTAGCCTCTCAAGCCACCTGGGAGCTGGAGCATTCTTTGGCTCTTAAGAATGCAGAACTCAAGAACTTGGCGAAGGAGATGGAGAAGAGGGGAGAAGGGGTCACTCAGCTCCGAGATGACCTCAAGGGCTATATTATCTAGAAAAATGCACTTGATCGCCTCATACTTATTAAGTTTTCCGGTTTACTCTCTTCTCACTTTCTATGCTTTCTTATCCGACTTTAGGATGATTTATCTTTGTATTTTTCTTTCCATAGATCCTCTTGTATTCAGAGATGCTTCAGGATCTAGATCTCGCCCTCAATGGATAGAAGAAACTAGGAACCTAGTTCAGGATTTTCTATAATGCATAAGGGAAGCGGGTGAAGCCATTGGATTTTAGGAGGCAACACGTGATGCTCCCTTATTTTTGAAGGAAAAGGTAATCAAATTCCAGGTCTTATGGAATACTGAAAAGTTTCCCATGCCAGGCCTTCTGCGCAGACGATGCTTGCTATGGTAATAAGCCATCAGGATGATATGGACATGCGGCAAGTCACCAGGGGTTTTGCGACGACATACAATTCCGAAAACCTTCTCAACATTGGAGCTCTCTGGAATTTTGTTGTCAGATTTGCCTGCCACATCGTAGCTTCAGACGACTACAGCAAGCCCTACTTCGAATCTATCCCAGTGCCTCCTCTCCTGGAAGGCACAGCTTCTTCCGAGTCAAGTCTGGACTTAGAAGGTGTATCAGATGGCGAAGACAAGGATGAAGCTTCCAGCTCCCGCAAGTCTCCAGTTCTTCCTCCTACAACATAGATAAATAGTTATGCATTATTTTGAACTAGGGTTGTAATATATTTGAAAACGAGGATCTACGAAAGGAGTTAGAAAATTTGAAGAAATCTCATGAGAGCTGCATTGCAAACATTCTAGAGTCATCCTCCCATGCCACTGAGCCTCTGAAGAAGACCCTTGCCATTAGAGACAAGGATATTCAGGATCTCAAGGATGAACTAGAGAAGCAACACGATGCCAACACTGAAATCTAGGATGAACTAAAGACTCATGTTAGAGTATGATACGTACACGGTTATTGTGATAGTTTAGAATAGTTAGGATTTTAGCCTAACTCGTCTTGTACTCTAAGTTGATCCCTGTACGCCTATATATACTCGCTCATGAGGCTCAATAATATATCCAACATATTCCGCCAGTCTCATACTCTTACATGGTATCAGCCTAATCGGTTCAAACCCTAGCCGCACGCTTCTGCCACGCCACCGCCGGGGGATCGATCTCCATGATCTCCGCCGGGGGCCGCGCGATCCGTCGCAGGGTTCGCTCGCCGATCTATGATCGGCTGCCCTGGTGAGTCTTTTCCGATCTCTAGATCGGTTTTTCTCTCCGCTGGTCGCTTGGCCGGCCTTCTTTTTTGGTTTACCGAGCATAGATCGGATTGAGTTGCCCACCGTCGTCGTCATCGCCACGCCTCTACTCCGACCATCTGCATCAAGGATCTACACCGCGCTCGTGCGCCTTCCACCTTTGCCCCTCAAGGCAGGCTGCTGCGCACCGCGGCCGGCTGCTACGCCTTCCTCGGGAGGCTGTCGCGGCCATCCCCTGCGGATCGTCTATGTCGTCATCGTACGGGACTTCACCGACAACGTCGCCATCGAATCCGATCTACGCGTCGTCCACGCTATGGCGCATACGGTGCACCGTCGGTCTGATCAACTGATCCTGCGCCTGTCTACGCCAAGCACGTCCCCGAGCACGCGCCTACCAGCGATCAAGCTACGGGCTGCCGCTGTGTCGCCCCGTCGGGACGTAGCGCCACCGTCTTTGGTCCACGTTACCGGCTTCCAACACACCTTTCTTGGCGTGTACGTCGGTGGTCTCCCAGCCGCTGCACCGACTTGCGTCCTGCAGCTATACCACCCCCTCGGGTCGTAGCGTGGCTGCACGCAGTCTACTTCGCCGTCCTCGTGCATCGACGGCCTCAACTTTCACCGCTCCATCTCCTACAACGTGGATCACCGCCTTCTGCACATGGTCTTCGTCACGTCGCCGGGTCTTCCTCGCCTACTTCGAGCACCGCCGCCGCGTTTCACAAGGTCGCCGCTGGTTTCGCCGCCTTCTACGTCTTCATCCACTACAACTTCGCCGCCAGCGTCATCGCCTCATCCCCGACTACACCACCTGCTACTCTACTCCGACAACCGTGGACAGCGCCGGCATCTTTCCCTTAGCTGCTCTGCGCGTCGCAACTGCTCTGGAGGCTTTCTCTGCTAGTCTTTCTGACATGGCGACAAGTTCATGATGGTCCCTGCCCCCGCACGCCTGGTACTGGCAACACTAGGAGTGCCTTCGTCCCCGACGCGTTCCCGAGTCTGGCAAACTCGGATCAGCGCCTCTTCTCCATCGGCTTCGACAACGTATTCTTCGGCATCGACCCCTCTACGACTGCCTCAACCGCGTCACCGACGAGTTCTTCTTTGCATACTCGGTTATGGCAAAACCGGAGTGTGCGTTCGTCCCCAACGTGCGCCTAGTTATGGCAAAACTATGGCCGCACCTCGTCCTCGACGGCTCGGACTGCATCGACTTCGGCATCGACATCCTCAATGAATGCCTCGACGCGTCTCCATCCTCCTCCTCGCGCACTATGCACATACGGCTTCACGTGCGGCTACCTCGACACGGGCATCCTCGACCACGACATCGACCACGGCGACCCATCACACGTCTACCTCGACTATGGCACCACCTCATGCTCTCGACTTCCTCGACATCGACACAAGGGCTACCACCTCGCTTGAGCATCACCAGCTTCCTCTACAGTTCAAGCTACCGCGACGCGACATCGTCCAAGACATTTCCGCTACGACTGCGGGGGGATGTCATCCTACTGGATGCTACTTCGGTTTATATCTAGTCTGATCGTCCGCGACGTTCCGGTTGTTCACGATGCTACCGCTACGACTGTGGGGAGATGTTAGAGTATGATACGTACACGGTTATTTTGGTAGTTTAGGATAGTTAGGATTCTAGCCTAACTTATCTTGTACTCCAAGTTGATCCCTGTACGCCTATATATACTCGCCCATGAGGCTCAATAATATATCCAACATATTCCGCTAATCTCTCTCTCTATCGTTCTACAACTCAGACTAAGGATCATAATACTCCCAATCAGTATGACTTTGGTAAGCTTTTTCTCCTTTACCTTTTTTTGCAGTGCCCTCCTTTTTTCTTATCCGACTATGGATGTTTTATACTGTTTTTCTTTCCGAATGTAATCTTGGATTCGAAGATTCTTCTAGCGCCACTTCTCATCTTGAATGGATCAAGGAAGTCGGCAATTTATTACGGGATCTTCTCCAGATCGCCTCTGAAGCAGTCGAGGCCGTTTGTTTGACCAACATTGATAAGGATGCTCCATCGATGTTGAAGGAAAAAGCCAAGGCTATTCCATGCCTAATTGAAGATTGGAAGATGTCCTACACTTGGACTGCAGCATAAACTACCCTCGCTATGGTGGCTAGCCATCCTGAAGACGTCGATGTGCACATTCGCCGGAAGAGGAAGACTCGGAATTGGATCCGTCTAGTGCTGAATATGATGAATAGGATGTTGTGGCAACCAAGTCACCTGCTTCTCCTGCAGCATAGATGAAATTTATGCATCAATTTGGACCAGGACTGTAATTATTTTGAACAAGTAACTTAGGCATGCTTGTAACATATGCAATTGCAGTACTTGTATTATTTTGTGACGCTTGCAAAATACTTAAGCGTATCTTATCTAGACTTATCATTTATCTGGCTTGTTCACTTCGTTCTTTTTGTGAGTTGTCAAACCTTCAGCATGAATTTGCTGAGCAACATATCTCACTTCCTAAACCATTTAAACCTAGAAACAGAGCTGAATTCCATTACCAACAAATCACTACTTGGAAAGCCTGTGTCTAATCAATTAGACAAAAACCAAATCTAGATAGAAGATGAGACTTACACCCGAAGGTTGCATTTTTATAGAGTCAGAAATCTAAATCAGGATAAAGCCCGAGCATAAAATTTTCAAACATCTTGAGATTTTACCGAGTTAAGTTTATCATTCAAAAATTAAGATGGCATATAACTTCTCATCATAAAAAATGAGGGTACCAAAACTTTATTTTATACGTAGTTGTGCTATGTTCCATGGGCTATTAGACTCGGAAAATTTGTTGTCTAGTTCACCATGCTTCCTCTTTTTACATTCTAGTATGTATTATTTCTCTCGCATATCTACGAGGTAGTATGATCCATTATACATCACTTGGCTAACCATAAAGGGTCCTTCCCAAGGTGGGGCTAGTTTGTTCTTCTTTTTCTGTACAAGCCCGAGCACAAGAGAACCCTTTTTGAAGGATATGTTCCTGAATCGAAGCCTATGGTATCTCCATAACTTCTACTAATAGGTTGTAGATCTCTGCACAGCAATGATGTGAACTTTTTCGAGTAAATTAAGATCATCTTGTCGAGATAACTCGGTATCCTCTTCGACATAAGCAACAACTCGGGGAGAATTATGGATCAAATCACTTGGAAGGACTTCTTCAACATCATAGACCAAGAAGAAAGGTGTGTACCCCGTTAAACAATTCAGAGTTATTCTAAGACTCCAAAGTACATACGATAATTCTTCTGCCCAAGCCCCCGCAGCACAATGGAGTGGGGCCTCAAGGTGAGGTTTCAAGCCTTGCAAGATCGTTAGTTCTTTCCACTTGTACACTACCTTGCAAGGTGAGGTTTCAAGATCGTTAGTTCTTTCCACTTGTACATTACCTTGTGGATGTGTGAGCGACACAAGATCGAGTCAGACTCCTTGGTCCTCACAATAGTCTACCAAGTCTACCTGTGCAAAGTTAGTCTCGTTATCAATGATAATACTATGTGGGAGACCAAATCGGATGACTGAATCGATAAATCTTGTGGATGTGGATCCATCACCTTTTGTGACAGGTTTGGATTCCACCCACTTAGTGAATGTATCCACCATCACAAGGAGGTGAGTAAAACCACATGTTGCCATATGAAAATGCCCTACCATATCAAGCCCCCAGACCGTGAATTGATACTTAACCAGAATTGTTCTAAGATGTTCAACTAGAACATGTGCTTGACGGGCGAACTTTTGGTATCCTATGCACGTCTTTACCAGCTTTTTAACATCTCCCTTAGCTGTAAGCTAAAAGAAACTATGTCGGAAAGCTTTTGCCACTAGGGATCTGGCTGTGTCATGATGACCGCATTCACCAAGGTGGATTTTCTTTAGGATTTCCACTCCTTCCGGAGAAATACTACGCTGAAAGACACGAAATGTGCTCCTCTTATAGAGCTCGCACTGATAACAGTGTAGGATTTTGCTGGTCAAATTATCAGTCAACGCAACACTTCGTCTTGGGTAGTTTGCCATCTCCCAGGTATTCCAGGTAGGATGTTGTGCAACTAGGTTTAACAACCATGACAATTTGTAGTGGGGAGTCGGATTTGTAGGATATTCCTCATCACTTGGATAGATAGAACATTTAGGTTCTCCAAAAAGCACCATCCGGAACCGGTTTTCAGGCCGAGTCTATTCGTCATAGTGCATCCGCCTCTTCGTTTTCTGCTCGGGAAATGTGATGAACTTCAAACCCAATGAACGCTTTGGATAACTCATGCACTATTGGTACAAATCCCAAAGGATTGGTCGATCCGATGAATACATGGATGCCTCCGAATGGCACTATGGTGTAGTTGGTGGCGTAGTTGTTAGCATGAAGTGATCTAACCCATTAAAGATTGCATCCTATTTACGGTGCTAGTGTCTTGGATCAATTAGCTAGCATACACAGTTTCAATGAAGAAAAGTGTATCAATGCGTCACATTATTACTGATGGGTTCGTAGCATGGAAAACAAAAAAATTCTACCGCAAGAACGAACAAAAACCCAGATCTAATCTAGATAAAATCCAAGATCTAATCTATTAGACATAAGCAACGAGATAGATATGAACTTACCCTCGTAGATCCGAAAGCATTAACGAGATTAGATCTCGTGGTTGATGTAGTCGATCACTTGCCGATCTCAAGATCGTGTGGATGATCCTTCCGGCGTCGCGTTCCAGCAGCGCTTCCGCAGTCGGTCAAGTGGACGATCCTTCCGGCCCCGTGTTTCGGCAGCGCTTCCGCAGTCGGTCACACCTGCGGAGTCGAAGCAGACCTTCCTCTCCTCGTTCCAGCGAGCAGCGGAGGTAGTAGATCTTCTCCACGGAATCCCAGCAGCACGACGGCGTGGTGGTGGTGGTGGAGTAGAGAATTCTGCAGGGCTTCGCCTATGCCTGTGCAGAAGAAAGGAGGAGGAGAGAGGCGGCAGAGATTTGGAATATGGAGCAGGGCTTAGAGGGGGCGCCCCTGCCCTTCTATTTAAGGGGGGGAGGCGCGCCTGGGGAGGAGGAGTCCTAGTAGGACTCCCCTCCTATGGCCGGCGGTGGGAAGGGGGAAGGAGTCCTCCTCCCCCACGAATCCGTGTCTTGCCCCACTAGGTTTTCTTTGACCCTTTCTTGGTTTTCAAGCAAACTCCAAGAAATCCTCTAGAACCTTCCAGAACATTCCGAAACCTTCTAGAATCTCCATACAAACACTCCGGAAAATTTCCTAACTTAGAAAATGATCCCCAATATATGAATCTTATTCTCCGGACCATTCCGGATCTCCTCGTGATGTCCCGAATCCAATCCGAGACTCCGAACAACATTTGGTCTCCAACGCATATTCCATATCTACTTAAAACAACTTCGAACCTGAAGTGTGTCACCCTACGGTTCGTGAATATGCAGACATTACAGAGACACATCTCCTATCAATAACCATCAGCGGGATCTGGAGATCCATAATGGCTCCCACATACTCAACGATGACTTCGCGATCGATTGAACCACTTACATACGAAACTAATTCCCTTTGTCTCGCGATACTATACTTATCCGAGGTTTGATCATCGGTATCTCCATACCTAGTTCTACCTTGTTACTGATAAGTACTCTTTACTCGTTCTGTGATATGTCATCCCTTGTGACCTAGTCACATGCTTGCAAGCTAACTAGATGACATTCCACCGAGAGGGCCCAGAGCATATCTATCCGTCATATGGATGGACAAATCCCAATCTTGGTTCATGCGCTTCAACACATACTTTCAGAATACCCAATGACACCTTTATGACCACCCAGTTACGAAGCGGCGTTTGATGTCATCAAAGTATCCATCCGGTGATGGTGATTAACATAACCTCATGGTCGAAGGAATAGGTTACTATGTATTTGAAAGCTTACAGCAATACGAACTTAAATGACTTGACCTTATGCTACGCTTACTATGGGTGTGTGTGTCCATCACATCATTCTCCCAATGACATAACCTTGTTATTAATCACATCCTAATGTCCATGATCAGGAAACCATGATCATCAATTAATCAACAAGCTAGTTCAACAAGAGGCTTACTAGGGACTCTCTTATGTTTACAAAACACACATGTATTAATGTTTCCGGTTAATACATTTATAGCATGGGAGGTAAACATTTATCATAAACATAAAGATATAATAATAGCCACTTTATTATTGCCTCTTGGGCATATCTCCAACAGTCTCCCACTTGCACTAGAGTCAATAATCTAGTTAAAAAACTTGTGCATTCAACACCTATGGCTTTCTGGTGTTGTATAGACATTATTGCTAGTGGTAAACATAACCTTCGGATCAGACACTTCCAGGTTCGTGTGTATTTGCATGTCCTTGCGTCTCTACGCATTACTCATTCTCCAATGAGATGGCATTGTATAAATCTGGTCCTTTGGTGAGACCTTTAGTTCCTTGGGATTAAATCATGTTGATATAATTGTCGTACAATGTATCTTCATAGTATTATCTCGCTATGAACCACACCTAGTTTGATAACAAACTACTTGACACAAATGCCCTCCTTTACTGCTACTATAGCAGTTATATACTTAGCCTTTTGTTGTAGTATCCGTCACAATATCTCAACTTTGGAACTCATCCAAATCCATCATGGAACATCCTTTCCATTATATTGTGCTACCCATAGTCTAAATTGAGATAAATTTAATTTGTATCTTGTGACAACACTAGTATCAATGTAACACTTTACAATGAACTACCTTTAACTATTTGTCACTAATACATGGTATATTCTTAGTTTTTCCAAAGCTCATAAGAATATCTTTACTATTGTCCAACGATTATCTTATGAATCATTCTAGTATATGCTCATAACATTTAGAGCATAGGACATATCTGGATGTGTACATCTCAAAGAATGATTGATCAAAATATTTTTGTGATTTCACCAAGTGTCAAAACACTTGAATCTTGTGTCAACACACTTGAATCTTGATTCAGTCCTTTCCGTGCGTCAAGAACCTTTCTTGTTGTTTCCATATTGAACTCATTCAACATCATATCTATGTACATTTGGCAAAACTATATTAGCGCCTCAATCTATTCATATAGACATTGATGCCTAATTCTCGAGTTATGCCTAAGTCTTTCATCGAAATGAAATTCTTAACCTGTGTCAATAAAAATACATTATTTCTAATCAACAATATGTCCTCTACATAATGTATTAGAAATATGTCTCAGCGCTCCCACTTAATTTCTTGCAAATGCAAGCATCTTCATCATCTCCGATGAATTTAAACTCTTTTAACAGTTTCATCATAGTGAAGATTCCAACTCCGCTATGCTTACTTCAACCATTGAAGTTTTGCATACTCTTTTAGCATCCTTTGAATTAACAAAACCCTTTGGATTGTGTCATGTACACGTCCTAGGTAACCATTCTATTAGAAGAACTTGTTTTGTTTGTTCAACTACCATATACCAAAATATATGTAGTGGTTGCTACATTAATCTGTCCAGACTAAATATCGCTATGAAAGATCAAATCTTATCATAGTCAATTCCTTGAACATTGTCGTAAACTTCTTTTTGACATGTCGACTATTTCATAGATGTTAAACATCCATGTCTTATTTCTTTATAAATCCAAACACGACCGATAGGCTTCACGCTTTCTGGAGGGTCTTACAAGTTCAGAAACTTGATTTCTCGTGTATGGATACTATCACGGATTCTATGACTTCTAGTCATTTTATGGAGTCAGGGCCCATCATCGCTTCTTTGCATGTAGTCGGTTCATCATTGTCAAAACAATAACGACTTGCTTATCAAATCTTACTATTTGATTTTTACCGACCCACACGGTTCTATAGGAACTCTAATCTCCGAGATCACACCTTTTGTAATCACGAGAGCCATGAGCATTGTGGCCGCCACCGGGACACTTTCTGGCGCTGCGCTACTTAGCACATATAGCTAAGGTTCAACAACTTTATCAAAGTTCTATTGTCCTCCCACTTAACTTTTCACGAAAAATTCCTTCTCAAGAAACTTGACGTTCCAAGTAACAAACTCTTTTGTCCTCAGTGTTATGGAGAAATCCCAACAAATTCTTTGGGATAACCTACAAAGACGTGCTTATCCGACTTTGGTTGTAAACATTTTACTTATGCATAACATACCAAATTTTAAGAAAAGACAATTCGGGTTTTATCCCAAACCATGACTTATATGGTGTCATTTCAACGGATCATGATGGAGCTCTTTTCAGTGTAAAACCGGTAGTCACTAAAGCTTTAATCTTTAATATATAATGGCAGTTTTATAAATGACACCTTTGATCTTACCATGTCAAACAAGGTTTCATTACATATCTTGAACACTCCATACTCCTATGGTGTTTTGGGAAATGCAAATCCATGGAACGATTCCTCAAATCTTAGGTGTTTTGCTAAACTTGTAACTCAAACATCTTTCTTTATGATCGAATCATAAACTCTTTATTTTCTTGTTACAATGATTTTCAACTTCGTCTTGAAAGTCTTTGAACAACTTTCAAATGTTTTCATACTTCCTCCTTATTAAGTAAATATACAGATATATTCACTCAAATTTTCGGAGAAAGCATATGAAGCAAAAAGATCCATCGCATATGGCTACACATAATGGAATATGCACATCAGCATGCTCAATTTCCAATAAGCTAGTCATCCGTTCCTCTCTGGCCCATGGACGGAGTTTCAATTATCTCGAGGAAAGTCTCACACGCGTCAATTGATCAAAATCAAAAGACTCCAAAATTCCAGCAACATGGAGTTTCTTCATGTTTTCTTTCAAATATAATTTAAACAGCGATGTCACTTCATAAGTGATCTTTAAATCATTTGTCTTGCGACATTTTAGCAATAGTGTTTATGGATGTGATTTCTCCCACCAGACTTGTAAAAGTTCATTCATCCTTTATGGAATACGGTAATTATTTGAACAACCATTGTTCTCGTAATACCGGAACAAAATAACAATTATTAAAACAGATCTTGAAGGCTAGGTTTGATGTCAACGAAAAACACAATAATATTTTATTTGTTTTCGATGAACATCATCCCTCATTCTCTTGCTAGTTACTTAGGCCTTGTAGTTCATGAATTGTGTTGTCATGTATGACACTTCATACCAACCAATTCGGTATCCAATACCGCAGAACCACATTGTTTAACAACCAAGGAATACAGCCATAACATGTATCTTCTATATGCCTAAGTTGGACATCTCCAACCTTTTATTTTCTACCAAATATTTTATAGATTCTCTTTCAGCAATTCCTTTTCTTTTAAAAGAATCTATCAACATCAATAGTGGTGTCATCAACATGACACATGGTACAAAGCGTATACAGTCAACTACTAACACCTTTGGACTTGCACTTTGAGGTGGATCACTATCATCAAATGTTTGACATTCTTTCAAAATTGCATTCTTTAGTAATCTTTAAGTGTAGTAAACATTTTACTTACATCTTCTATTCATCCTTATCATGACAACTTTCATGATCAAGCTGCTATAGCTTATAAAGATAAATTGCGTGTATAATGTTTCTTTTTCAAAACCTTTTGGAGGATTAGGACGACTAGCGTCTCCAACCTTCACAAATTCTCATCAAATATGAGGACGTATACTCTATCATGTTGTAACCAACACATAGTTTTAGATATCACAATACCTTTCACATATGATGGTTTCTGAAACATTGCTTTCAGCTCTTAGATAAACTTGATATTAAAAGCAATCTTTTGAGTATCAAGAATCATGGAGGCAAACATGATACATTAGATACTAACACTGGAATTATTACTCTTGATTTAATACTATTTATTAAACTTCACAGAGTAAACGGAGTTTGCTGAAAGTTTGCAACAGGATTTTTAAACTTTAGATTGACACTCAAAACAATACGATACCAGTTCGTAAAGCAAATATCCAGAATTTCTATAGTTCTACTATCTCAACTATAACTAAGCGTAAGGTGGTGAACGGATGCCAATGACTACAACAAACTATGCAAATTCACTTTGATTGTGTTTATGATAAATTGAGTTCGACTAATCCAAATTACAAACGAACTCCCACTCAAAACAACATCCCTCGAGTTGTTTTAGTGATTACACGAACCAAATCCACTATACCAAGTCCGATCATCACGTGAGATGATGTAGCTTTAAAGGCGAACAATCAACATGTTCATCATATCATCCATATGACTCATGCTTTACCTTTCGGTATTCCGTGTTCTGAGACCATGTCTGTACATGCTAGGCTCGTCAAGGTTAACCTTAGTTTCCGCATGTGCAAATCTGGCTTGCACCCGTTGTATGCACACGTAGAGTCTATCACACCCGATCATCACGAGATGCTTCAAAACGACGAGTCTTAGCAATGGTGCCAACTAAGGACGAACACTTTATTACTTGATATTTAGTGAGAGGGATCATCTTATAATTCTACCGTCGTGATCTAAGCAATACAAGATGCATAAAGGATTAACATCACAGGAAATTCATAATATGTGATATGATATGGCCTTTCTTCTTGTGCCTTTGATCTCCATCTTCAAAGCATGGACATAAACTCCATCATCACCAGCGTGGCGTCAAGGTCCGTGGTGCCGCTTCATGGTTGTCCATCACCAACAGCAACTATTACAACTACTTGGAATAAAGCTATTACATGATGAATAGACACGCAGGTCTTAAACAAAATTTAAAGACAACCATTAGGCTCCTGCCGGTTGCCATATTACTATAAGGATCATTGCATACATCAAATATAATCATAATCACATAATGGCCATATCACATCACAAAACCCTTGCAAAAACAAGTTAGACGCCTCTAATTTTCTTTGCATGTTTTACGTGGTTTGGGGCTTTCGCATAAGACCGATCTTACCTACGAACAAGGACCACAACGTTGATACAAGTGTTGTCAGATGCTCATTGTAAATTGAATCTTAACTATGGTGGGAGAGACAGACACCCGCAAAGCCACTTGTGCAAAGCAAGTTGCACGTCAAGCGTGGAGCAAGTCTCATGTGCGATGACATGTAATGTTAGCCCGAGCCGCTTCATCCCACCATGCCGCAAGATGCAAAGTACACGCTAAGACACCGACAACAAAAGCATCAACGCCCACAAAAACATTGTGTTCTACTCGTGCAAAAGATCTACGCATAGATACGGCTCTGATACCACTGATGGGTTCGTAGCATGGAAAACAAAAAATTTCTACCGCAAGAACGAACAAAAACCCAGATCTAATCTAGATAAAAGCCAAGATCTAATCTATTAGACATAAGCAACGAGATAGATAGGAACTAACCCTCGTAGATTCGAAAGCGTTAGCGAGATTAGATCTCGTGGTTGATGTAGTCGATCACTTGCCGATCTCAAGATCGTGTGGATGATCCTTCCGGCGTCGCGTTCCAGCAGCGCTTCCGCAGTCGGTCAAGTGGACGATCCTTCCGGCCCCGCGTTTCGGCAGCGCTTCCGCAGTCGGTCACACCTGCGGAGTCGAAGCAGACCTTCCTCTCCTTGTTCCAGCGAGCAGCGGAGGTAGTAGATCTTCTCCACGGAATCCCAGCATCACGACGGCGTGGTGGTGGTGGTGGAGTAGAGAATTCTGCAGGGCTTCGCCTATGCCTGTGCAGAAGAAAGGAGGAGGAGAGAGGCAGCAGAGATTTGGAATATGGAGCAGGGCTTAGAGGGGGCGCCCCTGCCCTTCTATCCGTCATATGGATGGACAAATCCAAATCTTGGTTCATGTGCTTCAACACATACTTTCTGAATACCCAATGACACCTTTATGACCACCCAGTTACGAAGCGGTGTTTGATGTCATCAAAGTATCCATCCGGTGATGGTGATTAACATAACCTCATGGTCGAAGGAATAGGTTACTATGTATTTGAAAGCTTACAGCAATACGAACTTAAATGACTTGATCTTATGCTACGCTTACTATGGGTGTGTGTCCATCACATCATTCTCCCAATGACATAACCTTGTTATTAATCACATCCTAATGTCCATGATCAGGAAACCATGATCATCAATTAATCAACAAGCTAGTTCAACAAGAGGCTTACTAGGGACTCTCTTATGTTTACAAAACACACATGTATTAATGTTTCCGGTTAATACAATTATAGCATGGGATGTAAACATTTATCATAAACATAAAGATATAATAATAGCCACTTTATTATTGCCTCTTGGGCATATCTCCAACAGTCTCCCACTTGCACTAGAGTCAATAATCTAGTTAAAAAACTTGTGCATTCAACACCTATGGCTTTCTGGTGTTGTATAGACATTATTGCTAGTGGTAAACATAACCTTCGGATCAGACACTTCCAGGTCCGTGTGTATTTGCATGTCCTTGCGGCTCTACGCATTACTCATTCTCCAATGAGATGGCATTGTATAAATCTGGTCCTTTGGTGAGACCTTTAGTTCCTTGGGATTAAATCATGTTGATATAATTGTCGTACAATGTATCTTCATAGTATTATCTCGCTATGAACCACACCTAGTTTGATAACAAACTACTTGACACAAATGCCCTCCTTTACTGCTACTATAGCAGTTATATACTTAGCCTTTTGTTGTAGTATCCGTCACAATATCTCAACTTTGGAACTCATCCAAATCCATCATGGAACATCCTTTCCATTATATTGTGCTACCCATAGTCTAAATTGAGATAAATTTAATTTGTATCTTGTGACAACACTAGTATCAATGTAACACTTTACAATGAACTACCTTTAACTATTTGTCACTAATACATGGTATATTCTTAGTTTTTCCAAAGCTCATAAGAATATCTTTACTATTGTCCAACGATTATCTTATGAATCATTCTAGTATATGCTCATAACATTTAGAGCATAGGACATATCTGGATGTGTACATCTCAAAGAATGATTGATCAAAATATTTTTGTGATTTCACCAAGTGTCAAAACACTTGAATCTTGTGTCAACACACTTGAATCTTGATTCAGTCCTTTCCGTGCGTCAAGAACCTTTCTTGTTGTTTCCATATTGAACTCATTCAACATCATATCTATGTACATTTGGCAAAACTATATTAGCGCCTCAATCTATTCATATAGACATTGATGCCTAATTCTCGAGTTATGCCTAAGTCTTTCATCGAAATGAAATTCTTAACCTCTGTCAATAAAAATACATTATTTCTAATCAACAATATGTCCTCTACATAATGTATTAGAAATATGTCTCAGCGCTCCCACTTAATTTCTTGCAAATGCAAGCATCTTCATCATCTCCGATGAATTTAAACTCTTTTAACAGTTTCATCATAGTGAAGATTCCAACTCCGCTATGCTTACTTCAACCATTGAAGTTTTGCATACTCTTTTAGCATCCTTTGAATTAACAAAACCCTTTGGATTGTGTCATGTACACGTCCTAGGTAACCATTCTATTAGAAGAACTTGTTTTGTTTGTTCAACTACCATATACCAAAATATATGTAGTGGTTGCTACATTAATCTGTCCAGACTAAATATCGCTATGAAAGATCAAATCTTATCATAGTCAATTCCTTGAACATTGTCGTAAACTTCTTTCTGACATGTCGACTATTTCATAGATGTTAAACATCCATGTCTTATTTCTTTATAAATCCAAACACGACCGATAGGCTTCACGCTTTCTGGAGGGTCTTCCAAGTTCAGAAACTTGATTTCTCGTGTATGGATACTATCACGGATTCTATGACTTCTAGTCATTTTATGGAGTCAGGGCCCATCATCGCTTCTTTGCATGTAGTCGGTTCATCATTGTCAAAACAATAACGACTTGCTTATCAAATCTTACTATTTGATTTTTACCGACCCACACGGTTCTATAGGAACTCTAATCTCCGAGATCACACCTTTTGTAATCACGAGAGCCATGAGCATTGTGGCCGCCACCGGGACACTTTCCGGCGCTGCGCTACTTAGCACATATAGCTAAGGTTCAACAACTTTATCAAAGTTCTATTGTCCTCCCACTTAACTTTTCACGAAAAATTCCTTCTCAAGAAACTTGATGTTCCAAGTAACAAACTCTTTTGTCCTCAGTGTTATGGAGAAATCCCAACAAATTCTTTGGGATAACCTACAAAGACGTGCTTATCCGACTTTGGTTGTAAACATTTTACTTATGCATAACATACCAAATTTTAAGAAAAGACAATTCGGGTTTTATCCCAAACCATGACTTATATGGTGTCATTTCAACGGATCACGATGGAGCTCTTTTCAGTGTAAAACCGGTAGTCACTAAAGCTTTAATCTTTAATATATAATGGCAGTTTTATAAATGACACCTTTGATCTTACCATGTCAAACAAGGTTTCATTACATATCTTGAACACTCCATACTCCTATGGTGTTTTGGGAAATGCAAATCCATGGAACGATTCCTCAAATCTTAGGTGTTTTGCTAAACTTGTAACTCAAACATCTTTCTTTATGATCGAATCATAAACTCTTTATTTTCTTGTTACAATGATTTTCAACTTCGTCTTGAAAGTCTTTGAACAACTTTCAAATGTTTTCATACTTCCTCCTTATTAAGTAAATATACAGATATATTCACTCAAATTTTCGGAGAAAGCATATGAAGCAAAAAGATCCATCGCATATGGCTACACATAATGGAATATGCACATCAGCATGCTCAATTTCCAATAAGCTAGTCATCCGTTCCTCTCTGGCCCATGGACGGAGTTTCAATTATCTCGAGGAAAGTCTCACACGCGTCAATTGATCAAAATCAAAAGACTCCAAAATTCCAGCAACATGGAGTTTCTTCATGTTTTCTTTCAAATATAATTTAAACAGCGATGTCACTTCATAAGTGATCTTTAAATCATTTGTCTTGCGACA
Source organism: Avena eriantha (assembly GCA_910589775.1). NCBI lineage: Eukaryota > Viridiplantae > Streptophyta > Magnoliopsida > Poales > Poaceae > Avena > Avena eriantha. Next base: position 326,604,751 of record OU342743.1, read on the forward strand.
TTTTAGCAATAGTGTTTATGGATGTGATTTCTCCCACCAAACTTGTAAAAGTTCATTCATCCTTTATGGAATACGGTAATTATTTGAACAACCATTGTTCTCGTAATACCGGAACAAAATAACAATTATTAAAACAGATCTTGAAGGCTAGGTTTGATGTCAACGAAAAACACAATAATATTTTATTTGTTTTCGATGAACATCATCACTCATTCTCTTGCTAGTTACTTAGGCCTTGTAGTTCATGAATTGTGTTGTCCTGTATGACACTTCATACCAACCAATTCAGTATCCAATACCGCAGAACCACATTGTTTAACAACCAAGGAATACAGCCATAACATGTATCTTCTATATGCCTAAGTTGGACATCTCCAACCTTTTATTTTCTACCAAATATTTTATAGATTCTCTTTCAGCAATTCCTTTTCTTTTAAAAGAATCTATCAACATCAATAGTGGTGTCATCAACATGACACATGGTACAAAGCGTATACAGTCAACTACTAACACCTTTGGACTTGCACTTTGAGGTGGATCACCATCATCAAATGTTTGACATTCTTTCAAAATTGCATTCTTTAGTAATCTTTAAGTGTAGTAAACATTTTACTTACATCTTCTATTCATCCTTATCATGACAACTTTCATGATCAAGCTGCTATAGCTTATAAAGATAAATTGCGTGTATAATGTTTCTTTTTCAAAACCTTTTGGAGGATTAGGACGACTAGCGTCTCCAACCTTCACAAATTCTCATCAAATATGAGGACGTATACTCTATCATGTTGTAACCAACACATAGTTTTAGATATCACAATACCTTTCACATATGATGGTTTCTGAAACATTGCTTTCAGCTCTTAGATAAACTTGATATTAAAAGCAATCTTTTGAGTATCAAGAATCATGGAGGCAAACATGATACATTAGATACTAACACTGGAATTATTACTCTTGATTTAATACTATTTATTAAACTTCACAGAGTAAACGGAGTTTGCTGAAAGTTTGCAACAGGATTTTTAAACTTTAGATTGACACTCAAAACAATACGATACCAGTTCGTAAATCAAATATCCAGAATTTCTATAGTTCTACTATCTCAACTATAACTAAGCGTAAGGTGGTGAACGGATGCCAATGACTACAACAAACTATGCAAATTCACTTTGATTGTGTTTATGATAAATTGAGTTCGACTAATCCAAATTACAAACGAACTCCCACTCAAAACAACATCCCTCGAGTTGTTTTAGTGATTACACGAACCAAATCCACTATACCAAGTCCGATCATCACGTGAGATGATGTAGCTTTAAAGGCGAACAATCAACATGTTCATCATATCATCCATATGACTCATGCTTTACCTTTCGGTATTCCGTGTTCTGAGACCATGTCTGTACATGCTAGGCTCGTCAAGGTTAACCTTAGTTTCCGCATGTGCAAATCTGGCTTGCACCCGTTGTATGCACACGTAGAGTCTATCACACCCGATCATCACGAGATGCTTCAAAACGACGAGTCTTAGCAATGGTGCCAACTAAGGACGAACACTTTATTACTTGATATTTAGTGAGAGGGATCATCTTATAATTCTACCGTCGTGATCTAAGCAATACAAGATGCATAAAGGATTAACATCACAGGCAATTCATAATATGTGATATGATATGGCCTTTCTTCTTGTGCCTTTGATCTCCATCTTCAAAGCATGGACATAAACTCCATCATCACCAGCGTGGCGTCAAGGTCCGTGGTGCCGCTTCATGGTTGTCCATCACCAACAGCAACTATTACAACTACTTGGAATAAAGCTATTACATGATGAATAGACACGCAGGTCTTAAACAAAATTTAAAGACAACCATTAGGCTCCTGCCGGTTGCCATATTACAATAAGGATCATTGCATATATCAAATATAATCATAATCACATAATGGCCATATCACATCACAAAACCCTTGCAAAAACAAGTTAGACGCCTCTAATTTTCTTTGCATGTTTTACGTGGTTTGGGGCTTTCGCATAAGACCGATCTTACCTACGAACAAGGACCACAACGTTGATACAAGTGTTGTCAGATGCTCATTGTAAATTGAATCTTAACTATGGTGGGAGAGACAGACACCCGCAAAGCCACTTGTGCAAAGCAAGTTGCACGTCAAGCGTGGAGCAAGTCTCATGTGCGATGACATGTAATGTTAGCCCGAGCCGCTTCATCCCACCATGCCGCAAGATGCAAAGTACACGCTAAGACACCGACAACAAAAGCATCAACGCCCACAAAAACATTGTGTTCTACTCGTGCAAAAGATCTACGCATAGATACGGCTCTGATACCACTGATGGGTTCGTAGCATGGAAAACAAAAAATTTCTACCGCAAGAACGAACAAAAACCCAGATCTAATCTAGATAAAAGCCAAGATCTAATCTATTAGACATAAGCAACGAGATAGATAGGAACTAACCCTCGTAGATTCGAAAGCGTTAGCGAGATTAGATCTCGTGGTTGATGTAGTCGATCACTTGCCGATCTCAAGATCGTGTGGATGATCCTTCCGGCGTCGCGTTCCAGCAGCGCTTCCGCAGTCGGTCAAGTGGACGATCCTTCCGGCCCCGCGTTTCGGCAGCGCTTCCGCAGTCGGTCACACCTGCGGAGTCGAAGCAGACCTTCCTCTCCTTGTTCCAGCGAGCAGCGGAGGTAGTAGATCTTCTCCACGGAATCCCAGCATCACGACGGCGTGGTGGTGGTGGTGGAGTAGAGAATTCTGCAGGGCTTCGCCTATGCCTGTGCAGAAGAAAGGAGGAGGAGAGAGGCAGCAGAGATTTGGAATATGGAGCAGGGCTTAGAGGGGGCGCCCCTGCCCTTCTATCCGTCATATGGATGGACAAATCCAAATCTTGGTTCATGTGCTTCAACACATACTTTCTGAATACCCAATGACACCTTTATGACCACCCAGTTACGAAGCGGTGTTTGATGTCATCAAAGTATCTATCCGGTGATGGTGATTAACATAACCTCATGGTCGAAGGAATAGGTTACTATGTATTTGAAAGCTTACAGCAATACGAACTTAAATGACTTGATCTTATGCTACGCTTACTATGGGTGTGTGTCCATCACATCATTCTCCCAATGACATAACCTTGTTATTAATCACATCCTAATGTCCATGATCAGGAAACCATGATCATCAATTAATCAACAAGCTAGTTCAACAAGAGGCTTACTAGGGACTCTCTTATGTTTACAAAACACACATGTATTAATGTTTCCGGTTAATACAATTATAGCATGGGATGTAAACATTTATCATAAACATAAAGATATAATAATAGCCACTTTATTATTGCCTCTTGGGCATATCTCCAACAATTACAATGATTGATCCAAAAATATAATTATTACAAAGTTGCTTAGCTCACAACTAGCTCAAATAACATAGATCAAAAAATAAAAAAATAATAAAAGCTTCATCATGCCACAGACAACATGCTTCGTGGATATTTGCAACCTAAACGATAACCTTACTCGTCCTCAAAATATCCTGCAACATAAAAAGTTGCATCTACCAATGGTCAATACAGTTAAATTTTATTGGAAAGATGACACCAGTAAGTGGACTCAACTGGCAACCTAACATATACATGCACCTTTTGCTAGTAGAGTTTAGGCTATTTACGGAAAGTGATGTTTTCTCCTACTTTTGCAAATAAGTTTTAGTTCTTTAAAATAACTAAGAAAACCTCGATTCACTCAAGGGATCCTAATAAAAACTATGGACACATTGAGTCACTCAAGTTCTCCTAAAACCCATTAAGTTCACCCATCAAGTTTCAATAGAGAAATTGGAATGGATAATACTTTTCAACTGCGTCAAGAGAATTTATTCATAGTTGTCCATTACTGGGGACATGGCTAAGTACTTAGTTCTTAAACCATCTATAGAGGCTAGTACACTTTACCCAAAAAACTCAATCAACCCCTTTTGAGAGAAGACCGGGGTAAGACCTTTGAGAAATATAATCATGAGCCTAGCCCCAGACCATACTATCCTATACACACCTACATATGCTAGTCATGGTAGGACACGATCTCATAACTTACTCAGTCAAGTCAGAACCCATAATGACACATGGTTGTACATGGATGTTACTAATCATGACCTGGGGGCCATCCCACCATAATCCACACTCGATGACCTAATCAATGCCATTGCACCCAAGTAATTCATTAATTAAGTGGTTTTCAGTACATTAAAACATAATTTCCACATTAGATAGTATCATGCAAACCACCCACACAACTAATAGCATGACTAAGCATCTATAATACGATGGCTATCAAGGAATCATCTGAGGTCATATGACAATTTTATTGGATACTTACACCATAGCATATCATATGAGATAAAACATTTCCTACACATGCATAGCTACTAAAAATCTAAATGCGTAAAAACAATAGGAGATTCATGATACTGACACTTGCCTTTAATAGATGTTCTCGTTCACACACTCATCACAATCGCACGAGAAACACTCAGGAAAACCTATCGTAGCAAAACATAATTACAATCAATCATGTAGTAGCACAAATACAACACAATAGTATCCATGCATGCTAGAAAAGAAAACCAGTTCAAAAGCTTTTCATAGGCATTTTTTTATCAATCAAAAGGCTTAAAATAAGCATTATTGGAATCCGAATACTTTCAGTACAAAATAGTTTCAAAGAAATTTGGAAAGCATGCTACTATATAGGCAATGTTCTTAGCTTTCATTTTCCACTGGTTTCGTCTCAAAACAGTTTACAGATTAAAAGTTAGAGCAAAGATACTCAATTAAGAGATTTAAATATAGTTAAATAGTTTGCACTGTGACAAGGTTAATTAATGCTACAGTTAATTAATGCTACAGTAGATTACACTTTTCTTAATTTTTTGAATCCAAGGGTGTCTTATTTGTATTTTTATGATAAATATTTGATTTTCTATGATTTTTACAACTCTGCCGCAATTTCTGGCTATTTTAAATAGGAAATACACAATCAACCCACAACTTGCTAACATGCGTGCTATGATTGGTCGTGCAGGCTGACTGGGCATTGACGAGGCATGACGGGTCAGCGGTCAACCACATGGTCAAACAAGCGATCTGGGCCACGGGTTCCAGATCTGATTGCTGGGGCGAGTCGAGCTTGGTGCTCAGCAGCGAAGTCGGCTGGTGGGGATGGACAACTTCGGGTGGTGATGGTGGCGGCAGTCCTGGAGCTCCCCGGCGTCGGCTAGGTTGTTCACGAGATGCGGCATGCGACGATGGTCCCTTCACTATCCTCGGCGACGTTTCTTCCTTCCTCGTACGACGGTGATGGGCAGACGTAAGGGTTCGGCAGCAGCGTTACTCCAGTGACGCTGTGGACGACCTCCGGTGCTCTTCAAGTGACGAAAGATGCTCAAGAAGACACGGTGGAACACAGGGACAACATTGGAGGATAAATAGAGGGTTCGGGGCGATGTAAACATCGATTGCGAGCTCCTCCTAGTGGTTGCTCAGGCAAGATCAGGTGAGCTCTAATTTGGCAGCTAGGGTTCAAGAGGTTGTGAAATTTTGAACGATACAGAGAGAGGGGCTATTTAAAGGGGAGGAAATCATGCATGAGGGGCACGTGGATGAATAGAATCTCGAAAATTCGGTGGGGGCTGAATGGAATCGAACCCAAACGCGGTGCGGTCTCAGACTACAGGAGGAAGACGGCTCAGGCGGGCCCCGCACGTCAAGGAGGGAGAGGGGAAGGTAGGCTAGGCTTCTTGTCGCCAGCTAGGCTCCTGGCGGGTCGTGGTTTCTGCTGCTGCTTGCGCAAGCGAGCAATATATTAGTAGGCCGGCCCAAGTGGCTGATCAGGTAAAGTAGGTTTTCTTTTTTTCCTTTATTGTTTTGTTCTTTTTCATTTATCTATTTCTTTTATACTTTTTGCAATATAGGTCCAATTGAATTGAGTTTTGTCTCCAAAATTTTCTAATATTCAGTAGATTATTGTAGGGTCACTTTGCAGTATTTTTATTGATTAATAATATTGGATTTATAAAATCCTTAGTTAATCTCTTGTAGGAGCATTTGACAAATCTAAATAGGGTCATCTTAAGAGGTTTTAGAAAATGAAATTTTGCATGATGGTTGATGCAATGCACATGAATGGTAAGTAAATGCAATTTTTTCCAGTCTCAATTTCTAAAATCTTGGGATGTTACATAGCCGGACCCAGATCTTTTTGTTGGGGACGATAGGCATACTACCGACGTACATAACGCAAATGATGGCGATATTTTCACCGATTCCCGCAAAGTTGAATCCCACCCGGATTTGAAATCCCGAGGTCGTTTGTCCCACAGTGGGCGCCAACTATCGTCTTATTGATGACTGGTTCACCATAAGGGGTCCTCAAGGCGTGGAAACAGAGAGGGTGTGAGACATGAGGATGTTTGGATAGGGATCAACTTTACGCAGGTTTAGATTTGGCTGCGGTAGTCGGATCCTAATCCTAAAATCAATCCACTATAATCGGTAAAATCGAAGGTTACTAAAAACGAAGGTTACAGAGGGTTTGACTATGGGTTCACCTGTGCGAGTTGAAATTGCTTCTTCCCTAAGGGATGAGCGTATGTTGGCTTATATAGTCAATCGGTATAGAGATTATAGAAAGGAATTCTATCCAACTAAGATATAGATTACAACATAGTTGGTAACTACTATGTCTTATACTCCAAGTCTTCTGGTGTCGATCCCAAGTCGGTAATCCTTCTAGACCTTATCATATCCGGATGATCCTCCGTTTGTCTCGTTGACTGGGCTGCCCATGAAGCGATAGGCTCTAAACCTGGTGGGCCACCCTGATCTCCGAGTATAATTTCCTGCTGTGTGTATACCCGGAAAGTATAACCCTGACACACTCAATCTTATTAAGGCTTAGGTTTTTCAAATCAACTGAATCTTTAGATATCTCTCTACGACTTCTTCTTGTACATTGATATCTTTCTTTTCATCAACAATCTTTTTGAAAAAATTTCAAACGTGGCTTGTATTTGAACCCAGTGTGTGTTTTTTAATTACCTAATTACGTCCTTATTCGTCGGACAAAAAAATAGCGATCATACATGCAGGTAACCTACCTAGCGCCTGACACAATTAGGGCGCAATTGATAGCCTGCATGCTTTTTTTCTTGGCCCAATAGTGTTGTGGCTGGCACTGCCAGCCTCATACAAGCATTGGGCCATGAATGGCAACCCGTTTGGTAGCATACAGTTCATCTGCGGGGCATTTTGTGTATCCCGTTTGGTAGCCTGCTTGCAAGCCCATAGCCCAACGTGAAGCAAGTATGTGTGTTTGGTTGGCCCTCGGACTGAATTATGGTCAACTCTTCTCTTCAATGGGTGATCTTACCCTTCTGTCTCTCCAATAGGAAGTTCATCGATGGATAAGCATTAGCTACTACGAATAAGAAGTACATCAGTTCGTCATCACACAATCCTAGATAATACGAATGCCAGTTCACAAGCATAGTTGATCATGATTATTGTTCAGGAACCGAGGGAAAGGGGGGAGGGGTACTGCAACCTTCTTGTCTTCATCTTCATCCTCTTCATCATCATCATCATCTTCTTCTTCTTAGATCATGGTGGGACCTCTATCATTCCACATTGCCATTGCCCACTCCATCCTCTTCTGCTTCCAAGCTTCATTGTCAGATGCTTCGACACCATGGCTAGTGTCATTCTCGTCAGGAATCACACTCTCCTCATCCGGCACATACGAATCAAGGCCACACCCCAAGATCCAGTTGTGGAGTATGCAACATACAAGCACTAGCTTTACCTGGGTGGAGAAGGTGTGGAATGGCTTCTGATCAAGGATTTTGAACCTGTTCTTCAAAGTAGTGAATGCCCTCTCAATGGTAACCCTAAGGCTAGAGTGCTGAGATTGAAGAGCTATTTGGCATTCTGTGGCATGTTCCTTCCAGTGAACTCGTTGAGATGGTACCTGGTGGACGTGAAGGGTGGAAGAATCCCAAGGAGACAACCATATCCAGCATCTCCTAGATAGAACTTGTCATCAGGGATATTGATCTCATTAGGCCTAGACATGCTGTAAGTAAGGATGGTTGCATCATGGGCTGATCCTTCCCAACCAGCTAGCACATACGTGAACATCATGTCGAAATCAACAGTAGCTAGTACATTTTGGCTGGTGTAGTGCTTCCTTCCCTTGTAAGCTATAGAATCCAATCTTGGAACTCTAGAAGTAACATGAGTACAATCTATTGCACTGATACAATCATGTTACAGGAATACAAGGATGAAATGAGAGAAGGGTAACACATGGGACTCAATCGAAGGACGCAATGATAAAACAAGTGAACACATGCTCACCTTGAAATATGGCATCCACTTCACGCTATTGCGTATCTTTTCTGGTGTTTGACCTGTAGATCATCTTCTCTCTCAGCTCACCAATTGCATACAACACTCGCTTGAAATAGCGTGATATTGTCTCCATGCTTCTTCTGAAAGTGTTGTGGATGATCCTAAACCTATGGTTATGGCCAACCACATGAAGAAATATCGCGACTTGTTCTTCTGCTGAGGTGTGGATGCTATCTACCAAAAGTCCACCCATCCTTAACCTTGCGACAAGTGCAAAGAAGGGGGATCTTCTCATTCAGAGCATGTTCAGAGACTCTACATCATTGTATAGATGTAGTTTAGATTGACCATCCTTTCTTGATCTCGCACGCACATATGACCGTAACTCAGTCGAGGAAACGCAACCCGCCCAACATCTCTCTTGTACAACAATAGGATCCAGGTTTGAATCACTACTATAAGCGCAGCTGCCTAATGGATAAACACCATCCTGTCGCCCTAACAATGTAGAGCTATGGTGAGTTCTTCCTAAATCGGGGCTTCAGCCCTAATTGAAATAGTAGGGGAGAGGGATTGATGGTGGTTACCTCACCCTTGACGAGGGAGATGAGCCTCACTACCGCTGGCCGTCGCCCACCAGCCGGAGTAGGAGGAACCACTATGTAGGGTAGATCTGCGATGCCGTCGTCGCCGCCGCTGCCGCTCGTGGTGTCGAGTCAAGAGGAGGGGGATTTTGGGTAGCGCCAACGCGTACGGTGAGCCATCCCAGCGGGTGAGGGTACTCTTGGCACGAAGCAAGGCAAGGAAACTTCGGTTTCCCGCATGCGGCCTCGCGGATGGCGCGCGCACCCCGCTGCCCCATTTTTGTAGCTCCAGGGCATGGCCCCACGGAAACGCTCGATTCGAGTGTTGTTGCTGGGCCTGGCCTTGGGATGGTTTAGAGAGCGCGCTGGCCACAACACAGTGGTCATGTGGAAAACCAAACGAGCCGATTTCGTCGTGTTCTATCATGTTTGGAGGGAATGCAGGCTATCAAACGCGCCCTTAAGTACTCGATAGATCTAGTTGATATGATATGAGTGCACACCATGCCGCTCAATGTATGCAGCTAATCAATCTAGTCCAGCCAGACCGAAGGAGAAAATATACTTTCCTCGTTCTTCACTGATGTAAGATGTTCTATCTTTTTCTATTATGCTAAATAGTTTCTATTATACATGCATGTAGACACGTTTTAATGTATAATGTCAGTATAATTTCACTTATTTTAGAGTGGACTTATTTTATTTTAAAATTCGTACTCACTTTTATTCAGGAATAAGTTAATTGGATTTGTTTAGATTCACATGTGTTTAAACGTTTTAGTCTAAATAAAACCAAGTCACTGCATAAAAGGAAGTATTTAAATTTCGATCTTCCCAGAGTTGTACCGGCGCACGACATGGATACTTATCCTGAGTCCATTAAGTGTGTCCGTACATACTACTCTTTCCATTTAGAAATATAAGATGTTTTAGCTTTGTAAAATGGATGTATTTACTCTTTTTAACGTATAAGTTCAACTCTGAATCGCTATAAATTTATACACTAAAAGACACATCTAAATACATTTATGAAAGGAGGGAGTAGCTGACTTGACATGACATCGCCGGCCAGCCGTCTCGTTTGACTTGCACAATGTCCCCCCAAGAGCATCCATGCAAGATCACGTGGTACACCAAATACACGACGAACGAACAAGCACGCACGCACACCGAACGCCGCTCTAATCCGCAGCCGTCTATGACTTAAAAAAAAAACCCGCTTCCGCCTACTATATATAGCTACCTAAGTGGAGTCTTTCTCTCGCATCGCAACTCGATCGGTCAAGAATAGTTCACAAATTAAGAATTAAGATGATGAGGTCCACTAGCTGCCTTCTGCTGGTGCTGGCGGCGAGCCACCTGGTGCTTGCCGCCGTCGGCGCTGGTTGCGGGCCGAGCGGCTCGCTCCGGCCGAGCCGGAGCCACTCGTGCGAGGACTGCTGCAAGGCCGGGCAGACGTACTCGACGTACAGGTGCTCGCCGCCGGTATCCTCCTCCACCAAGGCGGTCATGACGTTGAACGACTTCGACCAGGGCGGCGATGGCGGTGACCCGTCGGAGTGCGACGGCGCGTTCCACCGCAACTCTGAGCGCGTGGTGGCGCTGTCCACGGGGTGGTACGGCGGGGGCTCCCGCTGCGGCAAGAATATACGGATTCGGGGCAACGGCAGGTCCGTGTTCGCCAAGGTCGTCGACGAGTGTGACTCCGTGAACGGATGCGACCGCGAGCACGCCTTCCAGCCACCGTGCCGCAACAACGTCGTCGACGCGTCCAAGGCGGTGTGGGACGCGCTCGGCATCACCGGGAAGGAGGTCGGCGAGTACGATATCACTTGGTCAGACGCATGACTTCCATACGTACGCTACATGCTGAATAAACTGGACAAGGTGGGCTCGAGTTGCGGTGACGCTACTACATAAATAAATAGCAACTCTCTGTAACACGGTAAATAAACTGGGCAAGCCATACCTGTGATTATATGCCTTTGAAGGCCATGAAAATAATCCAACGACAAATTGGACTAATGAGTTGGAGAAAGGTACCCAATCTTTTTCGCGTGAAATTCAGTAACGAGTCCTATACTTGCATGTGGCTCAGATTCGTAATTTGCACAATTTAACCTATGAACTCGTCAATTTGACTCGATCTAGTCCTAACTCCGGTTTGACGTCGTAATTGCAGGATGCGGACGACATGTTGACGACGTAGGTCCCACTTGTAGGAGAGAAGCCGACCTGAAAATTTGCACTTAGCCCCTCCCACGTGATTCCGTTATGGTTAGTTTACATCCCATCCCTGTATGTGAAACCCCCTCTTGTCCTCTGAACTCTGGCAAGCTGCTCTGCTCTAAAATCCCCACCTTCCTAACCCTAGTTTATCCCGTTCATCCAATGTCCTCTGTCCTAATAGCATATAGTACGAAGGAGTACCGTGATCCCACAGGGGAGCTGCCCATCGTCAAATGTGATCAATGCAATGTTCGCTATGTGAAGAAGTTCACTTCCCAGATCTAAATCGAGCCACGATCAATGCGATCGCCAGTGTCACGTCGATGTTGTCTCCCCTCCTCAAATAGTCGCTGCATGTTCTGATCTAGCGATCACCGCCACCGTTGCCTCCCTCTCCTCCATTTTTCCCTAACTCGGACATAACAGTTTGGAACTGAAATGGCGTGGGGGCGCTGGGAGGCTGGGAACGGGCTAGATGCAGAGGGGGTATTTGCAAATTTGTAGTAGTATCGGTTAATGTTCTAGATGCGGGAGGTGCTACGTGGACCTTTCAAGCTAGTTGCGCTCCTATAAGTGAGCCCAACGTCCATGTATCATCCGCGTCAGCGTAAATTTGACGACAAACATGGTCTACGACTTAATGAAATCCAATTTACAAGTATATGGTTAAAATTATGCCAATTCCTAGTGCGAGGAGCCACACGTGATGGTACAGGAACAACTACTATATTTAACTCATCTTCTTCCTAACCCAATCGCCACAGCCCAGACTTGGATCGCATTTGCCCTTGTTGGCGGCGGTTTCATCGGTGGCATGGACAGTAAATCATCCAATAACTACTCTTTTGGAATGGTGGATCTAGTTTGTGCTCATGTTTTGCTAGTCTATGTGTCTCAGTTGAAAGGGCATTGATCTCTTGTAGCACCCGGGGAAATTTCCAAATAGAAAATAGCTATTGTTTTTATTTTGTGTATCATTATACATATGTTTGTACGAAAATAATTTGTTGAACCCTATTTTGTTTCTACGCTGCATCCCCTCTTTTATATTTATCTAAAAATTATTTGCAAAATGATTTTGTTTTAAAAATAAAAATAGAACCTTTTATATAAAAAAGGAGGTAGCCAGCCAGGCCAGAGGTCCTACAACCCCTGGCTGGCCCAACCTGATCCTATCCTACCCAACACACCGGACACACCTAACCCTAACCTCCACACATACACTCCACCCGTAGCCGCCAGACACCTACCACACATGCACTGTCACGCAACACACACTCACCACCACACCCTCAAGTTAGAACAATAGATGAGTCAATATAGCCGGTTATAAACCGTCATCATGTCATCTGTAATCAACCTAATAGCTAATATATACAATACTAAGATTTAAAACTGTATTATTTTATTAATTCATGGTCCACATCTCATTTTTTACATATTGTCTAGGAGCACGTAATAGATTCTGCTCTTGCACGAGAGCCAACACCTTTTCTCACACCTCTTCTCTCTTGTCCAACTAAGTAAATATATCTATTTAATTTTCTATAGAGACTAGATCTTGTTGTACTTGCTCTCACGCACGCATACACCTACCCGGCCACCACGGGACATACACGGCAACACACGAACAACCAACACGCACACAACACCGATCCTGGACCCGGACAGACACGACATGCACCCCTCCCCTGATCGAACCCCTCTTCCCATCGTGACTGACCACCCCATCGCCTCCTTCCCCACCAACCCCACATGCCTTGCGTGAGCCCCTACCCTGCACAAAATCCATGGTTCCACCGCCTCCTCGCTTTTCCTCCCTCGCTGGACATCGCCATCGTCATCCCCATCCCCTCCTTCTGGTCGCCTCTGCCTCGCTGTGCGCGCCCGAGTTATGTGCCACTTCTGTTGACCGCGCCACCATGAGCGACCTCTCCTCGCCTAGCCTCTGCCCCGCCTCCGATGGCCAGGCACCGCCCCACGGCTATGCATCTCTCCCATGCAAGCTCCCTCGAGCCCTGACTGTTGGGACCTCTACCTCGACCTCCAGTCCTCGTGCCCGTCCTCGACCCACCATGGCGCCATCTCTCCGCGCCGTCCGCCGGCCACATAGTCACCTCGACCTCGGGTTCTCCCTCATGGGCGCCCTCGCGCCAGCCTCGTTGTTCCCCATCTCCTGGTGCTCCACCGCGATGGACGCAAGCCCCTGCTCTGCTCGTCCACCCGCGAGCCTAGATCAAGCTTCATGTACATCCCCTCCACCACTGGCCCATTGCCAAGCTCTACATGCCCGCGACCCCACGAGCTTGCCTTCCTCCCCCTGCCACCAAGTGTCGCGCGAGAGCCCGCACCGCCCTTGTGTCATATTGGCACCCGTGTGGCTATGTTGGTTCCTGTTGTGTAGCTGCTGCTTGCGTTCCTTGAGGTCTTGTGCTTCTATGAAGATTTTGTGTTGTGAAGGGGTGGCAAATTGGTGTGGTGATGATCCCTCTATTGTGTTGTCTCCGGCGTTGGTTACTGATGATGACCAAGTGGTGATGTGGTGTGCATCGATGGAGGCAAATGGCTCCCCAAGATTTTTCCCTTGGCATGGATGTGATGACCCCGTGAGGATGATGCGAGGCCACCACGAGACCGATCCGATGATGATGCTCCGAGATGATCTGCAACCCTACCACAAGAACATCGTGTCATCGTCGAGGACTCCTGATGAACCACTGACTCCCATTCAAGTTTTCCATCGACCACGAAGTCGGAGTCCAAAGCTCTCCTTCACGGAATCCGAAGAACCTCCGATGTGGAACATCCGGTTCTCCTTCCGAATCCGTTGAACTCGAAGACCCCTATGCCGAATTCGAAGATCGTTCCTGTTGAACCCCCAAGACCCCTGGTTCCAAACCCAATGTGTAACCCTAGACCCCTATTTTTTATAAGATGATATTTAACTTATGCATATTAAATCATACATGCTTTCATAATATACCTTGTTAGTGTGGGTATTTCGCTGAACATCTAATAAACTAGATGGGTTTGCGTACTTCGACGTGTTGTCTGCTTTGTGTTGCTGTAGGGATGATGTTGTGTGTTGTACCACGGTGTTAGTATTTTATTTTTCTGATGCAGAAATGGCAGTGTTTATTTTGCACGAGAGATCGTTTGAGTCGGGAAAGTTGTGTGGTAATCTTGGCACTCGTCTAGTCTGCGGTGTATGTGAGGTGGTCATGCGATTGGTCCATGATACTAAGATATTTATTGTATTTTTTTTTGTGTGACACAATCAATATTTCCCGGTTGTATCATAATGGCTCTCTTTGCCATATTGCATGCAGCCGGTGGTCACACATGTGATGTACGTGTTGTGCGGTTGGCGTTGGGTGTTCGAGTGTGGCGTGGTGGTAGTTTCTTGCATGCATTTTTGTTCTCTTGCTGCTGGAGTGAGAGCGGAGTTCTGTTTGCTATATATAGTTGTACTCTCTAGCGCACTATCTTCCTGAGGCTTGTGTATAGATATCATCTAATTCAATTTCTCGGTGTGTTTGTTGGCATGTGAGCAATGGACCCGTTCGAGAACGACGCTGGGAGGAATGGCTTGGACGCTCCAAATGGGCATGTGCATGGGGGCGTAGGGGCCGACATGGGCAGCGGCGAGGTTCTTCCACCCTCTCCGGCGGTCGTGTTCCATGGTGGTGGTGTTGTGGTGACCATTGCTCCTGACGCCGCGGAAGTGGGCGTGGAGCAGTTTCGTTGTAGGTACATGGGTGAACGGGCATGCCGGTGGAGATGCTCCTATGGTGGTTATCTAGCTTGACGCAATGGAGGGGTCTGAGGATGGTAAGCACATGGTTTCTTGCGATTTGTATTTTGCTTGGAATTTGTGTTCTGTTAATGTAGTGGAGTTTTGTTTCTTTGCTGATTCTTTGAGTGTGTGCAGACCAGCAGCTCGCCACACGTGGGTTTCGAGTCAGATGTTGCTTGGTAAAGTTTTGGTGGCTGCCGGTGGTACCGGCACAAGGTACCGGACCCGCTGGGAGGACGGTGGCTACGTGTCGACGGTGGAGAGCCGTGTTCTGTGGAGGTGCCATCTTGGTTGCTCTGGTGTGCCGAGCGCTAGGAGATGGGTGGCTGGGAGCATGCCGCAAGCAGAGGATGACGCGTTGGTGGGTCTCATCCATGCTCTTCGTTGGCGGCACGGTGTTGTGGTTGCGGATGCCAACTAGAGGCGTGTGAATCGGATGCGTCGTCAGGTCGTTCAGCTCCGTGCGGTTATACAGACTGCTCTGCCCGAGAAGTAGCGGGTGGTGGATGATGACTGCAAGTGCACAAATCGTTTGTAGCTAGTTTCGAAATAAAGATATTGATCCCACAGGGAGCAGGAGTCTGAAGTCTAATAACTCTTGAATTAAATACTACAATACAAATGCTAAATAAAGTTCTAAGTGATAAGATAAAATGTGAGTATTGCGTAAAAATGTATTTTGGGGTTTTTGGTATAAGATCAACAATAAGTAAAGTAAAACAACTAAACACAAAAAATAAGTATCACGTATGTAAGAGGGATTGGAATTGCAATAGGGAAAAGGCGTTCTCAGGGAGTTGCGGATACACCACTTGTATTATAAAAAGCTAAGGTAAAGATTATTATCATGAACATTCTCAACTGTGTATGTGTGGGAGGAACTCCGTATTTGGAAAAATATGCAACAACCGCTTCTCATATCAACCTCATAACCACAGCAGTTAGCAATCGGCATCAATCGAATTACTGCGCTATTAAGGGACTTAATCCCGTAGGACGTATCCTATGGCATGGATAGTGTTTCGTGTGTTTTCTCGGTTCCCAAGTTGATACTTAAGGAGTACCAATAGCTTTATATTCACTGTAAGTGCTAATACACCTTCGTCTACCAACAAGTAGTTCTTTCCATCAAGTCCCCATAAGAGACAAATATTGAGAGGTCGACTTCTCCCAACATCAAGATGAAGACAATCTAACACATGGTCACATCGATGAATATCATAATAAACTTTATCTTATTTCAATCTCATACTAGGGTTTCTCCTTCTCCCCTAGAACTAGAGATCTACTCAGACATGGAGGCAATCAACATCATGGCAATAATAATGGAATCTATCATAGATGAATAGTACTTGTATAAATCCACAACGAGTACAGAAATTACAACAAGATCTAGACAAGATGTAGATGAGATGGATGGAGTTGGTGGTGATGTAGCGGTTAATGATGAAGATCGATGCCTTAGCCTCCAGGATCTGCGTAGGGCGGAGATGGATCCCCGGTGGACGAGTTTCCCCTCCAGATGCCTTCCGGAGGTGAGGTTTCAGCAATTTCTAGTTGTTCTGTATGTCGTATCCCTGATCCAGTTGCACGGGGTGAAACTATTTGAGGAGGCCGTGGCGGTGCCACCTATATGGTGGGAACTATACGGCCGGAAAATTTATTCTCGCTGTATAGTTGGTCGTTAAATCGTCTGTGTGCTTTGTTCCCTTCGGGTTTTCTTCTGGCATTATTGATATTTCCTAAATAAGCGATTTACGTTGTTTTTGACTCATTTTCTCCTCAGTACAACTGGTCTAAGAATTGTGTCCATTGTATCCATCATTTGTCCTGATCCTGGTGAAAACGGACATAAAATATGCGCACGAATGCCGTAAAATACCAAGATCCTATATCTACAATGTAAAATAATAATATAAAATATGATGCAAATATGCACTCATCAACTTCCCCAATCTTAGACTCTTGCTCGTCCTGAGCAAGTTAGCTTAATGGATGTGATCCTCATATTTATGAAGCTAAGTCGATAAAATAAATGAGGCAGTTGCAGCATATATCTATCATATATGATACATAGGAATAAATTCATGAATAGTACCTTACTCAAACCATCCGAATAGTATTAGCAGGCTTCCACACCTTAGCATTTAACAGTTCACAAAAGATCACTCTCAATATGATGTAAAAGTATTCAGTTCAACCGAATGAGTTTGCGAGGTAGTCCCGAGTGTTTTAGGATTAACATATTCACTTGGGATTCAAAATCTCAAAACGTCTCTTTGTCATACTACAATATAGTGGTGTATGCGTATTTGCTCTTTGCACATTCACTCTTTTTCTTCTTTCTTTTCTTCTTCTCTCTCTTTTTTATATATGCTCACACTTTTGTTTAAGTGTTGTGCAAAGGACCTAGCCATATATTCCACTTCATGTAGGAATTCAAAGTTTAACAATCTCAATTACCAAATCCCAATTGTATATGAAGCAATCTTTATAGCTTGAATATTCTACCTCGTCTTGATCTCGCTCTAATTTGATAGGACTTTTTATTTTCCTTTGTTCAAGGTTTCTTTTTCAATTTGACTGATTAGATAATTTTTCTTTCTTTCTAAATCAAACCATGTACTTACAACATATCAACCAAATTATCTTTGTATGTTCCATTAATACCAATGGCGTCGAAGACTCCTATTGCTATCATTAAGTGCAAGTAAAATTATACTCAAGCCATTCATATATCCAATAGGACAAACACAAACTCAATATTGCTCCATATATGATAATAAACTCGGAATTTCATAAAAGGGATTGACTGTTCCTGAAGAGAATTCTAATGATGCAAACTTTATTTTTAATTTGAACTAATGCAAAACTAAAATAGTAATGTAAAACTTATAAGATAGATTACAATATCTTAAAGATCTCCCCAAGCTTGGAATTAAGCCAGGCGGGATCAAATAATCCCTTGTGATTATTTGATACCGTGATTATTGTAGATCAATGTGGTGCCATGGAATGTAACACTTCGGTGCGTAGCTTCTTGTTGGTATCCTCTAGAGCGGTGATGCGGCTGTAGCACCTGCGCAAATCAGATTGCAAAGTGTCCACTTTATCCGCGAGTTTAGTCACTAGTGGGAGAAGATCATTTTTCTTCTCTATCTCCTTGAGACAACGACGGACTTCAACGCGATGGAGTAGCTCTTGCTTCTGATATATCTCTAGTGCTCGCACTCGGTCCTTGGTCCTGGGAGCAGCTTCCTCTTCCTCATCCATGATTGATGGATCGGGGAAGTGGAAAATGTTCCTCCACTCTTCTTGAGGCTTCACCCTCATATGAGCACCAATAGTAGGCTTCAAGAGTGGAGCCGTCGCTCCATTGCTAGCACCTGCACCAAGATTAGGTAATTCCTTACGCTTGTGCGGCCTGGGGTTCGTGGTGATGAACTTGACTGTCTCCACATGCCCTTTTTCATGCGGCTTGCGACCTTCTCTCTCTCTCTTCTTGAGCTCTCTTCATTGCCGCCTAGTTGATCTTCGGTGGATCATAGACATCACGACAGATTTAGATGTAGCTCACTTCATCGGATTCGTTGTTGTATAAGCTTGGCTCGACGTACTCCTTGTACCCTGGGCTAAACCTCTCCACCACCTCCACGTCATCCTCCATGGACGGGTTGCTAGAGCGGTCCCTGGAAGGAGCAATGAGACCCAGGGGTTTTCCACGGCCTGGGACGGGATAGCGCATTGCTAGAATGGTTCCTGGAGATTATGATTAGAGAGAGAGACAATGGAAGTATATAAGGGGGGTCAGAGGTCAGTAAAAATCACGAGAAACACCAAATTCATGTCCAAGAAAAGAATCTTAACGGAATAGGAAAAGAAATCGCAGATTTGGAGGAGTCCTACCACGTAACGACCAACTATACGGGCACGACCCGTATAGCTCCGGCGTATAGTTGGTTCCGGGCAGATATTTCCAAATATCTCGAGTCCAGGTTGGTTAAGGTACGACTTGGAACCAACAATACCGCCCCTTTTTTGAATGAGATTATAATCGGAAAAACGAAAAAGTAAACGAAGATGTCTAAGAGTTTAACGACCAACTATATGGCCGGAATTTTATCTCCGGTCGTATAATTGCGACCGTATAGATCAAGACACCGAAAACAATTTCGTAAAGAAGATACATAGGGTTTAACGACCAACTATACGGCGGAAGCTTTCTCTCCAGTCATATAGTTCCACCGGTATAGTTGGTAAAAACCCTCTAAAAACTTCAGAAAAACACAAGGAATTCAAACGCAAAAAATTTAGGTGTAAAATCTATGAAAATAAATCACTTATTTGAATAAGAACACTTACCTTGAACTTACCATTTACTTATTCGAGGATGACAAGGTCCTCCAACAACAAAGACTTCTTCTCTTTTGGAGGAATTGACCTTAGTTCACTGAATAATTCTCGCAAGCGAAAATCACCAGGACTAAAGTTCCTCTCAACAAGATTGGTGTCTTCCTTGGAAAATATGGACATTGCATCCAACATCTTTATTTCTTGCCTCTACATGATCTGTAACTCAAATTCTTGAAGTAAAAGAATCCAACGGATCAATCTTGGCTTATGGTTTTTCTCTCAAGGAGTTCTTTTAAACCATCACGATCCGTATGAACTCTTACTCTTGCATCAACTATATAAGAACAAAATTTATCGCAAGATAAAAATACAGGAAAAAGTTCCCGTTCTTCCTTAGGATAATTCTTTTGAGCACTATTAAGAGTTCTACTAGCATGATGTATAATATTAAATCTGTGACCTATGTGTTGTCCCAGAGTTACTCCTACAGCATCATCACTAGCTTCACATATTAAGTCAAAAGTCATATCCCAGATAGGTGGTTTAATGATAGGAGCATGGGATAAAGCATTTTTAAGTTTATCAAAAGCTATAAGACATTTATCATCAAAATTAAATCTTACTCCCTTTTGCAGGAGGTTAGTCAAAGGTTTAGATATTCTAGAGAAATTTCTAATAAACCTTCTATAAAAACCCACATGACCAAGGAAACTTATTATATCTTTTATATCCCTAGGTTGTGGCATTCTCTCTATGGCCTTAACCTTAGCTCTATCCACTTCAATTCCTTACCTGATACCTTATGTCCAAGGACTATAACTTCTTTGACCATAAAATGGCACTTCTCCCAGTCTAGAACAAGATTGGTTTCTTTGCAACGCTGCAAAACTCTTTTGATATTATCCAAACAACTAGTAAACGAAGTTCCATAGACAGAAAAGTTATCCATAAATATTTCCATTATTAGTTCTATAAAATCCACAAAAATAGCAGTCATGCATCTTTGAAAAGTAGCTGGAGCATTACATAAACCAAAAGGCATATGTCGGTAAGCATGTAAACCATAAGGACTAATGAAAGTTGTTTTAAGTTGGTCATCAGGATGAACAGCTATTTGAGAAAAAACAGAGTATCCGTCCAAGTACCAAAAATGAGTGTGGTTTGCTAACCTTTCTAAAGTTTGATCTATAAACGGTAAAGGATAGTGATCTTTCCTAGTTTCTTTATTCAATTTCCTGAAATCTATGCACATCCTATGTCCAACAATAGTTCTAGTAGCTATCAATTCATTGTTTTCATTAGGAACAATAGTAAAACCGCCCTTCTTAGGGACACAATGAACATGACTTACCCATTCACTTTATTTTACATGATAGATTATAATTACGTCCAATAGGCGTACAATTTCTTTTCTTGCCACTTCCTTCTTCGGGCTTCACCCTTCTATTAAATTCTGTAACTGGTTTAGCACCTTCTTCCATGAATATTCGATGGACGGTTATCATGGGACTAATGCCCTTCAAATCATCCATTGAGTACCCAAAGGCCTTGCGATGCTCCTTAAGTATTTTCATGAGTTCTTCTTCTTCTCCTGAAAGTTTAGCACTAATAATAACAGGAAATTTATTTGTATCATCTAAAAGTTTGTGTTTAAGATTATCTGGTAGAGTCTTCAATTCAGGGGGTGGTAATTCATCATCCCCTCTCTTTTCTAGCTCTTCAAAAGCCTCATTAGTTGGAGGCCCTATAATGGGAAGTGACTCGAGTTCATCTTCTAGTTCTTCTAGGGACTTGTCCTCCATCACTATTTCTTCATAATTTAAGTCTTCATTTGTTTCTTCTTTTTGATCACTAAAGAAGAGAGCTGTCATTTCCTCAATAGTTTTCTCTTTCTCTTCTTGTATTTGTGGAGGCCTGTCTTTAAATTTGGAAAAGTGGAATTCTTTCTCCGCTTCCCCAAGCTTAAGAGACACAATCTCCTTTTTGAAATCAACATTGGCACCTACATCACTCAAAAAGTTTCTTCCAAATATAATTGGGCAAAGAGTGTCAGTTGGCATATCAACAACTGCAAAATCGATGGGAAAGCTTTTGTTTCCAATTGTGACAGTTGTATCTTCAACTACTCCCGTTGGAATTCTAAGAGTTTTATTGGCTAACATGGTTGTCATATTAGTATTTTCAATTGTAGCCGGTTCTGTTCCTTCTTTTATTTCTAAATAGAAATCATAAGATATAACATTAGCTTAGGTGCCAAGATCACATAAACCATAATGCGAGGTTTCTTTAAATATGTAGGAAAGGATAGGCTTACCCACATCTTTTACCTTCGTTTTACCTTCAACCAATACGGAAGTCTCTTTATCAAGTTCAACTATGTTACAATGTGCAGACATAGCCATAATTGCTTCCTTCGTTACCTCTTCATCTTTGGTTTCTTCCAGATGTTTCACAACTTCTGGTATACTTTCCTCTTCCTTCTTCTCTTGTACTGCTTTAACCTGCTTATATATAAAAATATGCTTCTGTGCAGTGTTAGTGAAAGGTATCTCATATGTTGGTTCTAAGGAGGCCAGTGTTGCTTTAACTTCTTTCTTCTTTTCTGGTTCGGGTGGTGGATCATACTTGACCAAACTCTCTTTTGGAGCTTTGATGTGTTTTGTAAAAGCTTTAACAACTTGCCACATAAGATCTGAATCCAAATAAAGTTCCTTAGATAATTCTTTAACATGGCTCTTTTTATTATAGTCATAAATACAATCATGATCTATTTCTACGCCTCCTTCGCTTCCTAGACCAAAATTCCATGAAACTCTATGATCGCGAATTCTATTGAGTAAAGCCCAAGCTTTAGTTATAGGAAGATTCATAAAGGATCCTTCCACGAAAGAGTCTAGTTCAATTTTATTATGTTCAATTAAACCGCCATAAAATATACGCAATAAATACCATTCAGGCAAATCATGACGAGGACATAGATTAAGTAAATCTTTAAATCTGATATAAGATCTTACTAGTCCTTCATTAGGACGGTTCCTCCAAGTCATTATAAGACGCCTGATTCCAAAAGATTTTGATAATGGGTAATATTTTGCTAGAAATTCATAGGCTAAATTATCCCAAGTAGTAGTGGCTTCTAGGGGTAGAGATCTATACCATGAGAGAGCTGAACTAGTTAAAGTCTAACTAAAAAGTTTAACCCTTACCTCATTAGCAGTATATCCCGTCAATTGAAAAGTGCCACATATATCTTTGAAACATGCAGTATGCTCATATGGATCAGGATCTTCTTCATCCCTAATAAATTGCTTCTTGTCTAAAATACCAAGTAATAGAGGATTTATTTCAAACCCCCTTGTCTTCTTGTTGGAATTGTCTCTTTTATAGATATCATAGGACTTTCCAAAGTGCCTGAGTGGGTTAGCACTAGTCATATGCTCAAACTCCACCATATTGATGGAAACCTGTAACTCAAAACAAAACTTAGCAAAACAAAAGTAAATAAGCAAAAACTAAGATACCTACGGCGCATAGCCCTGGCAATGGTGCCTGAAAATAGCTTGATGACTGCAAGTGCACAAATTGTTTGTAGCTAGTTTCAAAATAAAGATATCGATCCCACAGGGAGCAGGAGTCGGAAGTCTAATAACTCTTGAATTAAATATTATAATAGAAATGCTAAATAAAGTTCTAAGTGACAAGATAAAATGTGAGTATTGCGTAAAAGGTGTTTTGGGGTTTTTGGTATAAGAGCAACAATAAGTAAAGTAAAACAACTGAACACATACAATAAGTATCGCGTATGTAAGAGAGATTGGAACTGTCATAGGGAAAAGGTGTTCTCAGGGAGTAGCAGACACACCACTAGTATTATAAAGAGCTAAGATAAAGATTATTATCATAAACATTCTCAACTGTGTATGTGTGGGAGGAACTCCGTATTTAGACAAATAGGCAGCAACTACTGCTCACATCATCCTCATAACCATAGTAGTCAGCAATCGACATCAATCGAATTAGTGTGTTATTAAGGGACTTAATCCCGTAGGACGTTTCTCATGGCATGGATAGTGTTCCATGAGTTTCCTCGGTTCCCAAATCGATACGTAAGGAGTACCAACAACTTTATAGTTACTGTAAGTGCTAACACACCTCCGTCTAACAACAAGTAGTTCCCTCCATCAAGTCCCCATAAGAAGCAAATACTGAGAGGTTGACTTCTCCCAACATCAAGATGAAGACAATCTAACACATGGTCACAATGATGAATATCATAATAAACTTTATCTTATTTCAATCTCATACTAGGGTTTCTCCATCTCCCTAAGAACTAGAGATCTACTCAGACATGGAGACAATCAACATCATGACAATAACAATGGAATCTATCATAGATGAATAGTACTTGTATAAATTCACAATGAGTACGGAAATTACAACAAGATCTACACAAGATGTAGATGCGATGGATGGAGATGGTGGTGGTGATGCAGCGGTTCATGATGAAGCTTAATGACTTAGCCTCCCAGATCTGCACAGGGCGAAGATGGATCCCTGGTGGACGAATTCCCCCTCTAGATGCCTTACGGAGGTGAGGTTTCGGCGATTTATGGTTGTTCTATATGTTGTCTCCCTAATCCAGTTGCACGGGGTGAAACTATTTGAGGAGGCGGTGGCGGCGCCAACTATATGGTGGGAACTATACGGTCGAAAAATTTATTCCCGCCGTATAGTTGGTCGTTAAACTGTCTGTGTGCTTTGTTCGCTTCAGTTTTTCTTCTGTATTATTGATATTTTCCAAATAAGCGATTTACGTTGTTTTTGACTCCTTTTCTCCTCAGTACAACTGCTCCAAGAATTGTGTCCATTGTATCTATCATCTATTCTGATCCTAGTGAAAACAGACATAAAATGTGCGTGCGAACGCCATAAAATACCAAGATCCTATATCTACAATGCAAAATAATAATATAAAATATGATGCAAATATGCACTCATCAGTGGAGAAGGCCCAATGGCTGGAGCATGGAGTAGGGACAGGCTGTCACCATTGATGACCTGCTCTTTGTCCGTGTTATGGTGGAGGAGCTGTCTTCGTAGATGGTGTTTCGTCGGGATGCCAGCAGAATCGATGATGATTTCGTCAAGCTGATGGACCGCGTGACTGCTTTGTCGGTGCGCATGAGAGACATGATCAAGACGGTGATGGCAAGGTTGATGACGACATTGGGTTAGCCTGCCGTGCGGTGTAGTCGTCTTCTGGTAGTCTAGACGGCACGCAGGTCATGCGGTTAGTAACACCTGCTATTTTCCGTTGTGGCTCTCTGTCGTTGTGTGTGTAGGGAGCTGTCGTGGGGATCGGTAGTACCATGTATGTTTCTATGTGGAGGAGTTGGTAGACGCTTGTGTCATGGCGGGCCTTCTGGTGGATATTCTTTTGCACTACTTTGTAGTATGTTGTGATCTATGTATATCTGGATGGGAAGATGCCTGTATCACTTGTTCTATATGTGGGTATGGTAATTGTAGTACTGTTGGAACTGAATGGAGTTGTTTTTGTCTGTTGTTTGTATGTATTCAGATGCGTTTGAGTAGCGTTATTTAGGGAGTGTTGTGGTGGATGTAGGGGCGCTGTGTTTATTGCACCGGATTAACCTACCGACGGAAAATAAGCAGATTTGTACGTGCATAGTTTTCGGATTAGTGATTTTCCACATTTGTAGCAATATAAATCTTCTAAGTTGATGAGAATATCTATGTTTATCTCTAGGAAGTTAGGATTGTCTATTAGGAAATTTAACCAACCAAAGGCCTATTATAGTATAGATACGAATGGTAGGACAAAATATTTTGTGAATGTTAACTTCTTCCTCCTTTTTGAAGTAGAGGTTGATAGTGTTGGGGATATACTTTCTGGGTATCCTCAACGTTCCTCACTGACCAGGGTGGCCCACTTCAGGTTAGAGCTTTGCTTCACGGGCGGCCCAGTCAGGGAGAAAAGACGAAGTCTAATCCGGCTACGGGAAGGCCCAGAAGACTTACCGACTTAGGCCCATAGTGTTACTTGTAGTTTAAGATGTACTCTGTAACCGACTCTTAGTCGTAGCCAGATAGATCTCTCCTGTAAACCCTAGGCTGGATATCTATATAAGCCGTCCTAGGGAGAGCCTTTAGGGCAACCCTCAATAGTCTACAATCTCAACTCGCACAGGCGAACCCTTGTAACCCATATTCTGGCTCTGTCGTATTACTGGATTGCTAGCAGGAGTAGGATCCGTCCAAAGCCGGCGGATTCGAACCTAGTTAAACTTGTGTGCTTACCGTCTCGGAACACCGTACATCTCACACCCCTCTCTTCCACACACCTCGAGGACCCCCTCATGGCGTACTTGTCATCAATCCGACGACAGTTGGCGCCCACCATGGGGCAAGTGAGCTTCGGATCTACGTTCCGAGCGGAATCTGCAAGAATCAGAATCGGCGAGACTATCGCCATCAATCACATCCTCTACGCCTGCTATGTCCCTCTCATCGTTCTCGACGAGACCTGGATTCCGGCTAGGGACGCTGTAACTGCATATACAATCATGTCTTTTGGCGAGATCGATGTTTACATCAGTTTCGCTGAACCTGTCCCACCCACCCCAGCGGTGATGATAGAGGCAGAAGAATCTTCTGGGTCCCCTTTGTCCATGGAGGAGGCCGAGTTCCATCTCTTAGAGAACCCAAATCCCACCCAGCCGGCACCAGTTGCGGAGATAGTGGAGAAATCCGAGCCTGAAGAAGACCTAGCGGCCCAAGTTGAATCTGGAGTGGATCTCCTCAGGGAGGCTGAATCCCAGATCGACCCACCCGCGGAAATCGAAATCCAGGAGGAGCATATCAACGACACTGATTCTGGCTCTGACGATGCCGGGACGGACATGACTTTTCTAAGGTACACACTGCGACGCATGATAATGCAAAATTCAAGCGCAGATGCAATTCTCGAGACCATCAAAAGTTTCGACGAAGCTGATCACGAGAGTCGCAGGTACCTTAGGAAGCATGCATCGCACTTCGTCGGATACGTGGGATCCGAATCCGGCTCTGCCGAAGCTGGAGACAACACCGACTCTGTGCTAGAGGCAATTGGAACAAATGCCGATGTACCCGCATCCTCGGATGAATCGATGATGTCAGCAGATTTCCGAAAGTTCTCCGCGGAATATGAAGAGGAGTATAACTCCAAAGCTGCAGAGGAAGGAGAAGCCATGGATGAAGGATCCAGGGAACACTCTCCCAAAGCGCAGGATGACATGGAAGTCGGAGATAATCCCGAAGTCTAGATGTCCGAAAGTACCGATCAGAACTTGACTCCGGGAAATGGACCCAAAGCCGTCTTTGCTATCGGCGCTGCCAAGAAAGCAAAGGAGAAGAACAAGACCCTAGCAAAAGACCCTCTGACAGAGGAGGTGATTGCCGAGGAATATGAGGAAGACTCGGATGGAGCACTTATCCCAGAAGAGCCGAAAAAAGAAGAATCGGTGGATGGACACGTGATCACCGAAGGTGCGCGTAAACTCATCGATGATGCATTAACCACACCTATCCCTACAGCTACAGAACTTACTGCTGAAGAGCTGGACGAAAGGACCCAAACCCTAGAAGCGCGTCGTCAACAACTCCTAGATGAAGCCAAAAACATCGAGGAGGAAAAGAAACGCATGGCAACTAAGGATTACATGTCTCGGTTGCATCAGAAGACACGGAAACGTTACACACATGACGGTCAATTTCCAGAAGTGAACAGGGTCCTCTTTGAAGGAGATCCAGGGATGCCTCGTCTCGACAGCAAAGGGGATCTGGTGTACCCAACACTGGTACAGAACACTGTCACAGCTCGAGATATCCTATCAAATAACCCAGGCCCAGAACAAGTTCGATTGGGCATCAAGCTACTCACCAAGGGTCTGGAGCAACAGATGGCTACGAAATCCGGAAGTGGAAAACTGCTCTCCAAATCTGACCAATGTCACACAGACTCAGCCTGGAATGATATAAGGCCCCAGCGTGCTCTAGAACAGCATCACCGTTCCGACTAACGGGAAGACAACCACTCCAGAACCGGATCATCAGGACAACATCACAGATCTGCACGTGGCTGGCGCAACGTCGCTCCAGCAGCCGAGCAAGAGGCCATTGTTGCACTGTATCCGAGGAATCCTCCCCGACGAGAGTCGAACGATCGAAGGGGAGAAGATAAAGAGAAATGTCGGGAGGAGGATCGTCAAAAAATACCACCTCCTAGACATGCAAGCCGTCCGGCTGAGCCTCACCGTAGTGGGAACGACGGACGAAGGAACGACGGAAACCATACCGGGACAAGCCGGCAGGGGGCTCGTCGTAGTGAAGACCCTCCCTAGAACCGGAATAATAATGCTCCGGACAGAGGCCGACGAACAGCCGGAAACAATCCAGCTGCCCTACCCTCTCCACCAAGCAGTCATCACAACGGCTCTCAAGGAGGACGACGTGCCGGAGGAGGTGGTGGCAGAAGCCGAAGTCCGGCTCCAAGGCACCGCAGCCACAGCCGACATTCGGGACGATCTCTATCCCTAAAAGACGCAAGGCACATGATCAACTCCAACATAGAGGCACGACGCTATGAAAACGATGATATCTACGTGGGCCCAAAGTGCTTCGGACCACGCATCAGAGCTACAAGATTCCCAGAAGGATTTGCTATCTCAAGACATATCCAAGCCTATGACGACATTGCTCGGCCAGATACCTGGCTACATGATTTTTTCCAAGCTTGCTGCATCACCAAAGGCGGAAACAGCCTGGTCACAACCTGATATCTCCCAGTTATGTTGTGGAAGACGGCATGATCATGGCTTAATGAACTTCCAGAGAACAACATCCACAACTGGTATGACATGCAAAGTGCGTTCTTTCAGAATTTCGAAGGCACATACCAGAGGCCGTGTACGGTCGGAGACCTACAACGTTGCACCCAGAAGGCCGAAGAAACTTGCCGGGATTACCTCGGACGATGGATCGACACCAAGAACTCCTGTGAAGGAGTAAATGATCAAACTGCGATTGAAGCTTTCATTGCAGGTCTCCCAATTGGTCTACTGCGCCATCGCTTGAAGTGTGACAAAGTCACTGATTTGGGAGAGATGATAGAAACAACGAGCAAGTATGCAGATGCCGACGATGCAGAGGGATTACTCAATGCCCTAGTTGTGCCATAGTCGGCAAAACAACCAAAGCAACAAGCTTAGAAGCGCAAAAGTACCTCGGAAGAGAAACCCAACGCGGAAACGGCAGTGGTCACTGCTACTTTCGGGTCTGGAGGACGAGGAGGACGCGGTGGAGGCCGCGGGCGTGGCCGTGGAACTTCGAGAGTCCAAGGTAGAGGAGACCAACAACCGGGCAAAACCTACTCTTGGGCCGACATTGCCATTAACCCATGTGTGCATCATTTAGACGCCAATGGGGGCTCGTCCCACACCAACGCTGAATGTCGTTTCAATGACGACACCAAAAGAGATGACACCGCGGGCTACAAAGCTAAGCGGAAGAAGGGAAAGAAGAATCCCGAAAAAGATAAAGAGACCAAGGAAGATTCCGACATGGAGGAAGCTGATGCTTAAAATCCCAAGCCGGAAGGAAAGAAAAAATTTCCGACCAAGAAAGACACTTATGTCACCTTCCTCAGATCTCAACCAGCAAAGGTTAAGAAAGCAGTTCTACATGAGCTCAATGCAACAGTTCTGGCTATCCCCCAATTTTTGGACTGGTTGGAAGTGGCAATCACATTTGACCGCGCTGATCATCCGCCTAAGTTGCACATGCGAGGAAAATACGCCTTAATCGTCAATCCACTTATTGACGGTTATGGTTTCTCCAAGACCCTCATGGACGGTGGCAGCAGTATCAATATTCTCTATGTCGAAATGCTACGCCGGATGAAGATCTCGGAGACCTAGCTGAACCATAGCTCTGTGATCTTTCACGGAGTTGTCCCAGGAAGACAAGCCAATTACCTGGGAGAAATCACTTTGGATGTTACCTTTGGAACACCAAAGAATTATCGGACGGAGGCACTTTCCTTCAAAGTGGTCCCGTTTAAGAGCGCGTACCACGCTATATTCGGACGTCTGGCTTACTAGGCTTTTATGGCTCGTCTGTGTTACATTTACAATATGATGAAAATTCTAGGTCCCAACAGCGTAATCACCATCAGGGGAGACCCGAAGAAAGCGCGAGAGTGCGAGGATGGAAATGCCATCTTTGCTGAAGCCATGCTGCACGCCCAGGAGTACCAGGAGATCAAGAAGAGCATAGATCTGTCCGAGATGCCCGCAACAAAGAAGGAGGTGACAAAGCCAAATCCGGAGTTCAAGGCATCAGAAGAGAAGAAGAAGACGTCGTTGAAGGACGATGACCCCTCCAAGGTGACCCAGATAGGCGTAGGCCTAGATAGCGCATAGGAAAGCGCGCTCGTCAAGTTCCTCCAAGCAAATCAAGATATCTTCGCATGGCAGCCATCTAACATGACCGTAGTACCTAGGGAACTTGCCGAGCACTCTTTAAATGTAAACTCGAACGCTAAACCCATCAAACAGTCAGTACGACGTTTCTACGATGAAAAGTGTAAGGCAATAGCTAAGGAACTAGCACGACTTGAGTTAGCCGGATTCATAGAAGAGGTCATCCACACTGAGTGGTCAGCCAATCCTGTAATGGTCCCTAAAAAGGACACAACTGATTTAAGGATGTGTGTTGATTATACTACCTTGAACAAGGCTTGTCCAAAAGTTCCATTCGCTCTGCCTAGGATTGATCAAGTTATCAATTCTACGGCAGGCTCAGAACTCGTCTATTTTCTCGACGCATACTCTGGTTATCACCAAATCCGGATGAAGGAATCTGACAAAGTCAAAACTTCATTCATAACCCCCTTCAGAACCTTCTGTTTTGTTACGATGCCATTTGGGCTGAAAAACACAGGAGCTACCTACCAGCGCACGATGCAGCATTGCCTCCATGACCAACTCGGACGCAATATACATGCATACGTGGATGATATTGTGGTGATGTCCAAAAATAAGGAAACACTGATTTTCGACTTAGAGGAAACATTCGCCAATCTACGAAAATACAAAATCATGCTTAACCCAAAGAAATGTTTCTTTGGAATACCAACCGGAAAATTGTTAGGTTTCATCGTGTCTCAAAGAGGCATAGAGGTGAACCGGGACAAAATCAAGGCTATACTCAATATTTCCAGGCCAACTCGCCTGAAGGACGTACAAAGAC
The DNA here is from genome assembly GCA_910589775.1 of Avena eriantha. Classification (NCBI taxonomy): domain Eukaryota; kingdom Viridiplantae; phylum Streptophyta; class Magnoliopsida; order Poales; family Poaceae; genus Avena; species Avena eriantha. The sequence goes on from OU342743.1 coordinate 326,635,459, forward strand.
TAACTGGTTGCATCGCTGCGGTCAGCCGATTTGTAAGCCGGCTTGGTGAAAGAGCCACACCATTACACAAACTCCTAAAAAAGACCAAGGATTTTGTTTGGACCGACGAAGCTGAAGCTGCACTGCAAGACCTCAAGAAAGTACTCTCATCTTCTCCTATCCTTGCTACGCAAGAACCATAGGAACCGATGTTGCTCTATCTTGCTGCGACAAACAAGGTCGTTAGTATCATCATGGTGGTGGAGAGACCGGAGGAAAATCAGGAACACTTGGTGTAGCGTCCGACTTACTTTGTCAGCGAGGTCCTGACAGAATCAAAACAGCGATATCCGCACTATCAAAAGTTGGCTTACGGTGTTTTCCTAGCATCACGTAAGCTACGACACTATTTTCAGGAGCATCCAATTACCGTGGTGAGCACAGCTCCCATGAGAGATATAATCAACAACAGTGATGCCATAGGATGCGTCGCCAAATGGGGCATAGAGCTTTCAGCTTTTGATATTGAGTATAAACCTCGGACAGCAATCAAATCCCTAATCCTTGCTGACTTTGTCGCTGATTGGACAGAGACGAAGGAGATTATGATCCTCCCTGAGTCGGAATATTGGACCCTCTACTTTGATGGGTCTAAGGCTCGAGGGGGCTCGGGGGCTGGCGTGGTGCTCAAATCACCCCAAGGAGATAAACTTCTATACGTGTTGCAGATCCACTTCACAGCGACAAATAATATTGCTGAGTATGAAGCACTACTGCATAGAATCCGGATTGCTAAGGATATCAGGCAGATGCCGAACGATTAGTCAAGATGTGCAGAGGCTGCCAAAAGTACGCCAAACAAGCTCATGTTCCGGCTGATCAGCTGTAGCACCCCGATAAAACCACTGCTAGAAAATCGCTGTGTTTTTGTGCATTGCATCATCATGACCGCATGCTCATGTCATCATGCCACATTGCATTTGAGCATCGCCATCATCATGCACATGTATGTCTGAAACTATTTTCAAAAATTTGGTTTTGTTTTCTAAACGCCCCGTCTTTATTTCAAATTAAGACCCCGGTCTTCCGGATTATTTTGTTTTGTCTAAAGATGGTTTACAAAAGCCCTGTTTTAAATAAATAAAATATTTTAAAATTGTTTTTAGGAGGCAGCCCACCAGGCCTGAAAGCCCGGCCGGCCACCTCCAGATAAAATCTAGTCCTAACCCTAGCTACCCAATCCTACCTACCCCTAACCCTCCTCTATCCTCCCCTTATCCACACGCACGTATCACACCCCGCTCCTCCTCAGATCCCGTGCGCGGCTAGCTCTTCCCCTGGACCAACTCCTGCCGGCTCGCCACCTCACCCGAGCCAATCACTGCTCGCCACCTCACCCCGCCTGGCCACCTCACCATCTCCCCATCTTCCACCTGTCCACCAGCCACCACGCCCCCGCTCCTCCACACACCAACCTGCACGCGCGCAAGCTGCACACCCCTTTTCCCCACGTCCCTATAGCCAGGCGCCCACCTGCACGACGCCCAAACCACCTGGTCCACCCGCGCGGGCCCCACCCCACCGACGGCCCGTGCTCTCTCTTCCCCGCAGACCCGCGTTGTCCTCTCCTCCTTCCCCTCACGTGAACCTCTCCTCCCATCGACCGAGTACCGCCGCCGTCACTCCTCCCCCGTCCCCGCTTCCTCTCTCCCCGAGTCCCACCGACCCTCGCGCGGCACCCCTCCCTCGTCTGTAGCGCAGCGCCGCCGCGCTCTCCTCCGGCCGCCGCCGCCCAAGCTCTGCCACCGTGGCACCCCCTCCCCTTCCCAGGCCAGCGCCGCGTCGTCGACCCACTGCCAGCAACTCCTCGGGTCGGCCCGCCGTCGGGGCCGCCCCTCTCTCCCTCCTGCTCGCCTGCCGCGCCGGTCGCCCCAAGCTCGCCTCCCTCGCAAGCTCCCCAGCGCCACCGTCTTCTCCCGTGCGACCCCGCCGCCAGCCTCGGCCGGCCACCTTGCCGGCTTTCTCTTCCCCGCCACGCGCTCGGCCGCCACGGCTCTTCTCCGTCCGAGACCACCAACCGCTGCCGCCTGCGCCTCCTCGCTCGTGTATGTCCGCTGTCGCTGGCCCCTCTCTGCAGCATCCTATCCCGGCCGTTGTCCGCGTGTCCCCGACCCCAGGACCCTGCTGCACCGCGCACTGCCGCTGGGGCCCGTCTCCCACCTCGCCTCCTCCAGATGCTCATACTCCAGCACGACCACACCTCCCTACGTCGGACCGACGCCTGGTGGCGGTTGTTGCGTCCTTTCTCCCCTCGTTGCACTGCTCTGTGCGTCTCACCGAGTCCTTCTCGGTCACCGTGCGTGCCTCCTTGCCATGTTGATCTCGATGCTGCTGTTGTTAGTGTGGTACCAGGACCCAATGGCGATGGGGTGCTGAAGTATGAGTTGGTGTGTTTCCCTCTGTGGCTCTGGTTGTCAATGGCGGTACAAGGGCCTCGGTGATGCATGAACACAATACTTCTAGGACCAACATATGACAAGATCTCTGACTTGCACATCAAGATCTCCTTCGGAACTCCGAGTTCGCCTTCCCGAACGCCAAGTTCGTCGAGATCCCCGGATGCCGAGGACGCCTACACGGAATGCCGAGTTCTCCACCTTGGACACCATGACCGTCTACACGGACCCGAAGGCCACGGATGCGACAAGATCTACTCCGTTGTCTGAGAACATCCCCGCCGAGACCGGCCCGTGTCGAACCTCGAACCCCCGGAACCAAGATCTTCCAAACCCAGATGTGTGACCCTAAGCCTCTATTTTTCTAATATGACATATACCTGTCGCATCCTTAAATCATCATGCTTGCATACATGTCATCTGGTGGGTTGGGTTAAATAGTCGATTCACCAAAATTAAATATGCAGTCTATATGTGGGTTATTCTAGTCTTATTCTAGACTCCATTTAAATCGGTGTCGCGAACCGATGCCATGTTTTGCCTTGTTAAGACAACATTTAAATTGCGGGGTACCTAAACAACACGAACCATCTAATTAAATGTCGGGACCCCGGTTCCGCTTAATACTGCCTAATTGCATAGGATCTGCATCATATCATAATCATGCCGGATCTCCTGCCATAGTATTAAATATTGTATCCGGTGTTTCTGCTAGTGTTTGCTTCTTCGCGGATTAGGCCGATGAGTGGATGCGAGTATCGACAAGTTCTCTGGATGAATCTCCGGCAGTGTTTCCCAGGCGAGCATTCTCCCCCTTTCTACCTATTTTGCATTTATAGTCTTTATTTCCTCCTGTTGATCTATTGCTATCCGTGTCGCGATGCTTTAGTGTTCCGTACCAGTTATATTCCTGTAGCCGTTATATTGCCTGGGACACCTCCTATTACCTGTTGCTTGTTAGACAGTTGGCCCTGCAAGTCGTAGTTGCTTGCTCAGGTGTTGCTTCGTGTCGTCGATGTTCCACAGTTGTTGGGAGGTTGGCAGATGTTTAATGGTGGAGATGATCATGACTTTAAATACAACTATTAAATTGCTGGGATAACTAATGAAAGAGGCACCGGTGGACAATATATGCTATTTGGTTTTTCCTGTCCACTTGTGTCCTGTAGGCCCCGAGTACTTGATACCTGTTCCTTGACTATTCGCACTATCCACATCCGGGAGAGTCTATGAATCCCCCTTAGCCAGAGCTTGATTCATTTCTTATTTCTTGGGGCCACAAAGTAGTTTGGGGCTTTATTACTATCATGTACTTATGCCATGTTTTATTGCTTTATTTATGATTGTGCCTGGAGCACCTGTACTGTTTTGCAACGTGGAATGTTTTCGCGGTATCGACAAGCCCAGTCACACTTTCGGGATCCCAGTCGTTTACAGCCATTGACACAAACCCTGGGTCCGTCTCGGAGCCGGCCAACTTCGTTACGGGTAGCTTAGTGGGGTGGCCCCCTGAAATATTTTATGAATCCTGTGATTGCTTTGTCGTGAAAGCCTCGTTGGGTTTTGATTTGGTTTTTCCGAGGTTGATCGTGTGTGTGTTGCTATTTGTGCACCCCTGTAGGGTAAATCTTTCTAAAAGCCGTGTCCGCGGTTATGGACGACTTGGAGCACAGTATCTCGATCATAGACAAGTATAACTAAAGTAGTGTTATAAATCTGACTTAATACGTGACTAGTAATCAGCTTCACTACAATGGAATAGATAATAAAAATGCCAACAACTGGTGGAACTGGGGTGTATCGTGTCATGTTATACCTACCTAGTAAGTATCACAACTCCAATAGAATGAAATAAAAGTGCCAATAATTGCTGGGTTTTGGGATTCCTCAGGACAATTATATCTGACTAGTAAATGTTCCAACTACAACAGAATGTTAACTAAAACTGCCCACTAGTTAGGCTATCAGGATGACTCATGCTATCTATATCTGACTAGTAAGTGCTTCAACTATAATGGAATGAATAAAACTGCCAACTGTGTGAGTTCCTTAGTCCGACTTCCTCGTTTGGTCTCGAGGGGGAAATACCAGGATGGGTATGTTTGGTGTTAGTACCAGGTTGGATCCGAATAGGTCTCGCTTATCTCTCTCTGATAGTCGCTAGTATTACAGAGTCTCTATAGGTTGATTAGTGCTGTTGCGCTGCCGCTTCAGTCCACCATACCTATGTAGGCGAGAGCCGCCGAATTCTAGCCTCGCCGTGTACTGGCCTCAGTACTAACGCTCCTCTTTTTCCTTTGCCCTTTGTCGGCACCCCTTTTGTTTTAGCAGGTTTGAGATCGACGTCGTTAGCAGGGTTACCCTTCCGGCTTGGCCTGGGCAGGGTTATGGACGCCATTGGTTATTCTTCAGGGCTCTTAGCCCCATTTGCATCTTGTCCATAGTCGGACGCTCTATCGTTTTCCAGGTGATTTGGATCTTTGTATTGTATATCTGTATTCTTGACTCATGGAGTCGTTGTTGTATATATACATGTTCTATGGGTCCCATCGAGGACTGTTGTGTAATGGTATTACTTCGTTTTCCACCCACACAAAAGTGCCTGGTGGGCGTCCTTGAATCATTTCTATGCGGGTTTGGCGGAAAGGGCTAAAACTTGCATAGGGCCGATTTGAGGGTGTTACATCAGCTACGAAAAATAACTATAACATGGCCTTTTGCGGTCTGGGGGCTTGATATGGTAGGACCGTTTAAACGAGCTCCAAGTGGATTTACTCACCTCTTAGTGATGGTGGATAAATTCACCAAATGGATTGAGGCTAAACCTGTCACTAGTTGTGATGGAGCAACAGCCAAAAGATTTGTCGAGGATGTTATAATCCGGTATGGTTATCCGCATAGCATTATCACGGACAACGGGAGTAATTTCTCTATGGGAGAATTGGCCGAATTCTGCAACGAGCAAAATATCTGGCTTGACATTGCGTCAGTCGCACATCCATAGGCTAACAGATAAGTCGAAAGAGAAAATGGTTTAATCCTACAAGGCCTAAAACCGAGACTCGAAGCAGCACTACGACGTGCTGCGGGGGCTTGGGCAGAGGAATTACCCTCTATAATATGGAGTTTACGAACGACTCCGAACAAGTCAATCGGATACACACCTTTCTTCTTGGTCTATGGTGCAGAAGCAGTTCTTTCTAGTGATTTGATTCATACTTCTCCTAGAGTGGCCGCGTATATTGAAGAGGATGCCGAGATTTCTCGACAAAGTGATCTCGACTTAGTCGAAGAAGTTCGCGTCGTTGCTGAAATGAGATCAACAGCCTATCAGTAGAAGTTACGCAAGTATCATAGCCAGAGAGTTAGAAACAGTTCTTTTAATAAAGGCGATTTGGTTCTCCGGCTTGTGCAACAAAGAAAGCACAAAGTTTCCCCAGTATGGGAAGGGCCCTTTTTAGTTAGTCGAGTATTGCACAATGGTTCGTACTACTTAACTGACATAAGGCCAGTCAAAGAAAGACCTGCTACTAAGAAGAGAAAGAGAGCTGGAGGCAGTACAAATCCGGATGAATTAGACACACCATGGAATATTGCTCAGCTACGTCCCTTTTATTCTTAGTTTATCCTTCTTTGTAAACATATATATATACATGTTCTGTGAGAAATAAAAGTCTTGGTTGCCTCAAGTTTTTTCTGAGAAGTTTCTACCATCTTATTTCCTATTGATCATGTCATAGTCGAAAATCCCAGAATACTTGAAAGTACTTTATGCTCATGCTTGTTCTGGTTTAGATTTCTGATTCTAAAAATGCTACCTTCGGGTATAACTCTAAAGTTTCTAGTCTATACTTTGGTTATTTGTCTGATTGCCGGATGCGGGTATTTTCCGAGTAGTGAATTGTTGGTACTGGAAGCACGGCTTTGTTTCCGAGTTTAAACTGGTTTAGGAATTGAGCTTCGTTGCTCGGCAAAGTTTCCGAGCAGAAGGTTTAGCCGGCTCACGAAAGGGACGAGGCGGAAAGCCAGATAAACGATAAGTAGGCGAAAAAATACAAGTGCTTATGTAAACATTTCAGGCACACAAAAAATTTAAAGCCAAAAGTGCTGAATAGATCAAAAGCTTAGCACTAGCAAAATTATAGTACTGCATATTTACAAACCCATCATGTTTTTCAGAATAACACAAATGTTTCTGGCAATCTATGATGCAGGAGGAGAGGAAGGAGCTGCCGGATCGCTGGATATGTCGCCTTGATATCGTTCCGAGATGTCCACATCCGAAACGGTGTGGTCATCATCGAAAACTTCTGCTGATTCTTCTGGAGGCAGAGGCAGAGGCAGAGTGTCCATGCGGGTGAAGAAAGGAGTTTCGTAGCTGGTCAAATCAGCCACGTGACACCCATATCCGGCGCAGGAGTCCATAATGGCCTTGATGTCCTGCTCCTGGCCGTCTTCATCCACCTTGCAGTACCCTCTGGTCACTTGCCATATTTCCATGTTTCCATGGTGGCTCATGACCATGGTGAGAGCGTTCTACGCTATCGATCGCACGTAGGACATGTTCCAATCCTAGACAAGTTGCGGCATCTCCTTCGCCTTGTCCCGCACCTGAAAATCCGACATGCTATGCATGTCCGGAATCTTGAGAGCTTCGCCAATATCCTCAAGGGATTGGCGGAAGTCATGAAGCAGGTCACCGACTTGGGTAAGCCGGTGGGTGCGGGGCTCGACGGAGGTGGAATCCATCAAGTTTAGAGGACCTATACACAAAACATTTAAGAAAATTCAACATTGAAAGAAGTTGAAGAAAATAGACAAATCAAACAGATGGAACATACCGAAGATGATGTCGTCAATCTTGGTTTTCTCTTCCCAAAGACTCCGGAGTTTAGTCCGGAGCGCATCAGAAAGGTCCTTCTCTCTGCATAGCTCATTATTGAGGTCCGAGATTTTCTAATCCTGAGCAGCAATCTTACGATCACGCTCGTCAGTACCGATGGAGGAGGACTCGAGAACTTGAGCTATGCTCTTCTGATGATCCGCCTTGAGCTTATCCAGCTCTTGATGGAGCTCTTTGTTCTCCACCACCAAGGTTTTGAGGTTCTCGGCCTCTTCAATCCTAGCGCTGGACTGTTTTATCAGCGCTGTAAGTCAAAAAGAACAACAGTTCAGTAAAAATTCGACTATGAAAACATGAAAGACAAGGTTTGAGTCTCGGAATGTTTAACTTCGGCCTCATCCTTGGCAACATTAAGCTCATCATTCTTAAGTCAGAGAGCTTTGATCTATCTCCGCTTGTTGCAGACATTTTTCAACAAATCCTGGTTATAGGAATATACTTTCTGTAAGTCAGAATACCCGAAGTCAGAAGTCTACTAAAGACTCAGGCTAATATTTTTACTAATATCAGCACGAGCCTTGGGGGATACACTGGTTCATTCTTTGGCATCCTAAGGAAGCATAAACCCGGATTATATATCCTACTTCATGCTTGGGGGCTAGAGGATATGATATGAAATAAAGGAAAAACAGGAGTTAGAATGCCGACTTACATATTGTTCGCGAGTAAGTTTATCCAAACTCGCATTCACTTCAACAACAACCTTCTCAGCGAGAGTCAGAGGAGTCACTAGAGCAGTTGGAAGCTCACCGGACCTTATCCTCTCGTTGCAAAGACGCACTTGTTCAAGAAGGTCAGAGTGCTTGATGTCCTCTGCCTCTTGTACTTCTTCTTCGGCAGATAGATTTCTTTTCTCCGGGCTCTGCCTGGCCAGCCGCTGGATCTCTTCTGCAGATTTCCGAGATAGGCCAAACTTGGCAAGTCCCAGATTGCTGAGAAGGTTTTCGGCAAAGGTTTCTGCCGAGGGATCATTACCCGAAGAGGGTTCACCCTTATCTATACCTGACTCACTCATGGTGACGTCAGTTTGCGATTCAAGGATCACAGGCTCCGTTGAAGGAGCCGGATCTTCTGTGACAGCCGGAGAAGGAGTGATCATCGACGTTGCGGAAGGTTGAGGGGCAGGAGTCGGAGGAACCATGGCAGGAGAAGCTATGGTAAGCTTCGTCTATCGTAGGGGCTTCGAAGAAGTTCCCTTCCCCTTACCCTTGATGAGCTGCTTAGCTCTGATAATGTAATAGAGTCGAAAATGTTACATCTCGGAAGAAAATTCGAGTAAGGTACAAAGGAGGAAGTTATGTTGAAAGTTACCTCTTCACAACAGGCACCTCCTCTGTGCCAACAGCCACTGTTGGAGCCTTGCGCTTCTTGGGCACAATGTCCGACAATGGGACCAATTCTGCCTCTTGAGAAAACTCTGGAGGATATCCCTCGAGAGGAGCAAATTCCGACTCGAGGAGGTCAGCAAGCTGAAAAGAAGAAAACATATCAGTATTGCGATATAACTGAAAGAATGAAACACATAAAAAGGTTTATTGTTAGAAGCTTACCGGCACTACGGGGTTCTTCACTGTGTGCATGTCCAGAGAAACCTCCGAGATCCTCCTCTCGATCCGCTCCCTTATCAGCCATTTAATCTGGCTTATATAACCTTGCGTGGTATAGGCTCTGGGGCTGTTGCGGAGGGAATCCTTTTTGGACGACGTGATGGAGTGCATCAGTGGGTTTCCGTGGTACTGAAGGGGTTGGATCCGGCGTGACACCCAACATTGGACCAAGTCAGATCCCTTCAGTCCTTTGTGTTTAATTAGATATTCGATCCGCCTCTTAGCGAGGATCAGATCGTCACTGAGAGCCGGAGGAGCCTCGTCCCAAGAAGGTTGGGCCGTGGCGGCTCCGTCAATGAAAGCCGGCAAAGCAATGGCTTTGCCGGGAGCCGGAACATCCTTATGATAAAAGAAGGTGGATGGCCATTGTTTGACCGAGTCACTGGCTAGAATCTTAGGATATGTGCGATCACGTCTAAGCGAAAAGCTAATTGTACCGGTAATGTAAGGATTACCGACGGTGATAGAATTTCTCCGGACATGGAAGTAGTACCAGAATAAGTTAAGACTCGGCCTAATGCCAAGAAATCCCTCGCACAAAGCCACATAGGCGCTCATCTCTAGGAGGGAGTTGGGAGGAAGATGGTGGAGTTGAACACTATAGTGATCTATCACCTCGGAAAAGAATTCCGAGGGAGGAAATGACAAACCTCTATCGAGGTGGGTGCCGAAGTGTACCCGCTCGCCGGCGCGCGGGTTGGGGACGGTCTCCCTGACGCCGCTCCGCCAGTCGCTAGCGCGGAGGAGCCCTTCTGACTCCACGTTGCGGAGCTTCTCGTTGTCAAGCACGCAGGGGATCCAAACCCCCCGGAAGCTTTCCTTTTCTGCCATCGCTGCCGCCGCCAAACCGGAAGAGGATGAGGAAGCCATTTCTCCGGTGCGCCGGTGACCTAAGATGGTCGGCGCTGGGAGTTTTTGGGGAAAGCAGAGGAGCTCTGTGCGCGGGGGAGATTTGGAGGAGAAGAAACGGCAAAGGAACAAGTGAAGAAAGGAGGAGGAGAATCCTCGCCCCTTATATCCACCTAACCGCGCCAAGATTCGTGCAAATGACACTGTATAACCGCCACGCATCGTCGAAGGAACTAGGAAGGACCCACGCGATGATTATGTCGCCTCGATCTCCGCGTACGCATTGAAACGGTGCCTCGGTTCCGCGAACTGCAGACCCACCAACGGTCGTGCTGACAGGATGTCTGTCAGATGACGTGACTCGACCATGACTGGTGTCAGGGGGCGTTAGAGACCAAGTTCTGGCTTAGTTTGAAATAAAGCTGGAAAATCCGAGTAACATGTTGATAGGTCCGACTTATTTTTAAGACCCGGATCATATTTTTTGTTGTGAAGTTTCAGGAACCCTTCAAGATTCTGCAAGCCGAAGATCAAGCTAGATGATGATAAATCCGACTTTGGATCTTGGAGACTTCCGGGGGCTGCTGTTGGGGATATACTTTCTGGGTATCCTCAAGGTTTCTCACTGACCAGGGTCGCCCACTTCGGGTTAGAGCTTTGCTTCACGGGCAGCCCAGTCAGGGAGAAAAGACGGAGTCCAATCCGGCTAAGGGAAGGCCCAGAAGACTTACCGACTTAGGCCCATAGTGTTACTTGTAGTTCAAGATGTACTCTGTAACCGACTCTTAGTCGTAGTCGGATAGATCTCTCCTGTAAACCCTAGGTCGGATATCTATATAAGCCATCATAGGGAGAGCCTTTAGGGCAACCCTCAATAGTCTACAATCTCAACTCGCACAGGCGAACCCTTGTAACCCATATTCTGGCTCTGCCGTATTATTGGATTGCTAGCAGGAGTAGGATCCGTCCAAAGCCGGCAGATTAGAACCTGGGTAAACTTGTGTGCTCACTGTCCCGGAACACCGTACGTCTCACACCCCTCTCTTCCGCACGCCTCGGAGACCCTCTCATGGCATACTTGTCATCAATCTGACGACAGATAGGTTTGAAGATGTTGGGATGGGTAAGGGCATAGTATTAGGAAGTTTGTGTTTTTTATATTCTTGTGATCAGATATTTAAGGGCAAACTAAAAATAAATATGTGTCATATTTTGTACATAGAGCATAGCACTTTTAGGCACTACACTTATCCATTCATAAGGGCATCTCTAACCGATCCTCTCAATAAGTTGTTAGAGGAGTAAAATTCTGAGAAACCTATACCTAACCGATCTCCAAAATGGTTAGAGGAGTATAATATTTAGGAGTCAGAGGAGTAAACCGGCCATGGAAGAGTAAATTTAGGAGTCGAGCGCCACTCTAGAGAAAAACTCCCGCCTCTCGACCGCCGGTTCCCACCCACCACCATTCTTGCCCGCCCACCTCGCTGCTGGGTTGATGTCACTGACTCTGCCCAAAATAGATGTGCATTTTGCGGCCGCACCCTCGCTAGCCATGTCAGGCATCTCCGATAGATCGATGTCGCCGCAGTTGACCATCTCCGCTATGCCCGCGAGGAGGAAGAGGCTGGGGCAAACAATGTCATCCGACCCGTTGCCACGGCTATGAATCCCTCCGGAAAGGTCGGCGGCATGCGCATGGAGGTTCCAAATTGAGAGGATAAATTATTGGGAGCTCACTCATCCAAATATTCTTCAAGGATTTGTAGGAGGTGAGGGTGGAGATGGCGATGGTGGAGATGATCATGTTGGTCATGGTGGAGTTGATGGTGTTGGCCTAGGAGGAGGTGGAGATGATGTTTCAGGTCTTCAGAGATGGTCCACAACATATGAGGAGATATGTTGGTAGCTTATTAGATCAATCAAGGTCGATATGATTTTTGGGTGACCTTGATCGATGTGGTGTTGGAGTCTAATTTTGGATGAACTTTATGCATGTTTTATTTGATTCTATGAACTATATCTATGGAGAACGGGGTAGTAGCCTAGTGGTTGGGTCGCGGTGGCGCAGCGCCCAGAGTTCGATCCCTGTCAGGGACGAATTTTTGGAATTCTCATGCCGACCCGCTTCTACTATATCAAAAAAATGTCTAGTTCCTCCTAGACACTATTCCATATTTTGTCTATTGTTCAAACATTCTGTTTCTTGTATTTGAATGGGTCAAAAAAGTTTTACTTCTCTAAATATAGGGGTTCGGTTAGGAACCGCCAAACTTTAGAGGGGTATTTTTACTCCTCTAAGTTTTTAAAGTCGGTTGAGTCCTCTAAAGTTTTTGGGATAGGTTAGAGATGCCTTAAGTCTTCATATTTTATTATAGATCCACATATCTAAAAGTTTCTACTTGCAAGAATCGAGAGAATGGCTAAGCTTGATATCTATTACAAAAAATCAAAAATTAGTTTCCCAATAGTTTAATCTAGATTTTTAGCTTAATTTTTTGGCAGTAGTTTGTCACTTGTAATTTTTTAGTAGTAACTTGATGGTGAGTGATTATTTTTTGTTAACTTTTATTTTGTCACATGTCGCTTCATTTATTCGGATAAAAATTCTTGTTTTTTGGTAACTTTGGGTCCAATATCAAAGTGATTAAAAAATATTGGTACCAAGGAAATTTTTCGAAAGTTCAATCACATATCATGGGAGAAAGAATTAAAACAAAACCTTTTGTCCCACGAAAACATGGTGTAAATCATTAGATGAAAATCGCTACATAAATCTATGAGAATATTATGATTTCTTGAAATATTTCTTGTGAAACATCATTTCAAATAACCATGAGAAAATTGTAAATCATGAAGGTTCACACAAATGAATTACTCCAACAAATTTCAAACCATGGGCGAACCCTAAATAGAATTCAAGTGAGAAATTCAAAATAGAAGATATTCCTAGAAAGCATGCGAAGCTATTTTTGTGTGAATGGCTTTCGATATGTAAAACGTGACGTCTAATATTGTAGGGGTTGGTGCTAGGATAACTCTTTTTGATAGGAGATAGCAATTATCTTTCAAACTTTGGAGTACATATTGGTGCATATGGTGCTATTGCATGGTCAATTGTTTTTATCACATACTTTGTATGTTACTTGTTGTTGGTTTAGTTGGTATTCCCAAAATTTTAGGTTAGATCTTTTTTTGTAGCTTCTCCTGCGGTCTAATACGATATTTTTCTATTCATCTCTTACTGTTGTCAAGTATGGTATGTCACATTGTCGATTTCAGTAGTGTTGTAATGCTAGAGTGGGATCTTGCAGGGGGCCAGGTATAAATGTATTTTAAGCAAATCAGGAGCTTAAAGTTTTATTTTCTTGTGAAATGGGCCTTTTGCGTTTCTTAAAATAGGTTATCTTGTTTTGACTTAGTGCTTTTGGCATTGGATTTTTTTATATATCATACTATGCCAAAACGGCTTATATGAGTAGTTTAGATGCATATAATTGTTTAGGTTGTTCACATGGATATTTATGTTTTCTGGTCTATTGTATTAGAGGGGACTCATGTGTGGTGTATTTGAAAGTTTTTAATGATTAATCTAGAGTGGCGGGGTGTTCATGGGTGTTGGTGGAAGGGCGCGTATGTGTGGTCTCCTAGGTCGTTGCATGCCGAGCGATACGCGTGGTATAGTCGTGGTGGTTGGCAGCCTTGGCGTGGACATATGCATACCATGTGCCATTGTGCATGTGTTTTTGTCTTATTCTTGTTGGAGATAATGGTGGGAGGTATGTTCGTTATATAGTCTGTCTCTGGTTGCTTTGTATCATCAGATCTTCTGTCCTTCTCTTCCCAGTTCTCTGTGAAGCCAGCGTTGCAGCCTCCGTTTCTTAGGTATCATGGAGTCGTTGGCCAGCGATGTCGTCACCGAGGCGGAGATCTTGTTGGCTGGTGCTGGCAAGTTCGTGCGGTGACACGCTATGCCTATGGTGTTTGACATCGACATAATCTTCAGATGATGTTAGATGTTAGAAAATGTGCATAGAGATATATTCAGGGAGTTGTTCGATACATACAGAACACTATAGAAGATATATTATGCTTAGCCTAGTTCTGAAGATATTTCTAGTGATCAAAACTTAGAGGAAATAATGAAGTAGGAGGTATCATATCTTTTATATATTGTGTGTCTTCACCAAGGCAAAAGTATTGAGTACTAATTCAATCAATGGTACTGAGTTTAGATTGCACGCTAAACCACTTACTTGAAGCTGAACCATCTAAGTGATAGAGACAACCAAGTGAACTATATTCGGGTGTCCCCTGTGTCAGTTCTATCTCCCACTCACTATTGCCCTACTATTCAAACAATTCAGATAACATGTTATGCAGAGACATGGATATTTAATCTTGGGCAAAATGAAGAGGAAATTCACTGTCATTTAGCAGCTTCACTCGAACGGACATGCAGTATTTCTTCAATAAACTCACACACATGTTGAAGGTCCACAAAATAAGGTCTGAATATATCTCAATTGCCCCTGCATCAAGTAGCTTTGGTAGATGCAGCATTCAACATGATAAACCACACAACAACATGTGGATGTATATTCTACTTATCGCATGGCGATACCGAGCATTCTTTAAAAAGTGTATTTATTGAGAGAAAAAACATAAGTCCATTTTCTGAAGATGAACCTTATATAGATGGATATGTGTAACCCTACAAGAGTCCATATCCTTTTTCTAAGAGAAAGTGGCCTAGAGATGGTGGCAGCGTGACAGTGAGTAAACTAATAAGGAATAAAATCGCAAGGTATTTTGTAGACAAATCAAATATGTACAAATGTGTAAGCTTACAGGATCCTCATTCATAGGTTATGAAAAAACAAAAGTCAACCAATGACAGTTCAAACATAAGGGTTATCTAGCTAGCTAGCTAAATCAACTAATCAAGAACCAAAAAAATGAATTCCTCGAACGGAAAACATGTAGACTTAGTTCCAAATGGTTGAGTTCACTTTGACTGAAACAAAAGTAAATCAGAAAATAGAAGATACCTACAACTAAATTTTATATCATGAAAGTAATTTTCTTCTTATGTTCAACATCAACCTAGTCTGCATTTCCTAGGTCATACAGAGGAAAATTATGATGAAAGAAACCTACCTAATATCATGCTAATGTGACCTATGTATATGTATGTTTTTTCTCAATGGTAGTCAAATGTGTAAAAGATAAGTATCACCTGTGAATGTCCTATGTTTTCTCCGTGAAGTTTAAATCTTGGCATCTTCTATTTGATATGTTGTCTAAGATCATTCCAGCACTAACACAGCAAGAATACATGATATAAATATGTAAAGTGGCCAAGCATAGTACATTGCTTGATAAAGTTGGAAGACGCAAAGATTGATCATCCTAGTATTGACGAGAACTCCTAAACATCAACCGTTGCCTGAAAGGAGAAGATAGACCAAGGGTAAGAGACAATAAGCTAACCATATTAATGAGAACTATGAAGATGTAAGCTTAAACCAATATACGCATACTGTAGAAAGAAGTTGCACTAATACTGCATTGCCAAATGTAAAAAAAAAGGCATGAAATATTTTATCCATAACAAAACTAACCCAAAATGCATTCGAATTTCAGTAAAGTATTGTCTAGAACAAATAAGAAAACCTAGTTATAACAGTGCACCATGTTGTGTAAGTGTGCCCCATAGGAATAGATCCACAATGGTTCCGTGAGGCTTCACCTGCTAGCTCTTTAACACGCATATGGCCATGATCAACCTGCCGATGACTTCTATTACCTTGCTCTTTAAACAAATATAAGCTTGATGTCAAGGTAGTTCTTTATGCTTACTGTATCGGATAGCCAAGGGGACCATCGGAAGGATCCAGTATCTCAGCTGATGTCTTAACATTATCGCTATCTCAACCCAAGAGACCTAAATGTAAATATTGGCTACGACATCGTCTTCATTGAAAGGGTTGCCTTCTCGATCAGCACAACTATCCATGTAAAGCAAGGAGTCGACTCCTAACTCCTGAAACACACCTCCCCACAAGGAAGCATGGAAGAAACAAATTAGGGACCACAAAAAGGACACCTAGCAAGGCGGAGTGAGAAAGCATATAGTAAGAATGCAAGCAACCCTGAAGAAAATTGTGAAGATATGCCCTTCAATGGCCGAGGACTCGGCTGGAAAATACGGGCTAGAAGTCCACTTCACTAAGTCATCTAATCCAGCAAAGAATCCATGCCATGCATCCCCTCTATCTTCTTAACTTGGTACTACTTTCCCAATAATCTGAATCTCTTTAACCATTATTATTTCCTATCGCAATTAAAGGATCTGAATAAAGAGGTTGCATAATATCATCAAGCTTGGTAGGAAGCTTATTAGCTAATCTCTTATACTCCATCTCTAAATCTCGAACTTTAGATGCTACTTGTTGAATAAATTGTTGGTACATACCATCATTACCTTGTCCTATACCGGGATTCTTCATGGTGATCATATTTAGTAGATCTTCCACGGTATATCTAGGTGTTGACACGTTGCTATAATCTAGCTCTTCGGGCTTCTCTTCATTTGTTAACATCCTCATCATCTTGATGTCTTCTACCGGATTTGGCTCGGGTTTCCCAGCAACTTTGCTAGTATGAGAGTTTGGCTCTCGGCTACCTTGCCCAATTGAGCCTCCACGGTCCTTTTCCTTTCTTGTAGAGCATGCACATCATTTCTAATTATATCGACTTGGTTAGATAATTTTCCTATACTACTTTCATGGTTCTCCCTAATTTTAATAAGCATATTATTTTTCTCGGTTTGGGCTTGCATAAAAGTTCTAATAGTTTGCTCAAACGATAGATTGCCATGATTTGCTCCATTATGATTATCATAATTATTATAAGGAGCTCTTGCAGGATTATAACAATGTTTCTGAACATTGGTAGCAAATTTTTGGTTCTTCCAAGAAGGATTATAAGGAGTGTGAGCTATAAAATTAACATCGGTAGCGATAGCATTAACTTGGGTATCTTCCTTACCCTTAACTATGTTGAGTAACTCGTCTACCTTAGATGTAAGCTCTTCACTGTTTACCTCGGTGATTGAACCCACTCTTTTTGAGGTTCTTTCCACATGCCATTGGGCATGGTTGTTTTGCATATCATCAAGTAATTTCTTTGCAACACTCACTTGCTTTCCCATGATTGTTCCTCCTACTGCACTATCTAGCATAGATTTAGACATTGGGTTATGACCATTATAAAATAAATGTAATATAATCCATTCTTCCATCCCATGACTAGGACATTTCATTACAGCTTCTTTCATCCTTTCCCATGCAAGCTCTAGTGGCTCGCGATCTTCTTGTCTAAAACTTGTAATATTGAATCTTAGTTGCATAGTTTTAGCTGGGGGGAAATTTAGTCATAAGCATATTAGTGCACTCCTCCCAAGATTTAATAGTGCCCTTAGGTACAGCTAGCAACCAGTCCTTAGTCTTTCCTCTAAGAGAGAAAGGAAACAATCGTAATTTAATAGCATTTGGATCTACATCCTTAATACGCATCATGTCGCAAATTTCAACAAAAGTATTTAAGTGCAAACCTGAATCCTCAGAAGAAGAGCCTCCAAATTGGTTTTGTTGAACTAAACTTAGAAGGTTAGGCTTAATTTCATATGCTTCCGCATCAATAGCGGGCTGAGTGATAGGTGTACGAATAAAATCATCGGTGGGAGTAGCATACTACCCAAGTCTCTTTTGAGCCATGACTCTTATATTTTTGGTATTTTTTAAGAAAAGAAAAAAATAGCAAGTAACTAATTTTTTAGGGTTTTAAAATAGATAACTAGAAAGTAAAATAATAACAAGAATAAACTACAAACAAAAATAAAATTAAAAACAATGTCTCTAGTGACCTCAACCAGGATAGCAAAATTGCTTCCCCATCAACGACGCCAGAAAAAGGGTTGATACCTTCGATCCGGATTCATGGATGTAGTATAATAGCTTTTTTCCTAGTAGACCTAGGTTTAAACAAACCTTGGAAAGCAATGCTAAAAGAAAATAAAAAGGACACGTCTACAAGACTTTGTTTCTTTATTTTACCTTTATTTATCAGACCAATCTAGTTTAATTTTATGATGGGCTAGTTCAATGGATGGATATAGGCCAGGGTTGAAGATCCACCTGTAGCTGCACATCATATGGGATAAAAGATAATAATAAGCATAGTCATGTGTATTGTTTAAATAGGGATAATCTCTTGTGGGCAACACATCCTAATATATTAGAGCCCCTATCATGCAGCAGACATAGCAATAGTCTTTTAATCCAACCGAGTGCACCACAAAGAAATGGGCTAGAAATGATTATTTAAGTGTAAAACACAGATCAAATCATTATGTGGTGATGTTGTTGTGATCCCGAATGGGTCGTTAAGCGATGACTGTACTACATTTTCTGTCACTAGGGTTCCTATGAGATCGCTGCTAGCCAAGTATCTCACCTCAAGACTTTATCAATCTATGGGTCTTGGGTACCTACAAGTCCAAGATCGAGACAAGAGACAAAGAAACAAAAGATACAAATTTCTATTTCAAACAATACACAATTCTCCCATATATTAGATGCACATAATTGCTATGAGGTTTCTCCCCAACCTGTAGCTCGTGGGGACTACTCACTCATAACAATAATATCAAGGATAGAAAACATTATGCAAAATACTTAGATTGAAATCAAATATTCTTACAATGGTCGCCGAATCACAAGGAGATAAAGTACAAAGTAATGGCTATGGCTAATGGAGGGGATGGAAGATGCAAGGGATGAACAATGGTGTGGATCTCCTTTGGTGGTGTTGTGATGCAATCTGAGAATGGTGGCCTTCTGCGCGGCGGCTGAGACCTCAAAATATATATGTGTCTTCACGGGTTTGATGAGACGGAGCCGCCGCCACATGGTACGGGCGGACGGTACGGGAGGGCCCTGCCCGTACCAGCGGTCGTTACGGCTGATGTTGCCTGGAATTGGCTCCACAATTACTTGGTCATGCGGAATTCCTCAAAAACCTTCATTATGACTCCAGATTTTGCATTAAAAAGCGTGATTTCCTACACAACACAATTGAAAGCAATGGTTTGCATATATTTCCAATTATTAGTCGTTAGTGGCAAGGATTGAGAGTTTCTTGTCAATTGCTTGACTAAAACCAATGTTTAAAAGCGGTGTACATTGGCTATTTTTGGAGCCATCATGGATTGATTGCAGGAATAGGATCCGACCACCACAGTCGGATCTAAACCTGGGTAAACGTGTGTGCTCCTGCTCCGGACATCCTCATGTCTCACACCCCCTCTCTTTCATGCCTCGAGGACCGCCTCATGGCCTATTTTTCATCAATATAATGACAACCGCGTTGGTGGATGGTGACGCGGATTTTTCTGGCGCGCTGGCAGATGTCAATCCCGAGGGGGATTCTCCACAAACAATGTTCCCAAGAGAGAACGCAACACTACAGCGATGCCATCACCAAATCCTAGGTTTCTCCCGGAGAAACATGAGTGGATCGACAATAGTTGCACGACGATGCCTTGATCAAGGTAACAACATAGGACGCCGCCATCGCTCGCCGAAGTCAGCTCGGTTTTCACCGACAACTATGTCTCCCTGACTCGTAGTTGGGACTAGATGACGGAATGAGATCCGCCAATCCAGCAGGAACAATAGTTACATCTAAACCTTGTATGCAATACTCCCTTTGTTCCAAAATATAAGATGTTTTATCTTTTTTGAAACGAATGTATCTACACTCCTTTTAGTGTGTAGGTTCTATAGATACATTCGTTTCACAAAAGCTAAAATGTCTTATATTATGGAATGGAGGGAGTAGTTTAGATTGAGGGGGAGCATTAGAATCAATCATATACGGTGTTGTTCACCGTAAGTATGTACACATGTATTGTACCTCCCAGGTATATATAAGAGATGATGTGGAGGCATTGACCCCACGAAAACCCTAAAACAATTTTCTCTCGCTCGTCAGAAGTTAACCTTCTGCATGACAGACATTGCGATGAGCGACAAGTTGCGGCCGCTAGCCTAATCTCCCCCACCGATGGCCCCTCCATCCACCGCGACCGGACCCGACCTCTCCTCGGTGCCCTCTTCCCAGATACCCCAAGGTCGAGCCCTTCTTCTTGGGATCGCGGCCTCGCGTGGCCGCAATTACTCCTCGTCAACTGCATCCATGGCGGGTGGTTGAAGCGGCCGGGTTCCCGATGGTTGTGGCTTCCATGGCCTCGCTACCCTTTGTCCGTGCTTTTGCCACTACTCTCACCATAGCCTTCCTTGCCTATTGCAAGTCTAGAATTGCCATTGGTGGGCCAAAAGGGAAGCTTGCTCTACCAAGTTGAGGTCATGCGCTCGTGGTGGCCAGCCCAGGCGTGGGGCATCCTACATTTTAGGTCTCCAGTGGAAGCCATGGTGATGGATGTGGCGCGCGTGATAGATGGGATGGACGGCGTCACCACCTAAACACGGTAGCGCACATGTCGACTTCCCCTATTTCTGTGACCCTGTCTCAGTCTGCTCCTGATGATTCGAGTGATGATGGAGTTGGCTCTGTCGTGGGCTTCGTGCATGTTAGCACCACACTAGGCCTGTCTCGCACCACAGTCCGTGTTTTGCTTTCATTTGGTTCGGTTGCCGTGGTGGCCCCCCTGTTCACTGTTTGGACCGGTAGCGACACGCCCCTAGAGGTCGACAAAGAGGTTAGTGAGTGGCTCTCTGACAATGAGGTTAATGATGTGAGCGAGGCGCGCATTGTTGGAATAGTAGTTGTTGAAGATGCTGCCTGCAATGCAGCCAACTTGTCCTCGCCGCCTCCGCATGCACCCCTCCTTGGCATGCCTGCTTGGTTCTTCGGCTCTGGTACTGCTGCCGACAACGAGGAAGGCAAAGAGGAGTTGGCCCCTCAGATGCTGATGCCTGATTCAGCTTCGACTCCGCTAGCACCCTCCATAGAGACGCGACCCTCTTTGTGGGCTTATGCAGCTGATGATGGCAAAGACAGTGATGATGTAGAGCTAGCCCCTCAAACACCGTTGGCTTCTAGGTTCCGCATTTCTACGGTTGACAACAAGGTCAAGGGCAATGCGGTGAAGATGACGTGCTCTACAGTTTCCGCTGAAGGTGTTGAAGAGGGATGGGTGCAGGTGGGTCGGGGAAGTCACCCCGGCCATGAGCCTTCATCTTTGCTTTGAAAGGAAGGTCTCGAGCATAGTCTTGCCTTCAAGCGTTGGGCTCGTGGGAGATGATTCTGGTGCCTCAAGTGTGACCACCAAGTCAACACTTGCCGTGAGCCCTTCATATGTATCTATTTTCATCGTCCTAGTCATCGGGAGCGTTTCTGTCGTGGTCGTTTCCCTACCTCTCGTGGAGATTAGGTGGTCACTCCTGCTCATTCTCTGATCGTCTGTTCTCCTTGCCAGCGGAGATACACTCCTTCCTCTTAGCCTCATCATCGCTCGTCGACCCGGAGTTAGGATGGGGTCATGGGACACTCGTCAGCGATTGCACCGGTGCCGCCTCCTAGGTGTTGCGAGCAGTTCAAGGTTCATGCCACCTTGGACTCTCTCTTTCAGTCACATAT
This sequence comes from Avena eriantha, assembly GCA_910589775.1. Classification (NCBI taxonomy): domain Eukaryota; kingdom Viridiplantae; phylum Streptophyta; class Magnoliopsida; order Poales; family Poaceae; genus Avena; species Avena eriantha. The sequence goes on from OU342743.1 coordinate 326,656,920, forward strand.
TGCATTGATGCGCATGGAGCTCTTTCAGTTGGTCAACATCCGCATCGAGGAGGCGACTTGCCCCCTTCGTGAGGGGGTGGCAGCTCTCAAGCTATTATTAGAGAGTGGTGGTGTTTCTTTGGAGCTCATGGGGACATGCCCTTCTGATTTTTGGGGCTCGCCAAAGCGTAAGATTTGGTTGCGCTTGACTCGTCTGAGCAGAAGTCATATGTAGTTGAGGAAGAACAACTCTATGGCTGTCTTCCTCCTCGTGGCACGTCGTCGTGGCCTGTTCTGGCGGTTACCTCTAAGTGTGAGGGCATGGGCTTGCTGATGGCTCAGGCGCTTGACTTTGAGAAAGGTGGTGGTGTTGATGATGCTGTCTCTCTCTCTCTCTCTCTCGCGTGGGTCCGGTAGACTTGTGGTTCGCATATGTGATGGGGTTGGTAAGTCAAGTGTGTTGAGTCTTGTGGTTGGAGCTATCGTCGCCAGAGAGATTTGTGATTTTCTCGCCACCTTGGCTACTGCCTATCCTGGATCCAACAATTTGATTGGGTATAAGGTTAAGTCCATAAGAGTTGGAGCTAGGCCAAGATCGGCCTTTGGGAAGGAGAAATCAAGCAAGAAGAGGGATGCTACAGGTAATGCATCTGTGGTTGCTTGATGGATGTCTGTTGGCACGGTGTAGGAGTGTCGTGTTGGGTGTGTTCGTTCGTGTGACTATGGAGGACTTCTCTTAGGATTGGTTTCCGGTGTGTGGGTGTTGTCTCTGTGTTGTTGGTGTTTGGGTGGGCTTGACCCTATTGTTGGTGTGTCGTTGTTGTAGGTTTTCGTCCGATTTTATCCTAAAAAATATGGACACTTTCTTCTTAATTAATTTATGAGGCAAAGCTTTTGCCTCTGTTTGAAAAAAGTTCCTATTGAATTCGGATCACAATCTTTACTATTAAACAGGAGTTGGTGGCTCACTTTGGGCATCAAATATTGGAGTCATCTAGTCATTCCAACAACAACATCAAACTTTGGACACATCTGAACGGTCAAAATGCTTCAGGGAAAATATGGAAAGGAAAACGTCAATCACGTCAACAGCTAAGGAAGTACTGGACGGTTTCAATCAATTGGAGAAATCTCTAAAATATCAAGACCCGATCTTTCTTTGTTTCTGGTTAAGGTAGGTCTCTCCTAAAAATTGGAGGTGCGATCCCAAGAAATCATGGCGAAATTGTAGCGAGTTCTATATACATGGGCATTATTCCTTCAGTGAAAATTACAGACGAGGAAATATTAATGCAACATGTTATTATGGACTTATTATGACATGTAAAAGGAGACGTTTTCGGAAAAAAAATATAAAAAGAGACCGTGCAGCCATGACTCCCGATCTAGCTAATCTCATAAAAAATGATCTAGCTATACGGTTGCCATGTCTAACATGTTTTGGCCGGCAAAAATAGAAGTTTTTTTAATGTAAAAACGCCACTATAATGAGTAGCAAGCCGTCTCATTAAAAACCTTCCAGTCCCCTCAGGTACACTGGTAAGGAAAAGAGTGCGTAAGAAACTTGCTGCTCCGAGATTTACACAGTGTTCATACAATCGTGATCAACCAGTGATGAGACGCAGCTCGGTGGTGATCCCCAGGACGTACCGTTACAACCAAATTTTCCTAATTGTGCTAAAGCATGTGCTACACTATTGCTTACGCGCTCAACTTTGGAGACTTCTAAATCTTGATAAACTCTAAGAAGTTCATGACCTTCAAGAATTAAAGCCCAACTCCTTGAACTATCCGGGAAATCTGTCGAAAGGGTTTACACATCTCGCAAGCAGTCACTCTCCATAGTCTCCGGCCACTGTCGGAGGTGTACCAAGTGTTTTAAACCCTCTAGGCAGGCTAGAATTTCCGCTTCCTCAGCACTGCCACAGTTAGGAACAAACTTCCACTCAGCCAACACCACCTTCCCATGACAATCACGCACAACGATACCGAGGCTAGCGTCACGCGAGTGGCCATCCCAGCCTGCATCTACATTTGCTTTGAGAGAACCTACCGCAGGAGGGGTCCAAGCTGCGCCTGTACCACATGTATTGCTAGGTATTGGCTCCCAGGTTGTAGAAAACGAGTTCAGATAATTGACCAAGTAATGGAACGAAGGAGTTATCGAGGCCTTGCCATCTCCATGAATAATATTGTTCCTATGATGCCACGACCGCCAGATCAGAAACATAATTTTCAGCCTCATCTCCACAGTCGCATTGCTAAGAATATGAAGGATCCATTCTTTTCCCTTCATGTTGAAAACCTCCTCAGTAGGTACGGACCAGAAATTCCTTATCTCCTCACGCAAAGCCCGAGCAAGAGTGCAGCCTATCAGCGCATGGTGGTCGTCCTCCACAGTCATGCCACAGATCGCACACATTGGATAAACATGGGGAATACGTGGGTGACGTCCGAGTCGAACTGATAAGGAACTGGTCGTCGCATGTCACGCAAATATACAAATTTTCTGTGGCACTTTGGTCTTCCAAATTAAGTACCAGAGTTGACGAGCTCCTTCGGGTTCTGAACTCGATTGACCCTGATCCGCAGCAGCTTGGGACAATGAAAAACCAATGCGATATGCCGATTGAACACTAAATAATCCATTCCCTTCACCACTCCAAGCGATGAAGTCCTCTGTAACACGCTCTGAAAGTCTAATCCCAAGGATTACTACAGCGTCCCTAGGTGAAATAGATCGTATGGGCACCTAGAGGGGGGGTGAATAGATGTTACTCCAAATTTTAATACCTTTTCAATTTTAGGCTCAACACAAAGGTAAATTCTCCAGATATGCAACTACGGAGAATTTTCCTATATGTAAACCTAACTACTAAGCGAATAAAGGCGAGTAAAATTGAGGAGCAAGGAACCCGTAGTGGAGCACGCAGAGACACAGGATTTGTTTTACGCAGTTCCTTCCTTATTAAGGGAAGTACGTCTGAGTTGGAGGGGTGGGCGGTACTAAGACCACCACGCCACAATAGGCCTCATCCTGTTCTCCAATGGATCTCGCCACCAAAGGCCTGGTCCACCTTTCCACTATTGGTACCCTTCGAGGCAGGAACCGGTGCCTTTACACAACTAGCGGGGCACACATCCACAACTAAATTGGAGGCTCCCGTGATGATAACAAGCTGCCACAAGAACAAGTGATATCAATAACCGAAACATAAGCTCTAGATACTCGCAAGAAATACTAGATCGAGAATCCTCTAAGTGAATGGAGGGGAAGTGATGCACTTGATTGGTGATGTTGAAGATCGAGCCTCCTCCTTCAATTCCCCAAAGATCGGAGCCTTCGGGTGGTTGAAGAGAGAGATCTCGGCTTGAAGAACAGAACAACACTTTTTCGAATGAATCAAGAGTTCTGACAAGAGGATCAATTGGGGTATTTATACCCCCTGCCAAAACTCAGCTATTGGAGAATTTGGGGTCGGATTATTCGGCTGGGGCAAAACATCCGCCCCAGAGTCGAATTTTCCAGTGGGGGGGAATCCGCCCCCCTTACCGCATGACACGCCTTGGCTCCCTCTGCAAACATCCTAGGGGGGAGGATTATCCAGCCCAGGCAAAAACTCCGGCACTGGCCAGACAATCCGAGGGAAAGTCCACCCCCCATACCGCATGACGTGCCTTGTCCACCTTTGTCGATTGAGCTAGGGCGGATAATCCGGCCCTTGGTAGGGGCGGATAATCGGCCGCGCAAAACTCTGTTTTGGATGCTTTTTATATGGGCAATTAACTGCAACACTTAACACACATTAAATATTCTTTGGTATTGTTATCTAACACATAAAAAATCTAGGGATTAAGAAATGTTCTTTCAATCTCCCCCTTTTTGGTGTTAGATGACAATACTAGGATTTGCATAAAGGTCCTACTAACATAATCATTTCAAGGATTAAAAATACTCCCCCTAAATGTGTGCATATAAGAAATTTGCATTTGAATACAAATGCACACAAGAGGGTACAAGGCTTTTCATTGACTTGAAAACTACAAACAAATGATGAGTTAAAGGAAAACATCATACCACAAAGGGGATGAAGACCTCAATAGTATATAGATAGCCAATATAATGATCACTCATTGAGACTTCGAAGCATAATACCATTTGGATGCATCCATAGAGATAAAGACATAATTCCATGGAACCTAGATGAATCCATACTCCCCGATAGATAAATCCATAATAATAATTTCAGTGATGACCGGGATAAATCCAAAGTACCACACAAGCCACATCGTCTCATACAAACCAAACAACAAATTTAAAGTTCAACGCTAAAATGGACACAATCAAGGATAGAATGAAACGATAAAAAGTGCAAATGCTTATGCCCGACCCATGCAAATCCACGATAGCCTAATAGAACTACTTCTCCCCCTTTGGCATCAAAACACCAAAAATGAAGAAGAGCGATGCGAATCCCCCAAGGAATCACTCCTTGTCCTCGTCCTCATCCTTCCCATCATCATCGAACTCCTCTTCATCTTCCTCATCATCAGTAGCCGGAGGAGTAGGCTCCGTCTCAATGTGGGGAACAAGTGACGCTCAAGCTCTCCATAGTTGATGCTAGAAGTGTTCCACTTAGTATATGGTGTGGGAGCTGTAGGAGTAGGAGGAGGGCCGGATGCCCCTGAGACATGGTGGAGTATGACCTGCTGGGTGTGAGCCATATCATGGCGCTGGATGTAAGCCTCATACTGCCCCTTGTGCATGTCTATCCCCATGCACAGAATGTTCTTCTAGAACCAATTGAGTTGCTTCACCTCACGGGCAACAAACGGTACAGGGGGCCTCCGCCCACTAGAACGAGCATCTCTCATGAGCCCCTCTGTAGCTGACGACGGATGGGAGGTCTTCCTTGACTTATTGTAGATCTTCTTCACTTTATGCTCAACATCATAGTTGAAGTTCTCAAGAGGAAGCATATGCTTGATTAGCATCATGATGTAAGGGGTAGGGAATAGAGAGCCTATTAAACATGGCATCAGTCATCTCATGATAAATGAAACCCATCACATCCAGCCGGTAACTCACATTAGGATCTTCGGCATTGGCAACCTCATAAGAAAAAGTAAGCAGCTGAACTAGGTGGCCACGAATATTGTCATTGTTGCCTCCACTAGGCGTGATGGAATCACGAAAAACACTGACCAGCTAAGCGTAGAGTGGGTAGAGACTTGCGACCTTGCCCATAACACCATTGGGACCACAACAGGGAGAGAGAGTAGTGTCCTTGTTGGGATTGAGTTGAGTAATGATACGATGTCCACAAGCATGATCCCGACCATTGAAGGGATAGCCAAGCATAATGGAGAAAGTCCGAAAGTCAGCTTGAATAAGAGTGTCACAAGTCATCCACTTCATAGGTGGCGGTCATCGCCACAAATCACAAGAGTGGAGTAGAATTGCTTCAACACCTCGGAGTCATAGGAGCACTGAAGGGACATGAGATGGTGCAGCCACATCCGGCCAGCCACAACAAAAGCATCAACAAGTTGGGGCTTCTAATTAGCCTCAGCCAAAGCCATAGGACGCATAGGGCAATGTACTTGTGGTCAGTACACCAAAAGCGGGAATCCCCAAGCTCTTCATCATGCTCAGCTTCCTCATATAGGTGAGATGATGAATAGAGGAGTAAGTATTACTGTCCATCCCCTTATAATTGACCCAGGTTTGCTTACCCTTCCTCTTGGAACTTGCCCGAGTGGCCTTTTCTTTCCTTGCATGCTCAGCCATCATTTCAGCCTCTCTCTTGCGCCTGCGCAACTCAATCTCGTCAACAAGAATTCCTTCACCATCGGGTCTGAAATACCAAGCACGAGGATGGCGCTTGTATGTCTGAGTAGCACGAGATCTACCTGTGAAGTGAATAAGATGGATAGCAAGTATATAAGCACACACACAAGTCTAGGAGGAATGCTAAAAGTAGTAGAAAAACAATCCACATCCAAAAACTACATGGTACTAGAATCTGTGAAATCCTGAACCAGGTTCAAACCTTCTAGGCCGGATAATCTGGCCTGGACAGGGGCGAATAATCTGGCCCTGGCGAAAATTTTCAGAACTGCCCAATATTGATAGGAACAACGCAGATCGGGCAAAGGAATTGCTAGTCTACGCTTCCTAGCATGCACATAAAAGGGCAACTTCTAGACCAAGTTCCACCAACAACCAACAACATCTATACAAAATATGATAGTGGGGGAGTTACCCTCACTCATTGGAGGAAGAAACCGGAGGAGAAGGTACCCTGATGATTGGGGAAGAAGATCTGGGGGAGAGCTAGAGAATCCGGTGGCCGGAATGGCACCGGGGAGGGCTAGGACAGCAGGCGGCGGCTGGGGAGAGGCAGGAGTCAGGGTGGAAGTGTTGCTCTATTTGAGCCCTTCCCCCCGTCGCCCTGCCCTTAACAGACAAAAACCGCTAGGGATGTATTATCTAGCCCCTACTAGGGGCGGATTATCCAGACCTTCTCTTAAATTTTTGTTATACACAGATTCAGGCCAGCACATCCCAAAAAAAACCCCCGCAAGTGAAACAAAGGACTTGTGTGCAAGAGATAGATGGCTCGGGGATGGAGAAAGGTTTGGGATTAGAGCAACCAAACTGAGATGGTACTACACACCCAAGATTGCAAGAGCCAAATCAAATAAAAGCCAAAATTGGGTGTGTTTTCCATAAGAACACAAGATAGGCAAGAAAAACCAAAAAGATCCACAAGGAGCCAACTCTTCTCAAGGAAGAGGGCAGTGGCTGAAGCCAAAATGTTGTAGTGGATGGTATGACACCGCGGAGATATATCTTGGGTTCATGACCAATACTCATCAATAAGCTCACATATCACATAATGATATTAAGAGAAATAATTTTTATTGCTTTCAACATTATGGGGGAGGGTTAGCGTAATCAATTAGGACCACACTCCCCTATATCTATGCCCACACCTAAACCAAATAAAGGAAGAGATGCAAGTGGGTATGCATGAGTAATTTAAGACAAGCTCCTTGAATCCACGATATTTAGCTCATTCCTCAAATACCAAAACCTTGATTCATCAAGTGGCTTCGTGAAAATATCAGCAAGTTGGTTCTTCATGCTCACAAAGGATATATCAAAATCACTGATGAATGCAAGTGCACAGATCGATTGTAGCTAGTTTCGAAATAAAGATATCGATCCCACAGGGAGCAGGAGTTTGAAGTCTAATAATTCTTGGAATAAATATTACGATAGAAATGCTAGATAAAGTTCTAAGTAACAAGATAAAATGCGAGTATTGTGTAAAAAAGTGTTTTGGGGTTTTGGGTATAAGAGAAATAATAAAGTAAAGCAAATAACTTAATACAGGAAGTATTGCGTATGTAAAGAAAGATTGGAACTGTAGTAGGGAAAAAGTGTTCACAGAGAGTAGCGGATACACCACTAGTATTGTAAAGATCTAAGATAAAGATTATAATCATGAACATTCTCAACTATGTATGTGTGGGAGGAACTCCGTATGTGGACGAATAGGCAACAACCGCTACTCACATCATCCTCATAACCACAGCAGTCAGCAATCAACATCAATCGAATTACTACGCTATTAAGGGACATAATCCCGTAGGACGTATCCCATGGCATGGATAGTTTTCCATGAGTTTCCTCGATTTCCCAAGTTAATATGTAAGGATTGCTAACAGCTTTATAGTCACTGTAAGTGCTAGCACGCCTCCGTCTACCAACAAGTAGTTCCCTCCATCAAGTCCCCACGAGAGGCAAATATTGAGAGGTCGACTTCTCTCAACATCAAGATGTAGAGAATCTAACACATGGTCATAGCGATAAATATCATAATAGACTTTATCTTATTTCAATCTCATACTAGGGTTTCTCCATCTCCCCAAGAACTAATGATCTACTCAGACATGGAGGCAATCAACATCATGGCAATGATAATGGAAACAATCAAAGATGAATAGTACTTGTATAAATCCACAACGAGTATAGGAATTACAACAAGATCTAGATAAGATGTAGATGGGATGGATGGAGATGGTGGTGACGCAGCAGTGGATGATGAAGATCAACGCCTTAGCCTCCCGGATCTGCGCAGGGTGAAGATGGATCTGTGGCGGATGAGTTCCCCCTCTAGATGCCTTCCGGAGGTGAGGTTTCTGCGATTTCTGGGTGTTCTGTATGTTGTCTCCTCGAACCAATTGTACGGGGTGAAACTATTTCATGAGGCGGAGACGGCGCCGACTATACGGGCGGAAGAAATTCTCCCGCCATATAGTTGGTCGTTACGCTCTCTGCCTCCTTTGTTCGCTTCTGGTTTTCTTCTGGTATTATTAATATTTCCCAAATAAGTGATTTACGTTATTTTTTACTCCTTTTCTCCACAGTACAACTGCTTCAATAATTGTATCCATTGGATCCATCATCTGTCCTGATCCTAGTGAAAACAGACATAAAATATGCGCGCGAATGCCGTAAAATACCAAAATCCTACATCTACAATGCAAAATAATAATGTAAAATATGATGCAAATATGCACTCATCAACTTCCCCAAGCTTAGACTCTTGCTCGTCCCGAGCAAGTTTTTAGCTTAATGGATGTGATCCTCATATTCATGAACTTGAGTCAATAAAATAAATGAGGCAATTGCAGCATGTGTTTATCATGTACGATATAGGGGAATAAGTTCATGAATAGTACCTTACTCGAACCATCTGAATAGTATTGGAAGGCTTCCACACCTTAGTTATCAATAGTTCATAAAAGATGAATCTCAACATAACGTAAAAGAATCCGGTTCAACCAAATGAGTTAACGAGGTAGTCCCAAGTGTTTTAGGATCAACGTATTCCCTTGGGATTCAAAATCTGAAAAGTGTGACTTTGTCATACTACAATACGGTGGCATATGCCTATTTGCTCTTTGCACATTCGCTCTTTTTCTTCTTTTCTTTTCTTTTCTTTTCTTTTCTTTTCTTTTCTTTTGCATATATGCTCACACTTTTGTTTTAAGTGTTGTGCAAAGGAGCTAGCCATATATTCCAATTCATGTAGGAATTCAAAGTTCAACGATCTCAATTATCAAATTCCAAATGTATATGAAGCATTCTTATGACTTGAGATTCTACCACGACTTGTTCTTACTCTATTTGGATAACACTTTAATTTTCCATTGTTCAAGATTTTCTTTTTACACTTAATTTGTATAGATAATTTTTCTTTGTGAATCAAACCGTAAACTTACATCATATTGACCAAATTATCTGTATGTGTTCCATTAATACCAATGGTGTGGAAGACTCCTATTGCTATCATCAAGTGCTAGTAAAATCATACTCAAGCCATTCATATATCAATAAAGCAAACACAAACTCAATATTGCTCCATATATGATAAACTCGGAATTTCATAAAAGGGATCGACTACTCCTGAAGGAAATTCTAATGATGCAAACTTTATTTCTAGTTTGGACTAATGCAAGAATAATAATAAAAACTTATAAGATAGATTATAAGGCCTTAAAGATCTCCCCGAGCTTGGAATCAAGCCAGGCAGGATCAAATAATCCCTTGCGATTATTTGATACCGTGATTGTTGTAGATCACTGGGGCGCCATGGCATGTAACACCGTGGTGCGTAGCTTCTTGTTGGTCTCCTCCAGAGTAGTTATACGGCTGTAGCACCTGCGCATATCAGATTGCAGAGTATCCACTCTATCTGCAAGCTTGGTCACCAATGGAAGGAGGTCTTCCTTCTTCTCCATCTCATTGAGACAGTGACGGACTTCGACGCGATGGAGTAGCTCTTGCTTCTGATATATCTATAGTGCCCGCACGCGATCCTTGGTCCTGGGGACAACTTCTTCTTCCTCATCCATAATTGATGGATCGGGGAAGTGGAAACCGTACCTCCACTATTCTTGAGGTTTAACCTTCATACGAGCGCCAATGGTCGGCCTTGAGAGTGGAACCTCCCCTTCTTTGCTAGCACCTACACCAATATTAGATAATTCCTTACGCTTGTGTGGCCTTGGATCTGTGGTGATGAACTTGACCGTCTCCACACGCCCTTTTCCATGTGGCTTGCGATCTTCTCTCTCTTGTTGAGCTTTCTTCATCTCTACCCAATTGATCTCTGGTGGATCGTAGATGTCGCGGCGGATGTAGACGTCAACTACGTCATCATCACCAACAGAATAATTGTTGAAGTGGCTTGGCTCGACGTATTAACAGACATCCGTCTATCATTGGTTAGGCGGATGGTTAGCGAGTATCTATAGACTTGTTAGTTATTATCTTTTGCGGCAATTGCATCACCCCAGGTTATGTCCCCTTTAGAGGCATAAAGACTTGCTGAGTACCCCTAGGGTCTCACACGATAAATTGTTTGATTCAGATGAATAGGTGTATTCGCAAGATGGATACTGGGTGGAGGAGACAGATGATGTTGGCAACAATCACTCGGTGTAGAGATTCCGGAGATGGGGATCCGTGAGATCCGTGGGCGGGATGTGCTTATTTATGTGGCATATTATGCCGATTTGCTTCTTATCCGTACTCGAATCTTGTTTCCCGCTTCCGCTTGATACTCTGTTGATTGATGTATGAGGAGCTATCCTACACTATTATAACTATCTAGGATATTTGGATCTTGCCGTATGGCGTTGCAATATTTCTATTTCTTTTAGATGGTATGGCTCTGAGAACTGTTGTAAGGTAGCTTGCATACATACTCACTTGTGTATGTATTTGATCTCTTCGCCTGTTGCCTACGCCGCTCGCTCTTGTCCCGATGTTCTTGGAAGTGGTTAGGGTGGCCGGCGGGCCTACACGTGGGTGGCCCTGGGCCCCCGCTGTACTTCTTTAACCACTTGGTTCATCAAGGTTGAACTTAGAGCGTAGGGTCCGAGGTTGTTACAATTGGTATCAGAGCCATCACGCCCTTTAGGGTCTCAGCCAAATGGTCGTTGTCAGTGTAGCAAATATTTTGGTAGCTATGTATACTAGGTAAAAACAAAAACGCGAGAGTAGGACTGCTTCCACTTTTCTTCTTACCCACCCACCCACCCTTTTCAGGTAAGGAAGTGTAATATTTTCAATCCTCTTCTAAAATTCAAACTAGGATTCACGTGTTCAGGGTTCCGTAGTACCATAGGTTGTGTGAGTGTGTGTGTGTGTGTAATTCCTTGTCTATTTGTTGCATCCAACTTGTTGTCGCTATCTGCCTTTTTGGTTATCAACTGTTGGTACATTCCATACCAACAGGCTTTTGTAAACCGATGTGATCTGTCTTAGTCTTTGTTATCCGACGCTATCTTGTTGGGGGTGTTTGTTTTCCATAGTTGCTAATCTTTAGGTTCATCTTAAGAAGGAAGGGGGTTGGTATATGTGTTTTACTTATTCATGTGTGGAGTAATGATTTGACTGCGGGATGGAGTCGCGACCATACCACTACTTTTATCATTCGCTCTTGTATATTGAATTGGTAGAGTTACTAATCTTGATTCGTTACGTGGTTTTGCGCATATAGTGGTATTTTAATGCCGGAAATTGTGGAATTTTTTTTCTTTGATAGCTTTGTGTACCACACTCCTTGTTCAGTCGTGTGTGATATGCTTAATATCTTCTAGGTGCTTTGAACTTTGTTGATATTTTAATATCATCTTAGTAATTTGTATCCTTTAATCTTGGTTAATTCGATTTTGGTACTATTGTGGATTATTATTATTCTCCATTATAGTACTGACTTGAGTTTTATATCAATCACAGGATGGCACCACCACACTGTACTGAGGAGGACATACCACCTGAACTAGGGGCTGCGTTGGAAAGTATTGCTAATGCCTTGGGAACAATGCAACGGAACCAGCAACGCTTTGAAGAAAGTGTCAGGAGGAATGAGTTTGTTCCGCTACCTCCACCTCCCAAGCGAGGAGACATCAAGGGCTTTCTGAAGTTTAACCCACGCCACTTTGAGGTGTCTGATCAACCCCTAGATGCTGATGATTGGCTTCATGAGATGTCAAGGTTGCTGATGACTGTTGATGTTCCAGAGCAAGAATGGGTAAAATGTGCCACTCACCTTCTAAAGGGAGACGCAGCTCTATGGTGGGAGAATTACCTGAAGGCAAACCTCTCTGGTTTTCAGCCTACTTGAGAGCAGTTCACTAGGGCTTTCAAAGAGCAATATCTGTCAGAAATTGTCATGGAAAGGATGAAGGAAGTGTTTCTCAACCTCAAGCAGGGCAATGACAATGTCAATACCTATATCAGAAACTTCATGAATCTTTCTCGGTATGGTGGCGATGAGATCTCTGATGACAAGAAGAAGCAAAAGAGGTTCAGGCAAGGGCTCAATGCATCTATCAAATATGCAATCACTCATGCAAGGCCGGGGTATTTTCTAGAACTCCAACATACAGCTCTATAGGAAGAAGCCAGTAGGCAAGTGTTCGAGGAGTCCAAGAAACACAGTCGTGACGCAGCAAGCTCTTCAGCTATGACAGTTCCTTCTAAGCGCCGCCTATGGGTTCCTAATACCGCACCGCCGCTCCCGGCTCCACCAAGAACTCCAAGCTACGCAGCAAGGCCACCAAACTCCTTCACTACTGCTCCTAGGGGCTACAACCACAACTACCCTAGAGCACCTGGCGGAGTCCCTGGCTACGCTGCTCCACGTCCACCTGGTGCTTGTTACAATTGTGGGAACACTGGGCATCAACACTGGAGTTGTCCCATGAACAACAAAGGTCTTCCTCCACCACCTCCAAGACCTGCAGCAAGTTCTTCTATGGTTCGTGCACCTCCACCTCGGGCTCTCAACATCAACACCAAGCCCGGGTCCATTGTTGCTCGTGCCAACTGTGTCAACGTCGCTCAAGCTGAACATGCACGTGGAGTTGTGTTGGGTACGCTTTCTATTAACTTAGTTTCTGCACGAGTGTTATTCGATACTGGTGCATCGCATTCTTTTGTTTCTCAAAGGTTCTCTCAGCAACAAGATCTTCCGCTTCAATCCTTATCCAAGGTTCTTAGGGTGCAATCATCGGGGACAACTATGAAGGCTTCTCAAATAAGCCATGGGAACCAAATTGAAATTGGAAACAAAAAATTTCCGGCATCCCTCATTGAGTTGGGCAATTCTGACATTGATGTTATCTTGGGCATGGATTGGTTGATAGCAAATGCAGCTGTGATTGATTGGGCTGAACGCTCGGTTTCCCTAAAAATTCCTGAAGGCCATATAGTCTACTCTCCAAGTCTGACTCCTGCAATTCAGCTTTTCTCTTTGGCGGCTCTGAATGATGATGCTATGGATGCTATTCAGAGTGTTCCGGTGGTCTGTGAGTTCCCAGAAGTTTTCCCTGAAGAGTTACCAGGTATGCCTCCTGACCGAGAGGTCGAGTTTGTGATTGATCTTGAACCTGGAACCGCTCCTATCTCCAAGCGGCCTTATAAAATGGGTCCTGCTGAGTTGGCTGAACTCAAACGTCAGCTTGATGAACAAGAGAAGTTGGGTTTCATTCATCATAGTACTTCTTCTTGGGGTAGCCCAACCATCTTTGTGAAGAAGCAAGACCACACTGATAGACTTTGTGTTGACTATCGGGCTCTCAATGCTAAAACCATCAAGAATAAATATCCCCTTCCGCGGATTAGTGATCTCTTCGATCAGCTAGCTGGAGCTGTGGTATTCTCTAAGCTTGACATGAGAAGTGGTTATCATCAAATCAAGATTCATAAGGAATATGTTCCCAAAATAGCTTTCACCACCCGCTATGGCATGTATGAGTACACGGTCATGTCTTTCGGTCTCACCAATGCACCTGCCACCTTCTCAAGGCTTATGAACTCGGTTTTCATGGAGTATCTTTATAAGTTCGTTATGGTCTATCTGGATGACATTCTAGTCTATTCTAAGTCAAAGGAAGAACATGAAGAACACCTTCGGTGTGTCCTAAACAAGCTTCGTGAGAACCGCCTGTATGCAAAGTTCTCCAAGTGTGAGTTCTGGCTGCCTGAAGTCACCTATCTTGGTCACGTCATCTCTGTCAAGGGCATTGCCGTCAACCCAGAAACTGTTCGAACAATTATTGAGTGGCTTCCACCCAAAAATGTCAAAGAAGTCCGAAGTTTCCTTGGTTTGGCTAATTATTGTCGTCGCTTCGTTCAGAATTTCTCGAAGATCGCGAAGCCTCTTACCTATCTCCTCAAGAAAGGCAAGAAATACTTTTGGTCTCCTGCATGTCAAGCAAGCTTTGAAACACTCAAAGAGAAGCTCACTTCCACACCAGTCTTGATTCCTCCAGATACATCAAAGCCTTTCCAAATATTCTGTGATGCCTCCTTGCAAGGATTGGGTGTGGTCCTTATGGAAGAAAAACAAGTTGTTGCTTATGCCTCTCGACAGTTGAAGACGCATGAGATCAACTATCCTACACATGACCTCGAACTCGCAGCAGTTGTCTTTGCTTTGAAAGTATGGAGGCACTACTTGCTTGGCAACCGTTGTGAGATCTTTTCTGATCACAAGAGTCTGAAGTATATATTCACACAACCTGATCTCAACCTTCGTCAGAGGAGGTGGATTGAAGCAATTAATGATTTCGATCTGACCATCAACTACACTCCTGGCAAAGCTAATGTGATGGCCAATGCTCTCAGCCGAAAATCTTATGTCAACAACCTCATGGTGGAAGAACAACAGCCTCTCTTGTGCGAGGAATTCCGCCAGCTCAACCTTGAAATTGTGGATCAAGGGTATCTTCTGAATCTTCTGGCAACCCCTCTCTTGGAAGAAAAAGTTTGCTCCATTCAACTTGGTGATCCTTACACTAAAAACATCATCTCTAAGATTGAGCTTCCGAAGTATGAACCTTTCCACCTTGACGACCAAGGCACTCTATTCTTTAAGCACCGGATGTTCGTTCCGAAGTATCTGGGTTTGAGAGAGAAAGTTCTTAAAGAAGCTCATGATTCTATTCTTTCTATCCACCCTGGCAGCACTAAGATGTACATGGACTTGAAAACACGGTATTGGTGGCCTGGATTCAAATGATATTGTGCCAAGTATGTCTCGGAGTGTGATGTCTGCCGTAGAGTTAAAGTTGTCCATCAGAAACCTTCCGGTCTTCTACAGCCATTGAAACCTCCGGAATGGAAATGGGAGAAAGTAGAGATGGACTTCATAACTAGGTTTCCAAGGTCACAGAAAGGCAACAATGCAATCTTTGTTGTCATCGACAGACTTTCTAAAGTGGCTCACTTCTTTCCCGTCAAGGAAACAATTTCTGCAATTCAGTTGGTTGAGCTCTATATCAACAGAATTGTCTCTCTGTATGGGGTTCCTCTTGAGATCATCTCAGACCGTGGAAGCATCTTCACTTCCAAGTTCTGGGGAAGTTTCCAAAATGCTTTGGGAACAAAGTTGAACTTTAGCACTGCCTACCACCCTCAGTCACAAGGACAAGTTGAAAGGGTCAATCAGATTCTGGAAGATATGCTCCGTGCTTGCGTCATCTCTTTCGGCATGAAATGGGAAGAATGCCTTCCTTATGCTGAGTTCTCTTACAACAACAGCTTCCAGAAGAGTCTAAAGATGGCACCATTTGAGGTTCTCTATGGACGCAAGTGCAGAACTCCGATTGGTTGGTCGGGCGCAGGTGAAAGAACATTATTTGGCCCCGACATTGTAACTCAAGTGGAGGAGAAGGTTCACATCATTCTCGAAAACCTGAAGGTTGCTCAAAGTCGCCAGAAGAGCAACTATGACAGAAAGCACACGGACATGGAGTATGTCCCTGGTGATCTCGTTTACCTTCGTGTCACTCCCATGAGAGGCACGCACCGGTTTGGTATCAAAGGAAAGCTGGCTCCTAGATACATCGGTCCTTTCAAAGTTAGTGGAAGAAGAGGAGAAGTCGCTTATGCTCTTGAGCTCCCTGAAAAACTCAAGATCCATGATGTTTTCCATATCTCTCAACTCAAGAAGTGCTTCAAAGATCTCGGCAGGACCGTGGACCATGAGCTCATCAATCTCCAAGAAGACATGTCTTATCAAGAACACCCCACAAAAATCCTAGAAGTCGCACAAAGAGAGACTCGCAACAAGGCTATCAAGTTCTGCAAGGTGCAGTGGTCGCACCATTCCGTTGATGAAGCCACTTGGGAACGCGAGGATGAGCTCCGTGCCAAGTATCCTACCCTCTTCGTGTCTTCTTCTTCTTCCTAGAATCTCGGGGCGAGATTCCTGTTTAGTGGGGGAGAGTTGTAGCATCCCATCTGTCTAACATTTGTAATGCTACATGGTCTAATAATAAAATGCTACTTCCTACATATAATTGTTGCATCATAATTATATCATGCTCATGTCTTCATGCCACTTTGCATTTGAGCATCATGTTAAATCTTGGCTTTTATATTCATCATTGCATTTGGTTCTTACTAAATCCTATTTGGCTTTTGATATATGTTAAATGCCTAAGTTGAGTTGAGGGCATATCTTTTACTTCCCCTCCCATCTACTAACTTGCCATACACCTCTCCTTTGATATCGTCTATTTTCCACCATATACATGTATGTGGCCTTTTGTTGTTAGTATTTTAAAACCAAGCCACATATATGTGTATGGATCCAAATCTACCTATCTCATACACTCATACATATGTGATATGTTTCACCATCTCAATACTTCATGCATGCATGGATGCAATCTTGCATGTCTCTTGCAAATAAAACCCTCCACCTTCCCTTTTACCTCAATCTTTTATTTTGGGTGTAGTGTCCATTCTACCTTGCCTTTCCATCTCCTTCTATTCAATTCTAGTGCTTGCCTTTCTCAAATATTCATATGTGCATGTGGCCTACATTTTATTCAAATCTAGTGCTACATGCAATATTAGCCCCTAATCACATGTGATATCAATGCCACTAGTGACCTCTCTTTTATTCAAATTCTTTTGCACTTGTTTGTTTGCTCAAATTTTTGATCAAATCCTATATCTACACCCCATCTACCAAGATTTCCTAGCTAATCTAGCTATCTAAATAAAGACTCCATCTCTAATAGTTATTTATTTTTGTCTCTTGATCTATGCCTAAATCTTTGACACTAAACCCGTCTAAAGTTTTGTCTAAAACTAGTCCCATCTAGTCTAGTTTAGACTATATAAAAACTTCAATCCTCTTCTTATTTCTACTTTTAATTTTGTGAATTTGGATCACTTCATGACTTAATCAACCTAGCTAATTCCTCTGCTTCTCTGCCTAAACTGAGCCTCACCTGGTAATCCAATGCAGCAGCAGAACCCAGCCACCTGGAGTGTCTGCATCTCCCCTTCCTGGTTCGACCTAGCCCGTAGCACAGCTACCCGCACTCCTATTTTTCTTCCCCCTCCCGAGCACGTGATCGTGCGTGACCTCTCTTGCTCCCGGGGCATAAAGCAGCGTAGCAGGGGGCACCTCTGCCTCACCCTCCCACCTACCGCCAGGTCGAGATCTTGACTCCTCCTTCTTCTCCCCCGTGCCACAACGCCATGGCATGGCCAAAACCCTAACCTGCCATCTACCCCGCCGAAGGAGCACCTCGCCGTCGTGCCTCGACACCAGGAGCGGTGCAAGAACCACGGCCTCCCCGTCGATCTACGCATCTCCGAGCCTACTCGCTGCACCTTTAGGTCGCTGGTGAGGTCCTCCTTCCTGCTGACATGGTCGTTTTCCCTCCCTCGCCTTGCACCGCCGCCTACCTCGCCGCCGTGCGCGCTCACCGCCGCCGCGCACGCCGGTGTCTTTACAAAGCCGATGTTCCGGTCAATCGTGTCGTCGTCTCGGTCGACCATGTGAAAAACCGAGACTGTCTACGCATATCCCCAGTCTCCCTCTTCAAATCAAGTGGCTACACGCCTCTTTTGGCGATCTGCGCTCGTCGTAGTCGTCTCCGGAAGTCGGCACAGTTCTTGTCGAGATCTGTCGCCGGTCGACAGTTAACGTGCGCCTGTGTTCGTTGCAAGCTCACAATCTGCACAGTCCTCCTCCGAAAAACTCGCTTAAATGAAAGTTGTACATCTTGCTACCATCTTCAACTTTGCTTTTTGTTCCATCTCAAAATTCCCAGTGGGATCGTCAGAATCTTCCTCCAAAGTTTGGACCAGCTAGCTCATTTTGCGACGCGATTTTCAGTTCGTCAGCCTCTGTCACGTGTTTTTCTCCTCTGTTCTTCTCCTTGCCCCGTCCGTTGCAGACCTTCGTTGGCGAAGCTCCAAACACCAAAGTTGTAGACCAACCTTCCCTCTACATATTTGCTTTTTGCGTCATCGCGAGTTCTACAGCCAAACTCTCGTCATCTTCAATCAAAGTCGGGTGCAGCTACTGTTTTTCTCAGACCCTAAATTCAGTTTCGTCAGCCTCGCGGAAGGTTTTGCTCAAAAGCCCCTGTAGTTTTCCCGCCTCCACCCACAGTCCCTCGGATCCGCCACGTGTCCGACACCGGCTGGCGTGCCCGCGCAGTGGCCCCACGTTACGTTGGCCCACTAGTCAGCCTCTGTGGCTGGGATTCCCCGTGGTGAGAAAAGGCCGGACCAGCCCGCTGTGCCAGCTGGCGCTGACCCCGCGCGTCAGTGACTCGGGCTAGACCCATCTGAGTACAAAAAGTTTCTGTGAGCCTTTTCCAAATAAAAATAATTCCAGAAAATGCCAATATGTTTTTAATATCCAGAAATTAATAACTTTTTATTGACATTTCCAAATAATACAAATAATATATGTTTTTGAATCAGAAAAATGTGAGGTTTTCAAATATGCCATCCAAAATAATGTTTGACTAATTTAAATTTTCGAAATTGTTTAATTGCAATAAAAATGCCTTTCTTAATTAATTAATAACTTTAATTCTATAACTCTAAATTTGACAAATGATATGTCTAAATCGATCAGCGCAACGAGCCCGTTCTAACTACGCATTCCTTGATATGAATTGTAGCATGCATCATATAAATATTAAGTGGACAGCAAGTGTTATGGGAGCAAAACATGACTAAAAACTTAATGAAATGCTTTATTCTTATACCCCACACCTCCATGCCATGCTATGCTATGCCATGTAAATTGTGCATCATTCATCATGGCATGCTTGTTTGCTTGTCGCATTTGATTCATATGTTTGTGCACTATATTTATGTTGGCCCTTGTTTGTTTGGTTCTTCTTTCGAATAGACGCCGAGCAGGGGAATTACCAGGAATCCCAAGAGTATTACCTAGATCCATCCCTCGCTTCAACTGAGCTGCCAGGCAAGCACTACCACATGCTTGCATACATATAGTACTATTGCCTCTATCTTATTCTTGCATCATTGAGTCGTGAATGCATTAAATTGAATCTCAAGTACTGCATAGCCTTTACTTTAAACCCCACCGAGCTTGTTCCTCCATCCCATGAGCCCTTACTACAGGAGTTGTTTGAGCCATGCGAGTCGTAGAACAACATGCGTAGGGTATATGAGAGTCTGATGGATAACGAGGTACCTAAACAACTTGACCTGAGTAGTATGGGATAACTAATGAAAGAGGCACCGGTGGGCAATATCTGTTATTTGGTTTTTCATGCTCACATGTGTCCCGTAGGACCCCGAGTACTTGATACCTGTTCCTTGAATATTCGCACTATCCACATACGGGAGACTCTATGAATCCCCCTTTGCCAGATCTCGATTTGTACTTTATTTCTCTGGGCCACAAAGTAGTTTGGGGCTTTATTACTATCATGTACTTATGCCATGCTTTACCGCTTTATTTACGATTGTGCGTGGAGCACCTGTACTATTTAGGGATCGCGGCATGATTTCGCGGTATCGATAAGCCCAGTCACATTTTCGGGTTCCCAGTCGTTTACAACCGTTCTCGCAAACCCTGGGTCCATCTCGGAGCCAGCCAACTTCGTTGCGGGTAGCTTATTGGGGTGGCCCCTGAAATATTTTATGAATCCTATGATTGCTTTGTCGTGAAAGCCTCGTTGGGTTTCGTTTTGGTTTTTCCGAGGTCGATCGTGTGTGTGTTGCTATTTGTGCACCCATGCAGGGTAAATCTTTCTAAAAGCCGTGTCCGAGGTTATGGACGACTTGGATCACAGTTTCTCGATCATAGTCAAGCATACCTAAAGTACCGTCCTTAATTTGGCTAAATATCTGACTAGTAAATAGTGCAATATTCATGGACTAAGTAATAAAACTGCCAACGGATGGGTTGTTCGTCCGCTTTCTCGTTGATAAGCAAGAAGGAAGATGAATCTGTTACTTTATACTATTATAATTGTGGTTTCTAATTAACGGACATCCGTCTATCATTGGTTAGGCGGATGGTTAGCGAGTATCTATAGACTTGTTAGTTATTATCTTTTGCTGCAATTGCGTCACCCCAGGTTATGTCCCATTTAGAGGCATAAAGACTTGCTGAGTACCCCTAGGGTCTCACACGATAAATTGTTTGATTCAGATGAACAGGTGTATTCGCAAGATGGATACTGGGTGGAGGAGACAGATGATGTTGGCAACAATCACTCGGTGTAGAGATTCCGGAGATGGGGATCCGTGAGATCCGTGGGCGGGATGTGCTTATTTATGTGGCATATTATGCTGATTTGCTTCTTATCCGTACTTGAATCTTGTTTCCCGCTTCCGCTTGATACTCTGTTGATTGATGTATGAGGAGCTATCCTACACTATTATAACTATCTAGGATATTTGGATCTTGCCGTATGGCGTTGCAATATTTCTATTTCTTTTAGATGGTATGGCTCTGAGAACTGTTGTAAGGTAGCTTGCATACATACTCACTTGTGTATGTATTTGATCTCTTCGCCTGTTGCCTACGCCGCTCGCTCTTGTCCTAATGTTCTTGGAAGTGGTTAGGGCGGCCGACAGGCCTACACGTGGGTAGCCCTAGGCCTCCGCTGTACTTCTTTAACCATTTTTGGTTCATCCAGGCTTGAACTTAGAGCGTAGGGTCCGAGGTTGTTACAATTGTCTTCGAAGAAAAGAATCCAAACAGAACAGAAAAAGAAATCACGGATTTGGAAGTAACCTGTCACGTAACGACCAACTATACGGGTGCGGCCCTTATAGGTCCAGCCGTATAGTTGGTTCTGGACAGATATTTCCAAATATCTCGAGTCCAGGTCGATTAAATCACGACTCGGAACCGACAATAATGTTTTTTTAGATGAATAAAAGAAAGATCGAATGAAAAAGTGTCTAAGAGTTTAACGACCAACTATACGGCTAGAATTTTTGTTCTGGCCGTAGTATAGTTTCAAACACCGAAAATGAAAAGTGCCTGGGAGTTTAACGACCAACTATATAGCTGAAATTTTTGCTCTGTTCGTATAGTTGCGACCATATAGATATCGGCACCAAAAAGCAAAACTATCCGAGAGTTCAACGACCAACTATACGGCTGGAATTTTTGCTCTGGTCGTATAGTTGCGACCGTATAGGCTCAGATATCGAAAATAATTTCACGAAGATGATACAGAGAGTTTAACGACCAACTATACGGCGGGAGCTCCCACTCCGGTCGTATAGCTCCACCTGTATAGTTGGTAAAACCCAACTAAAACTTCACAAAAACACAAGGAATTCGAAAATAGAAATTTCAATAGTAAAAATTGTGAAAATAAATTGCTTATTTGGGTATGAACACTTACCTTGCACTTACCACTTGCTTAATCGGGGATGAAAAGTTCCTCCCACAACAAGGACTCCTTCTCTCTTGGAGGAATTGACTTTAGTTCATCAAATAATTCTCGTAAACGAAAATCACCAGGACTAAAGTTCCTCTCAATATGATTAGCGTCTTCCTGGGCAAGCATGGACACTGCATCTAACATCTTTATTTCTTGCCTCTGCATAATCTTTCAACTCAAATTCTTGAAGTGAAAGAATCCAACGGATCAGACTTGGCTTATGTTCTTTCCTCTCAAGGAGTTCTTTTAAGCCATCATGATCCGTATGAACTCTTACCTTTGCGTCAACTATATAAGAACAAAATTTATCACAAGAGAAAAATACAGCAAAAAGTTCCTTTTATTCCTTAGGATAATTCTTTTAAGCACCATTGAGAGTTCTACTAGCATGATGTATAATATTAAATCTACGACCAATATGTTATCCAAGAGTTACTCCTACAACATCATCGCTAGCTTTAGATATTAAGTCAAGGGTCGTATCCCAGATAGGTGGTTTAATGATTGGAGCACGAGTGAAAGCATTTTTTTAGTTTATCAAAGGCTTCAAGACACTTATCATCAAAATTAAATCGCATTCCCTTTTTCAAGAGGTTAGTCAAAGGTTTAGATATTCCAGAGAAATTTCTAATGAACCTTATGTAAAAACCCACATGACCAAGAAAACTTCTTATACCTTTAATATCCCTAGGTAGTGGCATTCTCTCTATTGCTTCAACCTTAGCTCTATCCACTTCAATTCCCTTACCTGATACTTTGTGTCGGAGGACTATACCTTCTTTGACCATAAAATGGCACTTCTCCCAGTTTAGAACAAGATTAGTTTCTTCACAACGCCGCAAAACTTTCTTGAGATTATCCAAGCAACTAGTAAATGAAGTTCCATAGACAGAAAAATCATCCATAAATACTTCCATTATAAGTTCTATAAAATCAGCAAAAATGGCAGTCATACATCTTTGAAAAGTAGCTGGAGCATTACATAGACCAAATGGCATACGTCGGTAGGCATGTAAACCGTAAGGACTTATGAAAGTTGTTTTAAGTTGGTCATCCGGATGAATAGCTATTTGAGAGAAACTAGAATATCCATCCAAGTAACAAAAATGAGTATGTTTGCTAACCTTTCTAAAGTTTGATCTATGGACGGTAACGGATAGTTATCTTTCCTAGTTTCTTTATTTAATTTCCTGAAATCTATGCACATCATGTGCCCAACAATAGTTATCGTAGGTATTAGTTCATTGTTTTTATTAGGAACAACAGTAAAACCACTCTTCTTAGGGACACAATGAACAGGACTTACCCAATCACTCTCTTTAATAGGATAAATTATACCTCCGTCCAGTAGGCGTAAAATTTCTTTTCTTACCACTTCTTTCATTTCAGGCTTTAATCTTCTATCAAATTTCGCAACTGGTTTTGCACCTTCTTCCATGAATATTCGATGGATGGCTGTCATGGCACTAATGCCCTTCAAGTCATCCATTGAGTACCCAAAGGCTTGGCGATGCTCCTTAAGTATCCTCATGAGTTCTTCTTCTTCTCCTGAAAGTTTAGCACTAATAATAATAGGGAATTTATTGGTATCATCTAAAAACCTATATTTTAGATTATCTGGTAGAGTCTTCAATTCTGGGGGTGGTAATTCCTCGTCCCCTCTCTTTTCTGGCTCTTCAAAAGCCACATCAGTTGGAGGTCCCAAAATAAGAAGTGAATCGAATTCATCTTCTAGTTCTTCTAGGGACTTGTCCTCCATAATTATTTCTTCATAATTTGGATATTCATTTGTTTCTTCTTCTTGATTACCAAAGAAAAGAGCTGACATTTCCTCAATGGTTCTCTCTTCCTCTTCTTCTTGTACTTGTGGAGGCTTGTCTTTAAATTTGGAAAAATGGAATTTATTTTCCGTTCCCCCAAGCTTAAGAGTCACAATCTCCTTCTTGAAACTAACATAGGCACCTATATCACCCAAAAAGGTTCTTCCAAATATAATAGGGCAAAAAGTGTTAGCTGGCATATCAACAACTAGAAAATCGATAGGAAAGTTTTTGTTGCCAATTGTGACAGTTGCATTGTCAACTACTCCCATTGGAATTCTAAGATTTTTATTGGCTAACATAATTGTTATATCAGTATTCTCAATCGTAGACGGTTCTATTTCCTCTTTTATTTCTAGGTAGAAATCATAAGATATAACATTAACTTCTATGCTAAGATCACATAAACCTTAATGAGAGGTTTCTTTAAATATGCAGGGAAGAATAGGCTTACCCGCATCTTTTACCTTTGTTTTACCTTCAACCAATATGGAAGTCTCTACATCAAGTTCAACTATGTTACAGTGTGAGTACATAGCCATAATTTCTTCCTTCGTTACCTCTTCATCTTTGTTTTCCTTTAGATGTTCCACAACCTCTAGCACGCTTTCCTCTTCCCTCTTTTCATGTATAGCTTTGACATGTTCATATTCAAAAATATGCTTTTGTGTAGTGTTAGGGAATGGTGAAGGGGATCCGCAGCAAAAAATGAAAATTTTCCTACGTTGGAACCCCAAAAACTGCCTAGGATCTATCTATGTAGTAATGCGGTAACAGCCGATGCGTAGAGAATACATACCCTTGTAGACCGTACGCGGTTCACGTTCCGAGAGGAACGTGGTTGATGTAGTCGTACTCGTAGCCGACCTCAAGGTCGCGAAGCTCCTCACAGGTCACCCCTTGCTCCTTCTTCATCGTGCAGATGCTCCGGATCATGACATTTAAGCGCCCCAAGTGTTTCGCCTCGTGTCTTCGTACACATCCGGTGCACGATGAGACCTTCGGCTCCTCGATCCCGCCAGGAGTGCGGAAGTTGATATCCAGCTAGGAATCCCTGCAGCGCAACAGCGTACTGCAGGAGTGCCTTGTTCGCACAGCCCATACTTGGGGCCATGGTCACAAGGGCTAGAGAGAGAGGGAAGGAGGAAGTCAACCAAAGGACTTCTCCAAATATTGGTGTGTCTTTTAATCCACCCATGGGCACCCATTTATATAGGGGGAGGGGGTGTGCCCTCCCCTTTGGGTTTCCCAGGTGGGACTATTCAAGGGAGAGGGGGGAGGCACATGGGCCCTTAGGGTACCATGGGCCGGCTAGCCAGGGGTGGGCCACACCCCGCGCACAGCCCTAGGCTGGTTGGGTGGGCCCCCTTGAGGCGCCTAGGCCTTGGCCCTTTGGCCCTTGGCCCTTCCCTCCTTCAGTTTTCCCTCATGGGCCATTTTTCCCTAGGAAGTTTGGCCCATTAGTGGAATACCCCTTCAAATTAGATTTTAATATTATATTTAATATTAATTACATTAATTAATATGTAAATACATATCACAAAATCCTTCTTGAACCGAAACACCTTTCGGTTCCCTTTCGATTTCCTCCGAATGACTTTGGATCTTTCCCGGAATGATTCCGGTCCTTTATTCTTTCTCCGAACAACTTCGGATCTCTCTGCAGAACAATTCCAGCTTTCTCTTTCTCTACTGTGATTCCGTCTTACGAATGATCGCTCTCATCGTACCCTTAAGTGTATCCTCTCACAGCTCGGGAATGCTCTAGATAGATCTGTATCAATGATCAATAGAGGGACCAGGGATATCCATGTGACCCCTATGCATTCCTGATGACAATGTCGTTTGAACTGCTAAATGTAGCATCCAATTCCTTTTGTTTCTTGATACGACTTTTCTGAGATCCGATCATTGGTATCACATACCTTGTTCAATCTCGTTCACAACAAGTTATGTTTTCTTGTTACCGTGATATTACATCCCCGTGACCGAGTCACATGTTGCAACATTTATGGATGTAATCTCACCAAGCCGGCCGTATGTATATTTACGCGTCATGTGGGTTAACAAATCCCGGTCTTGCAGTCACATGTCATCTACTGTTCCTTTGGAATACCCAACGTACACCTTTATGGCCATCGTATTACCAGATGACGGTCGATGCAGTCAAAGCAGCCTCGGGAAACAGTGAGTAATATGAGCTCATGGTCTAAGGAAAAGGAGTCTAGGTATAGCTATTGCAACAATGAACTTATATGACTTGATCGTGTTGCAATCCTTCAAGGAATGTCCATCACATCATTCTCCAATGATATGACCCCGTGATGACCCACTATCGTCGGATTGAAGACAAGTACGCCATGAGGGGGTCCTCGAGGCGTGTGGGAGAGAGGGGTGTGAGACGTACGGTGTTCCGGGACGGTGAGCACACAAGTTTACCCAGGTTCGAATCCGCCGGCTTTGGACGGACCCTACTCCTGCTAGCAATCCAGTAATATGGCAGAGCCGGAATATGGGTTACAAAGGTTTCGCATCTGCGAGTTGAGGGTCTAAAGTATTGGGTGTTATCTGGTGCCCTAAAGGCTCTCCCTAGGATGGCTTATATAGATATCCGGCCTAGGGTTTACAGGAGAGACCAATCCGGCTACGACTGAGAGTTTGTTACAGAGTACATCTTGAACTACAAGTAACACTATGGGCCTAAGTCGGTAAGTCTTCTGGGCCTTCCCGTAGTCAGATTGGACTCCGTCTTCTCTCCCTAACTGGGCCGCCCGTGAAGCAAAGCTCTAACCCGAAGTGGGCCACCTGGTCAGTGAGGAGCTCTGAGGATACCCGGAAAGTATATCCCCAACAGTAGCCCCCGGAGGCCTCCAAGATCCAAAGTCGGATTTTATCATCGTCTAGCTTGATCTTCGGCTTGCAGAATCTAGAAGGGTTCCTAAAACTTTACAACAAAAAATACGATCCGGGTCTTAAAAGTAAGTCCGGCCTTTCAATTAGTTACTCGGATTTTCCAGCTCGCTTTTAAACTAAGCCGGAACTTGGTCTCTAACGCCATCTAACACAAGCATGGTCAAGTCACATCATCTGACAGCCGTTCCGTCAGCACGACCGTTGGTGGGTCCGTGTTTTGCGGAACCGAGGCGCCGTTTCAATGCGTGCGTGGAGATCGAGGCGACGCAATCATCGCGCGGGCCCTTCCCGGTTCTTTCCACGACGCGTGGCAATTACACGGTAGCGTTTGCACGAATTTTGGCGCAGGTAGGTGGATATAAGGGGTTTAGATTCCTTCTTCTCCTCTCCAGCAGTCCTTCGCCGTTCCTTTCTTCCCAATCCTCTAGCGTGCCCAGAGCCTTTTCGTCCTCTTCCCACAGAGCTCCTAGCGCCGCCACTTTAAGGTCACATTTTCCACTGGAGAGAAAATGGCTTCATCCTCTTCTTCCTCTCTGGTGGCGGCGGCGGCGTCGGCGGCGGCGGCGGAAGCAGCTGTGGAGAAAGAGAGCTTCCGGGGAATCTGGATCCCCTGCGCCCTCCACGACGACGGCCTCAAAAACATGGAGAAGGAGGGGCTTCTCGCCACCGGCAACTAGCAGAGCGGTTCCGGCGAAACCGTCCCCAATCCGTGCGAGGGCAAGCGTGTCCACTTCGGCACCCATCTGGACCGAGGTTTGTCCTTTCCTCCCTCGGAGTTCTTCTCCGAGGTGATTGACCACTATGGAGTTCAACTCCATAATCTTCCTCCCAATTCTCTTCTAGAGATGAGCGCATATGCTGCACTTTGCGAGGGCTTTCTCGTCATTAGGCCGAGTTTGCTTCTCTTCCGGTACTATTTCCATGTCCGGAGAAATTCCATTACTACCGGTGTTCCTTACATCACCGGTACCATTAGTTTTTCTGTTAGACGAGACCAGGTATATCCCAAAATTTCTGCCAGTGACTCGGTCAAACAATGGCCAGCCACTTTTTTCTACCATAGGGATATTCCGGCTCCTAGCAAAGCTACTGCTTTGCCGGCTTTTGTCGACGGAGCTGCCACGGCCCAGCCTTCCTGGGACGAGGCTGCTCCGGCTCTCACCGATGGTCTGATCCTCGCTAAGAGGCGAATCGAATATCTTATCAAGCACAAGGGTCTGAAAGGATCCAACTTGGTCCAATGCTGGGTCTCACGTCGGATCCAGCCACTTCAGTACCACGGGGATAGACTGATGCACTCCATCACGTCTTCCAAAAAAGACTCTCTCCGCATCAGCCCCAAAGCCTACACCGTCCAAGGTTACATAAGCCAGATCAAGTGGCTGATCAAGGAGTGGATCGAGAGGAAAATTCCGGAGATTTCTCTGGATATGCACACGGCGGAAAACCCCGTGGTAGCGGTAAGCTTCCATCAGTACACCTTTTACGTGTTTCAATCTTTAAGTTATATACTGCAATGCTGATATGTTTTCTTGTTTTCAGCTTGCTGATCTCCCCGAGTCGGAGCTTGCTCCACTCGAAGGATATCCTCCTGAGTTTTCTCAGGAGACTGAAGTGGTTCCATTGTCGAACCTTGCGCTCAAGAAGCGCAAAGCTCCGACAGTGGCTGTTGGGACAAAGGAAGTGCCCGTTGTGAAGAGGTAACCTTCATTCACCATTTCCGCGTTTGTACCTTTCTCGAATTTCTTTCTGAGATGTAATGTTTCCGACTTTACTACATTCTCAGAGCAAAGCCTCTCATCAAGGGTGAGGGGAAAGGGATTCCTGCGAAGCCCCTGTGACAGACGAAGCTTACCAGAGCTTCCCCTGCCACGGCTCCTCCGACTCCTGCCCCTCAACCTTCTGTAACACCGGCAATTACTCCTTCTCCGGTTGTGGCAGAAGATCCGGCTCCTTCAACGGCACCTGTGATCCTTGGATCGCATACTGACGTCACCGTAGGTGCGTCAGCTCAAGATAAGGGTGAACCCTCTTCGGGTAATGATCCCTCAGCTGAAGTCTTCGCCGACAACCTCCTCAGCAACCCCGGACTTGCCAAATTCGGCTTATCCCGGAAATCTGCAGAGGAGATCCAGCAGCTAGCCAGGCAAGTCCTGGACAAAAGCCATCTATCCCCCGAAGAGGAAGTGCAAGAAGCAGAGGATGTCAAGTTCTCTGACCTTCTCACTCAAGTCCGCCTTCACCACGAGAGGATCAGGACTGGCGAGCTTCCAACAGCCCCAGTAATTCCTCTTACTCTCGCCGAAAAGGTGGCAGCTGAGGTGAACGCGGGGTTAGACAAACTCACCCGCGAGCAATATGTAAGTCGGAATTCCAACTCTTGTTTTTTACATTATGTTATATCATATCCTCTAGCCCCCAAGCATGAAGCAGAATATAGAAATCCGGGTTTATGCTTTCATTAGGATGCCAAAGAATGAACTAGTGTAGCCCCAAGGCTCGTGCTGATATTTAGCAAAAATATTAGCCCAAGTCTTAAGTAGCTTTCTGACTTTGGGTATTCTGACTTATAGAAAGTATGTTCCTATAACCAGGAATTGTTAACAAATGTCTGTGATAAGCGGAGAGAGATCAAAGCTCTCCGGCTTAAAAATGCTGAGCTCAAGGTAGCCAAGGATGAAGCTGAAGGTAAACATTTCGAGATTCAAACCTTGTTTTTTTGCTTTTTTCAATGTCAAATTTTCCTGAACTGTTGTTCTTTTTGACTTACAGCGTTGGTGAAACAATCCATCGCTATGATTGAAGAGGCCGAGAACCTCAAGACCCTGGTGGTGGAGAACAAGGGACTTCGCCAAGAGCTGGATAAGCTCAAGGCGGATCACGAAAGGAGCATAGCTCAAGTCCTTGAGTCCTCCTCCATGGCCACTGAAGAGCGCGATCTCAAGATTGCCGCTCAAGATAAAGTTATCTCGGACCTCAAGAATGAGCTTGGCAGAGAGAAAGATCTCTCCGAAGCGCTCCGGGCTGAACTCCAGAGTCTCCGGGAGGAGAAGACCAAGATTGACGATGTCATTCTTGGTATGTTTCATCTGTCTGATTTATCATTTCTTCGACTTTCATCAATGTCGGATTTTCATTGACTTGTTTTGTGTAAAGGTCCTCTGAACTTGACGGACTCCTCCTCGTCTGAGTCCCGCACTCACCGGCTTACCCAAGTCGGTGATATTCTTCATGACTACCGCCAGTCCCTTGAGGAAATTGGTGAGTCTCTCAGGATTCCGGACATGCCAAGCATGTCGGACTTCCAGGTGCGGGAGAAGGCCAAGGAGATGTTGCAGCTCGTTCGGGACTGGAATATGTCCTACGCGCGGACTGCTGCGCAGAACGCTCTCACCATGGTCATGAGCCACCATGGAAACATGGAGATATGGCAAGTGACCAGAGGGTACTGCAAAGTAGACGAAGATGGCCAGGAGCAGGACCTTCAAGCCATCATGCACTCCTGCGCCGGATATGGGTGCCACGTAGCTGACCTGACCAGCTACGAGGTGCCCTTATTCACCTGCGTGGATACTCCGCCACCTCCTCCAGAAGACGCCGAAGAAGTTTCCGACGATGAACGGACCACCTCGGATCCGGACATCTCGGCACGATATCAAGGCGGAGTACCAGCGATCCGACAGTTCCTTCATCTCCTCCTGCATCATAGATCAGAAAACTATGTATTATTCTGGAAAAACATGATGCGTTTTGTAAATATTAAGTACTACGACTTTTGCTAGTGCTAAGTTTTTTATCTATTCAGCACTTTTGTCTTAGACTATTTGCGTGCCTGAAATGTTTTCATAAGCACTTAGAATTTTCCGTCTCTACTTATCGTTTATCTGGCTTTCCGCCTCGTCCCTTTCGTGAGTAGGCTAAACCTTCAGCCGGAAACTTTGCCGAGCAATGGAGCTCGATTGCTAAACCAGTTTAAACTCGGAAACAAAATCGGCTTCCAGTACCAACAATTCACTACTCGGAAGATACCCGCATCCAGCAATCAGACAAATAACCCAAGTAAAGACTAGAATTTTTTTAGAGCTATACCCGAAGGTAGCAGTTTTAGAATCGGAAATCTAAACCAGAACGAACATGAGCATAAAGTACTTTCAAGCATTCTGGGATTTTCGATTATGACATGATCATTAGGAAATAAGATGGTAAAAAGCTTCTCAGAAAAACTTTGAGGTAACCAAAACTTTTATTTCTCACAGAACATGTACATATGTATGATTACAAAGAAGGATAAACTAAGAATAAAAGGGACGTAGCTGAGCAATATTCCATGGTCTGTCTAATTCATTCGGATTTGTACTGCCTCCAACTCTCTTTCTCTTCTCAGTAGCAGGTCTTTCTTTGACTGGCCTCATGTCAGTTAAGTAGTACGACCCATTGTGCAATACTCGACTAACTAAAAAGGGCCCTTCCCATATTGGGGAAAGTTTGTGCTTTCTTTGTTGCACAAGCCGGAGAACCAAATCACCTTTATTGAAAGATCTAGCTCGGACTCTCTAGCTATGATACTTGCGTAACTTCTGCTGATAGGCTGTAGATCTCATTTCAGCAACGACGCGAACTTCTTCGACTAAGTCGAGATCATTTTGTCGAGAAATCTCGGCATCCTCTGCGATATACGCGGCCACTCTAGGAGAAGTATGAATTAAATCACTAGGAAGAACTGCTTCTGCGCCATAGACCAAGAAGAAAGGTGTATATCCTGTTGACCTGTTCGGAGTTGTTAGCAAACTCCAAATTACAGAGGGTAGTTCCTCTGCCCAAGCCCCCGCACCACGTCTCAGTGGTGCTTCGAGTCTTGGTTTCAAGCCTTGTAGAATTAAACCATTTGCTCTTTCGACTTGTCCGTTAGCCTGTGGATGTGCGACTGACGCAATGTCGCGCCGGATATTTTGCTCGTCGCAGAATTCAGCCAACTCTCCCATGGAAAAATTACTCCCGTTGCCCGTGATAATGCTATGCGGATAACCATACCGGATTATAACATCCTCGACAAATCTTTTGGCTGTTGCTCCATCACAACTAGTGACAGGTTTAGCCTCGAACCATTTCGTGAATTTATCCACCATCACTAAGTGGTGAGTAAATCCACTTGGAGCTCGTTTAAAAGGTCCTACCATATCAAGCCCCCAGACCGCAAAAGGCCATGTTATAGGTATTGTTCGCAGCTGATCAGCCGGAACATGAGCTTGCTTCGCGTACTTTTGGCAGCCTTTGCATGTCTTGACTAATCGTTCGGCATCTGCCTGAGCTGTAAGCCAGAAAAAACCATGTCGAAAAGCTTTTGCCACTAAAGATTTGGCTGCAGCGTGGTGACCACACTCGCCTTCGTGGATTTCTCTTAAGATTTCCACTCCTTCTTCCGGAGATACACAGCGCTGAAAAACCCCAAAAACACTCTGTTTATGGAGCTCACCTTTAACAATAGTATAGGCTTTTGCTCATCGGATATTCTGCCGGCTTAGCACCTCGTCTTCGGGTAATTTGCCATCTACCAAGTAATCAAGGTAGGGTTGAGTCCAGCTAGGATTTACAGCCAGAACTGCTATTAAAGGTGAGTCGGATTTGGTCGGATATTCCTCATCTACTCCCTTTATCGAGGGAACTTTGAGGTGCTCTAAAAATGCGCCATCCGGAATCTCTTTCCGCGTAGAGCCTATTCGAGACAGTGCATCTGCTTCCTCATTTTCTGCTCGAGGGATGTGTTGAACTTCAAACCCCTCGAACCATTTAGATAGATCATCCACGACAGCTTTATATGCTTCCATGTGCTTATTTGCATTACAAATATCCGAGACTTGCTGAGCAACAAGATCCGAATCTCCGTAACACATCAAACGTCGGATGCCAATATCCTTAGCAATCCAGATTCCATGCAGCAGTGCTTCATACTCGGCAATGTTGTTTGTCACTGTGAAGTGGATCTACAACACGTATAAAAGTTTATCTCCTTGGGGTGATTTGAGCACCACGCCAGCCCCTGAGCCCCCTCAAGCCTTAGACCCATCGAAAAAGAGGGTCCAATATTCTGACTCAGGAAGGACCATGTTCTCCTTGGTCTCTGTCCAATCAGTGATAAAGTCAGCAAGGATCTGGGATTTGATTGTTGTCCGGGGTTTGTACTCAATATCGAAAGCTGCAAGCTCTATGCCCCATTTGGCGACGCGTCCTGTGGCATCGCTATTGTTGATTATATCTCTCATGGGAGCTTTTCTCACCACGGTAATTGGATGCTCCTAAAAATAGTGTCGTAACTTACGAGATGCTAGAAAAACACCGTAAGCCAACTTTTGATAGTGCGGATATCACTGTTTTGATTCTGTCAGGACCTCGCTGACAAAGTACGTCGAACGCTACACCAGGTGTTCCTGATTTTCTTCTGGTCTCTCCACTACCATAACGATACTAAACCTTATTTGTCACAGCAATGTAGAGCAACATCGGTTCCTGAGGTTCCGGCGCTGCAAGGATAGGAGAAGATGAGAGTACTTTCTTTAGGTCTTGTAGTGCAGCTTCAGTTTCGTCATTCCAGACAAAATCCTTGGTCTTCTTTAGGAGTTTGTATAATGGTGCGGCTCTTTGCCGGCTTACAAATCGACTGACTACAGCAATGGAACCAGTTAATGTTTGTACGTCCTTCAGGCGAGTTGGCCTGGAAATATTGAGAATAGCCTTGATCTTGTCGCGGTTCACCTCTATGCCTCTTTGAGACACGATGAAACCTAACAATTTTCTGGCTGGTATTCCAAAGAAGCATTTCTTTGGGTTAAGCATGATGTTGTATTTTCGTAGATTGGCGAACGTTTCCTCCAAGTCGGATATCAACGTTTCCTTCTTTTTGGACATGACCGCGATATCATCCACGTATGCATGTACATTGCGTCTGACTTGATCATGGAGGCAACACTGCATCGTGCGTTGGTACGTAGCTCCTGCGTTCTTCAGCCCAAAGGGCATCATAACAAAACAGAAGGTTTCGAAGGGGGTTATGAATGAAGTTTTGACTTTGTCAGATTCCTTCATCCGGATTTGGTGATAACCGGAATATGCGTCGAGAAATAGAGGAGTTCCGAGCCTGCCGTAGAATCGATAACTTGATCAATTCTAGGCAGAGCAAACGGATCTTTTGGACAGGCCTTGTTCAAGGCAGTATAATCAACACACATCCTTAAATAAGTGGTGTCCTTTTTAGGACCATTACAGGGTTGGCCGACCAATCAGTATGGATGACCTCTTCTATGAATCCGGCTAACTCGAGCCGCGCTAGTTCCTTAGCTATTGCCTTACACATTTCATCGCCAAACCGTTGTAAGGATTGTTCGATGGGTTTAGCATTCGGGTTTACATTTAAAGAGTGCTCGACAAGTTCCCTAGGTACTCCGGTCATGTCAGATGGCTGCCATGCGAAGATATCTTGATTTCCTTGGAGGAACTTGACGAGCACGCTTTCCTATGCGCTACTTAGGCCTACGCCTATCTAGGTCACCTTGGAGGGGTCATCATCCTTCAACGGCGTCGTCTTCGTCTCTTCTGATGCCTTGAACTCCGGATTTGGCTTTGTGACCTCCTTCTTCATTGCGGGCATCTCGGACGGATCTATGCTCTTCTTGATCTCCTGGTACTCCTGGCGTGCAGCACAGCTTCGGCAAAGGCGGCATTTCCATCTTCGCACTCTCGCGCCTTCTTCGGGTCTCCGCTAATGGTGATCACGCCGTTGGGACCTGGAATTTTCATCATATTGTAAATGTAACATGGACGAGCCTTAAAAGCCCAGTAAGCCGGACGTCCGAATATAGCATGGTATGCGCTCTTGAACGGGATCACTTCGAAGGAAAGTGCCTCTGTCCGATAATTCTTTGGAGTTCCAAAAGTAACATCCAAAGTGATCTCTCCCAGGGAATTAGCTTGTCTTCCTGGGACAACTCCATGAAAGATCACAGAGCTATGGTTCAGCTGTGTTTCCGAGATCTTCATCCGGCGTAGCGTTTCGACATAGAGAATATTGATGCTGCTACCACCGTCCATGAGGGTCTTGGACAAACCATAACCGTCAATAAGTGGATTGACGATTAAGGCGTATTTTCCTTGCCTGTGTAGTTTAGGCGGATGATCAGCGCGATCAAACGTGATTCCCACTTCCGACCAGTCCAGGTACCGAGGGACAGCCGGAACTGTTGCATTGAGCTCGTGGAGAACTGCTTTCTTGACCAAGCCAGCTTATCTCGGCAATGTTGTTTGTCGCTGTGAAGTGGATCTGCAACACGTATAAAAGTTTATCTCCTTGGGGTGATTTGAGCACCACGCCAGCCCCCGAGCCCCCTCGAGCCTTGGACCCGTCGAAAAAGAGGGTCCAATATTCCGACTCAGGGAGGACCATGTTCTCCTTGGTCTCTGTCCAATCAGCGATAAAGTCGGCAAGGATCTGGGATTTGATTGTTGTCCGGGGTTTGTACTCAATATCGAAAGCTGCAAGCTCTATACCCCATTTGGCGATGCGTCCTATGGCATCGCTATTGTTGATTATATCTCTCATGGGAGCTTTGCTCACCACGGTAATATGATGCTCCTGAAAATAGTGTCGTAACTTACGAGATGCTAGAAAAACACCGTAAGCCAACTTTTGATAGTGCGGATATCGTTGTTTTGATTCTGTCAGGACCTCACTGACAAAGTATGTCGGACGCTGCACCAGGTGCTCCTGATTTTCTTCTGGTCTCTCCACCACCATAACTATACTGACAACCCTATTTGTCACAGCAATGTAAAGCAACATCGGTTCCTGAGGTTCCGGCGCTGCCAAGATAGGAGCAGATGAGAGTACTTTCTTCAGGTCTTGTAATGCAGCTTCAGCTTCGTCAGTCCAGACAAAATCCTTAGTCTTCTTCAGGAGTTTGTATAATGGTGCGGCTCTTTCACCAAGCCAGCTTACAAATCGACTGACCGCAGCAATGCAACCAGTTAATCTTTGTACGTCCTTCAGGCGAGTTGGCCTGGAAATTCTGAGAATAGCCTTGATCTTGTCACGGTTCACCTCTATGCCTCGTTGAGACACGATAAAACCTAACAATTTTCCGACTGGTATTCCAAAGAAGCATTTCTTCGGGTTAAGCATGATGTTGTATTTTCGTAAATTGCCCAACGTCTTCTCTAAGTCGGAAATCAATGTTTCCTTCTTTTTGGACATGACCGCGATATCATCCACGTATGCATGTACATTGCGTCTGAGTTGATCATGGAGGCAACACTGCATCGTGCGCTGGTACGTAGCTCCTGCGTTCTTCAGCCCAAAGGGCATCGTAACATAACAGAAGGTTCCGAAAGGGGTTATGAATGAAGTTTTGATTTTGTCAGATTCCTTCATCCGGATTTGGTGATAACCGGAATATGCGTCGAGAAAACAGAGGAGTTCCGAGACTGCCGTAGAATCAATAACCTG
Source organism: Avena eriantha (assembly GCA_910589775.1). Taxonomy (NCBI): domain Eukaryota; kingdom Viridiplantae; phylum Streptophyta; class Magnoliopsida; order Poales; family Poaceae; genus Avena; species Avena eriantha. Next base: position 326,692,911 of record OU342743.1, read on the forward strand.
ATCAATTCTAGGCAGAGCGAACGGATCTTTGGGACAAGCCTTGTTCAAGGCAGTATAATCAACACACATCCTTAAATCAGTGGTGTCCTTTTTAGGGAACATTACAGGGTTGGCCGACCAATTAGTATGGATGACCTCTTCTATGAATCCGGCTAACTCGAGCCGCGCTAGTTCCTTAGCTATCACCTTACGCTTTTCATTACCAAACTGTCGTAAGGACTGTTTGACGGGTTTAGCGTTCGGGTTTACATTTAGAGAGTGCTCGGCAAGTTCCCTAGGTACTCCGGTCATGTCAGATGGCTGCCATGCGAAGATATCTTGATTTGCTCAGAGGAACTTGACGAGCGCGCTTTCCTATTAGCTACTTAGGCCTACGCCTATCTGGGTCACCTTGGAGGGGTCATCATCCTTCAACGGCGTCGTCTTCGTCTCTTCTGATGCCTTGAACTCCGGATTTGGCTTTGTCACCTCTTTCTTTGTTGCAGGCATCTCGGACGGATCTATGCTCTTCTTGATCTCCTAGTACTCCTGGGCGTGCAGCACGGCTTCGGCAAAGGCGGCATTTCCATCCTCGCACTCTCGCGCTTTCTTCAGGTCTCCCCTGATGGTGATCACGCCGTTGGGACCTGGAATTTTCATCATATTGTAAATGTAACACGGACGAGCCATAAAATCCCAGTAAGCCGGACGTCCAAATATAGCGTGGTATGCGCTCTTGAACGGGACAACTTCGAAGGAAAGTGCCTCCGTTCGATAATTTTTTGGTGTTCCAAAAGTAACATCCAAAGTGATCTCTCCCAGGGAATTAGCTTGTCTTCCTGGGACAACTCCGTGAAAAATCACAGAGCTATGGTTAAGCTGTGTTTCCGAGATCTTCATCCGGCGTAGCGTTTCTACATAGAGAATATTGATGTTGCTACCACCGTCCATGAGGGTCTTGGAGAAACCATAACCGTTAATAAGTGGATTGACGATTAAGGCGTATTTTCCCCGCCTGTGTAGCTTAGGCGGATGATCAGCGTGGCCAAACGGTATTGCCACTTCCGACCGGTCCAGATACTAAGGGACAGCCGGAACTGTTGCGTTGAGCTCGTGGAGAACTGCTTTCTTGACCTTTGCTAGTTGAGATCCGAGGAAGATGACGTAAGTGTCCTTCTTGGTAGGAAAAGTTTTCTTCCCTTCTGACTTGGGATTTGAAGCATCGGCTTCCTCCATGTCGGAATCTTCCTTGGTCTCCTTGTATTTTTCGGGATTTTTCTTTCCCTTCTTCCGCTTACCTTTGTAGCTCGCGGTATCATCTCTCTTGATGTCGTCATTAAAACGACATTCAGCGTTGGTGTGGGACGAGCCCCCATTGGCGTCCAAGTGATGCACACATGGGTTATTGGCGATGCCGGCCCAAGTGTAGGTTTTGCCTGGTTGTTGCTCTCCTCTACCTTGGACCCTTGATGTCCCACAGCCACACCCGCGGCCTCCGCCGCGCCCTCCTCGTCCTCCAAACCCGGAAACAGTAGTGACTACTGCCGTCTTCGTGTTGGGTTTTTCTTCCGAGGTGTTTTTGCGCTTCTGAGCCTGTTGCTTTGTCTTTGCTGACTAAGGTACAGCCAGGACGTTGAGTAATCCCTCTTCATCATCGTCAGCATCTGCATACTTGCTCACTGTTTCTATCATCTCTCCCAAATCAGTGACCTTATCACATTTCAGGCAGTGATGCAGTAGACCAACTGGGAGTCCTGCGATGAAAGCTTCAATCATAGTTTGCTCGTTTACTCCCTCACAGGAGTTCTTGGTGTCGATCCATCATCCGAGGTAATCCCGGCAAGTTTCTCCGGCTTTCTAGGTGCAACGCTGTAGGTCTCCGACTGAACAGGGCCTCCGATATGTGCCTTCGAAATTCTGAAAGAACGCACTTTGTAAGTCATACCAGTTATGGATGGTGTTTGCCGGAAGTTCATTGAGCCATGATCGTGTCGTCTTCCGCAGCATAAGTAGGAGATATCGGCTTGCGACCAGGCTGTTTCCGCCTTTAGCGATGCAGCAAGCTTGGAAGAAGTCCTGTAACCAAGTGTCTGGCCGAGAAATGCCGCCGTAGGCTTGAATATGTCTTGAGATAGCAAATCCTTCCGGGAATTTTGTAGCTCTGATGCGTGGTCCGAAGCACTTTGGGCCCACGTACACGTCATCGTTTTCGTAGCACTGAGCCTCTATGCTGGAGTTGATCTTGTGCCTTGCGTCGTTCGGGGATAGGGATCGTCCCGAATATTGGCTGTGGCTGCGGTGCCTTGGAGCCGGACTTCGGCTTCTGCCACCACCTCCTCCGCCATGTCGTCCTCCTTGACCTCCTTGGGGGCCGTTGTGATAACTGTGTTGTGGAGAGGGTGGTGCAGCTGGGTTGTTTCCGGCTGATCGCCGGCCTACGTCCGGAGCGTCATTATTCCGGTTCCGGGGAGGATCTTGACTATGACGAGCCCCCTGCCGGTTTGTGCCAGCGTGGTTTCCGTCGTTCCTTCGTCCATCATTCCCACCATGGTGAGGCTCAGCCGGACGGTTTTCATGTCTAGGAGGTGGCATTTTCTGACGATCCTCCTCCCGACGTTTCTCTTTATCTTCTCCTTTTTAGGGAGGATTCCTCGGAATCAGTGCAGCGATCGCGTCTTTCTCGGCTGCTGGAGCAACGTTGCTCTAGTTATGTGTAGTTCTGCGGTGCTGTCCTGACGATCCGGTTCTTGAATAATTGTCTTCCCTGCATTCGGGGTAACGATGATGCGCCCGATCATAGTGGGATCTTACGTCAGCCCATGCCGGATCTGTGCGACATTGGTCGGAATCCGAGACCAGCTTTTGACTTCCAGACAGGGCGACCTTTTGCTGCTCCAGTCCCTTATTGAGTAGCTTGATACCCAAACGTATCTCCTCTGGTCCTGGCTTAGCCGATAGAATTTCGCGAGCTGCCATGGTATTTTGCACTGGTGTTGGGTAAACCCAATCTCCATTGCTGTCCTTCCGTGGCTTTCCCATCTCATCTCCAAAAAGGACGGCACAGACACGTGGGAATTGGTTGTCATCTATGTGACGCTTCCGTGTCTTCTGATGTAGACAGGACATATACTCCTTGTTTGACATGCGCTTCTTCTCCACCTCGATGTTTTTGGCTTCATCAAGGAGTTGTTGACGACGTGCTTCTAGGGCTTGGGCCCTTTCGTCTAGCTCGTCTGCAGTAAGTTCTGCAGCTGTAGGGATAGGTGTGGTTAATGCGGCATCGATGAGTTTACGCACACCTTTAGTGATCACGTGCCCATCCACCGATGCTTCTTTTTTCGGCTCGTTTAGGATAAGTGCTCCATCCGAGTCTTCCTCGTATTGCTCGGCAATCACTTCCTCTGTCAGAGGGTCTTTTGCCGGGGTCTTGTTCTTCTTGTTCTTCTTCTTTGCCTTCTTCGCAGCGCCGGTAGCAAAGACGACTTTGGGTCCATTTCCCGGAGTCAAGCTCTAATCGGTACTTTCGGACATCTGGACTTCGGGATTGTCTCCGACTTCCATATCATCCTGCATTTTGGGAGAGTGTTCCCCGGATCCTTCGTCCATGGCTTATCCATCTTCTGCAGCTTTGGAGTTGTACTCCTCTTCATATTCCGCGGAGAACTTTCAGAAATCAGCCGACGTCATGGATTCATCCGAGGATGCAGGAACGTCGGCGTTTGTTCCAATTGCCTCCAGCACCGAGTCGGTGTTTTCTTCAGCATCGGCGGAGCCGGATCCGGATCCAACATATCCGACGAAGTGCGATGCATGCTTCCTGAGGTACCTGCGGCTTTCGCGATCAGCCATATCGAAACTTTTAATAGTTTCGAGGATTGCATCTGTGCTAGCGCCTTGCAGTATCATACATCTTAGTCTGTACCTAAGGAAAGGCTTGTCTGTCCCGACATCGTCAGAGTCGGAATCAGTGTTGTTGATGTGCTTCTCCTGGATTTCGACTTCCACGGGTGGTTCGATCTGGGATCCGGCAAACTTAGCTCTTGGTCGAAATAAAAGAATACGGACAAGAAGCATCACATTCATCAATACATAAATCATAATAGAAGACAACTCACTATTATATAACTTAACTTGCAAGAAATAAAGGAAACACAATAAAGATACATAAAGTAAATAACAATTGGTAATGGCAAACTTAGCTCTTGGTCGAAGAATAGTTGACAATTTGATGGAGTTCATACATAAAGGGTTTTCAATGATAGCCTTCAAAGTAGTAAACACTAAGATAAGAGCAATGTGCAAAACAAGGAACATAAGAAACATGATTGAATAAATCATCATATGAATGAATGAATGAAACACAACAACTCAAAATACTTGCTTGAGATAGAAGGGAATAGGTTTACTGACTCAACTAAAAAGTAAAAGAAAGGCCCTTCATAGAGGGAAGCAAGGATTTCAAGTTTCATAAAGAGCTTCCAAAAATTATGATACTTATTAGCTTTCAGCTCTCATTGCCCCTATCATAGGCATCTTTAGGTGATTAAGGTTAAAGTGATCAAATATGAGGATATGCTTGACAAGTTGTAAGTTGAAAATCTCATGTCCCTTGAATACGAGGGCCGCTCCTCATGCTACTCAAGTTTAGTTACCGGTAAGTTCTTGTCATAGTAAGTATATGTGTATCATAGAGAACCGCCAACGGGGTACCCCTTGCCCGATGATACGGAAGAATCCCCATATCAAAATGACAAGGCAAGAAGACAACGAGCATCTCAGCAATCTTCTTATTTACCATGGGAAAATGGTGCTTTTTTCTCTCTTTCCTCTTTTCTCATCTTTTTTTTTCTTTTTATTCTCAATCTCTATCTCTTTTTTATAAGAAGAATGCTTCATAGACAGCTCATTATGGTTACGCTGCAGGTTTCCACCATGATTAGGCATGGATTAGACCAGCGGCCCAGGCGTTTCTCTAACACATATACATAACTCCATGGACTTAGAAGCTCCCCTTTCATTTCACACCGACGACATCCATAAACAAAAGAGCATGATATCAACTAGGTACAATGTACAAGTGCAATGTTGAAGGCGTTCCCCATGACAGCATCGTTCTGCTAATTCACAACTTACAAAGCACAAGCATATACGCAACATAGATGGGCACAATGGTTCAAGTTTATTAAGTGCAAGAAAGTAAAGTGTGCAATCAAGTTCGTGGGAGCTTTAATCACTAATTTTCACATAACAAGTTTAATTCAGAAGGTAGATAAAAACATGAATTTACTTGGAATAGAAAAAATGCTACTAGGTACGTATGGTGGACACAAATGGCATAGATTTTGGTTTTAAGGATTGGATGCACGAGAAGCATTCCCTCTTAGTACGGGTTTTTGGCTAGCAAGGCTAGGTGGCAAGCATAAGAGTTGAAGGAAGCAAAAAAACATACAAGTGATAAAAACAAACATGCAATCTTCCTTGAAAGCACAAAAGATCTTAACTAGAGAATACTAAGCTTATGAGCAAATCAAGAAAGAAAGATGATGAAATTATATTTCTTAAGAGTACTTTTATCTTTTTCATTCAATTCTCAAAAATAGTGTTGCTACTAACCGAGCCAGGTTTGCCAAAACCAACTAAATTAACTCAATGATCCCAAAGTGATACCAATACTAACGACAAGATCAATCATATAACCATAAATTGAAAACTAATATAAGATATGCAAAAGAGTAAATGAAAGAACTTCTCATTCATATTCCATAACGCAACTCACTCTAAGGGATATAGATATCTAACGAGAGGGGGGACACTTCCATAATGCAAACCATCCTACATGATACCTTCTCTATTCATGATATGACTCTACTAAAAAGGTAAAAATATAGAAGATAGTGATGAGATACCGCGGCACTCCCCCAAGCTTGGAACAAACCAAGGGGATGCCAAAACCTGATGACGAATTACTCCTTCAGTGGTGGTGGCATTCTCTCGATTGGCGCGAGGAAATCTTCTAGTATCTTGCAAAGCCTATTATTCTCCTCTTGAAGCATATCCACCTTCCTCCTCAAGACTCTGTACTTGTCACATAACTCATCGGTTACTCGTAGAACTTCCACTACTGCAGGGCAGGAACTGAGATCTAGAGTTGGAGGTATCAGCCCCTTCATGCCTGCTGTCATGTCTTTTACTTCCTCCCCGACGTTCCGGTCCATGTCTTCGCACCTAGTTGCGATCCTTTATTGTTTCACCCGTCCCATGACAATCTCCTGCTCAAGGTTGCGATGGAGTTTGCGACGGCGTCGCAGCTTGTAATCCTTTGAAGATGAACCCCTGAACGACATCTGAAAAAAACAGATCGAAACAAAAACCATGACGAGAACACGATATAAAAACCTCGGGGGATCCGGGGGATTATATATTACAAATTTTTACAACAAAAGGAAGGTACTAGGAGAAAACGGGTCGGAGACAGAGGCCGAGGTGGCCACACCACCTGCTGGCGCGGCCAGGGGGGCCGCGCCGGGGGGTGGTGTGAGCTACCCTGGATCCGTTTCCATCTCTCTTCCGCTTCGTTGCTTTCCATGTTGGATAAAAACTCCAAAAGTATAACTTGACAGAATTTTCGCGGAACTTTTCTTACCAGAACTATTACCTATTCGAAAACGGACTCTACAGGTCTCTGAATTTGGTCTTTGATAAATTTTTCCAGAGTTACTACTTGAATAGCATCAATATCTTCATCTTCATACTCATATTGCTCGAGTCATGAAACCTTTCACTTTCTTATTACACCATTTTCTCCGATAACCTAGAAATTTCTTTCACACAATTCTCATTAGAAACATTAGTGTAAGCGAGGTAATAACCCTTTTAGGTTCAATTTCAACTGAAATCCATCAAAACATAAGCTACTGAAATAACACCTTCCGAAAACCCAAAAATAATTCAAAAAGGAAATCGATTTAAGAAGCGAATGCAAGAGTGGCAAAATCTGTCAAAACAGACCAGCAGGTAAAGATCAATTTTTTAGAAAATCTTCTGTTTCTCAAATCAAAAAGTGCAAAACTAACGAAAGTTAAATAATATCCTGGGGCATAATCTCAAAACATTACAGGTCAATCCGACGTACAGATATCTCTCACGAATTTTTACGATGAAGCACAAAAATCTGTTTCGTGACAGCAACTTCCCCAAATCTTAATTCTCTCTCATTAGAGGTTGATCTTGACAAAAAACTGAACAAAAAGGATAAGGAGAGGTTATTTCCGAAACAATAACTTCCAAGACTCAAATAAGCAAAAACTGAAAGCAAAAGAGATATATTGGGTTGTCTCCCAAAAAGCCCTTTCTTTATAGTCATTAAGATGGGCATGATAATTTCAATGATGCTCACATAAGAATATGAATTGAAGTGAAAAAGAGCATTAAGAAGCAGAAATATATATGTTTAAGTCTAACCCACTTCCTATGCCAGGGAATTTTGTAAGCAAACAAGTTGTTGAAACCAGGGACTGCTAGCATAGGAAGGCAAAACAGGTGCAACATAAAGACTTCAAGCATAAAACGAGGAAACTTAATATTATTGAGATGCATTAGAACAGTCTTTCCTCTCTCATAATAACCTTCAGCATCATTCATAAATTTAATGATATAACTATCACAAGAACCATTGTAGAAATGATCACTTATCCTAACAGAAAACACAGGGACACTAGCTCTCATAACACTACTTTGTGAAACAATATTAGAAGTATCCTTACAAAGGATAGTGTGTCCTTCTTCTACATATTTAGTGACAAAGTCTTTCACATTTGGTATTATAGGTTCATCATCCATTTGGTTATCAGGTTCAACAACTTTATTTGTACTTCCATTAACCATACTAGCTATCATAGAATGTTCCTTTATCTTAACTGGGAAAGGCATTTTCTCAATGTAAGGTTCAGGTAAAACATGATTAGCAGTATAAACTTCAGTATTTCTTGCAGGAACACACTTAGCAACATCTTTATATGGTTCATGATACTTATTCCACTTCTTTTTAGGAACTTCAATATAGGAAGCAAAAGCCTTAAAATAAGTTGCAATAGCTTGGGAGTCTAGACCATAAGCATTTTTAATATTTTAAAAGTCATCGGTTCCCATAAAAGATTCAATGCATTCATAATCATAATTTATACCTGACTTCTTTCCTTTGTCATTCTCTCATGCTTCAGCATTATCTTGAATACAGTCTAGAAGATCCCATTTAGCTCCTTCTTCCATGCGTGCAAATGATCCAGCACAAGAAGCATCCAATAGATCCTTATCATGAAGAGAAAGTCTTGCATAAAAGTTATTGATAATAATATTATAAGGGAGCTCATGAATAGGACATTTGAGCATTAGTAACTTCAATCTCCCCCAAGATTGACCTGTAGTCTCTCCATCAAGAGGCCAAAAGTTGTATATTTGATTCCAATCTTTATGAATCTCACTAGGAGGATAAAATTTTGAATAAAAGAGAGGTACTACTTCCTCCCATTCAAGAGCTTGACCATTCTTCAGCAGCTTATACCATTCATCAGCTCTTCCTTTCAGTGATAATGAGAATAACTTCTTCTTGACTTGATCTGTTGTAATATCTGCACACTTGAACAACCCGCATAATTCGTGTATAAAGAGCAAATGATCACCAGGATGGACAGTTCCATCTCCAACATAATAGTTATCCATAACACGATCAATAATTCTTGTAGGTATTTTAAAAGTATCATTCTCAGCAGGTGGTGGTTCATCTACTACCTTAGCAGTGGTAGTAGCATTATGAAATAAGAAACTAAGCGAATTATCCATATTGAAAATAAAGTAACTAATAGAAGTAAACAATACTCATAGTAGAAGTTTCCTTTACCAGTTCCACTCTCCAATAGCGCTTCACTCCCCGGCAACGGCGCCAAAAAATAGTCTTGATGACCCACAAGTATAGGGGGTGTATCACAGTATTTTCAATAAGTAAGAGTGTCGAACCCAACGAGGAGCAGAAGGTGTTGGCAAATGGCTTGGAGCAGGAATTCCCTGTAAATACTTAGCAAATGGATTTTTGGGGGTTTTTGATAATGCAGGTAAATAAAGTACGAGTAAATAAAAGACAATAATAATAAATGTAGCAAGTGTCCCAATCCTTTCTTTAGCAAAGGACAAGCCGGTTGTATTACTTAAGATGACCAAACGTTCTCAAGGACACACGGGAATATCGTCAAGTGCTTTCGCTTCATATAGTTGATTAATCTTCTTTAGTTTGCTAAGTGGTGTGTGGGTGAACTTGTGCTAATATACCGACCTTCCTAGGACTAATACATACTTGTGATTATACCCCTTGCAAGCATCCGCAAGTACAAGAAAGTAATTAAGGTAGAAACCTAACCACAACTTTAAACTCTAAGACCCTGACATCCCTTGTGCAAAGGTTTCATAATGGGGGTTCAGGTTTCTGTCACTCTGGCAACCCCTACGATTAGTAGCCAAATACACAATGCATTCCCCTAAGCCCATAAAGGTGAAGTGTCATGTAGTCGACATTCACATGACACCACTAGAAGAAATACACCACAACTTAAATATCAAACTATTGAATCTTTCTCAACACAATTCCACTACTAACAACATGACTTCTCCCATGTCCTCAAGAACTAAATGAACTAATCACAAGACATCATATGGATCAAGATAAAAGATGATATAATGATATGTAACAATATGAACATAAACGATAATTCGATGGTTCACTCAATAGCATCAACTACAAGGAGTAATCAACACCGGGAAAGTTTCCCCTAAGAACTATGCAAGATTCAACCCAATTGTTACAGCGATATGAAGTGGTGATGATGGTGCTGGTGGATATGATGATGATGATCCCGATGAAGTCCAGCTTGATGGGGTGTTAATGGCGATGATATCGCTTCTCCAGGAAGGAATTCCCCCGGCAGAATTCTGTCTGCCGGAGAGATCTTTCTCTCTCGGTGTTTTCTGCCCCGCAGAGGTGGTGGAATCTTTCTATGGTCGCACTCCAGGTATTAGGATTTCGAGGGGATAATATATGCCAGAGGGGAGAGCCTGGAGTGGGCCAGGGCGGCCACACCACCTGCTGGCGCAGCCTAGGGCTGGCCACGCCAGGGGGTGGTGTGGGCCCCTGTGGCCCATCTCCACTCCCCCTTCTGGCAATCTTCGTCTTCTGGAAAAATAGAATTTTCCATGTATTTCCCGAATTTTCTGATCTTTGCGAATTTTGCCTCCAAACAACACATTTTTTATCAGAATCCTGACTGCAGCGGTTCATGCTCCAAAAGTCATCAACCATGCAAAAATAGATGAAATAACATAAGTATCATCTCTTAATATGAAATGTATCAATGAATAACAGTAAATTATGATATATAATAGTGATGCAAAATGGACGTATCAACTCCCCCTAAGCTTAGACTTCGCTTGTCCCTAAGCAAAAACTGAGCTCAATAAACATGACCTCAGGTTTATGGAGTGAAGAGTCGATAAAAGAATACGGACAAGAAGCATCACATTCATCAATACATAAATCATAATAGAAGACAACTCACTATTATATAACTTAACTTGCAAGAAATAAAGGAAACACAATAAAGATACATAAAGTAAATAACAATTGGTAATGGCAAACTTAGCTCTTGGTCGAAGAATAGTTGACAATTTGATGGAGTTCATACATAAAGGGTTTTCAATGATAGCCTTCAAAGTAGTAAACACTAAGATAAGAGCAATGTGCAAAACAAGGAACATAAGAAACATGATTGAATAAATCATCATATGAATGAATGAATGAAACACAACAACTCAAAATACTTGCTTGAGATAGAAGGGAATAGGTTTACTGACTCAACTAAAAAGTAAAAGAAAGGCCCTTCATAGAGGGAAGCAAGGATTTCAAGTTTCATAAAGAGCTTCCAAAAATTATGATACTTATTAGCTTTCAGCTCTCATTGCCCCTATCATAGGCATCTTTAGGTGATTAAGGTTAAAGTGATCAAATATGAGGATATGCTTGACAAGTTGTAAGTTGAAAATCTCATGTCCCTTGAATACGAGGGCCGCTCCTCATGCTACTCAAGTTTAGTTACCGGTAAGTTCTTGTCATAGTAAGTATATGTGTATCATAGAGAACCGCCAACGGGGTACCCCTTGCCCGATGATACGGAAGAATCCCCATATCAAAATGACAAGGCAAGAAGACAACGAGCATCTCAGCAATCTTCTTATTTACCATGGGAAAATGGTGCTTTTTTCTCTCTTTCCTCTTTTCTCATCTTTTTTTTTCTTTTTATTCTCAATCTCTATCTCTTTTTTATAAGAAGAATGCTTCATAGACAGCTCATTATGGTTACGCTGCAGGTTTCCACCATGATTAGGCATGGATTAGACCAGCGGCCCAGGCGTTTCTCTAACACATATACATAACTCCATGGACTTAGAAGCTCCCCTTTCATTTCACACCGACGACATCCATAAACAAAAGAGCATGATATCAACTAGGTACAATGTACAAGTGCAATGTTGAAGGCGTTCCCCATGACAGCATCGTTCTGCTAATTCACAACTTACAAAGCACAAGCATATACGCAACATAGATGGGCACAATGGTTCAAGTTTATTAAGTGCAAGAAAGTAAAGTGTGCAATCAAGTTCGTGGGAGCTTTAATCACTAATTTTCACATAACAAGTTTAATTCAGAAGGTAGATAAAAACATGAATTTACTTGGAATAGAAAAAATGCTACTAGGTACGTATGGTGGACACAAATGGCATAGGTTTTGGTTTTAAGGATTGGATGCACGAGAAGCATTCCCTCTTAGTACGGGTTTTTGGCTAGCAAGGCTAGGTGGCAAGCATAAGAGTTGAAGGAAGCAAAAAAACATACAAGTGATAAAAACAAACATGCAATCTTCCTTGAAAGCACAAAAGATCTTAACTAGAGAATACTAAGCTTATGAGCAAATCAAGAAAGAAAGATGATGAAATTATATTTCTTAAGAGTACTTTTATCTTTTTCATTCAATTCTCAAAAATAGTGTTGCTACTAACCGAGCCAGGTTTGCCAAAACCAACTAAATTAACTCAATGATCCCAAAGTGATACCAATACTAACGACAAGATCAATCATATAACCATAAATTGAAAACTAATATAAGATATGCAAAAGAGTAAATGAAAGAACTTCTCATTCATATTCCATAACGCAACTCACTCTAAGGGATATAGATATCTAACGAGAGGGGGGACACTTCCATAATGCAAACCATCCTACATGATACCTTCTCTATTCATGATATGACTCTACTAAAAAGGTAAAAATATAGAAGATAGTGATGAGATACCGCGGCACTCCCCCAAGCTTGGAACAAACCAAGGGGATGCCAAAACCTGATGACGAATTACTCCTTCAGTGGTGGTGGCATTCTCTCGATTGGCGCGAGGAAATCTTCTAGTATCTTGCAAAGCCTATTATTCTCCTCTTGAAGCATATCCACCTTCCTCCTCAAGACTCTGTACTTGTCACATAACTCATCGGTTACTCGTAGAACTTCCACTACTGCAGGGCAGGAACTGAGATCTAGAGTTGGAGGTATCAGCCCCTTCATGCCTGCTGTCATGTCTTTTACTTCCTCCCCGACGTTCCGGTCCATGTCTTCGCACCTAGTTGCGATCCTTTATTGTTTCACCCGTCCCATGACAATCTCCTGCTCAAGGTTGCGATGGAGTTTGCGACGGCGTCGCAGCTTGTAATCCTTTGAAGATGAACCCCTGAACGACATCTGAAAAAAACAGATCGAAACAAAAACCATGACGAGAACACGATATAAAAACCTCGGGGGATCCGGGGGATTATATATTACAAATTTTTACAACAAAAGGAAGGTACTAGGAGAAAACGGGTCGGAGACAGAGGCCGAGGTGGCCACACCACCTGCTGGCGCGGCCAGGGGGGCCGCGCCGGGGGGTGGTGTGAGCTACCCTGGATCCGTTTCCATCTCTCTTCCGCTTCGTTGCTTTCCATGTTGGATAAAAACTCCAAAAGTATAACTTGACAGAATTTTCGCGGAACTTTTCTTACCAGAACTATTACCTATTCGAAAACGGACTCTACAGGTCTCTGAATTTGGTCTTTGATAAATTTTTCCAGAGTTACTACTTGAATAGCATCAATATCTTCATCTTCATACTCATATTGCTCGAGTCATGAAACCTTTCACTTTCTTATTACACCATTTTCTCCGATAACCTAGAAATTTCTTTCACACAATTCTCATTAGAAACATTAGTGTAAGCGAGGTAATAACCCTTTTAGGTTCAATTTCAACTGAAATCCATCAAAACATAAGCTACTGAAATAACACCTTCCGAAAACCCAAAAATAATTCAAAAAGGAAATCGATTTAAGAAGCGAATGCAAGAGTGGCAAAATCTGTCAAAACAGACCAGCAGGTAAAGATCAATTTTTTAGAAAATCTTCTGTTTCTCAAATCAAAAAGTGCAAAACTAACGAAAGTTAAATAATATCCTGGGGCATAATCTCAAAACATTACAGGTCAATCCGACGTACAGATATCTCTCACGAATTTTTACGATGAAGCACAAAAATCTGTTTCGTGACAGCAACTTCCCCAAATCTTAATTCTCTCTCATTAGAGGTTGATCTTGACAAAAAACTGAACAAAAAGGATAAGGAGAGGTTATTTCCGAAACAATAACTTCCAAGACTCAAATAAGCAAAAACTGAAAGCAAAAGAGATATATTGGGTTGTCTCCCAAAAAGCCCTTTCTTTATAGTCATTAAGATGGGCATGATAATTTCAATGATGCTCACATAAGAATATGAATTGAAGTGAAAAAGAGCATTAAGAAGCAGAAATATATATGTTTAAGTCTAACCCACTTCCTATGCCAGGGAATTTTGTAAGCAAACAAGTTGTTGAAACCAGGGACTGCTAGCATAGGAAGGCAAAACAGGTGCAACATAAAGACTTCAAGCATAAAACGAGGAAACTTAATATTATTGAGATGCATTAGAACAGTCTTTCCTCTCTCATAATAACCTTCAGCATCATTCATAAATTTAATGATATAACTATCACAAGAACCATTGTAGCAATGATCACTTATCCTAACAGAAAACACAGGGACACTAGCTCTCATAACACTACTTTGTGAAACAATATTAGAAGTATCCTTACAAAGGATAGTGTGTCCTTCTTCTACATATTTAGTGACAAAGTCTTTCACATTTGGTATTATAGGTTCATCATCCATTTGGTTATCAGGTTCAACAACTTTATTTGTACTTCCATTAACCATACTAGCTATCATAGAATGTTCCTTTATCTTAACTGGGAAAGGCATTTTCTCAATGTAAGGTTCAGGTAAAACATGATTAGCAGTATAAACTTCAGTATTTCTTGCAGGAACACACTTAGCAACATCTTTATATGGTTCATGATACTTATTCCACTTCTTTTTAGGAACTTCAATATAGGAAGCAAAAGCCTTAAAATAAGTTGCAATAGCTTGGGAGTCTAGACCATAAGCATTTTTAATATTTTAAAAGTCATCGGTTCCCATAAAAGATTCAATGCATTCATAATCATAATTTATACCTGACTTCTTTCCTTTGTCATTCTCTCATGCTTCAGCATTATCTTGAATACAGTCTAGAAGATCCCATTTAGCTCCTTCTTCCATGCGTGCAAATGATCCAGCACAAGAAGCATCCAATAGATCCTTATCATGAAGAGAAAGTCTTGCATAAAAGTTATTGATAATAATATTATAAGGGAGCTCATGAATAGGACATTTGAGCATTAGTAACTTCAATCTCCCCCAAGATTGACCTGTAGTCTCTCCATCAAGAGGCCAAAAGTTGTATATTTGATTCCAATCTTTATGAATCTCACTAGGAGGATAAAATTTTGAATAAAAGAGAGGTACTACTTCCTCCCATTCAAGAGCTTGACCATTCTTCAGCAGCTTATACCATTCATCAGCTCTTCCTTTCAGTGATAATGAGAATAACTTCTTCTTGACTTGATCTGTTGTAATATCTGCACACTTGAACAACCCGCATAATTCGTGTATAAAGAGCAAATGATCACCAGGATGGACAGTTCCATCTCCAACATAATAGTTATCCATAACACGATCAATAATTCTTGTAGGTATTTTAAAAGTATCATTCTCAGCAGGTGGTGGTTCATCTACTACCTTAGCAGTGGTAGTAGCATTATGAAATAAGAAACTAAGCGAATTATCCATATTGAAAATAAAGTAACTAATAGAAGTAAACAATACTCATAGTAGAAGTTTCCTTTACCAGTTCCACTCTCCAATAGCGCTTCACTCCCCGGCAACGGCGCCAAAAAATAGTCTTGATGACCCACAAGTATAGGGGGTGTATCACAGTATTTTCAATAAGTAAGAGTGTCGAACCCAACGAGGAGCAGAAGGTGTTGGCAAATGGCTTGGAGCAGGAATTCCCTGTAAATACTTAGCAAATGGATTTTTGGGGGTTTTTGATAATGCAGGTAAATAAAGTACGAGTAAATAAAAGACAATAATAATAAATGTAGCAAGTGTCCCAATCCTTTCTTTAGCAAAGGACAAGCCGGTTGTATTACTTAAGATGACCAAACGTTCTCAAGGACACACGGGAATATCGTCAAGTGCTTTCGCTTCATATAGTTGATTAATCTTCTTTAGTTTGCTAAGTGGTGTGTGGGTGAACTTGTGCTAATATACCGACCTTCCTAGGACTAATACATACTTGTGATTATACCCCTTGCAAGCATCCGCAAGTACAAGAAAGTAATTAAGGTAGAAACCTAACCACAACTTTAAACTCTAAGACCCTGACATCCCTTGTGCAAAGGTTTCATAATGGGGGTTCAGGTTTCTGTCACTCTGGCAACCCCTACGATTAGTAGCCAAATACACAATGCATTCCCCTAAGCCCATAAAGGTGAAGTGTCATGTAGTCGACGTTCACATGACACCACTAGAAGAAATACACCACAACTTAAATATCAAACTATTGAATCTTTCTCAACACAATTCCACTACTAACAACATGACTTCTCCCATGTCCTCAAGAACTAAATGAACTAATCACAAGACATCATATGGATCAAGATAAAATATGATATAATGATATGTAACAATATGAACATAAACGATAATTCGATGGTTCACTCAATAGCATCAACTACAAGGAGTAATCAACACCGGGAAAGTTTCCCCTAAGAACTATGCAAGATTCAACCCAATTGTTACAGCGATATGAAGTGGTGATGATGGTGCTGGTGGATATGATGATGATGATCCCGATGAAGTCCAGCTTGATGGGGTGTTAATGGCGATGATATCGCTTTTCCAGGAAGGAATTCCCCCGGCAGAATTCTGTCTGCCGGAGAGATCTTTCTCTCTCGGTGTTTTCTGCCCCGCAGAGGTGGTGGAATCTTTCTATGGTCGCACTCCAGGTATTAGGATTTCGAGGGGATAATATACGCCAGAGGGGAGAGCCTGGAGTGGGCCAGGAAGGCCACACCACCTGCTGGCACGGCCTAGGGCTGCTCACGCCAGGGGGTGGTGTGGGCCCCCTGTGGCCCATCTCCACTCCCCCTTCTGGCAATCTTCGTCTTCTGGAAAAATAGAATTTTCCATGTATTTCCCCGAATTTTCTGAACTTTGCAAATTTTGCCTCCAAATAGCACCTTTTCCATCAGAATCCTGACTGCAGCGGTCCATGCTCCAAAAGTCATCAACCATGCAAAAACAGATGAAATAACATAAGTATCATCTCTTAATATGAAATATATCAATGAATAACAGTAAATTATGATATAGAATAGTGATTCAAAATGGACGTATCACCCCATTGTCAATTGGCATAAATGCCCATGATCTTGAAACCCAGATCATCCTCATGACCAACGAACTAGTATGAATAGAGGCTACTAGGGACTTGGTTGTTTCATACCACACCTGTACCAATGTTTCTACTTGGCACAGTTATAGCACAATATGAAACTATTATAAACTAATTGAGATATGACAATAAAAACCAATTTATTATTTGCTTCTAAGGCATATCTCCTTCAAAAGGTACTTCATATATTGTCTCTACGGAGACAAGTGTTGCTTTATCTTCTCTGGTTCAGGTGGTGGATCATACTTGACTGGACCCTCCTTTGGTGCTTTAATATGCTATGTAAAAGCTTTAACAACTTGCAACACAAGATCTGAATCTAGATAAAGTTCTTTAGACAATTCTTTCACTTGGCCTTTTTTATTATAATCATGCATACAATCATGCTCTATTTCTACGCCTCCTTCACTTCCTAGACCAAAATTCCATGAAACTCTATGATCACGAATTCTATTAAGTAAAGCCCAAGCTTTAGGTATAGGAAGATTCATAAAGGCTCCTTTCGCAAAAGAGTCTAGTTCAATTTTATTAGGCTCAATCAAACCGCCATAAAATATATGTAGTAAATACCATTCAGGAAAATCATGATGAGGACATAGTCATAGTAAATCTTTAAATCTAATATAATCTCTTACTAGTCCTTCATTAGAATGATTCTTCCAAGTCATTATAAGACGCCTGATTCCAAAAGATTTTGATAATGGATAATACTTTGATAGAAATTCACAAGCTAAATTATCCCAAGTAGTAGTGGCTTCAGGGGGTAGAGATATATACCATGAGAGAGATGTACTTGTCAAAGTTTGACTAAAAAGTTTAACCCTTACCTCATCGGCAGTATATCCCGTCAATAGAAAAGTGCCACATATATCTTTAAAACATGCAATATGCTCATATGGATCAGGATCTTCTTCATCTCCAGTAAATTGCTTCTTATGTAGAATACTAAGTAGTAGATGATTTATTTCAAACCCCCTTGTCTTCTCATTGGAATTGTCTCTTTTATAAATATCATAGGGCTTCCCAAAGTGGTTGAGTAGGTTAGCACTAATCATATGCTCAAACTCCATCATGTTGGTGGAAACCTGTAACTCAAAACAAATTTAGCAAGACAAAAATAAATAAGCAAAAACTAAAAGACCTACAGTGCTTAGCTCCCCGGCAACGGCGCTAGAAAATAGCTTGATGACTGCAAGTGCACAGATCGTTTGTAGCTAGTTTAGAAATAAAGATATCGATCCCACAGGGAGCAAGAGTCTGAAGTCTAATAATTCTTGGAATATATATTGTGATAGAAATGCTAGATAAAGTTCGAAGTAACAAGATAAAATGCGAGTATTGTGTAAAAATGTGTTTTGGGGTTTTGGGTATAAGAGCAATAATAAAGTAAAGCAAAATAACTTAATACAAAAAGTAAGTATCGCATATGTAAAGAAAGATTGGAACTGCAGTAGGGAAAAGGCGTTCTCAGAGAGTAGCGGGTACACCACTAGTATTGTAAAGATCTAAGATAAAGATTATCATCATGAACATTCTCAACTATGTATGTGTGGGAGGAACTCCGTATGTGGACGAATAGGCAAGAATTGTTGGTCACATCATCCTCATAACCACAACAGTCAGCAATCGACATTAATCGAATTATTGCGCTATTAAGGGACGTAATCTTGTAGGACGTATCCCATGGCATGGATAGTGTTCTGTGAGTTTCCTCGATTTCCCAAGTTGATACGTAAGGATTGCTAATAGCTTTATAGTCACTGTAAGTACTAGCACACCTCCGTCTACCAACAAGTAGTTCCCTCCATCAAGTCCCCACGAGAGGCAAATACTGAGAGGTCGACTTCTCTCAACATCAAGATGTAGAGAATCTAACACATGGTCACAGCGTTGAATATCATAATAGACTTTATCTTATTTCAATCTCATACTAGGGTTTGTCCATCTTCCCAAGAACTAATGATCTACTCAGACATGGAGGCAATCAACATCATGGCAATGATATTGGAAACAATCATAGATGAACACTACTTGTATAAATCCACAACGAGTATAGGAATTACAACAAGATCTAGACAAGATGTAGATGGGATGTATGAGGATGGTGGTGATCTAGCGGTGGTTGATGAAGATCGATGCCTTAGCCTCCCGGATCTGCGCAGGGTGAAGATGGATCCCTGGTGGATGAGTTCCCCCTCCAGATGCCTTCCGGAGGTGAGGTTTTCGCGATTTCTGGGTGTTTTGTCTATCGTCTCCCTGAACCAATTATACGGGGTGAAACTATTTGAGGAGGCGGAGGCGGAACCAACTATACGGCCGGAGCTATACAGGCAGAAGAAATTCTCCCACCGTATAGTTGGTCGTTACGCTCTCTGCCTCCTTTGTTCACTTCTGGTTTTCTTCTGGTATTATTAATATTTCCCAAATAAGCGATTTACATTGTTTTTTACTCCTTTTCTCAACAGTACAACTACTTCAATAATTGTATCCATTGGATCCATCATCTGTCCTGATCTTGGTGAAAACAGACATAAAATGTGCGCGCGAACACCGTAAAATACCAAAATACTACATCTACAATGCAAAATAATAATGTAAAATATGATGCAAATATGCACTCATCAATCACCACAAGCAACATGATCCCAAATGAAGTGATTACGAATCTCTATATGCGTTGTCCTTGTATGCTTCACCGGATTATAAGCAATTTTGGTAGAACTCTCATTATCACACAAAAGAGGCACTTTGTCACAATTGACACCATATTCCTTTAAAGTTTGGCTCATCCATAAGAGTTGAGTGCATGCACTAGCAGCAGCCACGTACTCAACTTTGGTGGTGGATGGAGATATACAATTTTGTTTCTTTGAAGACCAACATACCAAAGATCTTCCCAAGAATTGACAAGCTCCAGAAGTGGACTTCCTATCATCCTTGTCACCAGCCCAATCAGAATCCGTATAACCACATAGAGAGAAATTAGAGCCATTGGGATACCACAAACCAAAATTAGGGGAATGAACCAAATATCGGAAGATTCTCTTGACCGCCACCAAGTAGCTTTCTTTAGGAGCCGCTTGATACCTTGCACACACACCTACACTCAACACAATATCGGGTCTAGATGCATAGAGGTAAAGGAGAGAGTCAATCATGGACCGGTATACCTGTTGGTCCACATCTTTAACATTGGGATTGAGTTCAAGATGGCATTTGGTTTGCATCGGTGTAGCAACACCATTAAGATCTGTCATCTTGAACCTCTTGAGCACATATTGGATGTATTTTGCTTGATTGATGAAGGTTCCTTCTCTAAGTTGTTTGATCTCAAATCCAAGAAAGAACCGTAATTCCCCATCATAGACATCTCAAACCTGTCAGTCATAAGCTTTGAAAATTCATCATTAAAAGCTTTATTAGTAGAGACAAAGATAATGACATCTACATATAGTTGGCATACGAAGAGCTCCCCCTTAACCTTCTTAGTAAAAAGAGTGGGATGGATCTGCCCAACCTCGAAGCCAGGGTCTAACAAAAGCTCTTTAATATGCTCATACCATGCACGTGGGGCTTGTTTAAGGCCATAGAGCGCCTTATCGAGTTTGTAGACATGGTTCGGGAAGTTGGGGTCCTCAAAACCCGGGGGCTGCTTTACATATACTAACTCATGTAGAGGACCATTAAGAAAAGCACTCTTAACATCCATTTGCTGTAATTTAAAGTTATGATGAGATGCATAAGCAAGAAGGATACGGATAGCTCAAGGCTAGCCATGGGAGCATAAGTTTCACCGAAGTTGACGCCTTCCACTTGAGATAAACCTTGTGCTACCAATCTTGCCTTGTTTCTTACGACAATTCCATTCTCATCTTGCTTGTTCTTGAAAATCCACTTGGTGTCGATAACATTGCGGCAATCTTTGGGATTCTCTTATAATTTCTAGACCTTGTTGTGCTCAAAATTATTTAATTATTCATGCATAGCAACAACCCAATCTGGATCTTCAAGAGCTTCAAAGATATTTTTAGGTTCCACCATGGATATATGAGCTTGATTATCACTGAAGCTTGCAAGCTCCCTTCTTGTGGATACCCTTTTCTTATGTCACCGACAACTTTATCGAGTGTATGCCCTTGAAGTTCAAGATTTCTATCAGCACGAGCTTTGTGACTAATTTTAAACTCCTTGTTGTTTCTTGGAGGGATTTCTTCATCAATAGAGTCTTCGTCTTGACCTTGATCAACAGTATGTTCGGCACAAACAGGTGATGGAAAAGCTTGCCCTTGATCTTGATTAGCATCCATAACATGAGGCTACTGAGTTGAATTTCCAGGGCCGGATAATCCGGCCGATGGAGGGGCCGGATAATCGGGCCTAGGATTTTCTGCTTCTCCCTAAGATTCCTGGATGTTTCTGGCATTTGATGGTGTTGGGCCGGAAAATCCGTCCTGGGATTTTCTGCACCTTCCTGAGCTTCCTGCTCCTTCCTGGCAATTAATGGCGAAGGGCCAGATAATCTGGCCTGGGACTCCCAGTTTCTTCACTTGATTGATGAACTTCAGGAGGTTGTTGTGATGGTGCAGTAGTTTCTCTAGTAGGTGTAGCTTGTTGATTTTGTGAAGATGAGGGCTCTACTTGAGTAGAGCATTGTCCTTCCCGATCCGCCACAAGGGGTTCCTCAATGGGGCGGAAAAATCCCACGCCCATTCTTCTTATGGCATCTTGGGGTATTTCAACATCTGCATCACAAACATCAACTTGCCCCACATGGGATCCATCATTTTCCTCGAACACCACACTATAAGATTCTACTACAGTTCCAAAGAGCTTATTGTAGACTCTATAAGTGTGGGATTCGGCACCATAACCAACAAAGATACCTTCTAAGGCCTTGGACTCAAATTTAGATAAACGAACTCCTTTAATGAGAAAGAAACACTTACAATCAAACACCCAGAAGTATGAAATGTTGGGCTTGTTACTGGTAAGTATCTCATAAAGGGTCTTGTCCAAGATTTTGCGGAGGTAAAGCCGGTTTGATGAATGACATGTGGTGGATATAGCTTCAGCCCAGAAGTTGTATGGAGACTTGAATTCAGCCAACATAGACCTTGCCATGTCCATTAAAGTCTGCTTTTCCTCTCGACTGCACCATTTTGTTGAGGGGCGTACACAGCGGAATATTGGTGTCTTATCCCCTCTTCACTTAGGAATTCATTCAGAGTGTAGTTCTTGAACTCAGAGCCGTTGTCGCTTCTAATATCCAATATAGGGACATGGTTTTGATGCTAGACCTCATTTGCAAAGTCAATGACCATTTGTTGAGTCTCACTTTTCAGCTTGAAGAAGTAGACCCATGTATATCTTGAGTAATCATAGACAATAACGAGACAATATTTCTTCCCACTGAGGCTTGCATGAGATGGTGGACCAAAGAGATCCACATGTAGAAGTTCAAAAATCCTTTTTGAAGAAATAATCATGTTCCTTTGATGGGGAGAGTCATGCATTTTTCCTTCAACACACGCCCTGCAAACACGATCTTTGGCAAAGGAAACATTTTCTTTTAGTCCAAGAATGTGGCCACCCTTGTGAAGGATTTGCAAAGTTCTCATATTGACGTGGGCTAGACGGCGATGCCATAACTAACCCGCGTCGTCCTTTTTGAATAGACACATCGGACCCGTAGTGGTTTTCCTCAAAAAGTCCACCACATTCAAATCATTTTCGACGTATCCAACGAAAGCAACCTTTAGAGACTTGCTCCACAAGATTACCACTAAATCATCATCAATGAAAACTGCAAAGCCCATCTTACCAAGGGCATGAACAGAAAGTAAATTGTAACCAATGGTCTCAACAACCATGGCGTCCACGAGTGAGATATCGTGAGCAACCACAACCTTGCCAAGACCCAATACCTTTGATTTCGATTTATCACCATAGGAGACGGTTATTTGATCATGATTAGGCCTCATCTCCGTGATGATATCCTTGTTTCCGGTCATATGACTTGTGTAGCCACTATCTAGCACCCATTTAGATCCACTAGTAGCATAACCCTACAAGAAAATTACTTCTTGGTTTTAGGTACCCATTTTTAATGGGTCCTCTCATGTTAGTTACAAGGGTCTTTGGGGCCCAAATAAACCAAGCAATATAATTATCAAAAGGACCAACATACCTAGCATAGAAATCACCATAGTAATCATGAAATAACTCATAATGAGGATTTTTAGATCCTGCAAAACCATAATAATCAATATGTCCTTCATGCCATTCTTTTATGTGGTGCTTGTCTTTGCTTGAACACTCTTGGCCTTCTTCTTCTTCTTCTTCTTCTTGGTCTTAGGGACATAACCAAGTCCCTCTTTTCCATTGTTTGTCCTTTGCTTACCAAGGATCTCATATAGAAATTCCTTACCTTTGGGTAGGGATCCCTTGGCAAGCTCATCTTTCAACCTAGCATTTTCTTCAAGGACTTCATGTCCACATGTTGGTGTAGAGGTGCTAGGAACATCATAATTGTTCAATCGAGTTTGGAGCTGATCATGAGACTCATTTAGAATAGAGTGTTCACTCTCTAATGCCTTATAGGCAATGTCAAGTTTCTCTAATTTCTCAGAGAGTTTAGCATGAGCAACCCCAAAATCAATCTTCTCCTTCTTTAATTTATTTACCTTGGCAAGTGCGTTATCACGTTCCTTTACGAGCTTGGCCACAACCTCATCATGTGACTCCTCAATTGACTCAAGTCTTCCTCTAGAGAGACTCGAATATCTTCTTCTTATTCTAGAGCATTATTTAAAGATGCAATTTCCATGGCATCCTCTCTTTCAATTCTGCCCTTTTCTTCAAGAAGCTCTTCGGAGTCAGCAAGTTAACCCATGAGGGACTCGAAATATAGTTTGTGCTCACCTTGAAAGTTAGTGATAAAATAATCCAAAGCAATAACTTCTTCCTTAACTTTAAGACTAGTGTGATCATCCATATCAACATTCATAGTAGTCTTAGGAAAGAAAGAGATATAAGGTGATACCTCGGAACCTCTTGCCATCAGGCAAGTGACATTCTTGTTGATGACATTGTCGTTAGGAGAGTCGAAGAGAGACGTCAGTGTAGATGTGGTCGCTATTGTAGCCACCTCTCATGAGCTATCATCATCCTCTCCGTCTTCACTTGTAGATGAGTACTCCTCTTGTGCTACCAAAATGATATTCGGTTGCTTCTTGTAAGGAGCATTTTTCTTGACAAACAGTTTCTTCCGAGGTGCCTTTGACTTTTCCTTGAGAATGAGTCTCATTGTCCTCTATACTTTGAAATGGAAATTTAGCTACAAAGTGCAAATGATCTCCACAATTGTAGCAAGTTCTCAGCTTTGGACCATTTTCCTTTCGCCCATTTGACCCATTCTTGCGCTCAAGTTTAGATTTTGCTTTGGCTGGGCTCTTCCAAAAATTTCTTCCGTATAAGGCCATGTACTCACCATGAGCACGCTTGGCCACCTCGAGACAGCTCATGGAGATGGTGTCAAAACCCCTCTCATCTTCATCTTGCTCAATAACATTGGCCTTCAATGCAACATTTACCCCTTTTTGCATTCCAATTGCTCGGGCATGAGCATCTTCGGCGTTCTTTGCTACAACTTTGAATGCAACCATTTCTTGCATGACTTCGTTGGAAGTCATTTGGTGATAGTTGTGATGACCTTGTAAGCTCTTCAAATCAGTGGGCTCAAATGGCATAAGAGCACTCACATACTTCCTCTTGATCCACGCATCATTAACATGAGTGGCACCATGCTTTCTAAATGTAGTGGAAATGCCTTTGAGCCTTCTATACATGTCTTCGTGATCCTCACCATCCAACATATAGAACCCGTCAGCATTTCTTAGAGCATCATACCTATTTCTTCTCATTCTCTCATTTCTAATGAATATGTCGGTCAGTGCATCCCAAGCTTCTTTTGCGGTGTTGAAGGTTGTCCACGACTTCTCTTGTCAAATTGGTGGAATCTCCAATGTGAAGGCCATCTTCAATGATTCTCCAAAGCTCAATGGACGAACTGCACACATGAGATTTCATTAAGAATTTCCATTGATTAAATCAAGATGCGGTAAGCTTGGGTGGATCACCACTATTGTTTATATGAGGGTGAGGGATTGGTGGGTCGGGAGAATATAAGTGAGAGACCTCACTATAGTCCTCCTTACCACTTCTCTTTTTGGAGGAGGAGCCATTATTTTTATAACTCACCAACTCGTCTTCCTTGGAGTTAGCATTAGCTTTCTCCTTAGAGAGCGGGGTGGTAGCCTCAGAGGTAGATGGAGGTGGGGTTGTAGATGGAGAGAGACGAGCAACCATTTGATGCATATCTTCCATTTTGGTCTCAGTGGATTTCAACAAGGTTGTTTCCAACAGCTTGAGATCATCCATTGTGACCTTGTCCATAACCTCACTCCCATCTCCCTTAGTACCCATACTTCTCTTAGGTGGTTAAGCCCGAATAGAGAGCCGAGGCTCTGAGACCAATTGAAATGGATCGTAATGGCACCTAGAGGGGGAGTGAATAGGTGTTACTCTAAATTTTAATACTTTTTCAATTTTAGGCTCAACACAAAGGTAAATTCTCTATATATGAAACTACGGAGATTTCCCCTATATGTAAACCTAACTACTAAGCAAGATAAGGCGAGTAAAAGTGAGGAGCGAGGAAATCGTAGTGTAGCATGCGGAGACACGGGATTTGTATTACCGCAGTTCCTTCCTTGTTAAGGGAAGTACGTCTATGTTGGAGGGGTGGGCGGTACTAAGACCACCACTCCACAATAGGCCTCACCCTTTTCTCCGATGGATCTCGCCACCAAAGGCCTGATCCACCTTTCCGCTATTGGTACCCTTCGAGGCAGGAACCGGTGCCTTTACACAACTAGTGGGGCACACATCCACAACTGAATTGGAGGATCCCGTGATGACAACTAGCTGCCACAAGAACAAGTAATATCAATAACCGAAACACAAGATCTAGATATTCGCAAGAAATACTAGATCAAGAATCCTCAAGTGAATGGAGGGGAAGTGATGCGCTTGATTGGTGATGTTGAAGATCAAATCCTCCTCCTTCGATTCCCCAAAGATCAAAGCCTTCGGGTGGTTGAAGAGAGAGATCTCGGTTGAGAGCTTGAAGAGCAGAACAACACTTTTTTGAACGAATCAAGAGTTCAAACAGGAGGATCAATTGGGGTATTTATACCCCTGCCAAAACTCATCCATTGGAGAATTTGGGGCCGGATTATCCGGCCGGGGCAAAACAACTTCCCTAGAGTCGGATTTTCCGGGGAAAAATATGCCCCCTTACCGCATGACGCGCCTTGGCTCCCTTTGCAAAAATCTCGGGGGGGGGGGATTATCCGGCCCAGGCAAAAACTCTGGCCCTAGCCAGACAATCCAAGGGAAAGTCCGCCCCCACACCGCATGACGCGCCTTGTCCACCTTTGTTGATTGATCCAGGGCAGATAACCGGCCCTTGGCAGGTGTGGATAATCTGCCCACAAAACTCTATTTTGGCTGCTTTTTATATGGGCAATTAACTGCAGCACTTAACACACATTAAATATTCCTTGGTATTGTTACCTAACACAAAAAACTCTAGGGATTAAGAAATGTTCTTTCACTAGGGGAGCAGCAGCCCCGAACAGCCTCCTCATTCCATGTCCTAGACTCTTGTGGTATTAGTTCAGACACCCATTTCATTCTAGAGTTGCCTCTCTTCTCTTCAACTTTTAGAGCCCCTTGATGTGGCAACCAGTTGTCACGAAATATTCTCAATTTTGAACCATTACCAATACGCCATATAATTCCCTTCTTGAGAAGTTCAAGTCCATATACTACTCCTTGCCAAGATTGTGATTATTGCTGAATGAAAGCCGTGTCTAACAGATCCCCGATGGATAATACTTGGCCTTCAACAGACGGGCACATAGGCTGTTTGGGAATTGCAGTAGCCGCCAGGCTTGGCGCGCAAGAAAGGCTTGGTTGAACACCCTCAAGTCACGAAACCCGACACCTCCATGAGATTTTGGTTGCACCATCTTGTCCCAAGATAGCCAGTGCATTCTCCGTCTATTCTCTTCATCACCCCACCTGAAATTACGGATTATTTGTTCGAGATCATCAATCAGCCCAAGGAGAATTTGAATACCCCCATTGCATATGTTGAGATTGATTGCAAGATGGACTTTATAAGAACCTCTTTTGCACCGGAGGACATATATTTTTCAGACCAAACGCTTGCATGTTTGGAGAACTTGCCTTTCGTAGTTTTGAACTTTCCCTTTGTCATGCTTCTGTCCGGGACAGGAAGTCCAAGACATTTCTCTTCGAAACACTCAGTATCATATCGCAGAATACCGTTCATGAGCACTTGTGTATCTGCCGTACAATGGTCACCAAACATAATAGAACATTTGCCCAAGCTCACCAATTGGCCCGTACTCTTCTCATAGCGGTCTAGGATTGACTTCACGACCATTGCTTGTTGCGCTGACGCTTCAAAAAATAAGAGGCTCTCGTCCGTGAATAACAAGTGAGATATTCATGGGGCTTTACGACAAATGTGGAACTCCCGTAGGGACTGGAGCTCAATTTCTTTCCTGATGAGGCAAGACAAACCATCAGCAACAAATAGAAAGAGATATGGTGAAAGTGGGTCACCTTGGAGGATGCCACGGGATGGAGCGAAGGAGTCCAACATATGACCGTTAAAGTGAACCGAGTAGCATACAGTGGTGACGCACACCATCACCCACTATACCCATTTGCTGTGAAAGCCCAACTTCGCTAAAACTCCCTCTAGAAAACGCCAGTCCACGTGATCATACGCCTTGGCCAAATCCAACTTATACGCACAAAACTTCCTACGAGCAGCCGAGCCCATTTGTATTGCAGGAATGCACTCAAAAGCAATTAGAGCATTATTTGTAATAAGATGACCTAGGATAAAGGCACTTTGTGTAGGGGCAATGATATCTTGCAAGAGAGGGCGCATGCAATTTACCAAACACTTCGAGACAACCTTGAAGATGCCATTGCATAAGCTAATGAGTCAAAATTCTTTTAGATCAGCTGGGTCATCCTTTTTAGGTATAAGCACAGTCGTTGTTTCGTTGACACCTTATGGCATTACCCCTTCCTTAAAGAACTTCTGCACCACCTGAACCACCTCTGTTTTTAAGAGGTCCCAATTTCTTTGTAAAAAACGAGCCAGAAATCCATCCGGTCTCGGGGCCTTTAGAGGCCCAATTTGGAAGAGAGCATCGCTAATCTCCTTTTCTAAAAACGGAGCACAGATATTTTCATTCATCACATCATCAACATAAGGCTGTAACAAATCCGTAATGATGTTCGGGGTCACATTGTCATCTCTAGTGTAAAGATTTTGGAAGAAACCAGAGGTCATCTCCTCCATCTCCTTGGTATCACATGTCCATGAGCCATCTAGCCGTTTTAATTTCCGAATATGATTCTTCTTTTCCCACCAATTGGCCGTCCAGTGAAAATATTTGGTGTTCAGGTCTCCCTCTCGCAGCCAAGCAATTCTTGAACGTTGCAGCCATAAGATCTCTTCCCGGTATAATAGTTCATCCATCTCCTTCTCTAAGACCAAACGTGCCACCCTACTGGCCTCGTTGGCCGCATTTTGGAGAGCCTCAAGTTCTAGTCCTTTCTTTTCTATTTCCTTCGGAGCCGACTTGAAGTGCTTCTTTTTCCATGAGTAGAGGCTCCTCATCACCGAGCTCATAGAGGCCGCCACATCACCCAAGTCCGCACAAGGAACACGCCTGTACCACGCCTCCTCGATTACTAACTGCAAGGGTGGGCTGCCTTCTACAGACGATCTCATAGCGCTGTATAGTCCTATCCATATGAACACTAGACGTCAGTTCCGCCGATAACAGAATTCGGCAATGGTCTGATCGCGAAGTGACAAGATGCCGAAGACGGTGCTCGGGGAATATAAACGACCATGCAGGGGAAGCGACTGCATGGTCCAGGCGCACTTTCACGTTCCGATCGCCTTGTTGCTTATTGTCAAAAGTCTAGGGGGAGCCAACGAAACACAAATCATGCAAATCACAATGTGATAAGATCTCGCGAAAGTCAATCATAATCCTCCCCGGTCGAGCAGTCCGAGAAAAGTGTTTCTCTTGCCACATCGCCTCATTAAAATCTCCCATCATTAGCCAAGGTTTATCAGATCGAGGTTTGATAGTTCGAAGTGTAGTCCACATCTTATGCCGGTCGCAGGGTTTTGGTTCGCCATAAATGAACGTGCCTCTCCACATGTGATCAAAGGGACCTCCGTTGATATGGCATCGATGTGGTGGTTACTTAAGGACAGTAAATCCACAGTCACCCCATCAGACCAATACAGAGCAATGCCACCTCCTTTCCCCTCTCCATCAACCTGGAAACGTTCCTTCATATCGATTCTGTATCTCAGGTTTTTCACTCTATCTTTGTGTTGCCTAGTTTCACAAATGAAAACTAAGCAGGCTTGTAGGTCTGTATGAGACAGACTAGCTCTTGAACGGTCGCAGGCTGCCCCAACCCACGGCCGTTCTAGCTCAATGTCGTCATTGGGCCCAGTGGTCCTCCGCGCCGGAGGCCGCCAATGTTGCAAAGTCATTTGGGGTATTAGTCTTCTTGTCCTTCAACCGATCCCGTGGATCAGTGTACGATGGGGGTGGAGGAGGAACCTCCTTCGCCTCCACTACTAAACTCGCTACATTCTCAGCGCAATTACTGTCCTCCATGGTAAAGTCAATCTGTTTCTTTACACCAGTATCATCATGCACATCGTCACTTTCCTCCATTGGTATGGACTTCAGTGGGCTAGTTGCTAAATCTTTCAGAGCATCATCTTCATCATCCAGTGTAGCCTCCGCCGAAGAACGTTTGTGCGGGTGATTGCTAGGTGTACTTCTGTTAGTCCAACCACCATGGCCCCGAAAGGAAGCAGATCTCGGCTCCGCTGGAGGGGGTTTGCCCGACGCGTGGCCAACATGAAATCACCATACTGCAGTTCCTTGGCAGACCAAACTCCATCACCACACTCCTCATGATTGTGGTCGATCAATCCACAGTGTTTACAGAAGAAAGGAACTTTCTCAAATTTGACGAAGAACCACTTATTCCCCTCACCTTCCATACTAAGTTTAACCACACGTTTCAAACTGCTATGGACATCGATCATCACACGAATGCGCACATAATTTCCTTCATAGAACAGTTTTGGCGACATCTACACCTCTTTAGTCTTCCCAATCCGGCGAGCTAGATCATCCACCACTGAGATCTTCCTGTATAGCTCGGGGATTCCATGGATTTGAGCCCATACATAGAGACCACCAAAGGTGACCTTCTCTAGATCTTCCTTGCCATCATAATCCTCGACAAGAACAGCCTAGCCACGAAAGGTCCAGGGCCCGGGATGAACGATCTTCTTCCAGTCCCCCAAGCAGTGCATCTGAAACACGAACAGATTCTCACCAGCTTCCTTGCAGATCGGATCTCTCGAGAGGTTCTAGAGTGCCTTCATTTTCCCAAATAGCATTGAAGTTTCTGTTGGTGTGGACTTTCGCAATCGCCAGCCATCGTGCCTCCATCTGAAACTCCTTCGCCGCCTCTGCGCCAATCACCACTTCGTCCAGCTCATCATCACGTAGATCCAGGTGATGTAGGAGATCGTCGATCTCCGGTTCTTTCCCTGCCACCACGCTAGAAGAACTCCCATGCTCGCCTGAAGCCATATCTACACCTCGAGAAACCCTAGGACCACAGGAGCGAGACCAGGGGAAAAGAGAAGTTCACCTCATGATCGTCAAACATAGAATAGAGAATATGGTTTGGAATAGACTGGTATTGGAGATGGAAAACGAGAACAAGTAGATCTCACGGGGCGAAATAGAGTCGCCGCCGGAGCAAAGAAACCCTAGCAAGAGTAGGGTTGGGTGTCCGAATCGTTCAGTTCGGTCTAACGGGTTTCAAAGAAAGTCGGTTCCTAGAAAACCGTAACCGATCGGTCATTTAAGAAAATGCTAACCGGGGAGTTCGGTAGACCGAGAATTAGGTTTCATGCTTGATTATTGCTATTTTTTAAAAAATAATATGTTTTTTTAATAATTTTCACGGATAATAAACAAATTGGGAGATTTACAATTCTAGCGCGGTGTCGGGATTTGAATAGCCGACCAGTACTTATCGAGGGGATTTGAATAGCCGACCGGTACTTATCGACTTTTGAATAGCCGACCAGTCTTGTCTGCATTTGAAATACCGAAAGGTTATAGGGTAGTGTAAAAAATCGAGGACTAGTCAGCTTTTCACTGGTCGGCTATTCCGATAAGTATTGGTCAGCTATTCAAATGTGGACACCGTCCTAGAATTACAAACCTTTCAATTCGTGTATTATTCGTGAAAATTATTTAAAAACATATTATTTAAAAAAAATCCCGGTTATTAGCGAACTGACCGATTAAAGAAAGAGACTAACAGGGCAGATTTCAGAAATTGATTTGGAAATGAAAATGATTTACTAGTACCACGTAATAAATAAAGATTCTATAGGAAAAAATCAGATTTTTCAAGGAAGAACATCACACGTGAATATCAACATATTATCAGGAACAATCATAGAGAAGAAGCCATCGCGACGCAATCAGAGGGAAGGCAAAAAAATCTCGATGCAGGCCATTGCCTTGCCACCGTCGCCCGCCGGGTGGAGAGAGCATCTTCTGATGCAGACCAGTGCCCATGGGGTGGAGAGGACCGTCGCCTGCAGGCCACCGGCAGCGCCGCCCGCCGGGGTGGAGAGGACTGTCGGCTGGAGAACACCACCACAACCGCCCGCCTGGGTGAAGGGGCTGTAGAGAGGCGGCGCACTGGTTGCTAGGGTTAGGCCATTGGTGGGGAATCAAGAGTGGAAGACGGGGATGGGAGAAGATGCCTTATAGTGGATAACGAAGGGAGTCTGTAGTCACGAGTCACGACCTCAGTCCTCAGGTAGTTATGTTTGGGCCGTGGGGTGCTGGGCTGGATTACTTAGGGCATGTACAGTGGTATACAGTCAGCTGTGCTGTAATACGCGTCAGGTAGGATTTTATACTACGTGGAAGTGAGAGAAGTATAAAAACGATCGACTCCGTCTATAGAAATATAGACCGGCTGCTTCCTTCTAAATCACTGCTTACAGAGAGCCTTTCTACCGTTGTAGAGCGAGCGTCGTTATATCCCGACGTCGTGGGTCACGATTGATCTTATTTTTTACAACCAAATCTTCTGATTTTACATGCTTAACCGATAGCCAAATAGACAGGTTATTGTAGACTGTGCCTTTAGTATTGTCTGAAAGTGACGTGGAGGCAAGTTGCAGACGGTGTCTGGCTGAACCATTGCTCATGCCCTTAGATGTTGGGCTATGTTCATGTATGTTCGGTTTCATTGGTACCTTCGGGTAATTCAGAAAGATGACCGAATTTAGCAAACTAATTTCGGTGCTTACGAAATGACGACCAAAGTAGTGACCAAATTTTTCGGTTTCGGTTTATTCGGATTTGGGCTCGGTATTTTCGGTTCGGTTATTCGGTCCTCAGTTTATATGCCCACCCCTAAGCGAGAGGGTACGTAAATGGCAAAACTAGAAGTTGTTCACGTACTAGGTCTATATTAATTTTATTTTAAATAAATAAACTGATTGGTGTACCTTAAAATAAATACAGAAGGTGTGTCTACAACTAAGTACGTTTGCTAAAAAAATAAGTATTTATGATTGATTTTCTTAGACCAATGTTTATCACAATGAGCACAAATAATCAAGTTAAGTAGCAGCTTGTTTAAATAAACTACTCAATAGTAAATAATGAGTTTTTTAAAATAATATATTTTTAATCAATTTCAAAGTAATATACGAATTTTGGAATTTCAGGATATAGCGCGGCTGTGACATACAGTGTACCGATGACAACTAATCGGCACGTGGTCTGCCGACTAACACTAATTGGCACACCCATGCCGATTAGTTAGCTAGCTAATGGGGTGCATACCCTGCATGCGCTGCTGTTGTGGCACCTATCGGCACATGGTGTGCCGACAGGCCCGTCGACTCACCGTATGCCGATAGGTGTCTGTCGACATAACGTGTGCCGCAGTCACGCTATATTTTGTATTTCGAATTTCATGTATTATTTTAGGAATTAATTAAAAATGTATTATTTAAAAAAAAAGTAAATAATGAACACATGCTTGTGTGTTTATCTTGATGGCCACAGTGACGACACCCCCGTTGGAGCAGGCCACCGTATGGAGATGGTGGACGTGGTTATGTTGGCATTGGTAGGCGTGGACTGGCGTCCATGGGCGTGACGCTGGTGCATGTCGGCGTAGCGATATCATCTGTTATAGCAATACAAGTGGTTAGGGCCCTTGCGGGCGTAGCGGTGGCGGTCATTTGGCGGAAAACTCTTCCTCTCGCGTCTCGGGTCATCCCTGCGCGGGCGATCGAGACGTCGAAATCCTAGCCTCCTCTCATTTTCTCTCCAAGCGGGTGTCGTAACCCTTTTGGTAGGGATGAAAACGAAGCAAAAACGGACGAAACTGAGGGGTGTCATATTTGTTTTCATATTTTCCTGTGGAAGTGGAAGCAGAAACGAATACAGAAACGCCGGAAAAAAACAGAAGCAGATATTGTCGGAAACAGATACAGATCGAATATGGTATAGACGCAGAAAAATGCAGATTTTACCCGGAACCAAGAGAACCCTGAGATCATGCAACAAATCTCAAGCATTCAAGAAAACCAAAGAAATATTTTTCCCTATTAACATGGTGCTAGGGTTTACAAGAGAATAAGAGAAAGATCAAATGTGGAAGCCTCCTCGAATGCATTAAGAGATTACATGACCGCCAGTTTTAGGATGAGCACCTTTGCAAGTTTAGCTTGACAAGATCATGTAACAGGTTGATTGGATTAGGACATGCACATCAACCCTAAAACAGAAATTCCATACTAGATGGAACATCTGTTCCGCCAGAAAACACTGTTCCGTTTTTGTTTCCACTTTCGCCAAAAAAATCCATTTTCGTTTTCGTTTTTCAAAATTCCATTTCTATTTACGTATTTTCATTCTGTTTCTATTTTTCCACAGAAAAATCGGAAACTTTCTGCTCCACCTTTATCCCTATCTTTTGGGGGCGTCGTTGTGGTTATCCTTCCCGAGATACACCTTCCGGTGAAAACCCTTGACCTCGCGGTCTCAACGGTGGCGCGGTGCGGCGTTACCTTCTTGGGGGCATCGTCGTGGAGCCCCGATTTTCTCGGCTTCGTTTCTTTATCTTCGGTGGCAAGTTTTGGTTTTTTCATGTTTTCCTTTTGTTTATCTTTGGTCTGCTTTGTAAGGGGTTCTTCTCTCCATCTTGTATCGGATTAGCCATTGTGTTTATTTATAAAGTGGGGCAAAAGCCTATTTCGAGGTAAGTGGTGGTGGTCGTGTCAAAAGTAGAGAACATCTTGAGCTAATTGGACTCGTCATGATCGATCGCAATTTCAGCAACGGTAACACTGACATGGCTTTGCTGCATTTTTGGACTAAATGGGCATGTACATGGCTATATCGGCGGCCCGCGTATGAAGGCAAGGACGGCTAGCCTGCCACAATAGAGTGCCGCCCACGCGTTGGTGAGGACTGAGGATGGTCATGGACGCAGCTGGCTGACGTGGAAGAAGCGTTAGGAACCTCTTTAGATATTCAACGGGATTAAAAACAAACTTGTGGGTGATGATAGAGCATCACAAAGTAAGACGGGGCAACGCAAAATGGAATATGTGGTTAGATGGGGATGAAAGCACACACTGGCATAGTCAAAAGTTACGTGACCTAACAATATCCCATTTACATTTTCACATCCATCAAATGCTTCGTCTAACCAAAAGAATTCATTCAACAAGTTTAATATCCTTTAAACGATATGTATTTTCCCGCGACAATGCACGTGCATTAAACTAGTATAATACTCTCTCCGTTCGGAAATATAAGACGTTTTAGCTTTGTGAAACGAATGTATCTAGCCATCTTTTAGTATATAGGTTTGGAGTGAACCTATATACTAAAAAGTGTCTAGATGCACTCATTGCATAAAGTTAAAACATCTTATATTTCCGAACGGAGGGAGTATAACATAAGAGTAATGGATGAGTGAGAACCGCAGCTCCAACGTGGACGTCAAATTGGTCTGCGTTAAGGTGTCAAGTGAGATCCCACCAAAGTCTAACTTTTAGTTTATTTACCAAAATCTAGTGTAAATTTTAAGTAAAAATTTAAACAAAGTTTTAACGAATAAACTAGAAGTGGGATTTAGATGGATCCCGCTCGACACCATAGTCGGCTTAGCCCCTCGACACCTTATAAACCCGAGTACCACCTGGTCAGAGAGATTCAAATCGAAGTTGGGCTCGGGCGGGCTCGGCAGACTCCAATCAAACGTTTGTTTCTGATGAAGAGTTAAGTAGAGAGATACGGATTTAAAAGTACAAGAAAGCGTGAAGTCATTCCACTGAACATATTTACAACAAATTACTAAGTATATTAATTGGTGTTGTATAGTCGTGTGGATTCATGTACAACTCTGCACACGTGCCCTACAAATATCAAACGAGAAAGACGATACTCTGTCACTAAACTCTGTACATCGCTCGCCAACTATGGAATCACAGATCGAGCAAAAGAACGGATCACAGAGCAGCTGCCGCCACCTGCTGCCGCAGCGGCGTGAGAAGCCTTGCAAGAGGTAGAGGCACGTGTGCTTTTATGAAGGTGCCATTCTCCATGTACTCCTGCACAAACAATGGCCTTGTTAGCTCGGAATAACAAACATTGAAAGTCAGTATCATCGTTTTTGTTGGATCCATCTTCGGAAATTTACAGTCCATGTTTCAATAGGCTATCTACTCCATTCTAAATTGCCATAATTAGTAGAAATGAAGTGATCAAACTCTGAGTGAGTTGGAGGACAATCCGAAATACAAGTATCTCTATTTCACTATAGGTGAATTGCTGCTTTTTTTTAATGATCAATCAGGACACTCACCGTTTTCTCAACCATTCCAACCTTATGTATGTCATTAAGTAGCTCTCCTTTGTCGTATGGAACAAAAGCTTCTATGGGCACCAGTGAGTCCTGTAGAAAACAGATACACACAAATCATTTCAGGGAAACTAAAGAAGCACCAGATACGCCAAAAGTCCAAGGGACAAAACAACTCCTACTTTCAACTTTGCTTGGATTGCATTGCAGAACTCCTCCAAACCATCACCATTCATGGCTGATATGCAGATAACCCCTTGTTTCTCAGCTTCCTCTTTCACTCTCAACGGGTCATCAGTATTGTCAATCTGCATCGCCACGCAAGAAATCAGAATAACTGTAATTAATTAATACATAGTTTAAAATTTTACTGTTTACACAGATCTTAGAGATTTAGTACTCCTATTTTGAAAACAAAATGTCTTGGTGTACCAAAAGGTCTAAGACCATGCTCTATAGAGAACACTAATGAAGCTATGAAACACAAGGCAACTTGGCACTTGAAATGAGCTGAAAGCAATCAAATAATTGTTGGTACTAGGCCACTTATAACAACAAACCTTATTCCACACAACCAACTTCGTAATCGAGTCTATATCCAACTCTTTCAGCACTTTGTCAACAGCTTCTATCTGATGCTGAGCTAATGGATGGCTGGAACACGCATGACAGACATTACGATAATCTGCATAGATGCATTAAGATAATCATAATGAGGAGAAAGCCGTTTGCATGTTAGTTGCACACCTAATATCTACAAGATGAACTATAATTGATGATTCTGATATCTCCTCCAGTGTTGCTCTAAATGCTGCTACCTGGTCAAGCGATCATAAAAAGGGAGGGTCACAATAAGTATGTTTAAGAAGATAGTATCTAAGCAAGATACTATGCTTTCGAATAGCATACCAGCATAGTGGGTAGCTTCTGAATGAACCCGACAGTATCTGTTAGGAGGAACTCAGTGCCATTCTTCATCTGCGAAGTGGCGCACCAGTTAGACCTTGTTTATCTCCAGCTTGCACAGACACTTCAGAGCATCATATATCTAACTTTCCAAAATATTGAGATTATTAAGCAGTTAGTGTCGTAGTAACATACCAAAACCCTCCGTGTTGTTGGATCTAATGTGGCAAATAATTTATCCTCAGCAAGCACATCAGCTCCAGTTAAGCGGTTCAAGAGTGTACTTTTCCCAGCATTTGTATATCCCACCTGAAAATTGGGGCGTTTATCTATTAACAACATCAATGAAAAGGAAACTTTCTTTTACTCCAAATGAGAATTCAACGGTTATACCAGAGAAACAACAGGAATAGGCACCGATTGTCGACGGTTGCGATAAAGCTTTCGATGTTTTCGGACAGACTCCAATTCTTTCTTCAAAGTGCTGATCTGTACAAGGATCATTGATGTAACACATGTATTTCTCAGACATTAACACAAGGGTTTCACCTTAACTAGTAAACCGTTACTGATCATCAGTTTTTATGCTCAAGAATGGTGAAAGTGACATGTCAATGACCAGTAGGCGGGTACAAAAGGATAGAACACATGTATTATTATTGCTCGAGCTACTTCATAAACAAGAAATGGAACATCTCTGGTCATGCTCTGCTTACATATATTCAGCTCTTCTTGATTTACTTGAGTGAGAAGATCTAAAGTTACAAATATGAGATCACATAGCACAAGAACACAGGCACAGAGTATGAACATTTAATTCCTTCTATTAAACAATTATAAATGTCCTTAAAGCATGGGAGTATTTTGAAGCATACTGCTTTTCGTAGTTTACAGGTCACATATAAATTATTTTAACTGTAAGAGCAAGAATATTACTTGTGTTCTCAAGATGCGCTTGTCAACTTCAATTTGTTTCTCACCCATACCCTTGACTTGGCCTCCTGACTGCCGCTCAAGGTGAGTCCACATCTTTGTCAACCTAGGAAGTTGATATTCCATCTGTGCCAAAGTGACCTAAAAAGGAACATAAGGCATATCAATTATAAAGAAAATCAAAAAGTAGAGATTTCTTCTACTTTCTATTAATCAAAAAAAATATAAAGAAAATGTAGTTACTTTCAACTTATGTTTATGTAGAAATATGGTATTTTTATCGTACAGATTTATGCACAGATGTTCATGTAAAGCAATATAGTTCCAAATACTTTGTCATATTTATGATGAGCTAGTACAGCTTTGCCTCCAAGACATACGAGCAAAAAGTTTTACTTATGGCAGTCTACTAGTACTACTGAATTCATGTAATCCAAACGTTGATGGGTGAGAAGTCACAGCATCAGAAAAAGTTTTTGAGGATCACTTAGCTCAACTTA
Organism: Avena eriantha; assembly: GCA_910589775.1. Classification (NCBI taxonomy): domain Eukaryota; kingdom Viridiplantae; phylum Streptophyta; class Magnoliopsida; order Poales; family Poaceae; genus Avena; species Avena eriantha. The sequence goes on from OU342743.1 coordinate 326,731,365, forward strand.
GTCTGTACTACCTCCGTCCCAAGGCTTAAGGTGTATAATTTTTTTCAAAAGTCAAACCAACTTAAGTTTGACCAAGTTTTTAGAGAAAAATATTAATATTTACACTACGTAATCCATACCCTTTCATACATCATGAAACATATTTTCACATGGTATCTATATAATATAATACTTCTTAATACTTTTTTCTAAAAGTTTGGTCAAACTTTACATGGCTTGACTTTTCAAAAAAATTATATGCCTTAAGCCTTGGGATGGAGGGAGTATTTCACAATACATGATGATGTATTAAATTTACCTGCAGAGAAGCTTCATGTGTTGCTGCCCTTTGATTAAAAATGTCTAGAATAAGAGCAGTCCGGTCACAGACTCGAACACCTCCACCAAACGACTTCTCCAAATTACGTAGCTGTCTGTTCAAAATTGAGAAAAAAAAAATAAGATTAAACTCTCAGGACAAGATAAGTAGATAACCAGGTAATTTCTTTGTTTCTTTTTAACCTTGTAACAGAACTGGAGATAAAGGAGGAACTCCCAACAGTATAAGTTTTTTTGGATTATTATTTTTAGTCAAAGGTTAACACTGAGCAGTCAAGCTATGCATCACAGTTCCAAACTGAGGGAGTAATATTTTTCTCATTTCAGGACACATCAGCTCTATGGTTGCAATAACGTCAGTATTGAAAAGAAGCATGTTAAATTGGATGGAAGTAATAAATGAACTTACCCAGCAGACAACTCATCATCGAAAATTACAGTCTCAATATCGAGGCCCTGAATAGCACTCCTGATTTCAGCAACCTTCCCCGAACCAATATAAGTCCTCGGATTCGGGGTTGAAAGTCTGATGAAAAGCAGAAAGAATAAGACCGAGATAAAAAAAAATTATGTATAATGTAACACACTAAGGCGATTAATGCATCAAAAAAGAAGACATAGTTTTACTGTGGAAGAAGAGTCATTCTGATTTGGCAGCAGATAAATGATTGATATCTGAGGTATCTTTTCATTTCATAGCCTCATCCAACAATATAAAACTATTTAGTATTAACTTGGTGCTGGATATACAGTTAAAGCCGTGGTCGTATCACAAACTAATATTTAATAATTTCATTTCCTTTTTCTAGGGGATGAATTAGTTTCATAAAGTTCTCTAAATCAGATATCTAAGCCTGGTGCATGAAATCGAGGATCTCAACTTTGCTGAACGAATCCATCTTTACTCTTATGTCTGACAATATGAATATATGATTGTGCGACCAGCTTACCAGATATGGAACTCCTTTCAGTATCACTATACTAGCCATTCATCAATTTTAGGTTTGCATATCAAGCATCCCCAACGGACTTGTCACGCAAATATTCTCCACATGTCCTCAAACACAGTGTCAGTAAGACATAGCATGGCTCCTACATTTGTATGGCACACGGAAGGATTTTTAGGGGAAAACATGCCTTTTGGGGGAGTAAATATAGCTACATTCTGAATCAATTACATGGCATGATCCACCTCAATAACACAAGGACTTAGGGAACCGGGGATCTACCTTTGATAGGTCGATCCAGCAACCGTGAGTCCAGCAGTATCAGCCAACTGCTCGAGTTCCTTAAGCGATTCCTCTATGCTGAAGTTATCCCCTCCGGCCCTCTTGCATTCAACTCCAACTAGGTAGGTCTTCTCTTGCAAAATCTGCAGCAAACTTTCAGTTTCAGTGCCAGTTGAAGGTTTTTTTCTTTTCGAAATGGAGGTGTTACCCCTGGCTTCTGCATCAAAAAGATGCACACAGCCTGCTTTATTTATTATTCAACGAAACCTTACAAAGAGAATACAAAGATCAATTGAAGCCACCTCTCTAAACCAACTTGATGAAGAGGGTGGCCATGTCAGAACACTCTAACCGCACACCAACGCACATCATCAACATACCGGAGGTCCCAAAGCCGCCCCACGGCGGGTCAGGAGCACAACGGTCCAGCTGATCCGTAACGCACACCATCGTGCACGCTCAATCCTCTGCTGCCGCCAACCCATCTTCAGAAGGATCAAAATAATTCCCTTATCAGGCCTGCCGTCAACGCCAAACAGCGCCACCACCCTGCACGCGTCCATCAGATACACGCGCGGTCGCCGCCGAGACCCCTCGTCACCATGCTGCCGAGTCCCGTCAACCGACGCAGCTAGAAACCCCCGGAAGATCCGTCGTGCGTAGCACCTACCGAACCAGGCATGACATAGCGTAGCACCTGGCGGCTAGGCATGACTTGACATCTCCGCCGAAGACTCCGTGCAAGATGAAGCCGCTCCACCTCCCACCTCTGCCATCCGGCGCCGCTCCACAAACGATGCCCCTAAGAGGGATCGCGACACCGCAGCGCCGCCATTGTCCGATCCGAAGATCTTAGGGTTTTCCCCAGAGCGGCACGAGTGGACGATAATTGCAGGACAATGCCCTCAACAAGGTTACGACGCGAGAGCGCCGCCATCGCCCGCCTTGACCGGAGTCGCAGCCCGGTTTTCACTGGCAACCACGCCGCCCCAACTCGCTGCCGGGGCTGAGATGTGGTATGCACCACACCCAGCCACAAACTGGCCGACCATCTCCGGCGAAGAAAACGACCGCCGCCACCATGCTCGGAGCTGCTGCCCAGGACACCCTCAGTCATGCGAAAGTAGCCCAGGGAGTCCATCCACATCGTCGATGGGCAATAGCAGTTGTGCAGATGCCATGGCCGATCTAGGTCCAACGGACCCAGATCTGGTCCGGATCCACGCCGCCCCTACCAGCCCCGCCGCCGACCGTGGACGTCCTGGTCGCCGCCACCCGCAGCACCGCCGTTGGGGATGGAGAGGAGGAGCCGCCGCCACCTCTACCAGCTGCCGGCCGGAGGGAAACCGCCGCCGCCGCCTCCGCGCCCGCGGGCCTTTGCCCGGCGACGCCTATGGAGTTGGCGAGGAGGGGCACCCCGGGGCGGCGGCGGTGTGGGAGGGAGTCGGGGGCAATAGCAGTGCCGGTTGAAGGTACACTCATTTCAACAACGAATATAATTACTCTCTCAAATAGAAGATATTCTAAAATTAACGCAAAAACAGGGTCCATATCCTGTGAATTCGATATCAGCATCCTATTATCCTATTCCTATCCTCATTTACTCAAAGCATCAGCAGTATCCTCGAGCGAATGGAAAAAGCCCATTAGTGACTGTTTTTGCAGGGCAATCAATGATTCGAGAGCAGCTAAATTTTACGGATCCGGCTACCTCTTTGCCATTAATGAGCTTGAATCGGTCGCGCTCGGCCGTGGCGGCATCATCCTCCTGCTGCTGACGCTTGTTCTTACGCTGGTCTTGCTCCCCCTGGGCCTCCAACGGGCTCTCCTCTCTCCCTTCCCACTCCCCGCCGTCCTCTACCTCCACGACACCACTCTCATCCTCGGACTCGGTCTCCGCCGCTGCGGGCGCTGCTGCCTCTAGCAGCCGCTCGTCGAGGGCCCGAACCACGCCACCGCCGCGGTGGCCCCTGCTTGACGTGGAGCAGCGGAAGAAGGCGTGACTCCGGCGGCGTGGGCCCGAGCCAGCGTTGGAGGTGGAGGGGAGGGGGAGGGAGGCGGCAGTGATGGAGAAGCAGGCTGCTCTCATGGCGCGGCGAGTAGTGACGTGACGACGCTTCTCTGGCTCATTCCAACGGCCGAGGGCCGAGTGGAAGGGGGAGCTCCCGTGGATTGGGTGAGAGGAAGGTGACCCGGTGACGACGTGGGGAAATCTTGTCCATTGGATGCCGTGGGATGTTGTCGGATCCTTGGTGTGCACGAATCTTGACGTTTTGTCAAAAATTGGGTACCAAGCTAGACCAAGCTAACCGAGTGTTGGAATCATAGCCAACTGTGGTAAGGATCATTCACAAAGCTAAGTTATGTTTCTCTAGTTTTCCCGGCCAGAGCACAGAGCAGGGGTGCTACGCAGCTAATTTTAAATTAGCACGCATGTTGTTGGTCAAAATGTTGTACTGTCGTTATTTTCTATAGTATTGCAAAAAGTCAAAAACTACAGCCCATCAACCCAAAACTACAACCCGAGCCCCTACTACAGGCAACTCTCCTCCCGAACTATGGCGGTGAAAAGCCTGTGAACGGCCAGTTCGCAAGCGGCGACGGCGATCGCTTTGTGCCTCATATCTATGAGACTATGAGACTCTGATAGCGTGGCTCCGTCATTTTACCATGGATAGGGTATACAATTGGGTATACAATTGGAAAACTACTTTTATATTGTGCTTAGTGGCTATGCATGTAACCGTTTCTGAATAAATTTTAAATGTTAAAATTCTTTATATTCAGATTATACTAGATGGTCCATGTTGTGGCATCTCAATATTTTGTCGGGATATTTGTTTGCTCCCGGTTCATGTCGCCTTGAGAATACCAAAGCTTATCACCATAGCTCCTTTTCACCCCAGCCTTCTTCTCATAACTCCTTATCTACCTTCATAGTAAGAAGCTAGAAGGACCTCATGTGCTTCGATGCACTTGTTTTTGCTGCTAGTATTTTCCTTTTGTGTTGCATGTTACTTTGTGCAAGTGGTTCGGTCCTCAGCAAAATAGGACAAAGAACAAAAAAAGGCTAGGCCACAGGGGGAATAGCTACACCAAAATCATTTACATCGGTAGCTTGTTGAGGTGGCCGTCAACCCCTGGCTACCGACGACTGCGCTAACCAAGCTTACTGGAAATAGGAAAAATAAACTGTATAATAGCAGATACAGTACCAGCGTGACTACTGATCAGCATCCATCTAGGAATACAGTGAAAACAAGTCGCTTGAGCATACACACATTAAGCAGACAAATTTAGTTGGGTAACGGAACTCAACACTAGTACAACGTGCAAATGGCATTCTAACATCAACCCGAGAGTATAAATTAATAACATCATTCTCATGACAATAATAACAAACTGTCATTACGTACTGATAGAGCATTGAACAACATGCATTTGACAAATAAATGTGCTAAAATTAGATGGAACCACCATGTTGAAGGATTCCGCAGCAGAAAACAAAAAATCTCCCACGTTGGAACCTCCTAAACTGCCCAAGATCTATCTATGTAGTAATGCAGTAACGGCCAAGCATATAGAATACATACCCTTGTAGACCGTACGCGGTTAACGTTCCGAGGGGAACGTGGTTGAAGTAGTCGAACTCGTAGCCGACCTCAAGGTCATGAAGCTCCTCGCAGGTCACCCCTTGCTCCTTCTTCATCGTGCAGCAGCTCCGACTCACGACATCCAAGGTGCCTCAGTTGAGGCCCCTCGTGGTTTCGTACACATACGGTGTACAATGACGACCTCCAACTCCTTGATCCCAGCCGGGAGTGCGGAAGTAGATCTCCGGCTTGGAATCCCTGCAACGCAACAGCGTGCTGCAGGTGCGGTGTCTCTTGCATGGACAGTCCTTACTTAGGACCATGCCAACGCATGGAGACGAGAGAGAGAGGGAAGGAGAAAGTCAACCAAAGGACTTCTCCAAATATTGGTATGTATATTCCCACCCATGGGCACCCCTTTATATAGGGGAGGAGGTGTGCCCTCCCCTTTGGGTTTCCCATGTGGGACTAAACAAGGGAGAAAGGGGGAGGCGCCATGGGCCTCATGGGCCAGCCGGCCAGAGGTGGGCTCTACCTCGTGCATAGCCCTAGGCTGGCCGGGTGGGCCCCCTTGAGGCAGCTAGGCCTTGGCCCTTGGCCCTTTTCTCCTTCGGTTTTCCCTCATGGGCCCTTTTTTCTAGGAAGTTTGGCCCATTAGTGGAATACCTCTTTGTCAACACCCGGATTTTTAATCCCAGATGCCTGTTATGCCATACCTCGCAATCCCAGGATTACCATTTTTGCGAGACATAACAGATTGATATCATAGTACATCATCCATTACAAACCATAATAAGGTCTTACAAATAAAGGATCTCATGATCCAGTCTTAATACAAATCAAGCAGCGGAAAATAAACGTAGTAGGGGCTCCATCTTCAGGGTCACAAGCAATGTTGACGATGGGAGATGATCCTAGTTGTCGTAGACCTCCTGTTGTCCATCATCCTGGTAGTCCTCCTTATAGTCTGGCCACGGGAATAGCCAGGGACAAAGCCATGAGTACTCTTTAAGTACTCGCAAACTATCACTAACAAGTAAGGTAGTTCTAGTAGGAATCTTAAGCTCTAGGTTTATTTGCAAAAGGCTAGGTTTATCTAAAATTGAGTTTAGAAGTAAAGAAAACTAAGTTAATGTTCTAAATCACTTAAGTGGGAACCTAGTTTTCATGTCCACAACCCTGTTGTGGTCAAGTCAAAGTCATAGTTCAATTCACAAGTCACTTTGGAAACATTTGACGATGGAACAGTATGGCCACTCCAACTGTCCATGACCGCAGACATGGCTATTCGAATAGTTTGACACTCTGCAGAGGTGGTACACTTTCACCACAAAATTCGATACATACGTCAGAGATAACCCTGAATCATCATACTTAGTATGCGGATAATCAATCCTAACCTTTCAATTACACACTCTAGTATAGACACCTCCCCTATGAGCTTGGCCTCGCAGCCATGGCCATCTGCCATCCTGGGCACTGCATAGGTGGACATTCACACTCACGAGGTAGCCTCAGCTCAACCTCTTTCCACGAGGGAACCCATACTAAGGCATATAAACTTCCAGTTAGGCCCTACCCAATTCAGGTATTGTGGTTGTACGGTAAAATTGGAATGGTATCGCATTCGAACCCAACCATCAGTTTTTATAAAGGGCTAAGGCTCATGCCTCAACATTTTCATCATCAAATCCTTTTATGTTTCTCAACACATGTAAAAACATTTAAATAGAATGAATCATCATTCCAAGGTTTTCATAATCATTTTCACCAAGTATTCCCATCTAAAGTGATCAACTTTTATGCTTAGCACTAGCCACTAAAGTTGAGGGTATTCACTAATGAGGGGTGCTAATCGAGTGTAACTATCCAACTCTAATCTCATGCCTTGGGATGACATCTAAGTATAACTAGTTAGGCCTAGTTTTATACTCTTTATGGTATCTATACTATTTTTCCAATACTCACAAAGCACTAACTAAAAGTAAAGAACTTTGGTAAAAGTAAAAGAATAAAGCTTGCAAGTAAAACTTGGGATTGGTATAATCAAAGTTGGATAACCAAGCATGCCTAATGCATCTTGCATAGGTTATTAAGTGGAAAAGTGTTAACTTGCATAGTCAACTTGTAGTGTTAGGCTTGCCTTGAGTAGTGAAGTGGTTGAAGTTTTCTTCTTCTTATTCTTGGTAGTACTCCTCCTCCTCGTATCCCGGGTCGGTACTATCATCTATAAATGAATACCAGGTACACAATCACCAAACAATACTTAACTACTTCTATTTAGCACACTAAGGCTCACACTTGATGATCTAGCATCATCACCATCATCACATGAAAATAAAGGCTTAATCTTGTTTATCTTATTTTAGAAAAGTAATTTCTACTCATTGAAAATACTTAAGATTTAATATTCTCCAATTAAAATATGGGATCATGGGAATGTGATTTAAAGTGTTGGTCATATTTTATAAAGTTTAAGATTATCATTTAATAGAATTAAAGTGACTAGAAATGCCTATATAGCATTCTTTTGGTACTAGTCCAATGTCACTGTATGCAAACCTAAATATTTTTACATATTCAGATAGACTTATCAAATGTGATTTCTGAGAGTTGGAATTAACTCAAAAGCATTTATGGTTGATTTTTCAAAAATATTTGAAGTTGGAAAATTATGTGTCTTGTTATTTTTATTATAGGTGATCTCTAACTCCAAATGATTTGAATCCAACGGGCTTGGATAGATAATTTAAATATATTTCTAACAATTGGAATCATGCAATTTGGTTCAGTGAATCTCTTTGAATTGATTTTTGAATCTACTAACAGAAACTGGTTTTAACTAAAATGGAAAATAATTATTTGAATCACTCGGCTCCGCGTGGGAAACTAACTGGGCCGGCCCAATCTGCACAGCGCGGCGGAGCGGGCTGCTGACAGAACGGTCCCACTAGTCAGTGACTCTATCTAACCAAAACGGTATCTTTCAATCTATGCCTTATGATTAGAACCTGATCTAACGGTTGAGGTTCATCGTCAACGACGAATAGCTCCGGCGAGATTCTAACCCTAACGCGGCGGTGGGGGTCGTGTGAGGCTCACATGGGCTCCAGCTAGGGTCTGTGATGGGGGCGAACGACGTGGTAGACAACGGCGGTTCGAACGGTGGTCGCGGCGGCTCCTAGGGAGGCTCCAATCGACGCCTCCTCTTCTCCTCTACAGCGGCGGACTCTGGCAAAATTCCAGCGATGTGGCGCTCGCCTTGCTCCGGGAAAGGGTATGGGAGGTGTTGTGAGGAGTAGGGAGTGAGATGGTGTGGTGAAATGAGGCCGAGGGGTCTCTACACCGACGAGGGGGACAGAGCGAGATGGGCTGGCTTCTCCGGCGACGGCGGTACAGCGAGGTAGCTGCATGGCTGAGGGTAGGGGGCAACGAAGTGCTCCCTAGCGGTCATCACGAGCTTAAAGGCATGACACGGGGCGGTCTGGACTGGTCGGGTGTGGGCGGTGGTTTGTGCGGAACTAGTGGTGTTCGAGACGGCGCATGGGGGCTACGGGTCACGTGGCGGCGAACGGGGGTGTCTGGGAGCTAGCTATGGTCATGGCGGGTGTGTGCATGCGTGGAGAGGGTGAGGCGCGGCGTGTGCGAGATGGTCGGCTGCAGCGCTCTGGCGCGCTCTCGGCACAGCGCAAAGAAATTGGACGTAGTGGTCTTCTGGTGGTCCATGGCCTGGCTGCGGTCAAGGGCTGAACAGGGGGTGGTGGTGGACGGTGGCCTGCCTGCTGGACATCATGGACGAGGGCGACACGGTCTGTGGCGAGCTGCCCATGGTCGGCCGGCGCGGCGGGCTTCAGGCGGCGCTTCACTAGCGCAACAGCAAACGGGGAGGCTACCCACTACATTGCTAGATGCTGGGGGAGACAGGGGAGTGAAATGGGGGCAAGTGGTTGAGTGATCACTACTCCAAACAGTGGAGTTAGGCAGAGTTTAATTAGTGTCTGCAATGTGTTCGACCAAATGGCCGCAATAATTCAAATTTGAAATTTTTGAATGAAATTTGGTGAGTGTTTTGATCTTATGCTTGAGTGTCTATGGTTGCTTGGAAAATTCAAGGCGAATTGAATTGAGTGGTTTTTGCAAAATGGTGATCTTACCATATGAACTTGATTCAATTTTAAACTGTCTTCTAAATACATTTGAAGATAGTTTCTGTGAGTTTGTAAAGTGGGCTTGGGTTCAGTTTTACTTGGTCTAGCAAGGGGTGAAAAGAAGTGGAACAGTTTCTGTTAGAAATTCTTTTCTAGGAACTCACAAAGTGGCCTAATGGTTAACTTTAGTCAAAATGACCATTTGATCATTTTATTCATATTTGATTTATTTTTCTTTTGATTTTGTTTGTAATTGGCCTAGATGATGTAGTATTCATCTTTAAACCATTTCTTATCATTTGTAGTAATCAAACATGGCAATTTCACTCAATCATACACTAATGCAAATCACACATGCATTCATATTCAAATTAGTAATAAAAGTTTTTGTTAACCCTAAACTTGGGTGATTAGAACTTGATAATCTTTCTTAATATTTTTGGGGTGTTACAAACCTTCCCCCCTTAAACAAAATCTCGTCCCGAGATTTAAGAAAAACTAGGAATTAAAGAGATTTGGAAACTCAGTCCTAATGTAATCTTCTCGCTCCAAAGTAGTTTCTTCTTCAGTATGGTTGCTCCACTAGATCTTGAGAAACTTGATACTCCGAGTCCTGGTAGTTCTGAAGGCTTCTTCCAAAATCCGAATGGGTACTTCCCGATACGTCTGATCCTTGTTGATATCTATGGCTCGGTGATTAATGTTCTTGAACACTTCGGTCTTCTCCGGAACTTCTAGGCATTTGCGAAGTAACGAGATATGGAACACATCATGTATGGATGAAATCTCCTCTGCCAGTTCTAGTTGATATGATACTTCTCCTCGGCGATTCAAAATCTTGAAGGGTCCAATATATGGGATAACTTCCCTTTCAGTTGAAAACATTGCATTCCTTTCAAAGGTGATACTTTGAGGTACACAAAATCTCCAACATTGAAGGTCAGGTCTCGATGTCTTTTGTCAGCATAACTCTTCTGTCTGGATTGGGCGGTCTTGAGGTGTTCACGGACTTTGTGAACCTTCTCTTTGGCTTCTCGTAGGATCTCGGGTTCGAAAATCTGACTCTCTCGTACTTGCGGCCAATTCAAGGGGGTACAACACTTCCTTCCATACAGAAATTCAAATGGGGCCATTTGCAAACTGGCTTGATAACTGTTGTTGTATGAGAATTCTGAGAAAGGAACACAATCTTCCCATTTTGATCCATATTCTAACACACAAGCTCTCAACATATCTTCTAAGATTTGGTTGACTCTTTTAGTATGTCCATCGGTCTGCAGGTGATAAGCTGTGCTGAAGTTCAGCTTGGTTCCTAATCCCTCTTGGACTTTCTGCCAAAATCTTGCGGTAAACTGGGTTCCTCGATCCGACACTATGGTCTTAGGGGCTCCATGCAAACTGACGATTCTAGCAATGTACAGCTGTGTTAGCTTTGAACTCTGGTAGGTGGTCTTGACAGGTATAAAATGGGCTACCTTGGACAGTCTATCAACTATGACCCAAATAGAGTCATTTCCCCTACTAGAAGTAGGCAAACCGGTGATAAAATCCATTCCGACAGAATCCCATTTCCATTCCGGAATTTGCAATGGTTGCAAAAGTCCTGCGGGTCGTTGATGTTCCGATTTGACTCTCTAACAGATATCACACTTGGCAATGTAGCTTCCGATTTCTCTCTTCATCTAGTGCCACCAAAATTGTTCCTTCAAATCCTGATACATCTTTGTTCCTCCAGGGTGGATAGAATAAAGAGTATCATGAGCTTCCTGCATGATAACTTGCTTCAGCTCCGAATCTGCTAGCACACAAATACGTCCTTTGTACCACAAAACTCCTTCATCTTCGGTGAATCCGGGTACCTTCCCTATACTGATACGACGCTTGATTCTGTCGATACTTGCATTTCCTTTTTGTGCTTCCTTAATCTGACTGATCAAAGTGGGTTGAAGTTCAATTCTAGCTAAAAATCCTTTGCTAACTAGCTCCGTTCTAAACTGCTCTAACTCTTCATGCAAACTTGGTTGGGCTTCTTTAATCATGGTGTTTAATCTACACGGCAATCTACTAAGAGCATCCGCTACCACATTGGCTTTGCCGGGGTGACAGTGAATGTCAAGGTCATAATCCTTGATTAACTCTATCCATCTCCTTTTGCCTCATATTCAGCTCCTTCTGGGTGAAAATATACTTCAGACTCTTGTGATCCGAATAAATCTCACAGTGGTTACCCATAAGGTAATGACGCCATATCTTCAAGGCTAAAACTACGACTGCTAGTTCAAGGTCATCGGTAGGGTAGTTTTTCTCATGCTGCTTCAGTTTTCGGGACATATATGCTATGACTTTGCCTTCCTGCATCAACACACATCCAAGACCAATATTGGATGCATCACAATACACATCAAAAGGCTTCTTGATATCTGGCATAATCAAAATTGGGGCTGAAATCAATCTCTTCTTGAGCTCTTGGAAACTTGCTTCACATTTATCCGTCCATTCAAACTTCTTATCTTTCTTCAACAGTTGGGTTATCGGTCTTGGTATGCTCGAAAATCCTTCAACGAACTTGCGGTAGTATCCCGCTAATCCGAGAAATGCGCGGACTTGGGTTTGAGTGGTTGGGGCTTTCCAGTCTTCAACATCTTTGATCTTGGCGGGATCGACAGCGATTCCTCGTGCTGACATAATATGTCCTAGGAATCCTACTTCCTTTAACCAGAACTCACACTTGCTAAACTTGGCATACAACTGATGCTCTCTAAGGGTTTCAAGGATGGTTCTCAGGTGTATCTCATGGTCTTCTTCTGACTTGGAATAGATCAGAATATCACCGATAAAAACAACGACAAACTTATCCAGGAAGTTCATAAAAATCTTATTCATGAGATTCATGAAATAAGTGGGAGCATTGGTTAATCCAAAAGACATGACCATATACTCATATAATCCATATCGGGTGGTAAAGGCAGTCTTTGGAATATCCATTGCATGAATCTTGAGTTGATGATAACCAGTTCTAAGATCAATCTTAGAAAACACTCTGGCACCAGTCAACTGGTCAAACAGATCCTCGATCTTCGGCAGTGGGTACTTGTTCTTGATGGTGACATCATTCAGCTTCCGATAATCCTTGCACAAACGGTTACCTCCATCTTTCTTATCCAAAACAAAATAGGCGATCTCCATGGCGATGCGCTTGGTTGAATCAAACCTTTCTCCAACATAGCATCAAGTTTTTTCTCCAGCCCACTAATTCATATGGGTTCATACTATAAGGTCTCTGAGCTATGGGTCCAGTTCCAGGAATTAGTTCAATGATGAACTCGATATCCCGATCTGGGGGCATACCGGGAAATTCATCTGGGAACACGTCGGGGTATTCACAGACTACTCTGACTTGGTCTAGGGTTGGTTGGGCTAGACTCTTGTTGCATTTGAATTGACGGGGCAAAGTCTCAGATACATGCTCTACTGATACTCCAGAGCTATTGGTCATGGTTATGGCTTTCTTGGCACAGTCGATTAACCCTTTGTGTTTCGACATCCAATCCATTCCTAGTACTACTTCAAAACCTTTGGTTCCAAGTACTATTAGATTGACATAAAAATCTATTCCATGGATTCTGATAGGTACAGCCTTGCAAATTTTTCTAGCTTTGGTGGTTGAACCAGGTATTTGAACTATCATAACATGTTTCAATTTTGTTGGTTGAATCTTACTAGTGCATGCAAATTCTTATGTAACAAACGAGTGTGATGCTCCAGAATCAAACAACACTCTTGCAAGTACCGAGTTAACAGAAAACATACCTAGCACGACATCGGGCGCTTCCTGAGCTTCTTCAGCATTCATGTGGAATAGACGGCCGTTGCGGTTGAGCGAATTTCCTAGGGCACATCTCCTTCCAGGCTGAACACGGTGTTGCTACTGAGCGGGTGCATTCACATTGGTGGCTGCTGCAAGCTTCTTGGGGCACTCATTGGAGTAGTGACCCTTGACTCTACATTCAAAGCAAGTAATCTGGGACTTGTCCTTTCCTACAACAAGCACATCATTGCTTCTAGTCCTTGGGGCAGTATTGTTGATGTTGGTGTTGTTGTTGTTGTTGGTGGACTTCGGCGGTACACGGTTGAAGTTATTGGAGTTGCCGGGGTTGTTCTTGTGGTTTCCTCCAGACTTCAGGTTTCCTCCGCTACGATTGGGATAGTTTGGACGGGACATAGGGGGTTTGTTGTTTCTTGGGACATATCCTGTAGACGGGTTGGGGCAATACTTCTGGGTATGGTGGGATCCAGGCTGGTGCATCATGCGACGCTTATGGTTGTCATTGGCTTGGTTGATCTTCCCTTCTATCTGAATGGCAGAATCTACTAGCTCTTCTAGATCCACAAAACGGATGTTGACTAACACAGTCTGCATCTCATCATGCAATCCATTCAGGAACCTTTCTTTCTTCTTTGCTTCAGTGTTAATCTCATCAGGGGCATATCTAGCTAGGGACAGAAATTTGTCACGGTACTCAACTACCGTCATCCTTCCTTGCTTCAGTTCCCTTAACTCATCCCTCATTCTAGTGACCAAACCTTGGGGCACATGGGTCCAGCTGAATTTGATCTTGAATGCTTCCCAAGTCATCATCTGACCTTCGTTCATGGTACGAGTGCTATTCCACCAGGCTCTTGCATCTCCTACCAGATAATGGGTGGCAAACAGTACTTTCTTGACTACAATGGCATGGTTGTGGTTAGCGTAGGCACGGGCGTTGTCCAACTCCTTCTGTCTATCATACCACATGAAGTCAAGATTGTCCACCCGGTGCTTCAGCTCTGGGTGTCCTAGCATCTCCAAGGGCATTCCCATAGAATCACGCCTTGCGAAGTGAGCAAAGCAAGTTCCCTGGATCGGGTTGATGTTTTTCCCACACAGATGGGCAAGAGCTTCATGCATAGCCCTGACTAATCCATCTAGCCAGTTGTTCTCATGCAAGGTGAATTGGATCTTCTCCGAAGTGGGCGCTTCCATCTTGCCTCTGAGATCTGCAACTATCGGTCATTGTAGATCTCCTCCTATGTGATCGTTGAGTTGTGCCCTGAAGAATTCTGGGTGCAAGTACTCAAGATACTCTGACAGTGCATCTAGATCCCTCTCAAAGATCAGTTGGCCTCCGTTTCCCAGCTGGTAGAACTTGCAATACTGGACTTCCATCTATAAGAATTTAGGGTGAGTAAGTTAGTGAGGTGATCAAGTGTGTCAAATTTTATGTAGGAATGTAAGAATTTTTTAGGAACATGACTTTTTTTGGAAAGAATCTCAAGGATAAGAGTGGGAATAGGATTTCATAAATACTCACTTCTTTTGTTTTGAAACTAAGTTTTTGTTCGGACGTCTATTCTAACTAGGGTCTCCTATGGTCAGGATGGCTCTGATACCAACTTTTCAGCACCTAGATTTTTAATCCCAGATGCCTGTTATGCCATACCTCGCAATCCCAAGATTACCATTTTTGCGAGACATAACAGATTGATATCACAATACATCATCCATTACAAACCATAATAAGGTCTTACAAATAAAGGATCTCATGATCCAGTCTTAATACAAATAAAGCAGCGGAAAATAAACATAGTAGGGGCTCCATCTTCAAGGTCACAAGCAATGCTGACGATGGGAGATGATCCTAGTTGTCATAGACCTCCTGTTGTCCATCATCCTGGTAGTCCTCCTCATAGTATGGCCACGGTAATAGCCAGGGACAAAGCCATGAGTACTCTTTAAGTACTCGCAAACTATCACTAACAAGTAAAGTAGTTCTAGTAGGAATTTTAAGCTCTAGGTTTATTTGCAAAAAGCCAGGTTTATCTAAAACTGAGGTTAGAAGTAAAGAAAACTAAGTTAATGTTCTAAATCACTTAATTGGGAACCTAGTTTTCATGTCCAAAACCCTGTTGTGGTCAAGTCAAAGTCATAGTTCAATTCACAAGTCATTTTGAAAACATCTGACGGCGGAATAGTATGGCCACTCCAACTGTCCATGACCGCGGACACGGCTATTCGAATAGTTTGACACTCTGCAGAGGTGGTACACTTTCACCACAAAATTCGATACATACGTCAGGGATAACCCTGAATCATCATACTTAGTATGCGAATAATCAATCCTAACCTTTCAATTACACACTCTAGTATAGACACCTCCCCTATGAGCTTGGCCTCGCAGCCATGGCCATCTGCCATCCTGGGCACTGCATAGGTGGACATTCACACTCACGAGGTAGCCTCAGCTCGACCTCTTTCCACGAGGGAACCCATACTAAGGCATATAAACTTCCAGTTAAGCCCTACCCAATTCAGGTATTGTGGTTGTACGGTAAAATTGGAATGGTATCGCATTCGAACCCAACCATCAGTTTTTATAAAGGGCTAAGGCTCATGCCTCAACATTTTCATCATCAAATCCTTTTGTGTTTCTCAACACATGTCAAAACATTTAAATAGAATGAATCATCATTCCAAGGTTTTCATAATCATTTTCACCAAGTATTCCCATCTAAAGTGATCAACTTTTATGCTTAGCACTAGCCACTAAAGTTGAGGGTATTCACTAATGAGGGGTGCTAATCGAGTGTAACTATCCAACTCTAATCTCATGCCTTGGGATGACATCTAAGTATAACTAGTTAGGCCTAGTTTTATACTCTTTATGGTATCTATACTATTTTTTCCAATACTCACAAAGCACTAACTAAAAGTAAAGAACTTTGGTAAAAGTAAAAGAATAAAGCTTGCAAGTAAAACTTGGGATTGGTATAATCAAAGTTGGATAACCAAGCATGCCTAATGCATCTTGCATAGGTTATTAAGTGGGAAAGTGTTAACTTGCATAGTCAACTTGTAGTGTTAGGCTTGCCTTGAGTAGTGAAGTGGTTGAAGTTTTCTTCTTCTTCTTCTTGGTAGTACTCCTCCTCCTCGTATCCCGGGTCGGTAGTATCATCTATAAATGAATATGAGGTACAGAATCACCAAACAATACTTAACTACTTCTATTTAGCACACTAAGGCTCACACTTGATGATCTAGCATCATCACCATGATCACATGAAAATAAAGACTTAATCTTGTTTATCTTATTTTAGAAAAGTAATTTCTACTCAATGAAAATACTTAAGGTTTAGTATTCTCCAGTTAAAATATGGGATCATGTTGATACATATCATCACCACATATTCTAAAACATGGGAATGTGATTTAAAGTGTTGGTCATATTTTATAAAGTTTAAGATTATCATTAAAAAGAATTAAAGTGACTAGAAATGACTATATAACATTCTTTTGGTACTAGTCCAATGCCAGTGCATGCAAACCTAAATATTTTTACATATTCGGATAGATCTTATCAAATGTGATTTTTGAGAGTTGGAATCAACTCAAAAGCATTTACGGTTGATTTTTGAAAAATGTTTGAAGTTGGAAAAGTCTCTGTTTTGTTATTTTTATTTTAGGTGATCTCTAACTCCAAATGATTTGAATCCAACGGGCTTGGATAGATAATTTAAATATCTTTCTAACAAAATTGGAATCATGCAATTTGGTTCAGTGAATCTCTTTGAATTGATTTTTGAATCTACTGATAGAAAATGGTTTTAACTAAAATGGAAAATAATTATTTGAATCACTGGGCTCTGCGCGGGAAACTAACTGGGCCGGCCCAATCTGCATAGCGCGACGTAGCGGGCTGCTGACAGAACGGTCCCACTAGTAAGTGACTCTATCTAACCGAAATGGTATCTTTCAATCTAGGCCCTACGATTAGAACCTGATCTTACGGCTGAGGTTCATCGTCAACGACGAACAACTCCGGCGAGGTTCTAACCCTAACGCGGCGGTGGGGGTTGTGTTAGGCTCACCTGGGCTCCAGCTAGGGTCGGCGATGGGGGCGAACGACGTGGTAGATGACGGTGGTTCAAACGGTGGTTGCGGCGGCTCCTGGGGCGGCTCCAATCGACGACTCCTCTTCTCCTCTGCAGCGGCAGACTCCGACCAAATTCCGGCAATGCGGCACTCGCCCTGCTCCGGGAAAGGGTGTGGGAGGTGTTGTGAGGAGTGCGGAGTGAGATTGTGTGGTGAAATGAGGCGGAGGGGGTCTCTATTTATGCACCGATGAGGGGGATAGAGCGGGATGGGCTAGCTTCTCTGGCGATGGTGGTACAGCGAGCTAGCGGCATGGATGAGGGTAGGGGGCAACGCAGTGGTCCCTAGCGGCCATCACGGGCTTAAAGGCGCGACACGGGATGGTCTGGACTGGTCGGGCACGGGCGGTGCTCTACGCGGAACTGGCGGTGTTCGAGACGGCGCACGGGGGCTACGGGTTACGCGACGGCGAACAAGGGTGTCTAGGAGCTAGCTATGGTCATGGCGGGTGTGTGCATGCGTGGAGAGGGCGGGGCGCGGCGTGTGCGAGCTAGTCGGCTGCGGCGCTCTGGCGCGCTCTCGGCACGACGCAGAGAAATTGGGCGCGGTGGTCTTCTGGTGGTCCATGGCCTGGCTACGGTCAAGGGCTAGACAGGGGGTGGGGGTGGACGATGGCCTGCCTGCTGGACATCATGGATGAGGGCGGCGCGGTCTGTGGCGAGCTGCCCATGGTCGGCCAGCGCGGCGGGCTTTGAGAACCACTTCACTGGCGCAACGACAAAGGGGGGAGGTGGTCCACTGCATTGCTAGGTGCTATAGGAGACAGGGAGTGAAATGGGGGCAAGTGGTCGAGTGATCACTGCTCCAAACAGTGGAGTTAGGCAGAGTTTAATTAGTGTCTGCCATGTGTTCGACCAAATGGCCGCAAGAATTCAAATTTGAAATTTTTGAATGAAATTTGGTGAGTGTTTTGATCTTATGCTTGAGTGTCTATGGTTGCTTGGAAAAGTCAAAGTGAATTGATTTGAGTGGTTTTTGCAAAATGGTGATCTTACCATATGAACTTGATTCAATTTTGAACTGTCTTTTAAATAGATTTGAAAATAGTTTCGGTGAGTTTGTAAAGTGGGATTGGGTTCACTTTTACTTGGTCTAGCAAGGTATGAAAAGAAGTGGAAAAGTTTCTGTTAGAAATTCTTTTCTAGGAACTCACACAGTGGCCTAGTGGTTAACTTTGGTCAAAATGACCATTTGATCATTTTATTCATATTTGATTTATTTTTGTTTTGATTTTGTTTGTAATTGGCCTAGATGATGTAGTATTCATCTTTAAACCATTTCTTATCATTTGTACCAATCAAACATGGCAATTTCACTCAATCATACACTAATGGAAATCACACATGCATTCATATTCAAATTAGTAATAAAAGTTTTTGTTAACCCCAAACTTGGGTGATTAGAACTTGATAATCATGCTTAATATTTTTGGGGTGTTACACCCTTCAAATTAGATTTTAATATTATATTTAATATTTATTACATTAATTAATATGTAAATACATATTACAAAATCCGATTTGACCCGAAACACCTTTCGTTTCCCTTTCGATTTCCTTCGAACGACTTCGGATCTTTCCCGGAACGATTTTGGTTCTCTCATGGGACTTTTCCGGTTTCCTTTTCTCTTTCATATGGTGATTCCAACTTACAGAGGATCTCTAGCTCATCGTACCCTTAAGTGTATTTCCCCACGGCTCGGGAATGGCACAGACATGATCTCCAGCAATGATCAATAGCGGGACCAGGATGCCCATAATGATCTCTGTGCATTCCATGATGATAATGTCGTTTGAACCGTAAATAGTTGTTTCCCATTCCCTTTGCCACTTGATACCTAGTTCACCCGAGATTTGATCTACGGTATCTCCATAACTTCATTTGATCTCATTACGAATGAACTTGTTTTCTCGTTTTCGTGTCATTGCATTACGCGACCCAGTCACACGCTTGCAAGCTTCGTTAATGCAACATCACCGAGATGGCCATAAATGTATCTGTCCGTTACATGGATGGGCAAATCCTGGTCTTGATATGTACTCCTCTACACGCCCCTTTGGGAATCCTGAGTGGCACATTTTCGATCACCCAGTCACGGTATGATACTTGATAACCATCTAAGCTCCCTCCAGAACCGTGATTTGCATTATCTCACAGTCTAAGGATCAGGTTGCGAGGTTTCCTTAGTTTTATCATTAATGGTGAACTTTGTAACTAGATCTCATTAAGATACAACTGGTTGGATTGTTTGTCTATCACATCATTCAACTAATGACGTGGTCTTATTGTCAATTGGCATAAATGCCCATGATCTCGAAACCCTAGATCATCCTCATGACCAATGAACTAGTTTGCTAGAGGTAACTAGAGACTTGGTTTGTTTACATACCACACGTGTATTAACGTTTCATATTAATACAGTTATAGCACGGTATGAAACTATTACAAACTAATTGAGATATGACAATAAAAAGCTATTTATTATTTGCCTCTAGGGTATATCTCCTTCAGTCTCCCACTTGCACTAGAGTACAAATTATCTAGCTTGCATTTTACTCATCATAAACCATATCATATATGTGTTTATTGATCATGTATGCTTGTGGAAAACGTCCTGTCCATGTTCTGTTTTACCAGATCATTATGTCTTTACAAATCATTAGTGTCTTCCTAACTTTGACATTCATACCATAATCTCATAATGGGTTGAAGTATTCGACTGGCGACAAAGTGAGACTTTGTTTCTAGTGTTTGTAATGACGGTCGTTTACACTATTGTCATCTAAACTTCGAAACACACTTTGCAATCCTTTGTGTATATATGGCAGTTATCGCAGCAGAACAAGGCTGATTTCCAGGACCCTAAAGTGACTTTAGATCAACCTCATGGGCTTTCTCATGGGCACTGTGCCCTGGGACACATCATTCTACGTTAAAGACGAACAAGTCCCTCCATAACAATATACATCACATCAGATGGAGCCTTTATACTTCTATATCTATGTAGATTCCAGTGCATGAAATACAATTTGAGTTGGATGTCTCTATGAGATTGTGGTGTTTGTTGGAACCATCTAGCGCTCAAGGTGACAGTGAGGGGTTATCTAGATGGGGAATGTGAACTTTAAGGCGTGTTGTTATAGCCCTATATCGTCCAACCATAGAGTAGTTCAGGGTAGCATAATGAAGAGAAGATATTTATATGAGAGTGTCCACTAGTGAAAGTATGATCCCTAGGCCTTGTTTCTAGGCATTGAAACACCGTTTACAATCAGTTCTGTTACATGTTTGCTTGCTGCCACTATTATTTCAGATTGCAATTACCACTTATAATCATCCATATTACTTGTATTTCACTATCTTTTTGCCGAACTAGTGCACCTATACACCTGACTAGTGTATTGGGTGTGTTGGGGACACATGAGACTTCTTGTATCTTGATTGCAGGGTTGCTTGAGAGGGATACCTTTGACCACTTCCTCCCTGTGCTCGGTAAACCTTGGGTGATCCACTTAAGGGAAACTTGTTGCTATTCTACAAACCTCTGCACTTGGAGGCCCAACATTGTCTACATGAATAGAAGCGTGCGTAGACATCAAGCTATTTTCTGGCGCCGTTGTCGGCGAGGTAAGGTAAAAGGTACTCACATCCTCTGGCTACTAAGCTATCTTCTATTACTGTTGCTGGTGTGTGAGTGCTCGAAGTTATTTCCTTTAGATTCTGCAATTATATCTTTTTATTTCTTGTTTTTATTTTCACTAGTCAGGCTTAATGGAAAACAACAACAAAATTAGAGAGCTTTATAGTATTTATCTTGAGTTAGGACATGACGTGTTTGAAGAGAAAATTAAAAAACCTATGGAACTTTATTTGCATACAAATAACAATATTATTAGTATGAATTCTTTGAACACCATTATTGCTAATGCTATGGAAAAGTCTAAGCTTGGGGAAGCTAGTTTTGATGAGCATGATATTTTTAGTTCCCCAAGCATGGAGGAGAAAATTTACTTTGATGATACTATGCCTCCAATATATGATGATTACAATGATGAATATGATATTTTCAGTCCACCTACTACTGAGGAGAAAATTAATTATGATTACAATATGCCTCCTATATTTGATGATTATGGTGATTAGAATAATAATGATAGCTATTTTATTGAATTTTCTCCCACTACAATTAATAAAAATGACTATGTTTGTGTGGGGAGTATTAATTCTTTTATGCATGTGGCTCATGATAAGAATGTTTTATGTGATAGTTATATTGTTAATTTTATTCATTATGCTACTGAAAGTTATTATGAGAGAGGGAAACATGGTTTTATGTGTCTCAACAATATTAAGTTTCCCCTCTTTATGTTGAAAATTTTGAAGTTCCACTTGTTTTGCTTTCCTATGCTTGTTGCTTTGTGCTTTCATGACTTGTTTCTTTACAAGATTATTTTTCATAGGAAGTGGGTTAGACTTAAATTTGTTCCATATTTGCTTCTTGATGCTCTCTTTTACTTCAATTCATATTTCTTATGTGAGCATCATCGAAATTATCATGGCTAGCTTAAAGGCGTTAAAGAAAATCACTTATTGGGAGATGCCCATAAGGACCCCATATGCATTCCATGATGATAATGTCGTTTGAACCGTAAATAGTCGTTTCCCATTCCCTTTGCCACTTGATACCTAGTTCACCCGAGATTTTATCTATGATATCTCCATACCTTCGTTCGATATCATTACCGATGAACTTGTTTTCTCGTTTCCGTGTCATTGCATTACACGACCCAGTCACATGCTTGCAAGATTTGTTAATGCAACGTCACCGAGATGGCCATAAATGTATATGTCCATTACATGGATGGGAAAATCCTGGTCTTGATATGTACTCCTCTACACGCCCCTTTGGGAAACCTGAGTGGCACATTTTCAATCACCCAGTCACGGTATGATACTTGATAACCATCTAACCTCCCTCTAGAACGGTGATTTGCATTATCTCACAGTCTAAGGATCAGGTTGCGAGGTTTCTTAGTTTTATCATTAATGGTGAACTT